>OU015742.1:2233622-2261661 GCA_907169655.1 Acomys percivali | reverse complement strand
ACACACACACACACACACACACACACACACACACACACACACACACAAATGCGTGGGCATGCTGTTGGTGACTAAGTGCAAAGATCAGTAGCTACAGCATATTAAGCTGTTTTGTAATGTTTAGATCAGTCTTCTTACCTACAGGTAAGTCTCTTCCAGCCATATAATGAGCATTTTAATTTATTAAATGCTTCAGTAACAACCACAGGATGCTGCAGATGATATCAAATTAGCTTAAATGTCTAAGAATAAACCCACACCTGGGTTGTGACTGAGGTGCTCACACATTATTCCTTGTGTCAACATTTGCTTGTGAAAAAGATGAAATATTTTAACACTATTATAATGTCTAGATGCTTCAGGTATCTAGTTTCTTTTCACATGTGCATCCAAAAGAAAAAACCAAAAGCAGAATCAAAGATAATAAGTATATATGTTTTATAATTCTCTAAGCAATAGAGAACCAGATTGTGAAAAATCTAAGGATAAATGAATGTATTAAGGTCCATTCCCAGACTGGAATAATTTTTTTTTTATTTAGTGCCATGTTGCTTGCTCTGTAGAAATAATAACACTAAAGTCACCTGTGTTCTTTGCTAAGTGTTGATGGTTGCCTACCTTCTGAGACTAAGGGAGGCTCACCCTTCCTGGACATCTTGTCCTTGGGTGGCACTGAGAGACATGCTTTGCAGTGAGTCATGTGCACAAGTGCCATTTTTTTGTTCTCAGGCCAGGCCGTGGAATGGCAAGCAGGGAGCTAGACAGCATTTGGAATGATACAGCTCACTGCAAAACTAGGCTGGCCACTTCTGCTGACCAGAGACAGAAAAGTGGAGGGAAGGGAAGCAGTCCCACATCACGAGAAGCCACCACACACAGCCAATGGCTGTTGATTAACATAAAGAAGAAAAACGCACATCTAAAAGTGGGTAGAAAAACATGGTAGAGACGTGTGGAGTTATGAAGCCAGTTTTTCAAAGAGGAAACTAATATATCAAGTAATGTAAAAAAAAGAAAACAGAAATAAAAGGAAAAGGGTGTTGAGATTATAAATATGTTTTTTTTCTTTTTCCCCTTAGTTTTCTGAAATACATAAATACTGCTGTATAAACCTACCTCTAAAATCTTTGTAAACATAATTTATAGTGGCTGTGTGATGCTTCAACCTGAGATGGAATAAAATTGATCTCCATTGCTATGAATTTAAATAGCACACGATTTTCCACTAGTTTCAAGCAACAGGGAGTGCTTCTGTGAGTAATTGTTTGAGGTCTTGGGGATTGAACTCCATGAACCCCAGGCGAGTGTGTCCTGTTATACAGCAACACCCCCAGTGTCCTGATGTGTGGATCCTGTCGTGTAGGCACCCAGTCACTCGACATCAGACAAAGTTGTTAACTGCACAAAGGCTCTGGGTACTTTAGGATGACATAAATCCTGTTAAACTGATTCATTAGTGACCCTTATCAATTGCATGGTTATTAGTAAGAGTGATGGTTTTTCTACAAGAATGACAGCATTGAGCATATTATTTCTTTTGTAGTTTGATAACTTGTCAAGAAAAAAAATCTTCTAAGTATATTTTTTGATTCAGTATGTCTTCACCCATCTATGGTAAAGTAGCTGTATTATGTTGGTTCCTTTTCTCTTGTGGCCAGCTTTGTGGGCCTGTTGCATGTGAAGAATGCCTCAAAAGCCCACTTTGCATCAGCCAAGAGTGTGGCTTCATCTCAACTCAGCACACCTTCAGCAAGACAAGATCGGCCATAGTGACTGATTTCAAGACAAAGGCAAAGCTGTCAGTGTCTGGATTCAGGTTCTGTATTTGTGTGGATTGATGGTGAAATGATCTGTGAATCACCACAATACAGATCACTCTAGAGTGCCACTGTTTTGTATCTTCTGTGTTCAGTTATGATAAATAGCTAGAAATCCAATTTTTCTTTCTCTCCTCTCTCTATCTCTCCTACTCGCTTGCTCTCTTATGCTTTTTATTTTTCTTATCTGCATCTCCTGATCTCTGTAGGCATCTAAATCACTAAGAGCATCACCTACTTTTTGATGATCAGATCATGCATTTGTGGAGTCGTGATTGTGTCTCATCTTAGGATGGGAAACATATCAGAGCCAGCGTTGTGATGTTGGAAGTACACTAGTAGGAAGTGTGTATCACACAAACAAACAGAAAACAAAAGAGACCCACAGTGGCAACATTGATACCAGATAAGACGAAACTGGAGGGAAGAGTTGTTATATGAGGAAGGGCTTCAGCAAAAACAGAAGAAAAAGGCCTGTCTCATCCCTATCTGCTTCCCCCTGGGAGGGAAGGAACTGGCTGAGGCTCCTGCATTATCTGTAGCTGAGCTGGTGGGTGAGGGCCTTCCACAGGATGCCAGCCAGTGAAGCCTGGGAGGAATGCCTGGCCTGCTTGCCTAATGGACAGGTGCAAACAGGAAGTAAAGAAAAAAATGAGGACTTGGGCAAAGATGCTCCAAAGGAAACAAGATCAATTCCAGAAATAGACCCTAAAAAGTGTGACGATGTGATTTACCTAGCAGAGAATTAAAAATAATTAAAGGTAGTCGTGGAGGAATGTCTTGAGTGGATGTAACAACTGTCAATAAAGTGCTGTTTAGCCAATAAGCTGGGCAGAAGGACAGGAAGTGGAAGGTGGGACTTCCTGGAGAGAGGGTGGAGCCAAGTTTGACAGTTGAGAGGGGAAGACAGTGGACTAGGACCTGAAGGGGCAGAAAAACCAGACAGAAAAAAGCAGAAAAAGGGCCCAAGGATCATAGTGGCAAGTGCTTGGAATATATGGATGTTATGACGTTTACATAGTTTGTTTAGTTTACCAGTAGATTTGTTTCAGTTTAGATTCTGCCCAGCATAGAGCTGGCAGCTTTAAAGTACATTTCAGACTCTGGGTCAGTTATTAGCCATCTTAGGCCAAACCGATACCATTTACTGTAACAGATGGAGAATGTACGAGAAAGGCGAGAATCTCAACAGAGAAATACACTAAAGCTACACAAATATTAGGGTTGTTCAACTCAGCCACTATGTTGAAATTCTCACTAGAAGGTTCTCTTTACAGGACAGATGGAGTCTATGGACCCAAGGAAAGGAAGTGAATCATTCAGAGCAGCAAATACGACAAGACACAAAGAGCAGAAACACACAACATTGTAAACGTGATGAAGAAATAATACTCATAAGTGCACCTAACACGAGATTCCTGAAACACCTGAGGTGAACTCCCATACCCCATGTAAGTAGGCCCTGGACATGTAGACGGATCCATGTAGAGAGTGACTGAAGGCCCCAAGAAAACCACAAATCTGAATTTTCAGGTGACATCTCTGGCTTTTAAATCATCACCAGTTCTAACTTCTAAATATTTCCTGTGGAGTTACACGAGACATCTTCCTATCACCCTCACCCTGCTGCTAACAATATACCTCAGCGCCTCAGTAATGCAGATAAGAGCATTTTCAAGGTAACCCCCCAAATCTAAATAAATCACTCCACAGATGCCCAAGCAGTAAGAAGCACAATTCTGGAGTCAGCTCAATGTGCCTGCTTTCTCCTACGCACTGCGCTTGGGCTTAGCACGGATGAGAGACTGTGTCATGCTCCATTAAGCTTCCTGTTTCTGCCTGATTTCTAAGGAGCTTCAAGATGATTTTTCTTCTAGCAGTTCTCTGTTCTGTCCTTGCTGTTCTCTCTCTCTCTCTCAAACTTTGTTTCCCTTAAGCTCCCCCCCCTCCAGCCTTATTTATTTCCTTGGGTTCCAAAACAGAAAATGACTAAAGGAAAGACATTAGCAGAGGCCCTTTCCCAGCACTGCTATGACACACACACAGTGCAGGACAGCCAGAGGGGCATGTGACCCCAGCAGTGCACAGGGTGGGAAGGTCCCGTGCCTTCTTCAACATTGCCTTTTACAGGAGGATGGCTTTTTATTTACTCTTTGCAAACAGCTGTCATTTCCTCAGCTCCTCTTGGCTACAGACCCTCAACAAGGATGAGACCCGTGGTGTTAATATTCAGAAATAAGCACATATTTCAGTCACAGGTGGAAAGAGGGACAGAGATGCTTTTCAGTCCACCGTGAATGAGAAAACAGTAGCAGTCACCAGTATTTCTTGGGTGACTATAAACCTCGTGTCATTGTTTGGGCACAAGTCTGACCCTGGGGACAAAGCCAACAGGCTCTCTTTGCTCCCAAGACAAGCTGAGCATCACTAATCTGAAAAATACCAAATCCAGAATTGCCCAAATCTGAAACTTTTTTTGAGCACAGGTGGTATGCAAATGAAAGATTGCACCCCAGACCTCATGTGACAGGTTTAATTCAAACTTAAACACACCAGCAGTACTGTATGCAAAATTATCTTCAGGCGAGTCAGAATAAGATGGATGTGACACATGAATAGATCTTGTGCCTAGACTTGGTGTCATTACTAAGATACCCCATCATGGCTCTCCAAATATTCTAAAATCCGAAGCTTTTTAAGTAAGATTGATTCAAACAGTCTAGTTTAATAAATGTTTTCACAGTAACACCTCTACATTAGCAGTCACTCAGTAATCTCTCTGTCTTTCCCACTGAGCCCTGTGTCTGCTTAGCACAGATTTGAAGGACTTGGAAAATCAAAGCTAGGACAGCGCTGGTTTTGTACATTTTAAACTGACTAAAAACACAGCTGACTCCATTATGGTGACATTGTGTGCCCATGACAGGGAGATGGAACCAGGCCTTTGAACTCGGCTCCCCAGCTCTAACATGGAAAACATCATCAAACAATACCTATGAGATTCAGGTTACAGTCAATAGATGATCCAAAAGTTATTTTGAGACTAGATATAAAAAAATAGATACAAGAAGATATAAATGTTGGTTAATAGTTCACTAATTATTTTCAAAGAGTTTTTCCGAGCTCAATATCACTGACTTTTTAAAATGTACATTTCCTGGAAAATCATATATTAGAGGTTGTTATACTTTTCTAATAATTAACCATAGTCACTACTTTACTAATAGGAGATTGTATTACACCATTTAGGCAAACCTATCACTAATTATGCTCAATAACCTATTGTATACCGAGCAGTGAGAGGTTTGGAAAAGCAAATTGCCCTTGGATGAATTGGTGAAGTATCCAAGCATGCACAATCACTGTCAAACATAAATATCCATTCTGTTGTCTTCCTGGGTGAGAAGAGCCACTTCCCAGATCTGGTGTGAAATCTGGTTGTGTGTTTTGCTGTGCCCAGTGGGATGAGATCTCATACACACACACACACATGCACACGCATGCACACACACATACACACACAGGTGCGTGCGCACACACACACCACACACACATACACATACATACATACACACAGGTGCACACACACACACACACATACACACACACACACATACACACACACACACACACACACACACGGCTTCGATCCACATCTAACACGCGGCTTGCTGAGCCTTCTGCATTTCTCCAGCCCTGGTGAGAAGAGCCGTCTCCAGGGCAGCACAGCCCGGTCTCCACAGGTCCCAGAAAACACAAACTCATCAACACGGTCTAAAGTGTCCCTGTGTTTCCCAGGTGAACGGTGCAGCTGGCGTGTGACAAGCACACGATAGACACAGTCCTCAGACACTAAGGTCTGGTTGGGGGCTGTGATGGGGCAGGAGCATTATCATTTATTCACATATGAAGCACCTTCTCAGCCACAAGATTTCTCAGGACATTTAATACGTTATCGACAGCTGTAAAGCCCCAGATTAACTGGCCATACACTTAAGTATTCCCCAAAACCCTGTCAGCAAAAGAAAACGTCTGTACTGGTTTTTATTTAAGCCCCACCTTGTTGCTTTAAAGCCAGAGAGTGTTAAAGTTACAAACACAAGGGTTTTTACCACTGCCAGTAACAACTGCAGCTTATATTGCACTATCATACGTGCATATTAACTGGTGATTGAAATTGGTGATCAGAAGAATGCTTCAGGGAACTCGACAAGCTAAATCTATATCCGTGTCCCCCACCTAAGACATATGAGATTCTGGAAAATTCTTATACTTTCTTCAGTGGCCTCCCTGTTGCTACACTGGCATCACATTTGTAGCCTTATTACAGAATTGTTATGGGGATTAATTGATTTACACAACAGGCGTAACACAACGCCTGGCCCAGAGCATGAGCTGGGCAATGGTAAGAGATGCCATTAGGTTTGAAAAGGTCATTTCCACAAGCTCTTCTTAGTGGCACTGGAGTTGGACAGCCCGGTCAAGGAAGAGAAGGTAAGCTGACTTTAACCAAGGAGCAGATTTCAGGAGAGACTGCCTTTCTCACCTGTTTTTGGTCGAGCAGCTGTCTGGTTTCTAAATAACTGTTTTGTATTACTGGATTCAAATTTTCCTAATCCCCGCCCTTCTCCAAAACCTGCCTCACCCCAGAGCAGAAACTCGGGGAGGCTGACAGCTGGTGCTCCATCTGTGTTTACTTGTGTGAGTGGGTGCCAGCCTGCTTTGGTGTCCCCCGCATTGCCCAGACCTCACTGTACCTCAGAGCAGCCTGCTTTGGTGTCCCCCGCATTGCCCAGCCCTCACTGTACCTCAGAGCACCTGCTCCACCTAAACCAGCATCCACAGGGCAGGGCTGGCCTTTGGCATTCCGAGAGATGGGACGTTTCTGTATTCCAAAGCATGAAGCTTCTAAAGCGCCTGCCCCCCCCCATGCCCCCCACTATGACCCTGGGAAGGAAATGGTGTTTAAAAGGTGGGAGGAGGGGAAAGTCTCCCCTGGTCCTTGTTTTGGAGTGGAGAAGGGAACAGGGCATTTCCCTACAGATCCCTGCTAGCTCTGGTCTTCCAAGATTTCTTTGCTATGCCGGAGAAGGAAATGGACCTGCAATTGCCCATTGGGGTAAAATTTAAGTCAAGTCTGGATTTCAAGTTCAACTTAAGCGCCCCACTTTAATGTTTTTTAAGAAGAAAAATCTGCCTGCGAAAATACTGCTTTTCTTACAAAGAGAACCATAAACATGTTTTTGACAACTTTGAAATGGATTAAGCGGCGGGTGGGGGAGGTGTTCCTAAGTGGGTGTGCTTGGAGTCAGGGTGAGTAAGCTGGGCAGCTCCATTCATCTTCCACGTTTGTTTACACTCTCCTTCAAGTGCACCGAGAGTCTCTGCGACCTCTAGCCACTCCGTGTTTGTATTTTGGTGTACTTCACTCCCGCATTCCCACCCTCCAAAACCTAAAACACCAAAGGCAGAGTGTGAGCCGGTGGTGCAAGGCATTAGAAATGTCACACACACTATCCAGGGCTCACGAGGCAGACAGCTCTGAAGGCACAAAGCCGTGACACATCAAGAGCAAACCGTGGGTGATTTCAGCTCTCACGGAGCTCTCCCGTTAAAGCATTTCTCAGCATCACCCTCCAACTCCTAATATTTTTCTCTCCAGCAGGACATTTGTCATATCAAGGCCCACAGGAAGACAGGGGGGACATTTACCAAAAAGTCAGCCAGGCAGGTGGCAGCTGGGATGTGTCAGAATACAGAACATATTTTCTTAGTGTGGTAAAGTAGACGTAACACAGATTTAAGGACCACCCCCACCCCGTGTTTGAATGTGCAGTTCGGTAGCGGTAAGCACAGCCGTCGTTTCACCCACACTCAGAACTTTTTCACCTCTATCCATCCTTGCTGGCAACCACCATTTTACTTTCTGTTTCTGAGTTTGGCTGGACGAGGCACCTCATCGGAGTGGAGCCATTCGGTACTTGTTCTTTCGCGACTGGCTTGTTTCACTTGGCACGTGTTTTCAGTGTTCAGCCGTGCTGTTCCGTGGGTCAGAGCTCCTTTCCCTTCTCAGTGCTGAACAATACGTCATTGTTTCTATCCCATTTAATTGTCGGTCTGTCAATAGAAACTGGGATTGCTTCCACCTTTGGGCCGTCACGAACAAGGCTGTTGTGAACATGGCCGTAGACATGTGGGTCTGTTGTTGCTTTTGATTGTCTTAGGCTGTAGAATTGCTGTCTCTTGTGTGATGACTCTCTAATATGTTGAGGGATCACTATAGTTCGCACAGAGTGCTCACCAGTTTACACTCCTATCAATAATACAAAGAGGTTCTGGTTTTCCCCATATCCTTATTCACCATTATTATTTTTCATGTGCTTACAAGTATTTATTTATTTTACATGTAAGCATGTTGTTTTACCTGCAGGTATGTTTGTGAACCTCGTGTATTCCTGGTTCCCACAGAGGACAGAAGAGGGAGGCTGATCCCTTGGAACCGGATTTTGGACAGTTGAGAGCACTCATGGGGGTACTGGGGATTGAACTCAGATCCTCTGGAAAAGCAGTCACAGAACCATCTCTGCAGCTTTTTTTTTTTTTAAATAGTGTCCATTTCAGTGAGAAATCTCATGGTGGCTTTGATTTGTGTTCTCTTAGTTACTAGTGGTCCTTTATGAGCTTGTGGCCACTTAGACATATTTCTGGAGCTATAACTATCCAAACCCTTGGCTGATTTTTAAATTTGATTTGTTTTTGTTGTTCTCACTGCAGAATTAGTTAAATTTAGAGTCACAGTTTAATCGGGATGGATGTAATTGCCACTTCAAAATTTGGGAGGAAAAAAAAAAAGCCAGATACGTAGTTTTAAAAGCCACTTCGTTGTTGAAATAGTTACTGAATAAAGAATGCACTTTTGTTCAGTAAAAGGGAGTTTTAATTTATGTAGAACATTTTATATAAACCACATACTTTCGTATTTAATGAAATTCATCCATTTCCCAAATACTTCTCTTGCCTTTAAGAATTAGCAAAGAAAAGAAAGAGAGCAGGCTTTAAAATACTGTAGAAATGCAGCACACGAGGAGATGGCTCTGTTGTGCCATCTTCTTAGGAGAATATGAAGTGCTTTGGCCACCGTCACTCCCCTGCCATGTCCTGCTCCCCCACGAGCCCTCTGCCTTTACCCCCCCCTCCCCTTGTTTCTAAGTAATACATGTGTTTCCCTTAACACAACGACCCCGTTCCATCCATTTTCCTGTAGATGACATAATTTTGTCCTGGACAGCTGAACAAAGCTCCGTGCGCTGGAATGCCATGTTGCTGTAACTGCCATGAATGGGGCCGCAACAAACACAGATGCCCGGGTATCCATGGAAAGGTGTTTTCTATGTGTTTCCTTTTTTTCTTTATTGTTCATTCATTTCTCCTTGCCGTGAAAAATTAATCCTAGAAATGAGGACTTTCTCTGTTTGGGGCACACACCGGCTAGCCTAGTTTGAATAAAGCAGAGGACCATCTAGGCTTCTGTGTTCCCTTTAATTTTGCCACTCTGACCCACCACCAGTCTCACCCCTGGGATCCAGTGACCTTGCTAGGAGGCTTAAGCTGCACTTCTACGGTTCTGATGCTGCCCTAGGCACCATTCTCAGGGGTTCATACACATTAACCCACTTCACTCTTACAGCAGGTCCAGAGCAACCTATGGGTGTTCCCGTTTTACCAAAAAAAAAAAAGAAATATTTTTCTCAGATCATGCATCTAGAATACGTGGAAGCCAGGGAGTACAGCTGCCCTGCTTGCTGAGGCTGCATTGTGTGGCTTTGACCAGATTCCCCTGCCTGGTTCTCGTAACCTATAGGTCTTTCTTATTACGCAGCCTCAACATTTGCCAACTGTGCCTAGTTTTAAAACAAGTCTCCTGGTAGCATCACTGTCCCCTGGCAAGAAACTCAAGATGCGTTGCCCGATGTTGAGCATGGTAAAATCGTTCTTCAGAAAACTAGACACAGAAATGCCATGTGACTCAGCCCCCCCCCCCCCAAACACACATTCTTTTTAGCATATACCTAAGCCAACTGAAAAAGAAAAGACTCAAACAGATACTTGCATATTTACTGAGGTCAGCATTCTCCCTAGCAGTGAGAACAACATGTCTTTTCATTCAAGGACGCACTTTCAGTCTCAGACATAAAATTTGGTCCTAAGGGTACTGTTAGAGCTGTCTCTCCGGCTCCTCCAGCAATCCGCCATTCCTGTCTTGTATTCTTGATGGATGGACTGACATACTGTCAAGAACCAGAGAGACAGAGAGAGAGAGAGAGAGAGAGAGAGAGAGAGAGAGAGAGAGAGAGAGTTCCAAGGGGAGCTAGTCTCTCTTCAGACTGCTGTGGAATTCTTTTTTTCCATGGAATGAGGCTGTTAGCAGCAAACCATAAGGATGCCTGCATGTATCCTCAGACCAAGACCCCAAAGCTCTGGTATGGTTTTGCTCACCTTGTTTTCAGAGAGAATTAGTAGAAAGGGGGAGGGGGAAACTATACACAGCACAGTAGCCGTCCATTGGCACTGTCTGGATTCACACTGCAGTCACACAATGAATACACGTCCCTTGCCAACCAAGTCATCACAGCTCATACATGAGGCTCCTTGAAATTGCTGTGTTCAAATATTTCTTCCCTAGAATTTCCTGCATTGAGTACCTTTGGAAAATGACAAGAATTCTCAATTTGTGAAACTACAGCAGAATCTTAAGTCTTTCAGTTCCCCCCCCCCCCCCAGTTTTGACCTGAACTCTTTGGAGGGAGTTTCTAGCTCCAAAGTGTAGACAGGCAGCTACAGAATCTTCTAGAAGATGGAACAAAGGTGTGCAGTTTCAGACAGGCAGTGAAAAGCCAGTCCAAGTGGGGGACAGAGAAGAAACTCCTGTACAAGGAAGATGTCAAGTGAGTAAAAGTGAGAAGAGAGGGAGGTGACTACAGGTGCAGTGGTGAATTACAGGAAGGCCTGATCAGTGACCTGGAGAGAAACTGAGGCACCAGCTCAGAAGATGGAGCCTGGTCAGCGAGCGGCAGAGACGAAATGTGAAGAAAGGGATGTTTCAACACCCACTGTCCAGGATGGCTTCCAACATTTGTCCTTCCAGTGTGTTTCTTTACCCCGTAGCTGTCCCATAAAGGGCCGCAGTCATTGCCATCTTCAGGGGATACAAGTCAGTTTTTACGTCACCTGGAAAACCAGTTAAAACTTCAGAATTAATATTAAAATCAAGTAGCTTTTCAAGTACAAATAATAATTTACTAAAAAAATATAAGAAACATGTGATAAAGGGGAAAAAAAAGACAAAAACTTCCCAACCACTCAAGTCCCTCATGTGACAAAGCAGTGCCTTCAGAGACAGCATTAAAACAAAAAAATCCTCCCGAGCATCATAAAATTTTAACAATTGGGAAAACACAGCAAATGGTCATGGGGAAATGGGATACAGTTAGCTTTCCCCAAACAAATGCAATAACCTAACGTCTGTGATTAGATTCTTGATGCAATTTTGTTTAAAGGTATCAAAGAGAATTTTCTGGAAAGTTATTGGTAAACTAGTTAGAGATTTAAAAAACACACAGACTGTGTGGCTCTGAGCAGATATGAAATGGAATAGGAGTGGAGGTGGGAACAGGACCCACTGCTTGTAACAGACCTACAGCAGCGTGTGTCTTTGGTGACAAGCTCCTTGCTTTTCTCCTGAAAATCTCGTGTGAACCCTCCATCTATCCACTGGCCCTGGGCAGGAGCCTGAGCATTTATCACCTCACTACACAGTCGGCCAACTCAAAGGCCCTGCACTAACTCCAGACCTCATCCATTTGCACACTGTGCCAAAAGCTACAAAAAAAGCACAACAATCCAGTGCGGGTGGGTGATCAGTGCCGGGTGAACGGGCCAGAAGTGGGGACACGCACTGCGTACATTGAAGGAGCCACCGCTAGCAGGACACATCATACTGTTTAAAATTTACTTACTGATTTTTGGAAACAAAAACAAATCCTTACAATGAGGAGTTTACTACATTAGATTTTATTCCAATCTGGATTATGTATTTCAATGGAAAGAGTTAGAACTAATTTTTGTAGATTAAAATATAAGCATATCCCTGAAATAATAACTGCCCATGTGTGGGTGGTAGGCTTTCTCAACATGAAGGAGTTTCAAAACCATAGGCATAGGGAGCTTAGTCAGGTGACCTGAAAGACCTCAACCTCACCAAAGCTAACTAATTAACCAAGCAACTAGCTAACGCGGAAGTAAAGTGTGTGTGATCAACAGAGACAGCGCTTGTATTCTGTGTTAGAACGCTCAGCAAATTGATGAAAAATGTGCGTCTACCGTTCCTTCCAGAATTATTTCAAGGAAAACCATCATCAGCGGGGTGACGGATGAAAAGGATACTCCTAGAAGCAAGCTTTACATAGAACAGAAAAGAAAGTGAGGTGACCTAACAATAAAAACCAACCCAACAGGGGAAGAGTTTTACGACCCCCGTGGCTTTTTGGTTCATTAGACCACCATTGATCTAGCATTTTCGGAACAGCGCTCGCTGTCTTGCGAGCTTCCTAGACTAAAGCTCCAGAGTGCGCATGCCTCCGGTGGAGAATAATAATACTGTCAGTTTGTGAACCAAACTTTCAGCAAAGGTTAGAGAAGGAATGGGGTCGCAGGATGCACTTTCATGTGTTTGGTTTCTAGAGTGTTTGGGCTCCTCTAAAACCAAGATAAATCACATTTATAATTAGAACGTGAAGGATAAAATGAAACCAAAACTAGGTTCAAAGTGCCCCGGGTAGCCTGATTCGGCGCACATCTCTCTACAGTGAGAGCTGCGTATATCAAACGATACATCAAGCTAACTGTCAGCAATTCCCCCATTTCTTTGTTTTAACTGCTTTTCATACTTTCCAGACTCTAACTCGTCATTTCAGTTTTCTAATAAAAAAAGAAAATAAACAGCGTGCTAACGTAAATACAGGAGTTTAAAATAGTTCGGCTTCCCGGCTGCTTGCGAGCACGTTTTCTGTTTGATTTTACTGCGCATGTAGACAGCTTTTCACAGACTCACATCTCTGGTTTAAATTATACAGAAGCTGTCTCACTTCCCTTTGTAAGTGTGTCATTTAAATTCCCAGGTGTAGGTAGGTGCGCTGTGAATTGGGAGGAAGGGATCCTTTTCATCTGCTGGTGCCGTTGCCCTGGTGATAGCTGAGCAAGTTCCAGACAGCAGCGACAGCACCCGCCTGGCCAGGGCCACCAGGTGCCCTTCACTTTTGGTCTAAACTTTGCGACCTTGATCCAACATTGAAACTTACTGTCCAAAGTTGGTAATTTTCATAAAAAGCAAACAAGTAGAAAAACAACGGTTAAAAAAAAAGTTTATAGAATTTTGCACCCATATTTCCAAGCCAACGTTTATAAAACTGTCGTATCTTACAGAGATTCTAAACACAGGCTGATTTTTCGCTCAGGCATACATACTCTGGCTCTTAAAAAAAAAAACTATCTTATGATAACTTTTTAATGTGACAGCCATTTTCTTGAGAACCTATTTGGTTTGTCAGCAAAGTAAACAATAAAAAAAAATGAATACAAGCAAAATATATGCACAGACCGGTATAGACAGCATTGAGGTGTGTATTTATTTTGACATTGCTGCTGAACTCAAAATCCTCTCCTTTGTTATCCCAATGCTCATTAAAGGAAAACTGGCATGCCATTTTCTTCCTTACAGATACAATAAGGGAAGCAAGCAGGCAAAGTGAAGAGAAATGGTGCCACACACAGGATAGCTGAGCCCTTTGGTAAGTCTCTTTTCCTGTGCTAGTGACAGGCGAAGTTTGCTCCTGGTGCCTGGGTTGGGTATAGACCTATTGGAACACCTTTCTGAAATTTCTAATGTTGACGTTCGCATTTAAAAAGTAGTATTTCCTGTTATAGCTTCTTGATCTCAGCTGAAGACTATCGGAGGGAAAGGGATCCTTGGAGTTCTGTGAACAGCAAAATACAACGAAATTTGTCTCCTCTCAGTTTCCCCTAGCACTTGTCTCTCAGCATATCAAAACCTCTTCCCCCACTTCTTTCACAGGCCGTATTTTCTTCTGCCCTTACACCCTGAGCTCTTTTTTATGGACATTTCTTTTCACGCCCTGCTAACTCATGCCTTACATGCCTTTTTAAAAAATCCAGCTGTGCTGCTGAAAAACCTCAAAGTCTGTAGGTGGTCATGGACTTGTGCCCCAAATCCTGTAAGGCACGGAGATGTGGAGTTGACAGGCCTCAGGACAGGATCTTTCAGCACCAGACACAGGAGCTTCCAGCTTGCAGAACACACGTCATGTCTTCCTCACGGCGCCCTCCTAGGGCAGGGAGCACTTGTGAACCATAAGGTAGGCGTCCTCTCTTTTCCTGCTGGACACACTGGACACCATGTCCGCTTGCTCGGCAGCCAGTGCAGGGCAGCATGCTTTCAAGCGCAACCTGCCCTTGAGCAAATCAGTTATTTTCTGTCTACACAGAGGTGGGATTGGCAGCCTGTCTTTCCAGCCCTCACTGATATACCGCTGTGGCTGGCAGCCAGGCCTGCCTGGTTCAGCTAAATCACAAGTCTGGCTGAAGCTCCCAGCATCTGTGTATGCTCACACCGCACTTGGTGAGCACCATGAGGGAGGGCTTCCTCATTTGGGACTGCTCATTAGTTGACAAAGCAAATGTTTTGTTTTCTACTGTGAGCTGGGTGCCAGCTCAAAACTAGAGATTTATATCTTGACACCCACTTACACACATCGGAGTATTTATAGGTGATCTGAAAAATGGTTAGAAATGCTGTTTACAAGACAGGCCACCAGAGGGGAGAGGCCAGGGTTCCTGTCTGGCAAGATTAAAGATTACATGGTAGATTATTTGAGCAGAATGCCTTTTCAAATACAGAAAACATTTAAAGCGCTTTAAATCTCAGGAAATCCTTTCTGTATACCTATAAAAAGCATAGAAAGTAGAAATCTCTCTGTGCCTTTTTTTCTCTCTTTCTCCCATAGAAAATGCAAGAAAAAATATAAGTGGATGGAAGCGAATAATCATTGATTTTGGCACTGCTAAAAGTAGCTTTCTCCTAAGGTGGAGTCTCAAATCTTTCTGTGTCGTAGGATTAGAGATAGCTTTCAAATTTCCCAATCTTCAGGTCATGGCCAAGCTCCAACCATGACAATCACCAGTGGGCAGAGGCCCAGTTTGAGTTGTCGGGATCTGTTAAGCTCTCAGGTGACCTTAGCTCCTAAGTCAGAAGCTTGTGTCCGACCACATGCAGCCGCCCTCCCTCCATGTTCCAGCACGTGCACAGTACTCTCCGTGCAGCTTCCTGCAGGAATCCCCAGGGCTCTCACTGCCTTCAGCAGGAAGCAAGGCTCTTCTGGTGCCCTGGATAACCACTGTATTTGGTCACTCTTATCTTTCTCATCCATCCACTCTCTCCTTCTAGAAGTTTCCTTGAGGAACAAAGGCTCTGTGTTTTACTTCCATAGTCTGCTGTTTACTATATGCTTTTAAGAAGTGTGTCCAGGCCCAGTTTTTATTCTTAAGTAAGTGAGTACATGAATTCATAAACCCATATGAGTGTAAACCTGGCTATGGCATAGTAGGGTGGAAATAGACATTACTAATGCTCTGTATATTCTCAAAAGCTAGAAGACATGATTCTGAGTGTTTTCACCACAAAGACATGATAAATAATCAAGGGATGGATATGTTCTCACCAACTGAGCAAGACACATTGTACATATACGTGGCTTGGATGGGACACCATAAATACAGACTTTATGTTTTCAAGTATCCGTTTAAAAGTGTTTTGAATTAAAACAAATATTCATTGAGTGCCACCAGGCCTCCCCACCAAGGGGAGGTGGTCAAAGGCCTGGTGGCACTCAAAGAAAGAATAAGCAGGCTACCAAGATGAGACTTGATAGCCTATGATCATATAGTGGGGGAGGAGGTCCCCCTCGGTCTTAGACCTTGGGGAAGGGAATAAGGTGAAAGCGGGAGGGAGGGAGGAACGGGTGGATACAAGTGATGGGATAACAATTGAGTTGTAATCTGAATAAATCAATTAAAATTTAAAAAGAGAGAAAGATTATTATATGGCTTCCGAGTTCTAATAAACTGTAAGCCAGTCTTAAATCAAATCAAAACAAAACCAAACCAGATATTCAATTGCCATCATCACATCATTTAAGTCAGTGCCTGTTTTGTTATGTGTCTGCTTGGGGCTTAACCTGTCCCCTGGTATAGGTTCTGAGGAGGCGATTCTGAACCTGCAGATGGAGATGCTGTTTTCTCCGTGAGTCCCTTCACGGTGGCCTCCTCGCCTGTCTGTCTTAGAACAAGGCTACCTCCTGCTTCCCACTTTTTCTGTCTTTCTCAACCCTCTCCCCCGACTCCCGCCACTGAAAGTGTATGTGAGACTGAACCCAGGGAAGTCGGGGCTGGAAGGGCCTGCTTGGTGTCATCAGCTCTTGCTATGTACCTAAGCTACCTTCAGGAGTCTCCCTCCAACTGAGCTGGCTTCTGAGCAGAGAGCACGTAGTTACTCAGAGGGGGGGCTCAAACTTAATATAAACATTCCTTGATCCACCGAAAAAAAATTTAATGGACATTAGAGCAAAAGCCTGCTCTCTGGCTGACTATAAAACCGGCTGTTGCAATTTCTGAATCCAGCATTCTCACACTCTTCCCAGCCTCTGATTAATTTAGGCTAGGGTTGAAAACGCGTTCAAACTTCTGCTCTAAATCAGTCAGCGGGCAAGTTTGTTTTTGTTTTGTTTTGTTTTGTTTCTGGAGGATAAAAAAAAAAAAAAGCTACATGCGCAAAACTGACTGGGGGTCATAAGAAACGCGCAGGCTGGTTGGTGCTGGCCTCATCTCTGATGCCTTGTCCTCCTCCAGGAGCTGCCAGACTTTGCCACTGTTCCAATGGTGCTTTGTTTGACCACACATTCTTATGTGAGCAGAGACATTAAACTAAGACACTGATTTAGAGAAAGTGTTCTCCAAAGTTCTTGATGTGAAGAAGAGGTGTGGATCTCAAAGGAAAGGAAAAGTCTGCTTGGGCACGGCTTTGAAAGGAATGCCTGTATTTCAAATTCTAGAATGCTCTCTTCTGAGCTGACCTGGTGCCAGGAGGGATATCCCAAAAGCAGATGGATATTGGTTCTAGGCTGTGTGGAGAAGAATTCTGTTAGCAAAGCCTTCTGTTCCTTTTCTTTTGTTTTTTATTTATTTGCTGTTTGTGCTATTTGTGGTAGTAGGGGAGGGATTTGAACCTGGCACACGACAGGTGAGAGTTCCACCCACACTAATCCCCCAACCAGCTTCTGTTTAATTGGGTCTTATCCCCCCTCCCAAATGAGAAAGTCACCCAGTATTGTGTTATTCCTGCTCTTAGACCCTTTCTAAAAACATCCGGGGAAATTCCATCCAAGTCTGGGTAGAACGCGCTTTGGTCTCCAAGCACGGTAGAAGCACGGGTCCTGTTGGCAAGAGCTCAGCTCGTGTTTAGGTCTGGCTACGAGGACATGGGCTGCTGACCATCTGGGCCTCCGTCTACCTCCTGGGTCCTTGCACGCGTGACTATGGAAGGTGCTTCATTAAACCCTACAGGAAAGAAGGTGCTAGAACTCAATTGTGGTGAATCGGTAAATAAAAAGTGCTTAATGTCTAAGAAAAATCCATGAATTAAAACTGTAGCTAGGTCAGTTTTATTAAAAATTATTTTCATTAACATAAAAATTAGTTTTATTAAAAATAGCGACATTGTGGCTGGAGAGATGATTCGGGAGGAAACCCAAGTTCACTTCCCAGCACTGGTATCTGGTGGCTCCCAACTGCCTCTTCCTTCAGATTTGGGTGGATGCCTCTGCACTCAGGTACACGAACTCACACAGAGACACACACACACACATGACTGTAAGTGAAACAAACAAAAAATATGATAGCACGTAAAAATCAAATGGCTTTTGGCAAAATACGTGGTAATACAGCACATGTACGATTTATAATGATTCTCCATGGTCCCTGATACACGCAAGTTTCACAAATCTTACATGGGAAAGTTGGCTGATAAACAGGTTTCAGAATCAACCCATGAGCCATAATGCTCATTCATAATTTCAGTGCTCTTAGGGCAGGAGATGCTCTTAGTAATTTTGCCTTAATGAACATCTGTCTGATAATGATAATAATTTAATCAAAAATGGCATAAGACTCCATTTAGGGGGTGTGCTTTTAAATGCATGTTTGTATTACTGGCTTTTTCCCCCCTTTGTATTTTCTTTCTCGTCTGTTTTTCTCTTCCTTTCTTGATGTTCTGGGCCCAGAATCTAAGGCTTTGAGTGCCGTGGGGAAATGCTATGCCACTGCATGTGCAGAGGCAAGGCTTTGGCTGGTTCTTTGTCCGTCTTAGCAAAACCACCCCAACATGACACACCGCACAGAGTACTGTTTGGATAATTGGTTTAATTTTCAGTAAACCTTACCAAAAGGCAGACTGTGGCCACTTCCATGGCAGCACTGAGTGACTCCCTTCTGTGTAAGAAACGGGGAGCATGCTATCACATATCCCACAATGCTGAATTGAAATTTCCTCCTAAAGCACCATATGTGTTTCATAATACATATAATTAGCTTGTAGCTACCCCGGCAAATTTTTCCTTAAAAATATTGCTAGATTCTCTCTAAGTTGACAGAGTATGCTTTTCCTTTGTGTAATGGAAGGAAAAACATTTAATGTCTTTAAAAATTCTCTGATATATATTTTTAAAAGATAAACTTCTAGATTTTTATACGTATGCAGCTACCAAAATATACTATGCCTAAAGACACACATATATTAAAGTATACATATACATGTACATGATGTATATGTACATATGATACTTAAAGAATTTTAAGGCTCTAAGTGATTGTGTACTTTATAGACAATACAAGCTTTCGAAAACTTTCACACCCTATGAGGAAAATACTTTAAAAATGTTATCTTGTTTATTGCTTGACAAATGGATTTTAAACTATAAAGGGAAAAGAAGAAAACTGAAATGTCTTCAACACACATTGGCTCCGGGGTTAAGGTAGTTCTGAAACCAAGCGATATTACAGGTCTGGTCACATTTGAATCCCACCTCCCCCAGACTCTGAGTCTCACTTTCTACTCTGCTGTAAATTCATGCCAGGGAAGCAGCATCCCTGGGCTTAAGAGTGAAGGCTGGAAAGTCAACAGCAGCTACTAACTTTGAAAATGCACAGTCTCACGGGCAGCGGTGTGCCCTCCTCAGTGGCCGCCCCTAGCAGGAGAATGCTAGAAAATGAAAGTGGGTTGGAGATTTTGAATCATGAGTGTTTCGGTTGAAATCTATACTGCTTGGTGCTTGAGGCTTTTCTTTTCCTCTGCTCTCTCAGAAATGCTCTTGACAATTAAAAATGCTATTTTAAAATGTTGTTGAAAAGTAGAGGTCCATACATACAAAATACAACCAGAGTTGATCATACAACTTAGCATTGACAGCACTTACAAACAAGAATTTTAAGGCCCTTTGGTTTGGCGTGTGTGTGTGTGTGTGTGTGTGTGTGTGTGTGTGTGTGTGTGTGTGCATGTGTGTGTATACCTCTCTGTGTATGTGTCTGTGTGTGTATGCATGTGTGTATACATGTGTGTGTGTGTGTGTGTGTGTGTGTGTGTGTGTGTGTGTGCATGCGCGTGTATGTCTGGGAAGCTGAGCGGCCTTCATTCCCACTGACAACTCCCAATAAGCCCATGTAGAGCAGAGACAGGGAAGGAGGCAGCAAATCCCCCCCAGAGATGTCTGTCTGAACAGGCCTCCTGGGCCCCAGTGACAGACAGATGGCATCATCCAGAAACACAGGTATCAGAGAAACACAGGTGGACTGCTCCTGGGGATGATGCTTAGGGTGTCGGAAGAAATCCAGGGGCACAACCATTCTTCTGCTTTCGCTATTGTGTTTCTTACGTTATAAAGTAAAGGAAGCCCTCAACTTAAAATCTCATTTGTTTCAAGGCAAAGGATTACAGCTGCAGTGGATGAAAAAAGATCCCAGCCCCACCACTTCCACCTGTCTGGCTTGAAGCAGCCATTCCTGACGGCTGAGCTAGCCCCTCACGCCATTGTTTCATCTGAAGCGGGTTGCCCACACGAGCAAAGTGACTAATCGCTGAGTTATTCTCCTTGTGGTGACTTTAGTGTTTTATGAGTCTCTCCACCTTATGCCTCATGAGTTAACTTCACCCCGCCATCTGAAACAGCACAGTTTGATCAAATAAGTAAATTAATAAAGTTGAAATCGCTTCCACCGAGGCCAACACCTTTCTCTATGCTGTGCTTTTATTGCTCCTTCCCAGCTGATATTTATAATCCAGCCATATGCGGTTATAAAGATTTATTATGAGCCTGTGGAATAAGTCCTGTGAATGTGTACTGTAAACGTCCAAGTTTGGCTGCGTAAGCCTTGGAGACTTCTAACATGATGAAGCCATTCTGATCCCGAGCCAAGCAGCAAGCGCACGCTTGGAACGAAGCCTCATCTTGACAAAGGTTTAGCTCTGTGCTGTAGACTATACTCAGCCTGTGTGTGGGTTCCCTGTGAATAGCTGCCAAGCTCAGGTAGGGATGTTTCTTCTTCCTCACTCTCCTCATCTGAGAAGAGCTGAAGTTGAAGAATCTGTTGACCAAAAGTCGAAGTGGAAAAATTTAAGACCACAAATCAAGGTCTTTAAAGGCTAAACAGAGTTAACCCAGGGACGCAGTGAATGGGCCATCTGTATGTCCATCCTCGCCAGGCACAGCTAATGACTGAGCAGGTCTTCTGAGCTCATGGGAAGAGAGAAACCTGCAGGCACCAGCTAGCATGAGCTCCTCTTGCCTCGATAGCAGTAAACCCGGACAGGACTCTGGTGGTCCCCTCCCACACTTGCCCTTCACTGTGTTAAGCTCCTCTTAGCCTTAACATATGTGCATATTTTTTTTCTGTTTTAAAAAATGTATATGTTATTCAAGTGAATCGTTGCAGTAGGAAAAAGAAAGGTCCTTTATTCTATTCAGGGGCTGCTAGAACAAAATACTGTAAATTGGGTGGTTTATGAACAACAGAAGAGGTTTTCACAAGTCTGAAGGCTAGAAATCCAAGATCACAACATAGCCAGCTTCCTCGTGTGGGGATGCTCCCATCCTGCTAGATAATAGTGTCTTGTGCTGTGTTTTCATACAACAGGAGCAAGACATTAGTTATTTTCTCAGTCACGAAGGCTCGTTGCCCACGATGCAGCTGCTGTGCTGAAGCCTTATTTGTGAATCTATTACCTTGGGGTTTAGACTTCACATGTCAATTTTGGGTAGGTGGGTTGTGCACAGTCCAGCCACAGTGATTCTGAAATCAAACAGCTGAATAGGCTATCTCCCAAGGGGTCTGTCACCTAGAAAACTTTAAAAATATTAGAAATTGTATTTTTCCTTCTCTATCCAGAGCTGTGAAACCACCTGGGAACAGGGGTTTTAGGAAAGAGCTTAAAGGATTTTCATAGATATCCTGGGTCACAAACTACTCCACGTTGGTGCACTTTGCTTCCTGCCAGGGATTGGCTCACACATTTTGGGGCAGTGAGTATCTGGACTGCTGAGAAATGTGAAGCCCCATCGCCTGCCGTGGCTTTGATATTTTTCTTTGGGTGGTGTTAATGGCATGACACTCTGTCCTCAGTCTCTTGGACATCTGAATAAGTGTCTATTTGAAGTAAAGTATGAAAATAAACATGTTGGTTGGTGGGAAAAGGAAATTTGGAGCCAAGAGAAGTACAAAACGTATGTGTGCTCCTTAAGAGTCCAGAAGTGATGTCACTCACACCACGGCCAGCCACCTATTGTTCATGACTGAGAACGTCAAAGATGAAGACAAGCCTCACTGCATTTCCTAACCCTTTACAGATCTTATCACTCACACAAGCCCATCAGCACTTAGGGGCCTAGCTCAATTTTGGTGAATAATTTATGTCACTGATTCATATTTACTGAGGCTTAGCTAAGTCAAGAGAGGTAAACTTTGATGAACAGGGAACACAGGGTTTTAGGAGGAAGGTGGTTAACGAACCAAAGATGCATGAGGCAGGCAGTGGAGGAAGTCTAGACTTGAAAGTCAGGATCACTCCAGTTATATGATGGTCTATAAGGGCGCACAGGCAAAGGGAGCCAAGAAGACCAAGGGAAGAGGAGGCGGTCAGAGAGCAGACAGAGCCTCGGCGGAAGGGAAGGGGAAGGGGAAGCTAAGGCTAAGGGAGGGCAAACATCAGCACGCAGACTTTAGTACTTGCTTGGACAGTGTCTTTGTTTTCAGGGCAACACGTACTCCTTCACATACCAGTCCAGTTCTGGTGTATTTCTAGTGGAAATTATGCAAATGTTCAATAAAGGGATATGTCCGAATGTATGTAGTGGTATCAGATCTGCTGCACTTGTCTGGTTGTTTGCTAGAGCTACTGCAAAAAAGTTCCACAGGCTGGGTGGTGTAATCCACACACATTTATTTTCTCACAGTTCTAGAGTGTGACTAGAAGTCCAAGATCAAGATATCAATAAAATCGGTTCCCCTAAGACCTCTCTTCCAGGCTTGTAGGTGGTTGTCTCTTCTTTATTGTCACATGATCTGTTTGATTGTGTGTGTGTTCCCTAAATTATAAAGATCTAGTTAGAGTCTATATAAATGACTTCATTTTACTTTATTAATCTCTTTAAAAAAACTATCTCAAAATGTAGGTATATTTAATATGGAGAATAAAGGTACACCTTTGTAAAACAGGATACTTGGTTGACAGTGACTGGGCTACAGTGACAGGAAGGGAATTTTCCTGTGTGGCAAATCTCACAAGAGTCAGATTGAATGTGTGTCAGACATAAGCAAATATGGACAACTCTGTGTCTGTGGAGGTCTGGAAGAGCATGAGTGCTCTACAGCGAGGTAAATAGAAACCAGAATAGTGGCTCTTCTTGGAGGGGCCTCGATTCTATCACTTCCGCATGCCGGTAGCCTTCTTAGATGAGTGTTCCTCACACAGGCGTAGTTACTTTGTGCAGAAGCACCAGCTTCTGTTCCTAACAAGGCAGGCCATGATTTCAGTGTGAATGTTATGAAATTTCGTGGTTGGAGAATGAAAATTATGATTACTGTGTTTTAAGTGGTTCATCAAACTATCACCAGAAGATGGAAAATTGACCACTACACAAGGGATGCATATCAGTACCTTCATATGCGGGGGTGAGGGGGACTTGTGAAGAGCTGCTAGAGGCTCTCTGATAGAGAAGTGAGGCAGGAAAGCGGACCGGGCAGGTGTGCACTGAGATACAGAGGAAATGGGTAATGGATGAATTGACTGTGATTATGGATAAAAACACACTGTAGCTTCCTGGTTTTGTTTGTGTTTCCTGGCAGTGCTGGGGGTTGAACCCAGAGCCTTGCCTGCACTAGACAAACATGCTAAACTGAGCTGAAATCCGAAGAAGCCTGTAAAGGAATATTTTCAGACGCTATAATGGAAAATAAAAAGAAAAAATAAGTAGTAAGCAAAATTAACACTGCTGTAACGAAGCACGGTGAGGGTGAACAAGGAGAAGGGGCACATTTCTTCCATGGAAAGAATCGTCTGACTCCATTAAGTACTCCAGAATGGAGAAGCCAGTTGCTAAGCCACGGGATGCGGGAGGTAGGCTGTGATGATAATGCTGGCCATCAGGTGGCCCCCGGAAGTGTGTGCCTGTCTGTCTAATACACATCTGTCTCAGCAACTCTGGAGACTCACTAACTAGAAAATATTCAGTTTTCAAATTAAGAAATGACTGCATCAAATTTGGTAACATTTTCTCTTTGGATAATTCTAGTGATCGATGGTGTTTTGTAAACATGAACAACATATTACGTGTATCTTTTTTTTTTTAAATAAAAATAGAAGTTCACATTTTTCCTAAGCTGAATACATATTTGAGACTTGAAGGAAATTTATGCCAGATGTTAAAAGAACAGAGGGGGGAAGGTGGTCCTGACTAGCTTCACTCCCAGGAATGCCTACCTGAGGCACTTTCGGTCCCTCTACTGTGGTGGCTTCAAGGAAGGCAAAGTAAACAAGGCTGTGCTGCCCCCTTACCTCTGTCTCCCTGGCTAGCATGTACTGGATGCTCTTCTTGAGAACCTTGCCTAGATCCCTTTTTGATTCTTTTTATCCAGCCCCGAAACTGACCAGGCCCCTGGTGCAGGTAGCCCCTCCCCTCCCGCCTTCTGACTTTCTGAGTTGCCTGTGGGCCAGAGAGCTGTCCCCTGCTGTGCTCCTGAAGTTTATACATAGAGTGTGTGAGCTTGTCTGAGAGTCTCCCGCCCACACGGGGTCTGTTCCCAGGGAGTCTATCCTAACCCCGAAGTATATTAGTTGTGTGAGACACATTAGAAAAATAAATGCTTCTGGATGCCCTGGAATTTCCTTTATGCTATTTGTTTTTGAAAGGCGAAGGGTCGCAGTAAGCAGAGTGTGTAGGAGTACAGGGCCCTGTCGGACTTCATTCTCATTTTCCTTTCCCTCTGGGAGTGGCACCATTCAGAGGGCATGCTTTACTTTCTCAGAGCCTCGGCCCTTCTGTTTGGAGCTGGGGAACCATGTCTCCTCTGCAGGCCAACACTGGGCAAGAGGTCAGGCCTGGTCGGTGTGTCCTACAGAGCTCTGTGTGGATCAGGCTCCACCAATGATTTCTGCAGTCAGCACAGGAAGCCGGGGAGCAGGCAGTACTAAGGAACTTGCACTCTCAAAATCTGAAAAGACAATAAAAAGAAAATTACTCAACCATCCATTCCTTCGTCCTATACATGGGAAATGCTCAGTTCTGACCTAGGCAGTGGGGGCTTTCATCAGAAGCAAAGAAAATTTCCTTTTCCTTTTTCTTTTAGTGTGTGTGTCGGGGGTCATGCATGTTCTACTGTGTGTGTTTGTGTAGAAGTCAGAGGACAGCTTTGTAGAATCTGTTCTTTGCTTCCATTTTTATGTTGGTGCAGGGATGGGACCCCACTGGACCATCTCAAACCTGCTCAAAGAGAAAGAGTTTGGGGCTTTTTTTGGATGGGGCCATATTCGTTTTGTTCAGTTTGGCAAAAACCAAATTAAAGCTAGGCATGGAAGCTCACATTTGTAATCCCAGTTGGAGGAAACTGAGGCAGGAGGACTGCTAAGGGTTCGAGTTCAGCCTGGCTTACAGTGAGTCCTGGTCTCAAAAATCCAAAGGAAAGCAAACCGTCTGAGTTGAACATAGCCCATCATATCTGGCGTCAAGTGTTCCTGGTTTACTCTATAGAGACTTCTTCAGACAAACAGCACTAGCAAACATCAACAGATTTCGGCCAGGTAGGCTGTTTTCTAAATGTTACAGGCCAGGGAAAGTTGCTCAATTCCTAAATGGTTCTGAGGTGGATGAGTTTGACCCAAGTTAGTTATAATTGAAACCTTCAATTTTCCGTCTATCTTAAATTAGAATTGTAATTGTAAAGGTGAGGGGAAGTGTACGTGGGCCTTTGAATTTAAAACGCGAACAGAAAAGACACTGAAGAATTAAAAGATAAACATTTGGCTTTTCAAAGGGAAAGAAGTGTTCATTCTGCTTTACAGGCAACCGTAACTGGAAGATGAATGACACTTTTTGTTAGTGTCACGCTTTTCAAATGACATAAAAACCTGGTTTTGCATGATGGACTCTGGTGAAGCAGCCATTGTCAACATCTGTGCCCGACTCTGCGGCACATTGTGTCCTCGACTTTCACTGACTTCCTCTAGAACCAGGCCTGGGTGCCCAACGTGCTCGGGGTCTATACGCAGTGTGACTCTGAAGTATTTAGCTGCCACCGCCCCAGAGAGTGACACTTCTTGAACCACCCAGACCACCCCAGCACAGGCTGAGTCACTCTGCTACTGCCAAGGTGGCAAACTCCGCCGTCCCAAGGACTCTTTGTTTCTTTCTAGCTTCCATAACTTAAAAATATTAAATTTAAATTTTGAAATTGCTTTATGTGTATAGGTGTTTTGTCAGTCTGTCTGTCTGTGCACTACATGCTTGCATGGTATCTGGGGAAGCCAGAAGAGGGTGCCAGATCCCCTGGGAATGATGGTCAACTCCTATGAGTTTTTTGTCTGTCTTATAAATCATTGTTGGAAATCTATTTCTAACTAAACTCTAACTTTATTAGGATCCTAAATGATAAGTTCAGTTAAATTTTTCCTAAGATGGATAAAAATCAATAAAAGGAAAATAAAATTAAATGCTTACCTGAGAGAACTGTGTTAAAAAGTTGTTACATTTTTATCGTGGTTCTGCTGCATTTTGCAGAGATCCTCTACAGTTTTAAACACGCACACACACACACACACACACACACACACACACACACACACACACACACACACACCACACACCACACACACATACCACACATGCATGCACATACACACACATACACACACACACCACACACCACACACATACCACACACACACAGCACACACACACAGAGCACACAGCACACACACCACACACACACCACATACACATACACACACCATGTACACCACACACACATACACACCACACACACCACATACCACAAACACACCATATACAAACCACACACATACACACCACACACGCATACACATCACACACACATACACACACACACCACACACACACCACACACACACCACACACACACCACACACCACACACCACAAACATACCACATACACACCACACACACACCACACACCACAAACATACCACATACACACCACACACACCACACACACCACACACACAGACACACACACACACCACTGGTTTTACTGTATATTAGTGTAAGAGGAAAAGCTATCAAATCCTCCTCACATGCTAGGATAATTCTGAATTAAAACCTCCTCACCCCAGAAGCTGTTGCATGGACTCAGAAAAGCCACCCAGCTTTTCTCTCACATAAGACTCAGAAAGATTCTAACATGGAAACTACAAATTGAATCAGTGGCCTGTACGAGATGAAGACTCGTCGTGACGGCTTGAGCAGTGTGGCACCAGCAAAGCTGCTTCAGGGTCCCATGGTCCTAGGACCCTCAGTGGACT
Source organism: Acomys percivali (assembly GCA_907169655.1). Lineage (NCBI taxonomy): Eukaryota > Metazoa > Chordata > Mammalia > Rodentia > Muridae > Acomys > Acomys percivali. The sequence continues at coordinate 2,234,612 of OU015742.1, read as the reverse complement.
GCCACCCTGCGAGGGCATCTCTGGAGGCTGCTGTGCGCCTGGGCAGGTTCCCTTGCTGCCTTTCCCTATTGTCAGGCTGTTGTTTTCCTTGTGAGGAACTTCTTTCTGAGGTCCTGGCTTCAAAATGATGGAAAAACAAGTAATTTGATCGCATGCCACAGAATACATGATTTCCCGGACTCGGTGTTAAACAAGAGTCTTGTTTTCTTTTAGCTCTAAAGCTAGAATGACATATCTGATAAGTGTGTGAGTAAAATAAAAAGGGGGTGCAGTTAGATGAAGACAATGCAAAGAGGGCTGGACGGCTGATGCTGGAGGGTACCTGGTCATGCTGCTCGGCACCCACTGTCTATTTGGTCCACTAACGGACGGTGCTTTGTCCTTGCCCTTACCTTTCCCATGTGCCTAGTAAACATCTGAGCCACACTGCATACAAGATACCCACAAGGACCTGGTAACAGGTGCCGTGCCTCCCGGGATATTACTTCTGATAGCCACAGGTGGAGGATGACAAGCGCCTGGGGGTTCTTGGTGGCAGCTTTCTTCTCGATCACAAGGCCAGTCAGAAACAGTGACAGACAGGGAGGAATGGGCATGTTTCTTGTTTCTGCTTTTGTTTTTGTTTTGCAAGTGGGACCTCTGCTCCTCCCACAGTTCCACAGAAGGTTTGAGCTTCTACGGTGCCCAGTGCTCTGTGGCAGACCTTTTTCACTTTCCTGAATGTCTCTGAGGATCTCTTTCCAGGACCAAAATTTGGGGGCTCAAGTTCCATCTTAAACTACCTGAACTGGAATACTAGTTTCCAGGTATGTGTTTGAGGACTAGAGGCTGAGGTATAATTATGTAGATACACACATAACTATAGATACACTCGTGCTTAGTTAGGCACAAATACACACTCATGCATATTTTTGTGCCTAGACACATATGCACATAGAAGTGTACACACACACACACACACACACACACACACACACACACACACACACA
>OU015742.1:2191527-2208834 GCA_907169655.1 Acomys percivali | reverse complement strand
TATCTATCTATCTATCTATCTATCTAATCTATATATCATCATCTATCATCTATCTATCTATCTATCTGTCTGTCTGTCTGTCTATCTATCTATCTGTCTGTCTATCTATCTATCTATCTATCTATCTATCTATCTATCTATCTATCTATCTACTTACCTATGTATGTGTTTGTGTATATGTGTGCAGATGTGTATGTCCTTGTGTACACGTAGCGGCTAGAGAAAGACATCAGGTGTCTGGAAGTGAGGGCATAAACAAATGACCAAATTAGCCCACTCCATGGGTGGAAAGAAAGGTTTATTTGGAGATATTGAAAACTGCCACGGCTTTCTCTGGGGAGAGGGGCAGAAAGAAGAACAAAAAGGTGAAAGTCTTGCAGTTTTAAAGAAGGAGGTGTTGTGGGGAGCAGGGTGTGGATTCTGTAAACTGGACGTTAAAGTTGGGAGTGGGGGAGTTGAGGGCCAGAAGAGCCTGGGAGCTACTGTGGTGGCTTTGATATGTGTTACACAGTATGAGCAAACAAGCAACTAGATGCTTTAGTCAGCACAGGGCAAGATAAGGGAAGTAGTGGCTCTTCCTTACAAATAGAAAGCTGCTTTACAAGTTTCCATGGAATGCTGAGTGTAAGCCTTTGCTGATCCACTAGCAATCCTTCTGTTTATCTGGTCAGAGTGCAACGTGAGCTGAGGCCAGACTGTTGTTTTAGAGGCTACAGACCCACTTTGGACATAACAGTGTTCTCTTCTGTCACTCTTCACCTTATTCCCTTGAGACAGCGTCTGTCACTTAGGTTGGAAACTCAGTGTTTTGTGGCTACGCTGGAGGCCAACAAGCCCAGAGACTCCCTTAATTCCACTCCCCCCCAACACACACACACACACACACACACACACACACGAGTTCTGGTATTACACTACTTGTGGAAATGCATGGCTCTTTACATAGACTTGCTCAAGGGTTCTTACCCTCTGGTCTCTCTAATCATGCCCCTGTCCTATTATAGAAAGCACACCCCCATGGAGGACTTGCTGGCTGCCTTCAAGTCATGCTGTGGCATCAGTCGCCTGCTTGCAGGATCTTAGCTCAGCAATTTGCATCTGGAGGACTAAAGCTGACTGTTAGCTTTTCTAAGTTGTCTGTGGAGAGGGACTTCTGGCAAAGGTTTTTGTCAGTGCCTCAGCCGGATTGCATATCACAGCCACGGGGAAGCTCCTCTGAAATCCCAGAGCCTCCACAGCATCCACATACTGAGATATCAGACAGAACCCGAGTCTCATTCCCAGCCCTTATTATCTGTATACGGGAGATACAGAATTGACCAACTGATGGGATCAGGCCAAGGGATAAACATTCAGGGTTTGCGGCTCATGTCAATGCTGCAGCACCTTCTCAGAGGGGAAACTGTCCCTGTGACAGTGACCACCACACAGCTTATGGAGTTGTAGTCACCTAAGATGACATATTATGAGTTATAGCAGAGTCACAGAGGTTTTTAGGATGCTCCACAGCCTCCAAACTCATGCTGATAAGAAAGCTGAGACCTATAGAGACAGACTCAAGCTTTGTCAGTGAGGTCACCACTGTGTCACCTTGGTACTATGGGCTTGATGATGGGAATTTATCATGTGGCAAGAGATAGAAGATGAGGATGAAGGATGTAGCCCTCAGTTGGTTGGATTCTTGATTAGCATGGGCAAAGTCTTGGGCTTAGTCCCCAGAGTATTATGGTATGTCCATAGTCCAAGCATTGTGGAGGAGGAGACTGAAAATCACAAGTTCAGGATCACCTTTGATTATATTGGAAATTTGAAGCTAGCCTGGGAAATATGAGACACTGACTTAAAAAATAATAACGAAAACCCAGAGGGTGTCTCTGGCCTAGTTGCATGTGACTTCTTCACCACATGTGATCCAGGAGAGACGGACTCACCCATGCCTCCCAAGCCTCCTTTGCCAGCAACAAGGCTATGAAGAGCCACTCTCACTTCAGCCCTGATCTAGAAGTTCCTGCACCTAACCCCCAACCTTAGATGATGCTACCCTAGAGTCCTCTTGGTTTGATAACCATCACTACCCTTTCTTTATGGTTGGATTATTTTTTGCTGATCTCTGGAATATGTTTTCAACAATTTCCTCAGGAGTACATGGTAATATCTGGGGAGGAGGCCGATCAGAGAGAAGGCGTGAGGGCAGGGGAGGCCGGCCTGGGAACTTGCCTCCGGTCATTGAGCCTAGATCTGGAATAAGGCAAGGAAGGCCCTAGAATGTTTTCCACTGGAGTCTCTGCTGTCGGTTTTCAGGTGTTATTGCCAAGTCCTAGGCGGACCCACCCTCAGCTCACACTCATCTCTGTAAACAACTCTGCTCCTCACAGGAGCCACCCTGGTGCCTGTCACTGACCCTTGTCCATCAAAGCCTAGTAGAAACTCTGCCTGCTTTCCTTCAGGCCACTCAAGCTCTCATAAGCTATGCCAATCAGACGACGGTGGCCACCTCCTGCCCCTCACTGTCACTCTGTCTCTCTTTTTCCAATAGTAATCAGGTTACTTAACTGGGGCCATGACTCCCTAGGCATGCTGGCTTACACTGGCCTCTCAACCCTCCTTTCCCTTATCCCCAGAGCCCTGGACCACACAGGGCATCTTTTCTTTTCATGCAGTGCTGGTCTCTTTAACTTCCCCACTTATCCTGGCCTGGGAACAGGGGCTGGATGATGCCACATTTGGCTGTCACTCAGTCGGTTTCAGCCTTTCACAGAATCGCACCTTTGCTTCCCTTGCTTTGCTTTCCACTCGCAGTCCAGTTTACTTCCGTGCTTCGAGCCTTGTGTTTTTTTGTTTTGTTTTGTTTTTCTCGTGGTAGAATATGCATTCTGGGAAACAAGGAGTTTCTCTGTTTCTGTCCTTCTCCAATTACGCAGTACTCTAGGTTGCTTTCTGTTGCTCTGATGAAACACTCTGAAAGCAAGCTGGGAGAGGGAAGGATTTATTTGGCTAAGGCCTCCATGTTACAGGCCATCACTGAGGGAAGTCAAGGCAGGAACGCAAGCAAAGCTCCGAAGTAGATACTAAGGAAGAATGTTGCTTGCTAGCTTGCCTGCAGATTCATGCGTACCTAACTTTCTTATAAGTTCCAGGCCCATCTACTTAGGGACAGTGCTGCCCACAGTGTGGTATGCTGAGTCATCCCAAGTCAATTGGCAATCAAGACCAGCCTCCCACAGTCGCACCTGCTGATCAATCAGATCGGGAAATCCTCTCAATTGAGATTCCCTTATCAAGTGACTCTAGATCGTGGAACGCTAACAGTTAAAGCTAACTTAGAACTGGCAGCTAGCATAAAGTAGCCTGGAGGTCTGAGATGGAGTACTAGCAAGGCTGGGCCCTGGCAGAGGTTTGAGGAGGTGCTCGCTAGGTTATAGACTGTCGATTTCTCCTTGCAGCAGAGTCTTAGATCGCTTGCTCTTATAATACAATTCATGAGGGCTCCATCTTCTGACATGCTTATCTCCCGGAGGTGAATCATCATATTAGAGGTTAATATGTCCACTAACTAGGAATGGAGACAGAGCGGGCCCAGGCAATCCCTTCACTGCACTGTCCCAGCTCATTTTCCTACACCCCAGACAGCACCTGTTGTGCATAGCAAACCTTCAGTTAAAAACAGTGGTGAGTAGGTACAAGGACAAACAGACCCAGGGACGCTGGCGCAAAGTTAGACGCCCAGTCTAGTGTTTGCCTCCATCTTGTCAGTGAACTCTCAGCCCAGCGTTGCATGGCAGTTGTGTTTCCATCCAAACCAGTAACAGAGACCAGGTGCTGCCCTGAATGTTCCTCTTTCCCTCATCTGTGAGCAGCAGATACAGCGTGGAGCAGCAAGGCACAGCAGTGTGGAGTTAGAATGGTCCAAAACGTGTTTTACTCTCTTAATGAGGCCACCTCCAGATGAACGCCTGATCACCCCTGGTCAGAGTTTTCTCTAGGCTCACTTCTCTGCTCACCTCATTTTCCTTGTTGCCTGGGGGTTTTCACACTCTGTTTTGCACTCTACACACGCGCCTGAGGTTTGTGAGCAAGGTCGCTGGGTCTTCTCTTCCCATTTTCTGGCATTTTCCACTAATGTGCCACTATGCCACCTCTGAGCTGTTCACTGAAGAGGCTCCCCAGGAGCATTTCTAGGATCTGCTTTTGGTCAGGCAGGTGAGCAGTATGTAGGTCCACCTGCCATGGCTGCGCTGAGCAGGAGGGCTGCCAATTCCAGAGGAAACATGGAGATTTTTCCCAAACGTTTGAGTCTGAGAACGTAGTATAAATCCTGTCATTTTGAGTGGGCTTGGGGTGGTGAGGGACATCTTTTTCCTTTTCAGATGCGATCCAAGACCCTTTCCGGTGGAGTCCTTCGAAACATTTCCCAACAGACTTTGGAGCTTTAAACAGAATGCTGCCTTCAGTTAGGGAATTTGGGGGAAACAACACAATAAGAGCAACAAAGGAGGGGAGCGAAGGGAAGGGGCCAGCCCAGAATTCCATCTGCTCCAGTGTGTCCCTGCAAAGATAAGATCTGTTTCATTTTCTCCCTTGTCCCTGGTGCTTGGCTGTGTCTTGACATCCCCGACATGAAACGTGCTTCGTTCTGCCCACAGCAGCTCAGAACCATGCCAAACAAGAAACACGGGCTGGCCTTGGTGCCTGGGGTCCTCGCCTGTGATCTTTACCCACAGGCATCCGCCCCTCTGTGGATCCCCGACAACAGATGCCCCATTAGCTCAGCAATGAGCCACCAGAAGGGCATATCAAATTAGAGAGAAAGATAAAAGACCCTTGCTTTTCAAAGTGAGAGCCAAGGAATAACAGTTGTACAGAGAAGGGTGTGGGCTCTTGGTAAGAGTTGGCCCCGTTGTCTCCCGGACTCGGAACCAGGACTGTGCTCCCTGACAGCCACCCCCACTCGCCTGTGATGTGGTGGATAAATGTGCAGTGACGGGCCTGGGGGTTTGTCAATGATGGGTAGTGATGGTGGGAACGGAAGTGCCACCTCCAAGATTTCAGCCTTGGTTTTCTCTGTCAGACCAACAGTACCCTGTTAGCATCTGCTGGAGAGGTAACCACAAAGATGCTAAACACCAAGTCTGTCTGTCTGTCTGTCTGTGTGTCTGTCTGTCTGTCTGTCGAGAGAAGACTGTGCTGGATCTTCCTTGTCTCTTCCTACCTAGACACTGGTTATCTGTCAATCATTTAGTCAGCATTGGTTAAGTGTGTGTGCACATGTGCTTTGTGAAAGTGTGGGCACACACGTGTGCATTTTTGTGGTGCAGTTGTGCACATGTGCCTCCATGTCTGTGCTTGGATGTGTGTGTGTGTTTGTGCACGTGCACGCAAGCATTTGTACAGGAATACATATGTGTGCACATTTCCCTCTTCTACTGACATAGTCATGTGGGAGGGTCTTGGGTTTAAGGAAGGCTTCCTAGCCTCAGGTGGGGTTTAATGTGAGTTTTAGGGTGCCAGTGGCCTCTAGATTCTTGTTTTATGAGCTGGGAGAATAAAAGGAATTTTATTATAGATTTCATAGGTTGGGGCTTAAGAGAAAGGAGGCAGAGCTGAGATGTAGCAGGAACAGCTTCCCGAAGATGAATCCCAGGAGGTCTCACCTTGGAGTTAAAAAGGCTTTTCTGGAGTGTGGACAAGGATACACTGGTCACTGGACAATCAATGGGTTTCCCACCAGCTTCTGTCATATCCTTATGAGTAGCCTCCAGGCAAGGGTGTTCATCTGTGGAAAGAGAAGCCAGACTTCCCTAGTGTTTTTAAACATTATGTTGTTGTTGCTGGGAACTGAACTTAGGACCTTTGGAAGAGCAGCCAGTGCTCTTAACCTTTGAGCCATCTCTCTGAGTTCAGTTCCCAGCAACCACATGGTGGCTCACAACCATCTATAATGAGATCTGATGCCCTCTTCTGACCTGCAGGTGAAATACTCTATACATAATAATAAATAAATAAATCTCTGAGGGGGGGAGGAAGAGGGAGAGGGAGAGGGAGAGGGAGAGGGAGAGGGAGAGGGAGAGGGAGAGGGAGAGAGAGAACAACTGTGGAGTGGGTTCTCTCATTTAAAAAAATTATGATGTCTTTCACGCATTTCCCCCACCATGCTGGCAATAGAATTCAGGTTAATACACCATGAGCTGGGGTCTCAACAGTTCCAATGTAGTGCTATGAGCCAAGATGGTTTCTGGAGAGTTAGTGGTTTTCGATTTACATCGAAAGGCTAAAAACACTGGCTGTGGTGCCAAGAAAGGATGGTGGCCACAGTAGTAACAGGGCGGACAGACTCATGATCAGGGTAGATGTATCCTCCAGTCAGTTACAAAGGCAAACAGGCAAAAGGCAGAAGAAGCTTCTTCCCATAGACAGTGCAGTATCTGGGTCACCACCGGAAAGGACTGCCCTTAGCCTGAGGCTTCCCACTTTGATGGCTTAATCAGAAAAATCCCTCATGGGTGTTTTTGACTTCACACTCAACTTCATTACATAAGGATATATTATTACCCCAAATCTACAGGTAGCTAATCTAGCCTCAGAGATACCATAGTAGATGCATATAGTCGATGCTCTTGCAGAACTTTCCTGAGGATGTAAAGCAAGGATACCTCTCTGCTTGAGTTGCTGTTAAGTACCCAAATAAGAGACATATATTTTAACATTGTCTATAGTATTTTTAAAACAAACAGTAGGTAATATGGTTATCAAGGATGCATACATATACACATATATGTATGTATATTATATATGTGTGTGTCTACTACTTGTGTTTGTGCCCAAAAGGTGACATTAACTGTTGATAAAGCCACTGTCATCATAGGAACTTAAAGACATATTCTGCTCCTATATTGTTTGATGGCACATAGTTGGCAAATAATTACTGCAGGAAATACAATGTGATGAAAAGGAGTCACACTATGAAAGGGTGCTGTTCTCTATCAGGGAGATCATACTTTGGGGGAAGGAAGGATAGAGACAAAGTAAGGCTGGTGTTAAATGTTCCAACAAATGGATCATAACCCTAAAACAGGAAAGAAAGTTCAGTTCGAAGACAAGAAAACACAGCCATTCCTTGAGTACAGCAGACAAGGAAGAAATGTCAATGATGGAGAAAATTTAAGCAAAAATAAAGGAAGTGGAGAAAATTTGTAATGAAAATAAACTCCAAACTTCCAAAGGTTATCAGAAACAGGACCTTGTGAACTGAATGACCTCACCAAATACTGAACAGTAGGGAATTTAATTTATTTTTTTAAAAAGCTGTGCCTTCAAAGAAGACATCTATTTAAGTCAGCCTTAAAACCTATCTGCAGAAGAAAGGAACTTTGCAGACCCACCTAGAACAATCTAGAGCAACAAATACATATCACTGAAATACATGCAGATATCAACATCCACACCCAGTGGGGCTAAGTGCCCCTTATTTGAAAAGAATTAAGGATCAATGCTATGGAATGGAAAGACCTTAAGCTTGGTCTCTCCAGCAAAGCCAGAATTGGCTCAACCACTCGCCTCCTGATGAGGTTGGGGTAGTGCTCAGCCTTTGTTCATCACCTGGTGTGGGCATGAACAGAGTGAGTGTGGTCCTACCAGTAATCAGAGAATACGGTTTCTCTTGTTACTCCACTTTCAAGAGTTGCTCAGTCAGGAGCTCTAAAACTTGACCACGCCCTTGAATATTTACTGATTCAGATCTTGAGAGCAACAGGAGTCAAGTGTCTGTGGCTTTGCTTTGGCTCTTGGTTTTGTTTGTTTGTTTGTTTTGTTTTCTTTTTCTTTTTCTTTTCCACCAACCTCTCTCAAATAGGGGTTTTATAAGAAGTACTTCATTGTGTTCAGGAAGAAGCCACCAGAGTTGCCCAAAACAGAACGGAAGGTCATTGTTTCATCAAGCTCTGATGCTGGAGGCTCTGATGTGCCTGAAGTGACTTGGAGCGAGTTCTCCAGGCCTTTCCTTTAGCAGCTTCTCTTCCTCTCATCTCCAAAGTTACTCACTGTTCTTCTGGACAAAAACTGGTCCAATCTGAATTTTCCCTTCCAACATTACTTTCTGGTAACTGCCTTTAAAAAGTCATTGGACAGAAATCCACGCAGAGCTCCTGGATGTCTGACCAGACTGTCTTTCTCAGTTACTCCTCTTTCAGATGTTCAAATGTATTTTTTTTTAAAAAAGATAATCTCCCTTGTGAAACCTGGCTCCACCCCTAGTCATGAGAACTGGCTGTCCCTGCCCCTCACTGGCTGCAGCAGCCAGGAGAATGGGCCATGCACCTCACCTGGGCAGCACAGTAGAACAGGCTCTGGAGATTAAGGCAGGGATGGACCATCCTCGAGGGTATGAACATAGGAGAGCTGGGTCTGCCCCTTGCCAACTGCAGCACTGGTGAGCTATCCTGTCTGGGGTAGAGCCAGAGAGGTCACCCTGGTGGTGCAAGCACAGGAGAACCTGCAGGCTGACCAACTTAACTACCTTTCAGGCCACCCCAACGTCAATCTCATCTATGATCTGCTGGAGGACACCAGGAAAGGGCTGGTCCTGCACATCAAAAAATGCTGTATCTCCATGACACAGGACGATATCAGGATATCAGAAAGGAGTTCCCATGAGGATCCGGTATTGATGGTGTAGCAGAAACCAGAGGCCTCAAAACAGACCAAGGACTCACTTCAATGAATATTTGCAAGTAAAGATGTGTGGACCAAAGGGTATACTGTGTGATACTCTGTGACACACCTCAGTTTCCAGGACAAAGTAGTTTGTTTGTTGGTTGGTTGGTTGGTTAGTTGTTTTTTTTTTTATAAATTCTATCTTATTTTCTTTTCTTTGGGGGGGGGGCAGATTGCAAAGGAAGAGGGTGGATAAGAAGGGACGGGAGATTGTGATTGATTGGGGTGCATGGTGTGAAATTCATAAAGAATCAACAAAATATTTTTAAAGATAATCTCTTGTGTCTTCTTGATGGGCAATTGTGGTTTCTTATCCCTTCTAGGATCCCTGGGTCAGAGGAGACAGACAGTTCCTGAGGACACACACACACACGCGCGCACACACACACACACGCACACACACACACACGCACACACACGCACACACGCACGCACACACGCATGCACGCACACACACACACACGCACACACACACACCATGCATGCCAACTTCCTCTAAGGAAGCTGTATGTATACACAAAGCAGAGGGGCTCTTACTTGAAATGAAGAAATGAAAGACACTCTTAAGTAGGAGTCCGAATGAAGCGACTGGGCGTGGGGAAGAGATGTGAGACTGGCCATGTGATGGAAGGGGCTGGAAAGCTGGAACTGCCTGTCCTGCCCGCTGTTGCTTCTCTGCACTTGACAGTCTGGGTGAAGCCAGAGTGGTGGTATCTGGATCCTGAAAATGTGTCTCCTTATAATCCTGTAGCCAGAGAGGAAGTCACCCCAATGCATGGATTCCAGTCAAAGCAAAGAATTCTCATTAGCTCAGCCTGGCTTCGGTGTCATTTATAATGCACATTATACTGGCCATTTGTCACATTTTGTTTGCGCTCACTGAGAAGCTGACTCTGTAAGCAGAGCTGGACCCCCACTTCCAACCAAGGCCCTTGTCTTGGGATGGGATGACCTCACGTTTGACAGGGAGGGAAGACAAGAGCATGACATCCCAAGTGTCAAAACATTGTGCCCTTGAGAACAGCTGAAAGGTAAAATATCCCAGAGGTCCCTATTGCTTATCCCATGATTTAAGTACACCTTAGCTGGAAAGAGAAGCTGAACATCCAGTCATGGGAAACTCGGCCTGGGGAGAACGATGGAAAGGGAAGGCCAGCTGACTGTCGCATCCTCCCCAGTCGGTTTCTGATGGATGTTCGTAAAGCCCCAGATTTGGTGATGTTGCTTTCTGCTGTTATTTGCTCTTTCAGTTGAAACCTCACCTAAGGGACACTCTGCTCTGCACAGGGTTCTCTCTACTGAGAACTTAAGCTGATGCTTCAACAGAGTTTCCTCACTCTGCTAGACGTTTTGAATGCCTAATTAGATGCTAGTTTGCTCTCTGTCTGTTTGTGTCTGTCCAGCTCTCTGTATGTACGTCTGGCCCTCTGTTTGTCTGTCTGTCTGGCTCTGTCTGTCTGTCTGTCTGGCTCTCTGTCTGTCTGTATGTTTGGCCCCCTGTCTGTCTGTCTGGCTCTGTCTGTCTATCTGTCTGCCTGTCTGCCTGTCTGTCTGTCTGTCTGTCCGGCTCTCTGTCTGTATGTGAGTCTGGCCCTCTGTCTGTCTGTCTGGCTGTCCGCTGGCTCTCTGTCTGTCTGTCCATCTGTGTCCATTTGGCCCTCTGTCTACTGTTATTGATTCTTGTACTTCGTCTTGATAGTTAATAAACTCATTGCCTCAAAACTGAAAATATGGCCATTGTAAATCTTTCTCAGGACTGTAAGAACACCAACGTCTAGGTCAGAGAACCATGTGTGAAGCCAAGAAGACACAGTTAAACAGGAGAATAAGGATCTCATGGGATGGCTAAAAGTGCTGTCCTGGACAGCGGAAGTCACTGATGTCTACTGTTCATGGTCACACAATTTGTTTTTGCCTTAGCCTATGTTGCACTGAGAAGAATTTTCATTATAGTATCCTTTCAAGTCTTCTAGGTGCCATAACCACCTTTCTCGCCATGGCTTTTGCCCACTTTAGGTAGCTCCTTAAATCAAACACCTCATCCAGATACCACCCACAGCCATAAGCTTCAGAGATTTCACCAAGGCTGTGGTGTGCTGATGTGCTATCCTCTGTAGTGGTTGGTGGCACCAGGCTATAGCTGAATCCTTGCTGGTGGTCATTTTGCCTGCATGTAGAAGGAACATTTAGAGCTGTGCTGACAGTGGGAGAAGCATCTCAGAAAAACCTAATAGTGGTCCCAAATGCACATGTCATTGCATTGGGTCAAGTGACTATTGCTTTCTTAGCTAGCCTTAAATTATTCATCGTTTCCCAGAAGGAAATGAGAGACATCATCTTGAGAACCATCTTAACTAGAGTATTTATTGCTGTGATAAACACCATGACCAAAAGCGACTTGAGGAAGAAAGCATTTATTTCATCTCACAGCCTGTAGTCCAGGATGTCAGAACAGGAACTCAAGGCAGGAACCAAGAGGCAGAAACTAAAGCGGAGATCTTGAAGGAAAGCTGTTTACTGTCTTGCTCCCTCTGACTTGCACAGCCTGCTTTCTTAAACACCCTAGGGCCACCAGCCTAGGAGTGGCACTGCCCACAGTGGGATAGTCTCCTCACAATTACTAATTAAGAAAATGTCCTGCAGGCTTGCCCATATGCCAATCTGGTGGGAGCATTTCCCTCACTTGAGATTCCCTCTTCCCAAATGGCTCTAGTTTGTGTCGAGTTGACGCACAACTGGCCAGCACAAGAAGGTCCCTCATGTTGCAGATGAGAAGGCCAAGTTCTAGAGATGTCACCCCAAGAGAACCATGAAACCCAGAAGATCCTGTAAGGAACTCTGTGGCAGGCAGCATTGACAGGAAGCCTGTCATGTGCTTCACCTGGTCATTTGGGTGGAAACACAGACTATCAGGAAACCAAAAGCATGGTTCCTATCTTATTTGAGCTTCCAGTTCATCACAACTGTGAAAACTCTAAAATTGCAGCGCCATATTGCTTAGTTTCCCTCAGTAAAGGACTTGGAAGTTAGAGAAGTGAAGTTTGATGTACAGATATTCACCAACTGTCTATCCTCTACACTGAGTGAGCTCTTTACAACACAGAGGCATAACATGCTATTTCTAACTGGTTGCTTGTTATATACTGCCTATAGGGCTGTGTGATGCGGCAATGAGTAAATAGTGTAACTGCCAGCCCTCTGGGCTGTGGGACGGTATTAGAATTGGTTGCTATGGTCTCCTAAGGGTTAACTGAGGAAAAGAATGAGGGATTCTAGGGCCTGCAGTTGATTTCTAGGAGTGCCTCTTTGTGGAGCCAGTGCTAAGAGAACATCTGGCACGCACCTGAGTAAATTCAAGAAGTTTCCTTTTCAATATTGAATAAATTCTGCACCTTGACTCATGGCTATTAAAGCCATGGCGGTAAGATCTCAGGCACGCATGGCAATATTTTCTTCATAAGGCCAGAGCAGTCCGTGCAGGGGGAGCAGCAGTAAGCTGTTTCTATGCTCTGTATGCCAGAGCCTCTAGAGACAGCTGTCACCCACCTTCCTTCTATTCATTCTATGCACTCAGCTGGTTTTGGGGGGAAACATGTTCCATTTGGGTATGGGACACTCTTTTTTATGTTCCCAGGATCCTGATCCACTTCTTTTAACTAGTCTCTCCCTGAAAGACAAGATCCTGGCCACCCCACATGACCCTCCCAGTGCACCACGGTTGGCCAAGTCTTGTCACCCAGAGTGACTTAAGTCAAAAGCTGGTCCCGTGAGAGGGATGCTTCCTATAGGCCTTTCTGGTCCCTCCTTGTGCTGTTGAAGAGAATTCATCTAAGAACTCTTGATGGAATTGAGTGTTTACGTCTCTGGCTTCCGTGTGCTACCCTAGATGCAGCTGAGCTGGGATTGTAGGGCGTTGGAGGTGAACAGGTTCACTTTGCCCCCATACAGCTCCACTGTGTAGCTCTTTAAAAAGAAAACCAAGGGAATTTCACTGCTCCCCAGTACAACCAAGTGTTCCCACACCATGCTCTGTCCTCTGTTTGTCCCATCATGGTGACTTCCAGTGAGTTTCTTGTCCCTGCCACGTGCGCTGTAGTAGTGCCACCTCTAAGAAGTGTTCCTGGGAGGTGGAGAGGTGGCTCGGTGATTTAGGGCATGGGCTGCTCTTGCCAGAGACCCGAATCCTATTCCCAGTACCCACACAGTGGCTCACAGCCATCTGTAACTCCAGTTTCAGTTAATCTGACAGTGTCTTCTGCCTTCTGTGGGGTACCAGGCATCCGTGTAGCATACAAACATACATGCAGGCAAAACACTCATATATGTATAATAAAATAAACAAGTCTTTTAAGATTAAATTTAAAAAAGAAATGTTATCTTCTCCCTCAGCTGGCCCACCCAGTTCTTGGCTTCTCAGTTCTGCATATATTGCTTCCATCGTGGTATCTCACTATCTAACCAAGATGTAAAGATTGATTTGCCCTGACCTCCAAAGCGCATCCTTAAGACGGGGACTCTGACACCAGCCCTAGACCTTAGAGAAAACTGCAGGAAATGCCAACAAGAATCAGAAGAGAGCGACAACACTGAAAGTCTGGAGCCACGAATGGACTCTGCCTGTGGAACATGTGACCTCTCAATCCACTGTGACCTCTTGTGGACGCTGAGAGCTGTGTGGGCACAGGGAAGTGCACAGAAGGAGGCTCTTGTTTGCTCTGCCATCTTTGTGCCTCGTTTGGAAATGTCCTTCTAGATTAGAAATCCTCCTCCTAGCCACTCAAACTCTGGGCAAAAGACTGTCAGACTGTCATTTTCAGGTCTGTGTTTCAGAGTGACCAATGTGAGTCGAGGAGCCCACAATGTCTTCTCTGAGTATTGGGTTGTCTGTTTCTCCCAGAAAAGCAGCACTTGGGATGAATTTATCTCAGAATTCTCAAGAGAGATGATAGCAAGTGTCCTGATTATGTTAACCTTACAATGAATTGAACTAACCACTAACCTCACATAACTAAGAGGTAGATGTGGGCCTTAACTGGGCTTGTCTGCTTTTGAAATACTGGGTATTAAACTGAATACCACTTGTATTTTGCACTAGGTAAGTGTTCTACCACTTGTATTTTGAGACAAAGGTTACCTATGTAGGCCAGACCTCAGACTTTAGTCTTCCTGCCTTAGGCTCCAAAGAATCTAGGAGCACAGATGTAACTACCTCACCAGCTTGAACTTCAGCTCCTGGCACAATGCTTTTCTGAAGTATTTGTAGGGAACTTAACCAAATCATAACACTTATAACATCAGAGAAGTTTGGCTGGCTAGTACCTGATATCCTGGTGGATTTAATCTAAAATAGCTTGTCACCAGCAAAGAATTTCCTCAATGTTTACTTCTTAAATCTGTAGGAACTGCTGCAGGGGGTGTGGATAGGGGGTGAGGGGGTGGTACATGCTTTTAATCCCAGAGGCAGGCAGATCTCTGGATTCAAGGTTAGCCTGGTCTGAAGAGCAAATTCAAGGACAGCCAGGGCTACACAGAGAAACCCTATCTCAAACAAACAATAAAGCAAACGAACGTCTCTAGGAATGACATTTTATTTCATAACCCATGTATATGTATATATTTTCTAGTGTTTTCTAAATATTCTCTGTTAATATTATTGACTATCTTTACAGAAAAATCAATGCTCCAGATTACTTTGTTTGGCTGTACCAAGATTCTATGTGTCTTTTAGCTCATGCCAGTCAGCTCCCAAGATGAAAGTCACAGGTGCTCTTAACATGTGGGAGACACATCTGATAGAGATTTAGCTGCACGCCTTCTTTTCCTGCCCTCTGGATCACTAAGTGTCCACTGCCCTTAGCCTTGGGATCCATGTTGAGAAGGAG
Organism: Acomys percivali; assembly: GCA_907169655.1. Classification (NCBI taxonomy): domain Eukaryota; kingdom Metazoa; phylum Chordata; class Mammalia; order Rodentia; family Muridae; genus Acomys; species Acomys percivali. Next base: position 2,194,243 of record OU015742.1, on the reverse strand, counting down.
CAAGAAAGGGCTGGAGAAATGATTCAGCAGCTAAAACACTGGCTGCTCTTTCAGAGGACTTGGGTTCAATTCCCAGCACCCACATGGTGGCTGGCTACCATCTGTAACTCCGGTTCTGTGGGATCCGATGCTCTCTTCTGGCTTTCTCAGGCATGGCATGCATGTGGTGCCCAGACGCACATACAGATAGAACACTCAGTTGCAGTTGAGATAAAAATGTGTCTTCCTCGGGGGTTAGTTCACATCTGATGGTCGCCGAGCATCCTTCTTAAACTCAGGGATTGCCCCAACTATTTTTCCTGCCTGATCTGGTCTTCACATCTGTTAGTTCTTTACTAAGGCTACGGCCAATGATGTGGATCCTGCTGAAGACCTTGACATGTTGAAGGTACTAATGTTGGTATCTTCCTTAAAGTAATGGATCTTCCCAGTCTTTCTGCCCGATCACACAGAAGCTCCGTGGCTTTTTAAATTCTTCTCTGCCTCTCAGCATAGTGCCAGACTCCCGGGTTCTGTCTTCCTGTCCCTGGATCCCTGCGGGCTCCTTTTTTTTCTCCTCATGAACTTGCTTTCTGAATTGCCCTGGAGAAGTGTCAGCACCTGCTGCCATGCACACCCCCTTCTTTCACTCCATTAAGCCATAAAAGATGCTCAGTGGTGCTCTGAGAAGTGAGGTGGTTCTGTCTGTTCTGATGTTGCATCTAATACTTGACATACCCAGATGTTACAGGCCAGTTGGCATGGCCTCTTGATGCAGTAAAGAGAAGTGATAAACACAAGATGTCTAAGCCTGCTGCGATAGCACAGCACACTGCCTTCTGGAACACTTGCCTGGTTTCAAGGGTGTGAGAAGTATGACATGAAACAGCTATTACATGTGGGTGGGGTCGTGTAAAATGGGGGCTCCTTGGTACCCTAGTGCCAGTGACCGGCCTAGCTCTAGGTTCCGTGAGTGATTCTGTTTCAAATGAATAAGACAACAAGTTGTAGGACAGGATGCCTGGCATCCTACTCTGGACACTGCTTATATACATGGGTGTTCACACCCACATGCACGCACACACACATGTACACATGCACACACATAAACACACACTCGCAAACTTACATATACACAAATCATTAGATAGTATGTGTGTAGATAGACACGTAGACACATCGAGGTGATAGATGTGGTAGGTGCTATAAAAGACAGGGTTACTGACAGATAAAAACAAATGACGTGCAGGCATTATACATATACTATATTATATATTATATGACAGATAATAAAATATATGATAAAGACTATAAATAGGTGACAGATAGGTAGGTAGACAGATAGATAATACCTGAAAAAGAGAAAGCTCTTGACTGCGCCACTGTCTTGTGTGACTGCCTTTCTTATCTCCACAGTCCTCTGGTGACCACTTTTCCTTCATACCTGACACCACCTCTGCGATGTTCCTGGAGCCAACACCCTAAAAGAGACTCCCTGTCTCCTCTTTTTCTTCCCAGGCTTTGCTAGGTGCTTGTATGGTAGCATGCAGGCAGATATTGTCTTGGAGTGGGTTACCCTAGGAAAAACAAAAACAAAAACAAAAACAAATAAAGTATGACACAACTGCTTTAATTCAAAAATATTATTTGAGAATTGTTCCCAATCAAATTTACCTAATATACTCATAAAATATGGCCCCATTTCTAAATATGATCCCGTTGCTGAAATCCATGAGAAACAAGTGCTGTCCTAACTGTGTACCCCTTTAGGGACCCTCTGCCCACAGCCCTCCTGCTGCGGTTCACTTCTCTGACTGTGGGTCACTCTGGGATGCTACAGGGGAAAATGCACTTTGTGGGAAAGTAAGTGCTTATTCTTGAGCAAGGCACCTCCTCATCTCCTTCTAGCAGATGCCTCTCAATACATCATCACTTGTCCATTGCCTGCTGGGCTTTCTCAAGCCCCGCCTCCTTCTTTCTAAATCCACATGTTTTGCTCCATGGTATAATATGTCAGGTCGGAGATAAGGTGTATTAGAGGAATAAGGAGTTGTCAATTTGCATACCGCAAAAAGAAAAGAAAAAAAAAAAGAGTGCCAGGCATGTGAAGCAAGCATTGGGAATGGCAGCCACCGCTGGAAATGAAGGCAGCCGTTATTAAAGGCAATAACCTAATGTTCTACCCAAGTTTTAAAACGTTGTCAAAGTCAGAACTTCAGTGGCCGCATTTCGGGTTTCTGCGACACTCTGATGCCATCTGCCATGAGAGAAGCTCACGGGAGTGGAGAACCAAGAGGAAAGGCTGAGGAAGGCCCAGACTGCGGTTTATGAAGGAGCATCAGGAGAATTATTTTTTATGTTGCCGCAATGAAATGCCCTGACAGAACCAACTTATGAGGGTTATTAATATTTTCTAGCCTGTGGCTCCAGAGAGATCGCCAAGAACAGTAGACATGAAGGCAAAGCAGCAGGGACCGGAAGCAAGAGAGATCACATCTCTTCTAACACAGAAAAGAAAGTGGAAAAAAAAAAAACAAAAACAAAAAAACCCAGGAAGTCAGTGAAGGCTATAAACCCTCAGAGCTCCCTACAAGTGAGGTCCCTCCTCCAGCAAGGCTCCGCCCCTATGACCTCCCCCCAAAACAGGGCCACCAACTGGAGACAAGTGTTCAAATGCTTGAGCCTATGGTGGGAGGGGCGCTTCTCACTGAGCCTAAGGTGGGAGGGGCGCTTCTCA
>OU015742.1:2147844-2188417 GCA_907169655.1 Acomys percivali | reverse complement strand
TTAATGTGTTTTAATTCAGGATCCTCCAAATCAACCACAGGAAAGATAAATATTTTTGACATGTGTTTTTTTTTAATCCCCAAGATCTAAGAAACTAAAGGCAAAGCATGTTCAAGAACAAATGAAAACACGTGAAGGCCGGAAAGCTCAATTCAAACCACCGAGTCTTTGCTAAAATGGGTTCTGTGCCTAGGGAGTCATGGCCTACTCTAGCCACCCAGACGCCTTCCCAGGCCAAGTGTTCTAGGAAACAGCATCTGACTCTTCCATCTCTAAACACTCCCACTTTACATGATCACCTGACAACCATATTGCATAAGTTGGCAGTTAGTGATATGGAGGAGGGGATGAGGCTGGGACAGCCCTGGTGCAAGGACAGACGATGATCCTGGATGAGTCATAGATCTGGCATTGACAGTGCCATTTCCAGACCTGTGGGTAGACAGTACATGAAACACAGGATCGAAGCTGTGCAGACCTGCTGTGTTTCTTCCTCTTTCTTTTCTTGCCTTCCTCCTGTAGTAACTTGTGATCTTTGATCTATATGTATATCATGGTTTTCAGCTCAACCTCAGGCCACTTATGAGGGGGAGAATCTAAGTGCAAGGCTTAAGGCTTCCTTTTTTTTTTTTTAGAGATTATTTTAGGAAGCCCCAGGGAGGAGCAGGGAAAGGGTAGGAGTCACCAGGATCACCAAACAATTTAGAGAGTATCAGAGTTATCATTGCTGTGGGCACTTAGCCTAACTCTGCAAAGTAATATAATGTGGCACACGCCTTTAATCCCAGCACTCAGGAGGCAGAGGCAGGCATATTGCTGTGAGTTCGAGGCCAGCCTGGTCTACAAAGTGTGTCCAGGACAACCAAGGCTAACACAGAGAGACCCTGTCTCAAAAAACAAACAAACAAACAAACAAACAAACCACTCACAGCTCAGTGATGCATTCTAGAGGCTTGGGCTCAAAGAAGTAGAGGGCCAGATCCACCAGTCCTTGGTTAATGGCTGTCCCAGGGTACTACTAATCTATTGCTTCCTCAGACAATAGCACTTTCCAAGGGTCCGGAGAAAGACCCGATGACAGAGATGCAGTTCCAGACTCAGACCAATAGGAATGCATAGGCAGGCTTTAGTAGCCCTTGGCTGAAACCCACAGTCTACATGTGAGCTGCTCCAAAACAAAAATTTAAATGTAATTACTGACCTCAAAACAGTGTAGACTGACTTTCCTGACAAGAGGGGTAGCTCTCAATCCTACTTCAAAGCTTGTATTTAAGTCTGGCTGGAGGTCTTCCTTTAAAAGACCAATTAGTTCAACTACACAGTGAAAAAGCATGTAAGTGCCTGTGGATACGCATCTATAGATGTATGCATATATTTGCATAGCAAGCATGCATATATGCATATATTTACATAGTAAGCAGGTTACCAGGGCTCCTTAGAGATATTCAGTCAAGATACTAAGCAGACGCTACAATGACTCCAAGGGAAAGAGCTGAGAAGAGTGGCAGAGGGCGAAATGAATTCTGATGCCAGAGAAGAGCCATTGTATGAGGATGTAGCCCTGCTTTAAGTGATACAGATGGTGGTGCTTAATGGGTAGAAGGTAGGATGTGGATGGGAGGACGGAAAATGAACAAAGCGCAAAGCTCTGGTGAGGGAGGCAGCACGGAAGGAAGCCAGTGTGAGAACCAGCCCCAGGGATTTTTTTACCATGTGTTCTTGGCTTACAATCCACATCTCATCCTGTGTTTGAACCATGAGAAGAAGCAACACCTGATCTAGTCATACTGCATCTGAAACTTCGGTCGTGATGCATGCAAAACTTCTAGCATGGTGCAAAGCTTTATCTGGGGCTGTCCAGCTTAACAGCTACTGACCACATCTGCCTATTGAGCAGGTGCGTGTGTTCCTGAGGTTGAGAACCTCACTCACACCACACTTGACTACTATCATCTTGAGTGCCTGACACCCACTGCATCCAGGAGCACCACTTAATGTGCACTTTTAGATGTGAAAGAGAATCTGTCGTTCCATAAAAAGTGGCTGGTTTAGAACATCTGCCTTGGTTCCCGTAGGCTGCAATGAGATATGGAATCCATAAGCCAGATTTCCAACACTCACTTAAAACCATCTCTTCGGCAGCCGTGTGTCAGTCACAGTGTGGCTTGCTGCCAGCAGTCCCCACTGAGAGTCCTGATGTTGCGAGCATTCTCCCAGCACCATTATTGACTTGGCTAGTGGATGACAAATCCAACTGGTAGCCACTAAACAGTATGAAACATCTCAATTTTAACCTAAATTGGGAGCAAGAACAGTCTTGAGGCCTCTGCAGAAGGAGGGCTCAGCAGATGACCCAGAAGACAAGAGGAAAAGCCCGTGTTTGAAGAATAACAATCAATGGCTGAAAGCTATTAAGTTCACTCTTCTAGTTCAAAGGGATTTGAAATGGCAATTTGTCAGGCAACTGTTGTCACTTTAGATGCCCCCAGTTGCTTCCTTTGAAGCTCTTGATTGACTACAGGAGGCTACGCCAGATTCTTCTGAAGACAGATTTCCACAGTTGAACACATTTATGTCACAGTAATTATGACTCTTCCCAAATTTAATCAACAAAAGGCAAAAGAGTGCAAGTCTGAGAAAACATACTTGTGCCTGGCATATCCAGGCAGTAGCCCAGTGGCTGTGCACATGGCCAGCTGCGGGGTTTGGGTCACTTCATTGTGCTATTTGTTTACTGGAGAGGCAGGTGGAGGATCTCTTCCCCTGTACTACTTGTTGGATTTGATAAGAAAAGATAGACTTCAACTTGAAATGGATTTCTGGAGAGAAAAAAAAACACAAAAACTAAACTAGCCCATTAAGAATAAATAATAAATAATCTGCTGAGTGGTGGTAGCACATGCCTTTAATCCCAGCACTTAAGAGGCAGAAGCAGTCAGATCTCTGTGCGTTCAAGGCTAGCCTGGTCTACAGAGTGAATTTCAGGACAGCCAGAGCTACATAGAGAAACCCTGTTTCCAAAAAAAAAAAACCAATAAATAACATAACATAAGTATCTTTAAACATAGTGTTATCACTTTATCTAGAGATGACTTTGAGTGAGATGGCCATACAAGGCATTGGCTCATACCATGGCCAACCCAGTGAGAACTGCGGATGCACAGATGCACGGAGCCCTAAGCCAGACTGTCATTTGAAGAATAGACAACTTTTAACTTCCTTGAAGCGCTTTTGCATCAGGCAGCATTTAAAGTTGAATTTCTATTTGCTAGGCTGTCAGGAACCTGTGCGTCAAGAATAGGAAGCTTGTCCCAGGGGAGTCTGCTGAGTAGGGAGTGGGAAAAGGTTCAAACTGAGATGTCTCGTACTGTTTACCGGTTCCCACTTGGTTTGTGTCATCCACTGGTCCCATCCTAAACCTCCTAGGGGAAATTCAACCCAGAGTCAACCTAGCAGCTAGGCTGAAGCTAGAAAGAGCAGACACTGTCTCCGGAGTTCAACCTCTTTCTAACCAGCTAAGTACTCCAGGCAACAGTAGCATCCCATCTCAAATAAGGGAGAGCGATACAGACATAGGAGCCTCTGGAGAGGACCAGGAAGGTGGGCTCCACCCAGCAGCTGTGTGCCAGATGGCCCTGCATCCATAGGGACACATCCATTGCAAGTAACCAGAAAGAAGTCATGGTAGGGAAAATAACAGTAGAGATATCTGCATATGGCACAAAGGGGCAGGGCCAGGAGTGAGGTCAGGGAAACAGTAACTCACCATGGGCAATGGTGAACAGATGGCAGGAGGCAAAGCTACAGAAGGAAAAAAAAAACAAAAAAAAACAAGATGAGGAATTCCACCTTTAGTTGGTTCACAGGTGTATAATAGTACCAGGGACAGGAACTTAGGGGACTCTATATTTGGTGGAAATGAATAAGGGTCAAGACCCACCACAAGCTCAAGGAGTGTGGATGACTCTGGGATACCATTCAGGCCATGAAATCATCAGCCCCCAGTTTATGCCAACCATTCTATCCCACGGCACTCAAAAATACATTCCCTCATCACAAAACAAAACAAACAAAAAAACAGAAGAGCTCCTGTTAACTCTGTGTCTGGTGTCTGGGACTTCAGTTTCAATGGCTCAGATGGTTCTGCCTCGCCAGCTTTGCTGTCTGAAGCGTACATCTTCCTTTTGGGATGGTTCTGTGCCCTGTATTCAGCTCTCGTTGGCAGGTGTCTCATGACTTGGGCACTTTCACTGCAACCCAGGCTTCACTTCAGTTTTACTCAATGGCTTCTTTGGGCCTCCTAACCTTTTAGGACATTCATGCAAGGACTTCCTTGCCATATATTTTATCAGTGGCTCCTTAAGAGCATGGAGAAGGATTCATAACCCCTCCAGCCTTCATGCCTCTAAAGCCAACACCAGCTGCATGACTCTGCCAAGGTCGGCAGAGTTTGGGATGAACCCTGGCTCCCTTGAATTGCATTAGCAGTACCTTTTTTTTACTCACTTGGTTTGTAGGTGCATAAAGTTCTTCAGGCTCTCTTTAATGAACTGGAAGCTTGGTATCTTGGGTAACAAACTTGGATCTTGCCCTCTGGCACCCTTGCCTTCCTTTTAGTGCAGATTAGGCCTCTCCTTAATGATGGCAGTCTTTCTAATAATTACAGTCTCTCCTCCCACAAGAGCTCTGGCTGCAACATTAAGCTTCCTGGAGCTCCTTTCCTTGTTCTTTTCTGGCCCACTTGTTCTCTTTTCATTGTAGACCTGCCTAAGGATTATTGGTAACAATAATGCCACAGATTCAGTATAATGCTGTCTTGAAATTTTCTCCACTAAAGAACATAGTCTGTTAAAATTCCTCCTCAACAAAGTTCTTAGGTCAGGCAGGCAGAAAGCCACTGGATTCTTTACATCACATGAATGACCTCTCGTCCAGTTGTTGTTAAGATCTTTGCTTCTTTGAACCCTCATGAGCCAGGCCTACACAGTCTACGTGATAACACAGCCATATCTAATGAGAACAGTGAAAGCCATAAAGCTAGCACAGCTGTTTGATAAAGCTCCAGCAAAGCTAAGCTGATTGATATAATCACTGTGGTACAGTCCCCCACTTTTTGGCCTTGATCTCTATGTGTCACATGCTTGGGGGGGGCTTTTATTATTTGTACAACTTGGGGATGTTGGATTGATGAAACTATTGTGATGAATCATTTCTTCCCTCTCCCAGAAGCACTGCATCTAAGCTTTCCGGAACATCCTGACCATACTACCCCTCCCACTTTTGGGGAGATGTCCTTGTCTGGTCCCACTTGAAGGTCTTCCTTGTGCCCTGGAGGTTGTGACTCGAATAATTATGCCAGAGGCCTCTTTATGAGCCTCTGACTCAAAGATAACCTTTGTCACATCTGCCCCTGGATGTTCATTACTCAGGAACAAGATAATCAAAGTAAAGTAAACTTATAAAGGTAAACAGTGTTCAGTAGCCTAGAGAAGTTGGCATCAGATCAAATTAAAATCCTCTTCCTTATAATGATGAACAAAGAATGACATGGATAAATGATAAAAGAATAAAATCTTATGACCTTCCTTTCTTAGAAAAAGTGAACTCATACAGGGCCACTATGGTGTCGTATGACCAAGGAACAAAGAATACCAAGATTAGATTTGCAAATAAACTCTACAAGTATATAAAATATAAACGTTGCATTATGGAAGAAATTGAATAATAGCGGCAGCAACCTTGGCCTGAAGACTTTTCTTGGGCCTGATAACAATTTGCACTCTGACTATTAAAAGTTGATAATACACTGTTCTGCCCAGGCTGGCTTGAAGATTTTCTTTATGTCCAGTGCCCCTGAGAACAGACTGTCATGTTTTGACAAAATATGCCCTTGAAAATTCAATATTGTTAAATGTTGGGTTATGGGGTTGATGAGGAAAAAATAATTGTAAAAGATAATTTTGTTCTGTCATGGTTTATCAATGATGACTAAACGTATGACCAAGTGGGAGTTAAAACACGTGTTTGGGCAGGAAAACAATACGACCTATGTCTTGGAACAAGGTGGATCTATCCCTGCCTACTGAGTTCTGGATAAATAAAGATGCACTCTGACTGCCAGTCAGTCAGGCTGTAAACTACTCCAGATCCCGGTGCCTGGCTCAGTACTCCACTTCTCCCCTTGTCTCTCTTGGACCCACCCTTCTTCAAGACCTTCCCTCACCCCAGGGCAGGACCCCGGCTGTCCCACCCTACCGTCTTCTAGGCTTAGTTGAATAACTTCAACATTATTCCAAAAAAACAGAAGGGCCAGTTTCTTCACAGAAACAGTCCGTTGTCTGATGCAAACTTATTAGTTGCCCTTCTTTTGCTGTAATAAAACCTCATTTGAGAAATAAAGAGTTTATTTGGGCTTATGGATTCAGAGGGAGAGTCCATTGTGGTAGGAAAGCCTAGCCCCAAGGAGCAGGCATGACAGGAGCAGGAAGCTGGGAAGTCATATTTTCAACAACAAATGTGCATGAAACACTGAGAGAAGTGTTTCATGGGAAAAGTCAAGGGAGAAAGCAGCCCGGGAGGGAAAGCAAATGCCAAGCCCTCAAACGGGGAGGCAGCTTGTCTTCTAGTGTGCATATCCAGACTTATCCCTGGTGTCTAGAGTTTCTTGCAATTGTAACATTATGAATCACATCTGCGTTTTACATGTATGTGAACATGCATAGCTCGGTGCATTCCCATGTCTTTCTGATTATCTGATCTTACTGGCCCTCTTGACATGCACATATGCTATTGTGGACAAACCATCAATTGCCCCTTGAAAGAAAGCAGGGAGGCACGGCAGGGCTTTAATTGAGATCCTATGAGCAGGTAAGCTACTCATGTCTCCATGCTTTAATTTTCTCCTCTGTTAAATAGCAGTGTGACTCTTCTAGTGGTATCATGGTACACCAATAAGTGGTTTTATACAAGATCTTAGGATAGCATGTATCACATTAGGCACACTGCAAGACTTAGCTGTTTTTATGATGGGTTTTCTATCTCCTTTCCAGGACACTTACTGACATGTAGAAGCATGGGAGAGATTAAATAGACTTTAAGGACAGTTTATTTTACTCTGCTTGGATCCCCTTAACTTCGTCTCCCAAGTGGTAGTCCATATTTTAGCACTCCAACAACAGTGTTTATTGCAACCTGGGGAAGCTGTTATGCTTCCTGGAAAATGATTCCTATGGTGGAGGGAAACCTGTGTCTTTGTAGTTTATTTATCCTTGTTCAAGTTCCATCCCTGGTGGCCTCATCAAACAGATCAGGTCTGAAAGCAGTATTTCAAGAGCGTCAAGGTGATTGGTGAGGTCCCCTGAATCTTCTCTAGAACAGAGAACTGTAGTGGCTTGACTAAGAGTGGTACCCATAAACTCATATATTTGAATGTATGATCTCCGTTTGGTAGAACTAATTGGGAAGTGCTTGGAGGTGTGGCCTTGTTGGGGGAGGTATATCACTGGTCAGGCTTTGAGGTTTCAAAAGCCTGTGTCATTCCCAATTAGCTCTCTGCCTTGTCCTTGTGGACCAGACATAAGCCATCAGCTTCGGATCCAGTACCAGGACTATGGTCTGCTGCTATACTCCCTGTTGTGATGGTCATGAACTCACCCCTTGAAACTGTAGCCCCAATAATCTCTTTCTTCTATAAATTTCCTTGGTTATGGTGTCCACAGCAATATAAAAATAGCTATGCTAATACCCCATAGGCTTAGTTAATACTTCCAAAGACATGGCGTTGAATGTTTCCTGTGCCTCAGTTGGCTCCAAGCTCCCACTGATGTCAATACCACTTAAAATATGATATCCAAGACTGAACATCATCTTGAAAAGTAGAATTTGATCATGACAATAGAATGAACCCAGACCTTTCCTCATAAATATTCTCTCAATGTGACCAATATGAAATCCACTCTATAACTGCCACATCTCCAGGTTACCTCTGAACCTCTTAAGGTAACCATGTACCACCAAGTTGGTTTTCAGGAAGTAGCCTCTAAGTCACTTCTTCACAATTTCTTTTGTTTAGTGTCACTGAAATTTGCATACCAGGCACATAAAATGAAAATTCGGTTTTCCTCAATGATTGTTTGAGAACATTAATTTTTTTGTTGACCTTTAATTTCACCACACAGTGTTATCAATAATGTACTGCTTCATTCTATAGCATGAGAAACATACCACTGAACCCCACATCTTAGCTCCTGGTAAAGCGTGGTAAGCCAGAGGGCAAGGTTGGGAGCCACATGCCACGCAGTCGGAGTCACCCACTATCATACTCTGCTCTCTCTAGAGAATAATTGGGATATTTCAACTTATTAGGGCTCAAAAGAAGCGTGTACTGAACTGAGTCCTTTCTCCATTTTTCTTTATCTAAGGAATTTCATGAAATGACTTGTCAGACGTCTAACCACAGCATGGGGCCTTTTGGCTGTTGTGCATGTGAGTTGCCTTCTTCATGGACAAGCTAGAGGAACTTGTTTTAAGTACTGTTAAGTATTGTTAAAGTTTAAGTATTTTAAGAGCAGGAGTTCTGTTAATGAGGCAAGTTGCCTTGGTAGCATTTGCTGTATCCATAAAACTTAAAAAAAAAAAAAAAAAAGAACAGCGCTCTCAGAATATGATGTACCTTACAAGGGCTTGTTAAGAGACCTACCGTGGGCCCAATCCCAGGCTCAGGGTGGTGCTGAAGCTACTTGTGAGGGGTCCTCGCTTTGAGAGCCACAGCCTTAATGGACATCCTTCTGTCACTAAGAAGTAAGAATGGGGAAAAGTGAGTTATGCTCACACTCCTGAGGAAAACTCTCTGATAGGACTGAATTGTTAGTCTTATATTTGCATTTGAATGAAAAGTCCTTTGGTTGTTGTGTATTTCTTACTAGGACTGTGATTTTTTTTTTAACTCCCTGACTTGTAAATAGAACCTGTTTATTAATTTAGGTCTTGGCAAGGAAACAAGGGTGCTTCTCTGATCTTCAGCCAAACCTTTCCCTACAACATAACACCCACTACATGGTTTAATCCAGTATTTCTTTTTTAAAAAAGGAATGGGGTCTAGTGTGAAATTGCTATTTCTCAGTGAACTCATGCTGCCTTCTTGTGATCACAGATCCCCTGAAAGAGCGAGCCAGAATGAGTAATGTGTTCCAGAATCTTGCCTGAAACAGACATCGAAGGTGTGTGCTCCCCGAGCCCTGCCGACTCTGAAGCTCAGCTCAACTGAGAGAGCTGTCTTTCAAGGGTTCCGCTGCCGTCTCTGCCCAGGACTCCCCAACATCAGGCTTGTGCCTCTGACCAGCTTTGGGCTCCTTTAAGGGGGTCCCATGGCTGTCCAGAGAGCATCCCTGCTCCTGGAGACTGGTAGATCTACCTCACCCCTACAAAACATTCCTTCTCTTCCTAGATCACATTTCCCCAGAGCTCTCTTGGTGCCACGTTCTCAGGATCTCCTGCTCTTCACAGGGAGCACAGCAAAGTCAGGCTTGGTTTCCGGTGATGCCCAGGGCCACCTGCATTGTGGGCGTATCCTGGGGGGGGAGGGGAATCCTGCCAATGGGCACAAACTCTAATGTGAGACGTGTTTCCATGTTATGGTCTCTCTGGGAAAGGGAGGCTTGCTGTCATATCCAGTATGTCTGTCAACGAAGACCCCACCGTAAAAAGATACTCTGTGAGAGTGGACGCTGTTTCCTCTGAAGTCCCAACCTCATCCACGTCATATGACCGCCTTTGTCTCAGACCCTGGCTCTTCTAGCTATTCCTGGTGCTCATCAGTAGATTTATGGGACTGGATCCCTCATGCCTCACTGAGATCTGAGCCCAAAGGAAGCCAGATAATAAACAACTCTGTGGCAAGCATTCACAGATCTTGTTTAATCTTCATGGGTAGCCAGTCTGTTACATGACGAGCTCAGAACTGGGATTGATGTAAAGGCCCTGAGCTGAGCAGCCGGGAGAGGGCGACGGTGTCTGACTTCGGGCTCTGTGGTGTGTAACCTTCTGGTCGCCTAACCCCAGGAACAAGTGGCGTTGGAGGGCACTGTGCCCACTCAACTTCCTATAACACTTGCCTTTCATTTCTTTAGGAAGATGGCCCCATGGTAGAAGCCTAGGCGACTGTATCCTCAGAAGCTCCCCCAAAAGGCCCGGGGTGGAAAGCCTCTGAGTGTTATAGACCATTTCCCAGAGTCTTCTCTATATTAATACCTGAAGCCTTCATTTCTCACCCTAGCACGGCTCACGGGACAGAGGGCAGTCACATCTGTGTTTCCACAGACCCTCCCCCCCTCCATGTACATAAACATCGCCGAGGAGACACCTGTGTACACAGTCACCTGCTTAGGCCAGACAGATATTTATTTGCTGTTGTATAATGAGGGGAATTTGCACCGAGCCTTGAAAATTTGGCCGCACTGCCTCGTCCTTCCTCTTCCCCAGTGATTTCTTCGCGGAGAGCGGCCACAGTCCACTGATGCTTCCTTGTAAGCCGCATCACAGCGCTGGAAAGATCTGTTTTGCACCTGTACGGCGGCCTCTTTGGGTGCTCAAGCTGTCAGGGAAGTCCTGCGTAGCCACGTTAAATCAACTTAGACATGACAGGGAGGAAGTGCTTTTAAAGGCAGGTGTCGGGTCCTGTCATACGTTGTTTTATGGGATGGGCCCTTTAAAACAGAACTGCGTAATGGGGTTTGCTTTAAAGAGCTTGGCCCCGTCTCACTGGACTGAGTGGAAACTATGTGAAAACAAGGCAGGAGCATAAACCAGGGCTGCCGAGGCCTACTGGTACCCACAGGCACAAGAGAGGCCAGCAGAGGAGGAGCAGGCCTCTTCCCACCTCAGTGAGCTGTAAATGTTTGTTGTGGGGCTGCCCTTAAGGTGACAGAAGATGTGTTCTTCAGAGCCAGAGGGTGATTGCAAACAGCATTCCAGGATGGCTAAATTGCTTATTCCTTTCCTTTACTAGTTACTTTAAATTGAAATATTTTAGCAGACTCCAATTTAGCTGCAGCATTCCTTGAGCTAATATAAACGATCGTGTTTCAAAAAATGTCTTCAAAATATTTTAGAAATTAGCAAACAAAATATCAGATGTCAGCCAGGAGGTGGTGGCGCACGCCTTTAATCCCAGCACTCGGGAGGCAGAGGCAGGTGGATTGCTGTGAGTTCGAAGCCAGCCTGGTCTACAAAGGGAGTCCAGGACAGCCAAGGCTACACAGAGAAACCCTGTCTCAAAAAACCAAAAAAAAAAAAAATCAGATGTAGTTATGGCATTTCAAGCATAGTATTTTTTTAGTAGGTTCTCTGAACTCTTTTCCTTTTTGGCTTTCATGTCCTCTGTGTCTTATTGCTCTGCCTCCCCCCCAAAAAAAGAAAACAAAAACAAAAAAACACCTCATTTAGTTTTCTGAGTTCAGAACCAGCATTCTCAGGTGCTGTCATCAATGTTCCTGGAATGGCCATGAGGCCAAGAAAGTGCCATAGGGAATAGGGTAAGGACAGGAGAAAGGAAGGGCACTGGCTGGGCCCTAGGATGAGGTCTGAGTTTCGATTCTCCTGGGAACATCCCCGCACCCAGCCTTTTGCTTCGTTGGGTGACCCTGTCTCCTGGGAAAGCTCAAACACTTGCAGAGCTCTGCTAGCTAACTCTCCATCCCTGGGTTTGCCTGGAGCACGAGCCTTATGCAGACCAGACAGGCTGTTTGCTGCCGTTCCAAGCACAGAATCCCTGACTTAGAAACACACAGGAAATGCTTCCTGTTGCTGTCCTGTTGCCAGTGATGCCTACTGTCTCCGCCTGAGAGTGCAGCCTCTGCCTTGAGCCTGCTGTTATGCTGTGAGACTCAGAGGCTCACAGACTCCCGTCTGTGTTTTTCTTCAAACAACACTCTCTCACCCATAGATCCCACTCAATCTGGGATTTTCCATGTTCAGAGGATTCTGGAGCCGCTGCCCACAGAAGTACCTGGCAAAGCGGTGAAGTTGGTGGTGGTGGTGGTGGTGGGGTGCAGGAGGGGTGCTTTCCTTATTTACCACCTGGTAAATAAGAAATATCTATCTCTCGGACTCAGTCAAGGATCGTTACCTTCTAAGTTGTATCTTCTCGACTGGCTGTTTTTAAACATTAAATGGTTAGCAAACCCAAATGAAATTTATCATTTAATGTAAGAAAATAAAATGTAAACAGTAGAATATATTTATGTAGTGAGCTATAGCACAGGAGCTTCCCTTAACCTCACCCAAATAAATAACGTAATATTATGAACTGGCAACTGTTTACGGAACACTGGGTATTGAATTTCCAGGGCCTGCGCATTCCGGGCAAGTGCTCTGCCACTGAGCTGTTCTTCCAGACCACTAACCCGGAGGTGTCTCGTGGGTACCTGGGTCTTCTCATCTCATTCCTCCCACCAAAGGTTTTCCTGAGAGTCTTCGTGACTATGAAGATACTCACAAAATACGGCGCTGGAGTTTGGTGGCTTTAGTGCTACACTCTGTTGAACTCGACCCTCAAGAAACTATACTATGTGTTCCCTGATGACAACGACACTTCCTTCATCACCTGCAGGCACCCGGCCTTCTTCCTCTGATAGTTATAGATGCTTTCCCCTTAATATGTTTTTGACATCTTTTTGTGTGAAGTTGAGTCTCTTCTGGTTTGCTTGTACATGTATGCATCCAGTCTTTACAATTTATAGTATTTCTGTACAAGTAGAACAGCAAATATCTTGCTTTAACATGCTTGTGGGGGAGGGGGTACATTTACTGGGTCATGAGACATTCACATTATCTGCATTTTTGGATAGTACCAAATTGTTTTCAAAGGTTACACTAATTGACTCCCCCCACCATACAGTTGTTATAATTTCTGCACAACCTTTGTATTGCTAATGCCTTTTATTTGTTTTAGTTCAACATGAAAATGACAGTTAATTTTTTATTTTATGCTTCTCAGTTCCTCCATTCCCCCATTAAGTGGAATATCTGTCCTGTATTTATTAGACATCCAGGGTATTTTTCGCTACAGTTCCTCCTTAAATGCTGTGTTGTCTGCTAGGCAGTTTTCTCTCCCCCACAACACTCCCCACTGTGCATGCTTTATATATTGTGTATACTAACACTTTGTCCATTGGATATGTTGTCAGGATCTTTCTCTGGTCTGTCTTTTCACTACCGTGTCAATTTTTTATTCACATTAGTTCTTAACTGAAATGTAATTGAGTTGTCTTGTTGTTGTCATTGTTGTTATGGTTGCTGAGGCTTCCCATGGTCCCCAGACCTCAGGGATCATGTTGTCCCTCACTATGCGAAGACCCAGCAGCATCTCTGAAGCAGAGATACAGGTTGGCTTGGAACACAGTCATGTAGCCCAAGCTGAATTCAAGCTGGCAGCAATCCTCCTGCCTCTGACCCCTGGGTGCGGAGATTACAAGCATGAGTCACCATGGAATTTTTATTTTGTGGCAGTTGAATTCAATTAGTCGGTGTGAAATTTCACTTCCTTGTTCGGAAAACAGATTAATAATATATAACTTAGGAAAGTTTGATAGAACTAAATCAGGTGACATGTGATAGGGCTTTCAAATGTTTCTTACGTTGGATAGCGTTTGGGGCTGAGCATTCCCTCTTTGTGAACCTCTGGTGTGTCTTTTAATATATTGGCTTGGCCATGGCTAGTCACAGATCTCCTTCTTGTCTTTACGGGCTTCCACATCGCCCCAAGGCCTCACAGCGTAAAGGAGGTGACAACGAAGACAAAAACAAAGGAGAGAAGATGAAAGTTAGTCCCATGTTTCAGGGCTGATCAGGCTACAGGAAAAAGGAGTTACTAACTAGAAAGAAAGTAAATGGGGCTGTGGAGGGGCGGGCTTGACACAAGAATCCTGCCTTGTCTTCACAAGACAAATCTTACTGTCATTCTAACAAGAAAAAAAAATTCTACTTAGCAACCACTGTCATAATAAGTTCTAGGCCAGCCTGGAATATGCTAAACCCTGACATATAATAAAATAAAATAAGCCATTTGTAAGTTAAATACCATTGAGGCACTTCTGATTGAAAAATAAATAAAGACTTAAATTGTTCTGTAATTGGATTTGCTTGTGGAGTTTTCGTTTGGTTTGGTTTAAGTTTTACTTTGTTTGTTTGTTTCTTTGCCCTTGGGCACACATACGCACCCTCACATAGCAGAGATATAACAGATTGCAGGAATCTGTTCTCTCCTTCCATGTGGGCCTTAGGTACTGAACTCAGGTCACTGGGACTGGTGGCAAACTCCTTGCCTTCTGGGCCATCTTGTCAGCCATCGTTTAACCTTAGATTATGCCTCTCAGATAGAACTGGGTCTCCAGGTGACTGATTATTGAACATTTATAAACAAAACATAAAGATAGGGCTACTGCCCTTGAGTGACATGAAGATGCAAGAGCAGGTCTCCTGAGATGGTGCTGGAAATGCCCAGGAGTCCTGAGGACACCAGGACCTGCATCAAACATGTGTAGTACCTAAAAATATCTGGTGAACTTGAGGATGTCACACACATGAAGAATGATAAGTGAGAGAAAAGGATGTTTTGAACTCCTTCTTATAGCTCTAGGCAACATGTGTGTGTGCGGGTGCGTGTGTGTGCATGTGTGTGCGTGTATGTGTGTGCATGTGCGTGTGTGCATGTGTATGTGTGTGTACACACGCGCACTCATGTGTGTGTGTGTGTGTGTGTGTGTGTTTCTTGAGCCTGTCTGCCCTGAATCAGCTCTACCCAATCCTTTTGAGGTACAGGTTTATAATGTATTCTCTTGTGCTCCAGAGTAAGAAAACAGCAGATAACTAGCAAGCAGCAAGAAGGCGGAGAGAGAAGGGAGAGAACATGGGAAGAAGAGATTTGCATGGGCATTTTTTTTTACATTTTTAAATTAAGATAAATTGAGACTACCATGCCTTGAAATAGTACATGGGGACGTCATATTGCTAGAGTGAAAATGTTCTTCCCGTCCTTGATATTTCTAGGTGCAAACTGAGTCCGTCATTGCACGGGCCATGACTCAGGCGTTGCTTTGCACAGAGGTGCACTGCAATCTGCCAGCTGTAACTATAAGAGAACTTTGTTTTTATTCATAAAATCAAAATGTATGAAAACTGTCATTGTATTTAAAGAGGTAGTGCCCAAAAACTTGGCTGAAATATAATTGTGTGAAAATTGAAGAAAATAGCTATCATTAGAGTAAGGAGAGTTTGAAACCATCCTGGGTTACAAAGACCCTGACTCTAAAAGAGAGAGGAGAAAGGAGGTGGAGCAGGAGGAAAAGGGGGCCAAGAGAGCCCTCTAGTGACTAAATAGGTGAATTAAGCTCCAGTGACCCCGTGGTTGAACCTACTGGGTGATGTATCTACAGATCACATAGTCTTGTTACATTGTTTCATTTTGTGCCTCTTACAGTATCTGTTCCTCTTCCTGACGCCATCCCAGAGTGTTGTAGCAAACCTCAGAAATGTAGCCATCTAGTTGTCTAGCTACTGAGCTAATTCATGTATATTAACAGAAACCAGGAATTCATGCTCAGTTAACTAAATAGAAGAGGGTTTTTGTTTGTTTGTTTTGTTTTGTTTGTTTTTTAGAGCTTTAAACTTAAAACTCGCTTTGTTAAGTGGTATGGTCCAATCACACAAAGAGGTTTGAACTTGTGTGTGTATGTGTGCTTTTAGTTGAAGTCTGCTGAAATGAAGCAAGCAAGCAAGTGAAAAAGGAAAGAAACGAAACAAAACCCTACAATCCAGAACACAAAACAGTGCCGTGCAGCCCAAAATGGGCAAGAGAGTAAAGTCCAATCTACCTCTTAATTATGTCAAAAGTCTTTTAGTTACATGAAATCTTTAGTGGGATTTCGTTTAACTATTCTTAAATCTATTATCTCCCCCACCCTCCCACCCACTCACACACACCACAGTAGCACATGTTGCCACCCAGGGAACAGGGAACTGTAGTTTCTAGAGATTGCAATTGTTCTGTCTATTTCTAGGAAAAGGAGGAGGAGGAGGAGGAGGAGGAGGAGGAGGAGGAGGAGGAGGAGGAGAAGCAGCTGCAGTTGCTGCAGGAGCAAGATCTTTCTAAACGTCTTTTTAAAATTTTTTCTCTATTTATTTAAACAACTATTTATTTATTTATTTATTTATTTCCAACAACTATGATTTCCAACATGTAACAAGACAAACAGGAAGTAAATGTTACAAAGTCCCTACCACACTTGCCAAGCATTCATTTTTCTGAGGTAACAATAGAGAAGAGAGATTATGTGGCTTTAAAATGTTTTTATTAATTATATCCGCCTCCATCCTCTCCTCCCAGTCCCACCCTCCCTCCCTGTTTCCTCGTCCTCTTAACCTACTCAGAGAGGAGCCCTCCATCCACTCAGCCCAGCACATCAAGTCACACCAGGACTGAGCATCTCCTCTTCCCCCAAGGCCTGTCGAGGTAGGCCTGCCAGGGAAAAGTGATCATATCAGAGCCAGCCGCCATTCCCTTTACTAGGAGACCCAAGAAAGGACGGAGCTGCCTGTTGATTTCATCCATGTAGGGAGCCTAGGTCCAGTCCATGCATGCTCCTTGGTTGGAGCTTCAGTCTTCATACCCCCCCCCCCCCCCCGGGCCCTGGTAGAAGTTTTTTTTTTTTTTTTAATGTGAGATTTAGATATTTTGTTGCATTGCTAATATTCGCTTCCACTTTTATTCTATACCTAAATGAGTTGCCTAAATTTATAGTCAGAAAAAAACGAGGAAGAAAAATTATGATGGAAAAGTATCCAAAACCAGATCAAAATATATGAAACTAAAGATTTTTTTTTTCAAGTCAATTATTTTCCTTCGAGTCCAAGGAACTTTTTGGGTTGACTTCCTAAGCAACTGCAGTTCCAGTAACACCAAGTTCCCAGGCAGGAGCATCATTGAAAACAAAAACAAAAACTACTGGACTACTGGAGCCAGTGAGCCACCCAATGGTCCCTTTCGGTATTGCATGTTACTTTGCGGAAAGCAATTAGAAATTCCCCCTAGGAAGTACATGTTTTATCGTAGGTAAGAGTCAGGTAAGAGTTTTAAGCAATATTATATATTCTGTTGAGTTTCAGTCTATATGAGAAGAAATTTTGTCCAGAGCCTTAACCACATTTTTATATTAAACTAATTTGATAAGAAATATCAAATCTATATGGCCCATAGTAGTTTTTTGGGTTTGTTTGTGGTTTTTGTTTGTTTTATTTTTGGCTTATGATACGAGGTTTCACTGTGAGGTCCAGGCTACCCTCAAATTCATGGCCCCCTTGCCTCAGCCTCCTGCTCGCTGGGACGGTAGGCACGAGCTGTGACAACACGCTAGTTATTTAACTTTTCCAGCTCCTCCCTTGTGCCATGCTGACGTGTAAGACAGCAGGCGAAGAGTCGCCATCTAACATGTCTCCACCCTCCAGGTAAGACACGCCAGAGGCTTCCTTCCAAAGCCATTTCATTCAGCGTGAATAAAAATGTCAGTGCTATCTAAGTTGGAACAAGTGGGCATCTCAAGGGTACTAGAAAGACAGATCTTTTGAGGACAGAATGCCCTGCCCAAAATACATTGAAGAAGTCCAAAGTGAGTGGTGTTCTTCCAAATAACTAGTCTCTACAATTCAGAAAGAAACTTAAGACAGGCGAGGAACTGTCCCAAACCTAAGAAGTCTACAGTGGCACGTCAAATGAGGCCAGCTAGAGGCAGAGAGCATCTGGAAAGGATGTTCAGACAAGTGGTGCCATTTCAAATAGTCTCTGGACCAGTAACAACATTGTGCCGGGGTTAATTTTTTGTGATGATATTACGGATATAGAATAAATGTCTTGGGCTACAGGAAATAGGTTTTAATCTGTAAGAACTGAGTCAGCACGTGCGTGCAGAGTGTTGAGGTAATGCTTTGTGTGGTGCAAGACAAAAAGGTGTAGACAGGGCTCCTGTGGATCTCGGGCTTCCTGCCCCTGGTCTTTGTGTGAGGCTGCCTGGCTGGAGGTTTCAATCCTGAATGAGTAAATGTTTGTGCCTATGTAAGAGGAAACAGGTTTTCTGAAATCTCCTTTTTATTTTACCAGAGAAAATTTATTATTTTTATGGTAGTTTTTAAAAATTAATTTTTAATTTGTTCACTTTGCATCCCAATGATAGCCCCTCTCTCATCTCCTCCTAGTCCCATCCCTCCTCCTCCTCCCCTAGGCCTCAGAAATAGGGAGCCCTCTTCCCCGTCATCTGACTTTGTGGGTCCCATAGTATGGAGAGTAGGGGCTACATGGACTCGTTGATCACTTCCCCCGATGGATCGGCCTTGCCAGGCCACAGAGGAAGAGGAAGCAGGCAGTCCAGATGAGACTTGATGGGCCGAAGTCTCCTGTTAAAGCATGCCTCCAGTCTTGCTGCTTTCGAGTTTGAAATTAGACAACAGTCCAACGGTCAGGTAAGAATCTCAAGGATGAAAGTAGGATGATAATATTTCTTTTTCTTCTTTCCAGTCCTAGATTTATATGGTCTACCAATTTTACCCTCCATGGTTTTGCCACTCCTTCCTTCTACTCTTTGTTCCTCCCCCCTTCCCGCTTCCTTCCTCCCCCCTTCCCGCTTCCTTCTTCCCCCCTTCCTGCTTCCTTCCTCCTCCCTTCCTGCTTCCTTCCTCCTCCCTTCCTGCTTCCTTCCTCCCCCCTTCTCGCTTCCTTCCTCCCCCCTTCCTGCTTCCTTCCTCCTCCCTTTCCACTCCCTTCCCCCCTTCCCACTTCCTTTCTCCCCTTCCCGCTTCCTTCCTCCCCCCTTCCCACTCCCTTCCCCCTCTTCCTGCTTCCTTCCTCCCCCCTTCCTGCTTCTTTCTTCCCACCATAACACATTGCTAAATCTAGAAGAAGGGTTCATGGATCTCTGCTGTACATTACTGTTGTGTTCCTAAACATTTGGAAGGTTTGGCAATTAAGAAAGAAAACACGGAAACAACACCTCTCCATGCCTCAGGGAGGAAACAGCCCACACAGGACCAACTGGAGCCAAGTCTCCAGAGCAGGGGCCACTTGCATGCGTGACAGGCTTGCAGAGTCCCTTGTGCAGCTGCAGTTTAGAGTCGTTGGCCAGAATTGCTGTGTTTGGCGGCAATTTCTCAGAAACTGTTCTCCACGGTTCCAAAAGCAACCTAAGGCAGGTAAGGAGCTGTGCCAAACACAAGAAGAATTGCCTCCATCACACTGGCTTTTAGGCATGTCTGTGATGTAGGAAAGCTCGGTCCACTGAGGATGGTATCACTCCAGAAATATAGGCCTGGGTTGAATGACAAAGCAAGTGGAGCAAGTCAGTAAGCAGAGATCCACCATGGCCTCCATGGCTTCTGTCCTGACTGTCTCCCCTTAGTGATGAACTGTAAAATATAAATGCACACCAAAAACAAACAACAACAAAACACCAAAACCTTTCTACCCCTAAGTTGGTTTGGTTAATGTTCTGATCATAGCAATAGAAAGCAATCCCCATCAAAATACCAATACAACTCTTTTCAACCTTGGAAGAACAATTCTCACCTTCATATGGGAAAAAAAAAAACAGAGTAGCTAAGACAATCCTGTAGAACAAAATATCTTCTGCGGGTATCTCCATCCCTGATCTCAAGCTGTACTTTAGAGCAACAGTAATAGAAACTGCATGGTACTGGCATAGAAACAGGCTGGTGGATCAGTGGAATAGAATTAAAGACTCAAAAATAAACCCAAACACCTAATTAAAAACAACAACAACAACAACAACAACAACAAAACAAAAAACAAAAACAAAAAAACAAACAAACAAAAAAAAAAAACAAACCCATACAGTGGAAAAAAGAGCATCTTTAACAAATGGTGCTGATCTAACTGGATGTCTACATGTAGAAAAATGCAAATAGATCCATATTTATCACCCTGCATAAAACTCAAGTCCAAGTGGATCAAGGATATTAACATAAAACCAGACACACTGAATTTACTAGAAGAGAAAGTGGGCAAGAACCTTGAATTCATTTTCACAGGAGACAACTTCCTGAGCAGAACACCAACAGCTCAGGCTCTAAGATCAACAACTAGTAAGTGGGACCTAATGAAACTGAAAAGCTTCTGTAAAGCAAAAGACACTGTCAACAGAAGAAAACTAATATATATTAATATAATATAAATTAAACACAACCAAACCAAATAATCCAATTAAAAATTGAGATACAGAGCTAAACAGAAAATTCTCAATGGAAGAATATTGAATAGCCAAGAAGCACTTAAGAAAATGCTCACCATTTTTAGTGATCAGAGAAATGCAAATCAAAACAACTCTGAGATTCCATATTACACCTATTAGAATGGCTAAAATAAAAACTCAAGTGATAGGACATGCTGGTGAGGATGTGGAGAAAGGGGAACACTCCTCCATTGCTGGTAGGAACCACTTTGGAAGTTGATCTGACACTTTGTCAGAAAAATGAGCAGCTATACCACTCCTGGGCATATATCCAAAAGATGCTCCACCATACAAGGACTTTTACTCAACTACATTCATAGCAGTGCTATTCATAGTAGCCAGAAACTGGATACAACCCAGGTGCCCCTCAACTGAAGAACGGATAAAGAAATTGTGGTACATCTACACAATGGAATACTATTCGGCTATCAAAAACAAGGACATCATTAAATTTGCACGCAAATGGATGGAGCTGGAAAGACCCAGAAAGACACACACTTAGAAGCGTATATTAGCCATATAACACAGGATAACCGTGTTACCATCCACAGACCTAAAGAAAGCGAAGTAACAAGAAGAGCTCTAGGAAGGATGCTTACTTCGCATTCAGAAGGGCAAATAGAATAGACACTGGAGGCAGCTGCAGAGAGGGAGCAGGAGAGAAGCTTACCATAGTTGTCTTCTGAAAGACTGCTCCCAGCAGAGGACCAAAGTAGAACCTGAGGCTCTCAGCCAAACTTTGGGCAGAGCGCAGGGAGTCCTATGGATGAGTGGGGGGATAGCAGAACCCAGAGGGGACAGGAGCTCCACAAGAAGACCAACAGAGCCAAAAAACCTTGGCCCAGGAGGGCTGGTGGAGACTGATGCATCAAACAAGGACCATGCATGGAGAAGACCTAGCACCCCTGTCCACCCCCAACCCCCACCCAGACCACAAACTCAGATGTAGCCAGTAGGCAGCTCAGTCTCCACATGGGTCCCCTATTAAGGGAAGCAGGGGCTGTCCTTACCAAGGATTCTGATGCCTGCACTTTGATCACTTCCCCCCAGTGGGGTGCCTTACAGGGCCACAAAGGGAGAGGATGCAGGCAGTCCTGATGAGATTTGATAGGCTGGGGTCAGTTGGTAGGAGAGAAAGGTGCCCCCTCTGGGAGGGCTAGGGGGAGGGGGAGGAGGAGGGAGGGTGGGACCAGGAGGAAATGAGGGAGGGGGCTATAATTGGGATGTAAAGAAAATAATTTTTTTTCCTTTTTAAAAAAACATACATTTATTTTATTACACATGACTACATACAGCAGGGAGAACCATGAGAAAATCATGAGTTATGTAAATGTTACATTCATAGTGATTTGGCTATTTGTATTTCTTAAATTTGAAATAAACATCTTTCCCATCTTGTTGGGTCTAAATTTCTGAATGAAATTCAGTATCTATCATATCTCATCTCTATTAACTTAAATCCTTTATCTTGATCTAAAAAGATCTTATCCCCTAACGAACTATAAAACTAAACTATCTGGTCTTCAACTCCCCCTCAGAGACTTGAGAAGGAATAAAACTTAAATGCCTGAGTGAAGCAGTAGTGCAGGTTATCAGCTTCCAAAATGAAAAAACAAACAAACAAACAAACAAAAAACGACAGAGACAATTTACTACCCAACACTCTCTATAATGTTGGAGCCTTATCTTCAGTTTTCTAGGCCAGTATCTCTGCCAGACTTATTCAGGAGGCAGGGACTATTGAAGACTTGCCTACCCTGTCTTGGCAGAGTTTGCCCATCAACTCTGCCTGCATCTAAGTTTGCCCACTTTTAGGCAGAATTCTGTCTGTGGCAGACACAAGACATTTTGTCCAGTGGCTGGTTTGCCACATTTGAAGCCAACTCCATAAGGAGGTTCTTTGATGCTCATCATCCTCTTTGAGGTCGGCTGGGTGTTGTCAGGAGTTAACTGTCTTGTCAAAGAATCTTTAGAATAATAAAAACGTCTTTGAATTCCATATTCTGTGGGTCTCAGTGGCTTTTGAAGACCTTATTTAAGTATTTTAATTTATATATCTATAGAATCATATCTATCTGTTAGACTTAGGATATATATTCTTGTGCTAAATCAGACTAGTATTTGACATGATTTGCGTCAATATACAGAATTCTATACTAATGACTTAGAGATAGCTTTTTTTGTGAGTAACATTAAGGCCTCGAGTTAAGGAGTAGGTTCAATCATCTACCCTTTTTCTATCCTCCCTCTATATTTCTAATCCCCCTGTTTTTCTTCTCAGCTCCTATCTCCTTTACTATGGATGAAGGATAAAGGAAAAGAGAGACATCCCTGAGTTCAGCCTAGTTTTCTCTCTGAATAAGACCAATAATAACTTATAACCACCTCCCAAAGAAAATAAGCATTTGTAGATCAAGAGAGCAAACCTACCCAACCCTCCTTAGAGGAAATGGGACATCATTCTCTTAAGGTTTATTCAGGCTGACTTGGGGCATATATAATACCTTGGAAGCCCTCCTCCCCACAAATTGGGGGAAATAGTTAAGCAAGACAAGGGTTGAGTTTGTGGTCCAATTTCTAAATGTTGAGAGATTCCAGGCTTAGTAGGAGTCCTGGGTGGGACAGATTGAAATGCTGGAACAAATGGGATCAGTAGCTTTCTACAACACTGTCCAGGAAGCTGTCCAATTCTGATGGGTAACAGCAACTGAGGCACCTGGGGCTGGAGCAAGGAGGATGCAGGATGTCAGTGTCCAGCATGCTGAGAGGAATGAATCCTGTCATGTCTGATCCAGTGTCGGTGTCCAGTTCTTTTGTTCTGAAAACATAATTTCTCACAAGCATTATAGAGTTCTAACATTACAACTGTAGGAGGTGTGTGGGATGCACAGAGAAAGTGAAACTGATTCTCTGTTCATTGTATGAGCAGAAGTAAGACATCTGCAAATCTTCCTTCATGCCTCACTAAGAATGGCCTCTAGTAATAGGTCACAGAGAATCTGTGCCCAACATGAAGCCTCTCCATGCATTTACACTGGTATCCCTGCCAGTCTCAGAGCTATTCCCATGTAGTGGGATTAAGGATATAAGCTACCTGCTTGTTCTGCAGTTTGAATTATTTACATCCCAATTGCCACCGCTACCTCATCACCTCCCAATCCCACCCCTCCCTCATCATCTCCTCATCCCATCTCCTCCCTCATTACCTTTCTCTCCCTCCCCTAGCCCTTAGAAAGGGCAGTCCTCCTCCCCTAAAATCTGCTCTTAGCTTATCTAGTGTCCCCTGTACTACATATCTCTGCCTCTGTGGCCTGGCAAGGCCATCCTATACTCTCAACACTCTGCCCAGTATTGAGCTTTGAGTCTTAGTAAATCTCCCTATCCCCCGCTGGGTGGAGTCTCTCAGAGGACATCTATGTTGGGCTAAAATCTACATATAAGTGAGTATATATCATGAGTGTCTTTTTTGGTCTGGGTTATCTCACTTAGGATGATCAGTTCTGCTTCCATCCATTTGCCTTCAAATTTTAAGATTTCCTTGTTTTTAATAGCTGAGTAGTATTCCATTGTGTAGATGTACCGCAGTTTCTTTATCCATTCTTTAGTTGAGGGACATGTAGGATGTTTCCAGATTCTGGGTATTACGAATAAAGCTGCTCTGAACATGGTTGAGCAAATATCTTTGTTATATAGTGGGGAATCTTTCGGGTATATTCCAGGAGTGTTATGGCTGGGTCCTGAGGCAGAGTTATTCCAAATTCCCTAAGAAAGCACCAGATTGATTTCCAAAGTGGTTGTTCAAGTTTGCACTCCCACCAGCAATGGAGGAGTGTTCCCTTTTCGCCACATCCTCACCAACAAATGCTATTACCTGAGTTTTTGATCCTAGCCTTTTGGATAGATGTAAGATGGAATCTCAGAGCCATTTTGATTTGCATTTCTCTGGTAACTAAGGATGTTGAACATTCTTAAAGTGTTTCTCAGCCATTCGATATTCCTCTGTTGAGAATTTTCTGTTTAGCTCTGTACCCCATTTTTTAAATTGGATTATTTGATTTGGTGGCGTTTAATTTCTTGAGTTCTTTATATATTTTGTATAGTAGCCCTTTGTCAGATGTAGGGTTGGTGAAGATCTTTTCCCAGTCTGTAGGCTGTTGCTTTGTTCTGTTGGATAGTGTCCTTTGCCTTACAGAAGCTTCTCGGCCTCATGAAGTCCCATTTAATAATGGTTGATCTTAGAACCTGAGCTGTTGGTGTTCTGTTCAGGAAGTTGTCTCCTGTGCCAATTAGCTCAAGGCTCTTCCTCACTTTTTCTTCTAACAGATTTAGTGTGTCTGATTTTATGTTGAGGTCTTTAATCCATTTGGACTTCATTTTGTGCAGGGTGATAGATATGGATCTATTTTCATTTTTCTACATGTAGCCACCCAGTTAGACCAGCACCATTTGTTGAAGATGTTATCTTTTTTTTTCCATTGTATGAAATTGGCTTCTTTGTCAAAAATCAAGTGTCTGAAAATAATTTTTTAAATAAATTAAAATGAAAAAATAAAGCAAATGGAGCCATTATATGCAAGAAGGAAAAAATTAAGAAACAAAATTCTAAGGGCATATTTTGTTGTGTGTATCCTCAATAGTATTAAAATGTTGATTTGTATTTTTAAAAATCATCACCTTGAACTGGGACACATTTCAGAGAATAGAGGGGGCAAATCTTGTGGAACCAGAGTTCTTAAGAACAATTTTAAGAGAGATGTCTACTTTGCCCTGTCCATCCCTATGTGAGATAACTCAGGCTTGTAGAAATCTGGAAACAAAAAATACAGGTAACATTGCAACAAAAGCGATACTTAGGAACGCTTCTTATTTTTACCTTTGCACAACACTGTGGAGGACCAGGACTATTGCCAACAGCAGCAGAGAAGACACCTGCACCTGTATGCTATCATGGGTGCTTTTTTCAGAGATGTGATAAAATAGCCTAAGGCCATTTATAGAGATGTTCATTTGGGCTTATGGTTCCCAGGAGGTGAGTCCGTCATGGCAGGGGAGCAGAGCAGCAAGTCTCAGGACGGCAGCTAGAGCAGAAAGCAGAGAGCTCACAGCCTCATCAGAAAGCATGAAATGCGGAGAGCAAACAGGAAGTGAGACAAGGCTAGATAATCTCAAAGCCCACCCACCCCCAGTGACATCCTTCCTCCAGCAAGGTTGCACCTCCTAAACTTCCCCCAAACTGCCGCAAGGGAACTTAGTGCTCAGGTAAGCGGGGTAGGGAAGGTGGAGGAGTGGGGGTGGAGTGGGGAGGGCGGGGTACACAGGAGGCATTTCCTGTTCAAGCCATCACACCTCTCCACACAGATAACTAATTTTTGCTCCTGTGGTTACTAGGTAACATTTACTTCAGTACTGACCCCCAACACTCTAGCCTGGAGTGCAGTGGTACCAGGGATGCTCCAGTGACAGATGATAGAATGAAACTGTAGCTGTTGGTGAAGCTCTTGGGTGACCCTCCCTAGGTGTGATGCGCTAAGGCTAAGTCCTAGGTGTGATGCGCTATCTTTCTCATCTAAGGCTAAGTCCTGTCTGGCTGCTGTCTCAATTCAACGCCCCCATGGTGGAGAGCTAAGACCTATTAGTACTTTTCTTATCTTCACTATGTGAAGGTTTGAGTTTCTCGTTATCCTATTTTCAGAAGGTTCATAGTTTTGTTTTGTTTTGTTTTTGCTCGTTTATATCTTTCAACAAAGGTTAACTCTGTCAGCATTTGGCCATGCTCCCTGCGTATGCAGCATTTGGAATTTCAAGTGTAGAGAGGAATATTTAACCGCACATTTCAATAAATACATTTTATTCTTCCTCTCCACCTAGATTTGGGTAATTGTGTCAGACAAACTTGCGTGTATGTGAGCGCATGCTGCGTGTTTGTCTGTGTTGGTAGCTGGTTCTCCACACACTGAAAGTGAGCTTTGACTCCTTGTGGTCTAATACATGGGCTGTTAGAGGTGTCTGCTGTCTCTGAAATCAGCTCCTTATATTTTTCAGTAAGAAATGAATATCTGGATTCCATAGGTATGAGCTGGCTTTCCCCTAAGGACAGACAGCACATACGCATGCTCTGCCACTGAGAAGCAGGGACTCCCAGCCACAATAAACACACTGAGCCTGTAGCTCTCAGTCCCTAAATACCACCCTTTACCAATGAGAACCAAGGGGTTTTGGGGTGGAGCGTGTGCAAGGAGAAAGAAAACAAGCCTAGAACTTCACTTTGAAGCACAGAGTGAGGAAGAGCTCAGAACATGATGCTAACACACTGAAAGAGCCTCTTCAGGCTGCCAGAACCCACACCACAGGTGAGGCCTACAACAGCAGAAACAGACTTTCACAATTCAGGAGGCTAGGCTGTCCTCTGGTCTCCACATGTGAGTACATAACACATGTACAGTCAGCACATTGCATGCACAACACCAGAAACACATCCACACATCTACCTACGTACTAAGAACACTACCTCTAGTGGATTAGGGCTGTTATCCTTAGACGTCGTGTAGCCATTGCATCCTCCAGAGCATACAACCTAGAGTCAAATCTGAGCCCGTATGTCCATCTGATGTGGCTAAGTTAATGGAATATATTAAGAACTAGGGCAGATGGAGAGCTGTTTTTTGCCGTTGAAAGCTGGCAAGATTTGGGGCCGGAGAGATGGCTCAGCGGTTAAGAGCACTGCCTGCTCTTCCAAAGGACCCGGGTTCAACTCCCAGCACCCACATGGCAGCTCACAACTGTCTGTAACTCTGAGATCTGACACTCTCACACAGACATGCATGCAGGCACAACACCAATGCTACATAAAATAAAAAATAAATAAATAATAAAAAAAAGAAAGCTGGCAAGATGCTGCATCTGAGATGATGGAGTTTGACATCCGCAGCTACCGCACAGTGACCCTCTCAATGACACCGGAGGCAAACATTGACAGTTGACAATGAAAGAAGTGGCTAAACTTTTAATGGGGAATAAAATATTTACACCACCTCAAAGCATCTTTCCAAGTCAGATGTGTCTTTCAGAGGAGAAATGATAAAAGACATGGAAATCTCCTTAAGCACTGTATCAAAGCTAGCCAAGCCCTAATAGTGAAGAACACAGCAGGATCTCAGCATCAAGACCAGCAGGGCTTTGGCATGAAATAGCAAGACCTTGTCTCAAAAAAAAATATAAATAAATAAAATAAAAAATAAAAGCACCATCATTAAGCCGCTCCTATTATATAATACAGGGAGGACAAACACACATTTCTGGAATATTCCTGGCAAAATCTGCATAACTACAATCTCATCATGAGGAACCACTAGACAAACACAAATGGGGCCAATTCTGTCATCCAAGTACTCTGTCACCTGATAAAGGATACACCATGTGCTCACAAGGCCTGGTCCTCACTCTCCGACATGCCGGTCACAGAGACACCTTGAATTCTAGAGGAGTCACTGAGCCTTCTGATGGCCATGGGGCCCTCAAGTCTTTCGTCTCACCTACACAGTGGTGTGGGGACAGTCACAGTGCACCAGAGGGCATGGTACATGGGGTGTCTAAAGAAAAGTCGTCCTTTTTTATCACACTACTGCCATCACGTTTGATATTGATCATCATCATGCTTTAGATTGAAATGTGTCCCAAAGGTTGTTGCACTAAAGGTTTGGGCCTCTGCCTGTGGTGCTCTCTGTCGGGAGAGATGAAGGTGGGGCCCAGTGGGAGAGAGAAGTTGGGTCATTGGGAATCCTCTCTCTCCCTCCTCTTTTTCTCTTCCTTTCTTATTGATTGGTCGGTTCGTTGGTTATAAGGAAGAGATGCATGTGGGCTTGCAGCTCTAGAGGGGAACTCCCTAACTACTGAGAAGACATGGCAGCAGGCACCCAGAGCAGGTCAGATCTTCAACTATGTAGCACTGCCTGGCCTGGAACTTGCTATATAGATCGGGATCTAGATTTGAATTCAAAGAGACCTGCCTGCCTTTCTTCTGCCTGGCTTGCGCCCCACCCACCCTCTCTCTAGTCATCATGATGTAAACAGGCCTTTCCCGTAGTGCAATTCCCACCATACTGTTTGCTTCACTGGCCACAAAACAAGATAACTAAGTGACCACAGGCTGAAACCTGTGGAGCCAGGAACCAAAGTAAATTTACCCTTTTCTCCTCTTTTCGTTTAGAGATAAGATCTCTGTTTGTAGTCCAGAACAGCGTCAAACTCACAACCCCCCTGCCTCTGCCTCCCGAGTGCTGGGGTTTCCCTCCTGTACAGGGCCTATCTTGAGTACTTGTTCCTGTTAGGAGATGCAGGATGACCAGCTGATTGGGATGAGAGCCAGTGACAGCAAGTCAAAAATCCAAGTGTTTGATGCAATGAGAGCTGGTGGGACAGACGCAGAGTAACCCTGAACTGAACAGCAGAAATACAGTCTCTCTCTCTCTCTCTCTCTCTCTCTCTCTCTCTCTCTCTCTCTCTCTCTCTCTCTCTCCCCCCCCCCTTCCCCCCTCTCTCTCCCTCTCCTCTCTCTCCTTCCCTTCCTCCTTCTCCTCTCCTCCCTCCCTCCCCCTCCCTTCTACCCTTTCCCCCTCTCTATGTGATGTTCATATGGAGTCCTCTTCTGTCTTGCTCTGCCCCACAGAGAGTCAGCAACTCTCACTGAATCTGCCGCTATGTCCAGTTTTTACATAGATCCCAGGGATTTGAACTCAGACCCTCACGCTTGCTCAGGAAGTGCTTTACCCCCTGAGCCTTCTCCCGAGCCTCCATCCCCCGCCTCTTAAAGCAAGTAGGTGTTTCTACTAGCTCGCTAGCTTGTGCCTCATGCGTTTTTTCCTTCTGCTCTTTAGAGGACACCAGTCTCCCATTTTTCAGGCTTTTTTTTTTTTTTAAGCAAGCTGCGATGCCAGCACCTGCCCTTGTTCCTTGGCTGCAGCCATTTCAGTTTTCTGTAAGATATGAGGTTTTCCCCCCTTGCCATATTTACTATGCACAGATGCAGAAGGAGAATTACTCACGTTCTGCAATAAAAATAAGCCGGGCTTTGCCGGCACCTGCTTTCCGCTGTTTAATAACGCCAGGCTCCTTCCTGTATGTGCTTCTGTTTACTCTTCCACAAATTATTTTTGTTCTCAGTTGACAAAGATAAATGGTGGGATTAATATATATTGAAGCCGTCCCTGTGAACAGAGTGCCAGCCCGGGGAAGAGTGGGTATGATTTCCCTCAGGTAAGGCGGGCGTAGAGAACTGGATTAAGAGTCATTTGCTGTGGGGCTTTACGTGATCATGGTCCATTAGTGATACACCGTTTATGAAAATTGCTTTTTCTTAAATAAAAATTAGAATGACTTTCATTAACTTGTCAGGACTGAGCCAAGCAGGCAGCATGCGCCACCCCTACCCTCCCCCCACAAAGGAAAACACAATATCAATGGCAGGGCTTAGTTGTTTTGTTTTTTAATTTAACCTAATAATCTCCAAACTGTTGGGAGTAACCGTGGGGGCGGGGAGAGGAACTTCATGCTTTAGGATTCCAGGATGCTGACCTGCAGTTAAAGGAATGGGAGGAAGGAAGTTTGCAGAGCAAACGCTCTAACTTATGCAAAGCTCTCTAATATGAGATTTGGCAAAATATGGAATGAGTGTGAGCTTTCGGTGCTGTGGTATTTTTGCTTTAATTTGACAGCATGTCCTTGAATAATAAAAAGAGACTTTTCAGCTAAGCAGTTCAAAATTGACCTAAGCCTAAGCTTCCCCCAAACCCAAGGGCACACAGGGTGGTTGAATATGCAATGGGCACACGCGCCTCTGTTCTTAGCTTGTCATCCAAAGGGACATCCTTCTTTGCTAGGAAAGAATTCATCTGTGGCTGTGTCTTAAATCATTGTTAAGGCTACTTAATGGTTGGCATTCTTTTTTATCTTTTGTTATGATTACATAGCTCAGATTGGCCTCAACTCTCTTTTTATGCTTGAGGGTGATCTTGAATACCTGATCTTCATGCCTCTACCCCCCAAATGCTGGGACTTCAGACTACCACATCTAGTTTATCTAGTGCTGAGGATTGAACCCAGGCCTTCCTGCATGCTGGACAAGAAGTGTACTAGCTGACCTACATCCCAAGCTTGGACTACTTAATGTTTGGATAGCATCTCTTTAATGCATTAAATGCTAATAAGTTGTTATCATCATCACCATTACCATCATCATCATCATCATCATAAGTGCTAACTATTTATGATCATGTTTGAGATGTATGCCTTTCCTGTTCCTGCTTTGGATCATAGATCACACAATTGTTTCATTGGATTTCCAAGTCCCATCTGCTGGAGGGAGTTACTAAAAGGCTGGCCTCTCCAAAATGAGGCAGAAAGAACTCAGAGAGACTGGGGCAGAAAGCTTGGTCAATAGATCTGTGTTCATCAGACGAATCTAGTGCTCCATTTACACAACATCTAGTGGTAGTTTGGAACACTAGGTGTTTAGCTCAGAAATATTTCATTCTCTGTACCAGTCTTTCACATGCAAAAAAAATACAGGACACACAGCCTCAAACATTTCAAGAGGGTTGCTGAGCAGTGGGGCAATACCTACTGGTGTTATGACAATGCAATATGCAAATGTATTTCCTTGTGGTGATTATGTGCTTGTGTGTCTTGGGATGCAGTGTGACATTGCTTAACCTCTATCCTTTCTTCTGGTAACAGAATCCCTTTTACTCTTTAGCAGAGGCTCATGGTTTGAATGCGCTGACTCACCTCCAAAGTGTCAACACTTGATGGCTCAATGTGAAGAGTCTTTCTGGAAAGACAGTTGGTCTTGTGGGTTGCCTCAGGGAGATCAAGGGCCAGACTGTTGGTTGGTCTACATCTCTCTAACAGCACAAGACTCCAACCCAGTGAAGTGGACAGGGCTCATCAGAGGAAAAGGATGGGAAGAGATAGGCATCCTTGAGCTTCCAGATCCTTCTGTGCCTAACAATCAGCACTTTCCGTCTTACACAAATTCAAACTGAGATTCTCCCCCCTCCAGTGGAAAAAGACTTAGTATGTCATTTAGCAATAATTTATTAAGATTCCACTTAGTGGGGTTAAGAGTGCTTATATTCTTGAAGAGGACCCAGTTTCTGTTCTGAGAACCCACATGGAAGCCAACAGCCATATATATAACTCCAGTTCTAGGGAGTCCAATGCTTCCTTCTGCTTCTGTGGGTACCGAGCACACACATCGTGCATATACATACATTCAGGCAAACACTCATCCACATAAAATAAAACTAAGTTAAGTCTTATTTCAACAACAACAACAACAACTCTACTTAACGTCATGAAGTTTTAGTTGTATTGGTATCAGCATCATTTAATTTATAGTTCTCTAATGGTAGAGGTAAATATAACTAAATTGTTAACAACCTTTTGGAGACCAGACTCCAGGAAATCCCTTTCATTTTCACAGAGGGGACAACTGAAGCAAGTTGGGAAATTTTTTTCAGCATCCTACAGCTACCAAGTGATGGCACTGAGGCTGAGACTTGAGTCTGGAAGCCAGGATACTACTTAAACGAATATACGTAGAAAACGCACAATGTGCTTTGGGGCCAAGTGTGGTGGTGCACACTTCTAATCCAAACACTTGGAGGCTGAGGCAAGAGGATCGGGAGTTCCATGCCAGCCTGTGCTACATAGCAAATGTTTGCCCCGCACTAAATGCTATTAAGGAGCTCTCAGTTTTGTAGAACAATAAATCTGTACGCAGCACTGGAGGAACCATGGAGATCTCAAGACCGTGGTGTGGTAGAAAAGGTGAAAGGAGGTGCTGCCAAAATCCCAGCAGCAGGTCTTTAACCAGCCATGGAATCATGGGGCAGCCGAGAAAGGAGACACACAGAGGAGAGATGGAGAGAGTGGCACCACGCTTTTAGTTCTGAAATGTCACACACACAGCCATACACTTGAACACTTGATCCCAGGTGGCGCTGTTGTGGGAGGCTGTGGAACTTTCAGGAGATGAGGTCTAGCTGGCAAACATGCACTATAAAGGGGCTGGCCTTTGAGTTATAGCTCGTTTCTCCATTTCAATAAATCAATCATCTCTTTCTGCTTCTTCTCTTCCTCTGCAGTGTGACTAGCTGTAAGATCCTGGCATAGTGGACTGCGCCACATTAGCTACCCCTGCCTTCCCTGCTGTGATGGACTGTCTCCCCTGAACTGTGAGCTAAAATAAACCTCTCCCCTTAAGTTACTCTGCCATGTGTTCAGTTATAGCAGCGAGAAAGTAATGAAAACAGCTGAAGCGTACCAGGGTGGTATTCTAGAAGATGCTAAGCAGCCACTCAAAGCCACACCTCAGCGGCTCAACATCCCTGGCCCCTTGTGTGGCTAGAGGTGACATGCTCCAAGAGCCAGGATCATCTGGGCCTTCTTGCTTTCTTGGGACTCGACATCATAATTCCTGGGGCCACAAGTCTTCATTCCTCCCTTCCTGAGATGCACGTGCTGGTATGGGTCCTGCAGTGCTGTGGCAGGTCAGCAGCATCTGTCATCTTGTGAGGATGGAGACCCTCAGACCTCTCCCTCCTTCCTAGCTCAGAGCCTATGTCCAAACCCGGAAGACATCTCTGTACATGACAGTATGTGACTGGAGGGTTCTCTGGGACTTGGATCTCACACATCCACAGCTCATCCAGTTGTTCTCATCCATGTAGCCTCATCCATCTTCCAGTTTACTGCAAATCTCCCCCTCCAAGAAGCCTTCCACCATCCCATCCTCAGTCCCTCTGGCACCTTGAGCTTCTTGGTAACATTTGGCAGAGTGGTTATAAACAACTAATGTATGTCTGTAAGCAGTGCAGGACAGTCTTACTGATAGAATTATTCTACATTACAGATTATCTATAAATGATTAATAAACTAATGCTGAACATATGTGTGAGTGAACATGTGAAGGGGAAGTATGTGTCCATATCTAACTTGCAAGGCTGAGTAAACTCTTCATTTCTCCCCCTACAGCACTGTGAGGAGGATCATGGAGCCTCTCTAATTGTACAGTATAAGTCACACTTGGTTGAAGCTAGGTAACACCCAACCTAGACACTGCCTAGTGGAGCTCACAGGTGGCTCGCACTCTGCATATGAACCGGTAAATTTATGTGGCTTGTCCCTGGTGGGGATCTCTCCAACAAAGCTATGATAAATGTGTTGACACCAAGGGGACAATATGAGTAGGGTGATTTCACTAGGTGTGATTCAGAGGTGGGAGTCAGGGAGCCCAGGTCCTCAACTTTCCTAAAACTGTGACCTCTTTAAGGCAGTTCTCAAGTAGTAGTGAGGCCCAACCATAAAGTTATTTCAATGCTACATTATAGCTATAATTCTACTACTGTCATGAATCGTAATGTAAATATATAATATGCAGGATATCTGATATGCAACCCCCAAAGGTAGTGGCCCACAGGTTGAGAACGGCTGGTCTAAGTCCTTCAGCAACTGCTATGTTCATCCCTGAGCATTCTCTCTGGTGAGAACCAGAAATAAGGTCTCTGTGAAATATGCGGTAGCATTGTTGTGGTTGTTCTAATCAATGCCTAGATTTTAAAGTCATGATCCATCTTATATCGGCTCTAGCGCTGGTGCTATTGCACTGTCAGTTTGCCATTTTACTGGAATCCTATAAAAGTCTTAGAAATTGTATATGTGCCCTTGACGTGCCATGCCTCTCTATGAGCTTTGGGTGCAATTCTATCAACTTTTCTGACTTATCCTTGAACCTAGTGGGATTGTCTGGTAGAAATTGAACTTGATAAGCTGGGGCTCTGACTTATGTTCCTACCTCAGGAAGTATGGCCATTTGACCTTCCACTTCCTGGGCACCCATCTCTTCCTATGGAAGATGGAAGAAGGGCCTTGAAGTTTGAAGCCCTGGTGGGTCATGGGGATTACCTGAGTATGAACTGCACTGCAAAACCAATGGCCTGTACATAAGGTGAGATACCATAAGCCTTGCAGGATCCAACTTCCTTGGGTACCTGTCTCTGCATCTAAGAGCCCGACAGTCTCCACACTTGAGTGGAGAGAGGGATTTGACTTTCTCAAGTACTCTGGTGCCTCACATTTGACTATGTCCCCTGGTGGGGGAGACCTAGTGGCACTCAGAGGAAGGACAGCAGGTCACTGAGAAGAGACTTGATACCCTATACAGAGGGAGGTAATCCCTCTGTGGAACAGTCATAGGGGAGGGGAATAAGGGGAAAATGGGAGGGAGGGGAGAATGGGAGGATACAAGGGATGGGATAACCATAGAGATGTAACAAGAATAAATTAATTTAAAAAAAAAAGAAGTAGAAAAAGAAGGGAACCCCAAGGCCACATGGCAGACAAGGTTGACTTAGATGAAGCTGTAACTTGTAACAAGACCTCAGCAAGTGAAAACAGGTGAAAGCATGTGTCAGCAAGGCTACATCAGGTGTGTAATGGTGGAAAGCCACTTGTATAACCTCATTTGGAACCTGAGAGTCTGAGCTCTGGGATGTGAAAGGATAAACCTCATCTTTGCTTTCCTGGAGTAGAGTGTGTCAAGATCTCAGAGAGTAACAGGAGGGCTGAATGGATTTAGGGCAGTAGTTCTCACCCTGTGGGTCACTACCACCTTGGCAAACTTCTATCTCCAAAAATATTCATATTATGATTCATAAAACTAGAAAAATTACAATTGTGAAGAAGCAACAAAAATAATTTTATGGTTGGGGATTGCCAGACCATAATTAAAGGGTCACAGCATCAGGAAGGTTGAGAACCGCTGATCTACATGGTCAGCTTAGTGGAGGCAATGACTCTCTAAGAAAATGGAGGAACAGCCTCGCAGCTCAGCCAGCTCTATTCTCTCCCCCCTTCTCCCCCCCCCCCCCCCGCCTGCCCTCCCTCTCTCCCTTCCTCCTCCTCCTTCTCTTCTTTCTATCTCACTCTCTCAAAACTACTCATTTTTAGCAGGGGGCCATGAAGATAATCTCATTTATTTATTTTTTTCAAGACATTGTTTCTCTGTGTAGCCTTGACTGTCCTGGACTCACTTTGTAGACCAGGCTGGCCTCGAACTCACAGCAATCCACCTGCCTCTGCCTCTTGAGTGCTGGGAGGCACTCACCAATACCTGGCTCACTTCTTTTTTCATCTGCAAGCTGTAAGGAATTTAAGTTTCCTAGGTCTGGCTGGGGCCCAGTTGGCCTAAAGGAAATTTAAGGTCACATCTAGTTAGGAGCTTGGGAGATGTGAGAATAAAGTGAGATTCAGAATCTACTTGGCCCACAAGGATAGCGTCAAGCCATGTGTAGCAATTCAGTGTTGTTTGGAGTAGATGGAACTGACAAGGATTTGCTTAGCTGGTTGCTACACTCACTGTGGCCTTCCAGGGGATAAAATTTTTGAGCTGGGTGTGGTGGCGTACGCTTTTAATCCCAGCACTCGGGAGGCAGAGGCAGGTAAATCGCTGTGAGTTTGAGGCCAGCCTGGTCTACAAAGTGAGCCCAGGACAACCAAGGCTACACAGAGAAACCCTGTCTTAAAAAACCAAAAAAAAAAAAAAAAAAAATTTTTTTTTTTTCTCTTCCTATGAAGTCCCCAAAGTCAGACCAACGCAGGTTGGTCTGCTGGCTTTCCTGTGAGCTCTTGGCTCACTGAGGTGAAATCAGCCTTTGTGAAGGGTTGTGCCCCTCAGACAGATGCTGGTTCCAGGTGAGAAGCATTTGTCAGCTTGTCAAAGATTCCCTTACATCCACTGCACTTTTTTCTGTGTGTATTCGATACCTTCATATGGCTCACTTAAAACATTAACACACTTTTTGTAAGTCAATGTGAAGTCACAGTCCTCACTAAATTTAGAGAAATCTTCAGTTAGGTGAAGTGGTAAAAGAAACACAGCACTTTCATTCGATTGAAGTTTAAACGCTAAGAGGCCTCTGGAGTGGGCGTTGCCAAATCAGATCCTCTTAAACGTTTCCAGCTCAATCTCTTTACCTAAACATTTTTTAACAGGACCCTGGGCATTTAAGTTTATAAAATGGGTATACACATCAAACATTTGCTGATAGTAAATCATAATCTTGTTTTAAAACTAACCCGTTTATTGCAGGCTAGGCAAGTCTAAAACAGTAGCGCTTCTTAACGGCCTTTCAGTTCCTTGAGTCTCTGATGGCGGACTTCACTGT
Organism: Acomys percivali; assembly: GCA_907169655.1. Classification (NCBI taxonomy): domain Eukaryota; kingdom Metazoa; phylum Chordata; class Mammalia; order Rodentia; family Muridae; genus Acomys; species Acomys percivali. The sequence goes on along the minus strand of OU015742.1, from coordinate 2,151,906 downwards.
GATGGCAGAAGCGGTGTTGTAGGCCCAGGCCCCACCAGCCACTGCGTCCCTGCAGGAAGCACAGTGCCAGATGCCAATGGCTCGTCTCTTTATCTTGGTCTTGCCACAGAAGGAGCCAGTGTACCTGGCGCGCTGGCTGATTTCAAGTTTCTTCGCCATTTTGTGGAGGGAGGAGCCATAGTGGGTCTCGTGTTTGCTGAGGATCCGGACCTTCTTCGTGTGTTTAGCCATCTCACGGGATCCGAAGCCGAAGCCTGAAGAGCCAATGGGGATTTTGTTTATATAACCTTAATATTGAAAGCATAAGTTTACATAAAAATAGTTGAGAGTGGCAGAAATATGTTTAGAGTCATTTCAGAGATAATTGGAAATCCATCCTAAACTCAAAGCAAAATCCGTTAATGATGGTGAAACCTGAGCCAGCAACTTAAACAGCAGTGTTAAAAATGAAACATTCTAACCCTTCAAAGCTACGCTAACTTCGTACTTGAACATTAAAGCATGCTTGAAATGATTAAAAGCCTTTGTTTTTCAACTCATAACTGTAATAGTTTAAGTCTCACCTAATGTCTCAGGTAACTTTGATGTTGAGCGGAATGGTGAAAATTCATAATCAAGGCTGCGGCAAATGATGCCACACATGCCTCAGGTCCCCTAAGTGGGTTATTTTAAATTAATTTTTGGTCATTGAACTTTCAGAAGCAGAATGTGGCTGCCATTTTCTTTCAGGACTCCACATTCAGTTATGTGACCTCATTTAGGGTCCAGGAGACTGAGCTCTAGGATGTAATAGGACAAATTCCATCTTTGTCCAGTGTGAGGACAGACTATTCTGAAAACAAAAGAGTCTTCAAGTTTACAATACAATTGAGTCCAAACCTTACACACCAATATGTGCCAAGGGTCATCACCCAGGGCAGAGATCAAAATCAAATTAGAAGTGTTTAGATATTTTAAATGGCTACATTTTACATTTAAAAGCACTTATACAATGTTCTAGAATTTCCTCTTAGTTTATACACCTAAAAAGCTTGCTCTCTGGTTCTTTTTTCAACCTCTGATTTAAAGCAAACTTGAACCATCTTCCAAAAAACCTCTCAAAACACACGTTGACATCCCCTGCCATTATTCAGAAGAGTGAATTGCAGAGGATGGGGTCAGTGGTGTGGTCAAATTACCTTCCACGTGTAAAAGTCTCACCATCTCAGGTAAAGGCTGCCCAAGGAGTAGATACGACAAATGATGTGAGCAAACTGGATGATCCACCACTTAGAACACAACCAGAAGGCTGGAGGGATGGCTCAAAGGTGAAGAGCACTTCCTGCTCTTCCAGAGGACCCAGCCTCCTCCCAAACCCCACCTGGCAACTTATAACTGTCTAAATGCCATTACCAGAGCACCTGCTACTCTTTTCTGGCCTCTTTGAGCATCAGGCATGCAGGCGGTTCACAGTCATACATGGAGGCAAAACAGTCATGTACATAAAATGAATAAAAATTTTAAATAGCCACAAAGGAGGAGAAGGAAGAGAAGGAGGAGGAGGAGGAGGAGAAGGAGGAGGAGGAGCTGGTGCTGGTGCTGGTGCTGGTGCTGGAGGTAGCCAGTTTGGACCGTGAGACTGTCATGTATTTGGTCTTACAAGTATTGTCACTGAAAACACATGTTTTAAATGTCATTTTTCACCCAAGACCATTGACACCGACTCCTTCAGCTCTTTTGTTTAGCATGACATCAGTATTAAATTTTTTTCTGACTTTTGTCTGGTGTGCACAGTTAGTTCCATGGGCTTCCTCTATTCAGATAGTGTATCTGAATGCAGTGGAATATATCTGTCCACCTGAGGGCCCCAGAGAGTGACATATTCCAAGGCACTTGAAAAAACAAAAACCATTTCAGCTGCCAGTTCCAGGCAAGTACATTGAATGTCTGTATTGCTGGACCAAATCTTTTTTTTAATGATACTATTTTTTTTATTGAAAAATAAAATCATTCATATTACATCTCAATTGCTATCCCATCTCTTGCATTCTCCCATTCATCCCTCCCTCCCACTTTCACCCCATTCCCCTTCCCTATGACTGTGACTGAGGGGGACCTCCTTCCCTTGAATATGATGCTAGGGTACCAAGTTTCTTCTTGGTAGTCTGCTGTCCTTCCTCCGAGTGCCTCCCCATTAAGGGGACATGGCCAAATATGGGGCACCAGAGTTCGTGTGAAAGTCAGGCTGGACCAAATCTTTTTCTTTCTTTCTTTCTTTCTTTCTTTCTTTCTTTCTTTCTTTCTTTCTTTTTTTAATGAGTTTTTAACTTTATAGCTTAAAGAGACATTTTAAGTAAAATTCTTGTAGCCCAAGAATGTAGGATTTAGACTTAAATGCTATGCCCCATCCTGTAAGAAAATTCTGTTGATCCTTGGCTCACTTGAGAACTCAGCAGCCAGTCTAGGAATCACTATGTCACTGCCTCTGACTAAGAACGACGGGCCTCTAGCATTCTGCACCTGCTACATCCTGGGCTGTGGATGTCTGGTCTCAAAGTCAGAGAACACTGTGTGTGGCCCCGATTTCACCAGGAAGTAACACATGATAGGTAACTTTCTGGTAATAACATTACTGGTAATCTCTGTGGGATATAATACATTTAGAAATGATAGATCTCCCCCAAACCCTTCCAGATCTTTCCACAGACATTTACTTGCTTGTCTCACTTAGGCTTACAAAATACACACGCGAGAGAGTATCCTATGTAAGGGAATTGGTCCTGCTTAAGTAACTAGCATCGTAGTACCTGGCCCAATGCTCACTGCACCTTGGCCATCTTTCACAGGGTTAAACTGGCATCCTTTAAGCACCTGTCAGCCGTCTTTTCAACTGAACAGTCTTTCTGAGACACATGAAGCATAACCCAGTGATGTCAACAGATGCATCCAGGCTGCTTTGAGCTGTCACTCGTCCAGTTCCTGGATTGAGTCGAAGCTTCCCCTATGCACCTGGCTCTGTGACTACCCGGGAGCTAAGGTGGAGCCCTCTCCCCGAGGTTCCATGCCTGTCTCTGAAATGAAAACAAACCTCCACTCAAACTCTGTCCTGTGCAAAGCGCATGCATTATCCCCTGTCATGATCTTCTGTTTCTCCTCCCTGGTTTTCACAAATGTTACCAGTTTCAGAGCTTTTGGAATTATTACCAAATAATAGTTTCATCAGCCCTCTGGGTTTGGACAATACCAAGGGAAGCAGCTCTTGAGCCCCTTTAATCCCAGATAATTGCTCCAGCGCTTCGCGGGGGGTCTGGAACTCTCTTGCTGGCTTTGCTGAGTGTGTCTCCTAGAAGGGATTTGGGGGGGGGGTGTTTTCTGTCTCTACAAACTTTTTTTTTAGCAAAGCTTCTATCTACAAAGGTCCCTTTTCCTTCTGGGACAACTGGCAGCTCCCCCGAGGACCAAGCACTTCTGTTGAGAGTTATGGTGGTTGTCTAAGTTTTTTGCTTCTTTCTTTTCTTCTTTCCTTCTTTTTCTCTCCATTTTCTTCCTCTCCTCTCTCTGCTGCTTCCCCCTTCTTCCCTGTGTGTTTTGTTTCATTTTGCTATTTTGTTTTATTTAACAAAGTTGGAGAGACAGCGCAGGAGACTGCTGCTCCCAGAGACTGAAGCGCCAACCAACTAGACCTAGGCTCCCTACACACAAGTAACTGCTGGGTAGCTTGGTCTTCCTGTGGGTCCCCTAGCAATTGGAGTAGAGGCTGTCTCTGACATGGACGTAGTTGCCTGCTTTGGGATCAGTTTCCCTAGCTAGGCTGTCTTGTCTGGCCTCAGTGGAAGAGGATGTGCTTAGTCCTGATTCGACTTGATGTGCTGGGGTGGGATGGTGGTGGTGGGCTCCCCTTTTCTGAGGAGGAGAGGAGGGATAGGGTGGAAGAGTGAGACTGGGAGGAGAAGAAGAAAGGGGCTGCGAATGGGGATGTAAAGTGAATAGATAAATAAATAAATAAATAAATAAATAAATAGGAGGAGAGAGAGAGAGAGAGAGAGAGAGAGAGAGAGAGAGAGAGAGAGAGAGAGAGAGAGA
>OU015742.1:2130987-2142378 GCA_907169655.1 Acomys percivali | reverse complement strand
TTCCTGATTGGTTCTCAAGTCTGCCAACTCCTTTCCTGATTGGTTCTACGGTCTGCCAACTCCTTTCCTGCCGCTCAGCATCACATAACAGTGGGAGATGTGGTTCAGTTGTTAACACAAGGTCTTCCAGTTCCCTCAAGAACTTGTGGGTTCCACCGACTTTCCCCGCCTGCAGTGAGTCTGTGAGAGCCCAGGTGAGATGAGCTGAAAGTGAGCGATCTTAGGGTTAGACAGACAGCTCGGCAGAAAGGAGCTCATACCGCTATGCCAGAGATCTGGAGTTCGGTTGTAGGTACCCATGTCAGGTGCCTCTCAAGCACCTGTAACTCCAGCTCCAGGGGGCCTGATGCCTCCAGCCTCTGTGGGCACCTATACTTAATGCACATACCCACACACAGACACCAGCACACATACCATACTAAAAACAATACAAATGAATTCAGCTGCCAAGGCTAAAAGTACATTGTGATATCTCATTTGTGAGTAACGGGAAGAGACCCCTATTGGAAATGTCTCTCACCCAAGACGAAGTGCCCCAATGTTTATTTACATAATAAATCACACCAGTGGGTCTTCCATTTATTATCCAAATACATTTATTCTCTCTGTGAGCTACCCTGTGTCCAGTGTTAGATCTTCAAGGAAACATCTGGAGTGTCTTCCCAAAGGAAGAGGTGCCCAGCCCACACAGGAGAAGAGTAGTATTGAAACAGGGGGTCCTCTAGGTGCACAATGATGAATGCCTGGTCACTTCCACAGCATTGTCCTTCTAGAATGTCCCCAGTCCAGGAACTCAGAGGAGGGACGGGACTCACCTGAGACACTGTAGCCTTTCACCACAATCCCTGGGCTGCCAGCCAATGATGTCCAGCTGGTACTTAACCTTTTGACAGAAACTGGAAATGTCAGCAGCTCTGGGACTCAGAGCCCTCAGAGAGCTGGACAGATACCTAAAGAGGGCTTCCTCTATGGAGGAGGGGGACTTCTACATGGTAAAAGAGGGAAGTTAACAAGATTGATCCATCAAACACACACACACATACACACACACATACACACGCATACACACACAAATACACACACACACACACACACACACACACACACACACACACACCACTGCTTGCTATCACAAAGGGTCAGTGAACTTTTGCAATCTGTGCAACAGTGCATTTCTCATTTTCTCGTAGTTCAATAGTAAAACATCAGACTGAGCTGTATGAATGATCACCTCTGTATGGAAAGAACACAGTTAGAAATCAAAATTTTCATAGGATCTGATACAGTAAATTCTATAGTGTTCATTGTAATGGTAGGCCTTATTCAACTCAGTCAAGAAATGTGGTTGGCTCCCTTGAGCATGTGTGGTATAGATGTCACCATATTGTTTTGGCAATGGTGCAGTGTCTTAAAGAAAGGCACCCTTGTTGTCCAGCCTTATCACAGGAATCTGGTGGCACAGTGTCCTGGTGGTATGAAGTGAAGTTTGGGAGTAAACCCTGGCCTGCTGATTCTGAAGTCTGTGTTTCTGGGCCACTGTGGCCACAGATTGGATTCGCCAGAAGTCCATCAGCTGGCCCATTTCTATTCTGCAATGTGATGCTCATCTCTGGGTCTGATGGGAACCCTTCCTTGCAGGATCCTTCCCTTCTATTCCAAGTAGACCTGAGAATTATTTATTGTAAACTGAAAATCTACATATCTAAATCACATGTGGAACTAAACATTTCATGTTCTGTGTTTTAGTGTCTAGAAAAGATAACCCTAATATCTTAGTTATTTACTCGTTGTAATGATAAAGTAACCCGAGGGTGAAAAAGTGACCCGAGGGAAGGAGGGTTGGTTTCCATTCCCAGTTGACTTCGTGGCACAGCACTGCGTGCTAGAGAAGTCAAGGTGGAAGGAGACTGGAGACGCTGGTCACGCTGCATCCATGACTGGACAGAGCAATGGAAGCTGTCACTCATTTTCCTTCTCCTCCTACATAGCATTCTGGAGAGGGAATGCTGCTACCCACAATAGATGCTTCTTCCCACTAAGATCATCAATCAGGATGATCGTAGGCAGGCATGACCAGAGGCCTGTCTCGCAGGTGATTCTGGATTCTATCAAATTGATAGCTAACACTATCCCATAGACTGTCTAGTTTAATTCATGCGCATTAAGTGCAATGACTTAGGTGAAGGTCTTGAATCACACACACACACACACACACACACACACACACACACACACACATATGCCTGGGGCTTAATAGATAGTATTTCTTCTCTTTGTCTTGCTCAAATCTACATACATTCTTATGCATTCATAAGCCTAAGCACATGCACATTCACATGCAGTAACAGTCTTGCACACACATGCATGCTATACACTGCCTCAAACATGCATTCATGAGGCTAGCATGCACAAGCACCTGCACGTGCTAGGGAGGGTGGCAAAGGTGTGCATTGGCCTCATATACATGTGTGATTTGGGGGCACCACTGTTGAAGAAAAGAGAAAGAATCCATAAACCCATTTCTTAATGGCTTTGGGTGTAGCTCAGTGGTTGAACAGGTGCCTAGCATGTGAGAGGGCCTGGGTTTGGTCCCCCCACTGCAAATAAACAAGAAAAGAGTGTTCATCCTGCTGTGTTGATCTTTTATGTGTTCATAAAAGCAATCCTCATGGCAGACTCCTCATCCCTCTGGGCCTAGTTTTCTCATCTGATAGATAAAGGCATGGAAGATGAAAGAGACTCTTGCATCTCAGAAGGAATTCTTTGATAAATATCAGCAACGTTTCTGGCCCCATGGAGGCAGGAGTTCAAACCTCAGCTTTATCCCATGGTGGTTCATGCATTGCAAGTCTGGCTTTCTCCTCGGCCTATTGAGAGTAGGAAATGAAACACTGGGATATAACTGCTGGGGATGACAGGCTTGCATTTGTGTCTGTCCAGCAGAATGCATGGTTCTCACTCACGTGGAGTAGCTGCCTCTTCTCTCTTCTGAGTGACAGAAGGAACCCCACTTCTATACCTCTGAGAAGCAGAAAATCTTCCTGTCTCCTCTGAGTGAACTCAGCACTGTGTCCAAACATCATATGAGCAGCAACAGGAGGAAACCCCTCACACCCACTCTGGTACACCTTGGTGTTTGCCGTTATTAGAACAGCAAACTGAGTGTTGTTGATTCACAGGCTTTGTGGTTTACCAAGCCCAGCAGCTCAGTTCCTCTTCCTACCCGGTGACTCATGAATACACATCAAAATCCTAAATAGTTTATTTACTGTTTGAATGTCTTTTTTGCTTGTTGTCCTATTGCCCACTGGACAGATAGCCTAAGATGCTTTCCTTACTCACAGAAGCAAATATGTAAACAAGAAATACTCTTTTAGGACTAAAGCAAAGACAGAACACCAGGAATTTTATGGAAAAGGGAAGAAAAATCTACTAGAGGATTTTACTTAAAAAAAAAAAAAAAGTCTCAGTTCTAATTTAGAACCAAGCACAATTCTCATTCAAAGAGTATTTTGCATTAGGTGAAATTATGAAAGAACCTTACTTAGAAGAATGCTGAACTACAACGGTGACCAAGGGCCGGGCCGGGCAGATGAGGACGTGGTCCTGAACCCTGGCTTCCCTGTGGGGAGTGAGAGAGATTGGTTGTTAGCCTAACCTACTTCATAGGCCGTATGTGACGTTGCCATGCTAGCTGTGTCCTGCAACAGGGCCGTTTAGTGCTGGGGAGGCCTGCTAGAAAAAAACAAACGGTAGGACTCGTGGTTATGAGAACTAAATCTGTATCGCAGCAGAGTGCTTGTGAGCCACGCACATGTTGCATTTAGAGAACACAGCCTTGGAAAATGCCGCCAGGTTAGTCTATGTTGCAATTCACAGAGTAATTTTTCCGAAGCCCTCCATCTACAGGATGTCAGAGGCGGGACCTTCTTAGACCATTGCCTCCCACGTGGACGGTGCTGTGGCAAACTTTCTGAGGTTCGCCCTCCAGGAAGAGCTTCCCAAAGGTGCTTCCTTGGTGCGAGTTAGAACTTGCATCTTTAGACACTTGCCAGCCACACTCCCTCTGAGAAAACTTCTAGTCCCTTGCCCTGAGAAGGGTTTGGGACACTAGAACAACCCATACCTCAATCCAGTGTGGAGGAATGCTGAGTGACTGTATCAACCGTCAATAAAGCGCTGTTTAGCCAATCAGCTGGGCAGAAGGACAGGAAATGGAAGGCGGGACTTCCTGGAGGAGAGGAGAAAGTTTAATGGTTGGGCGAGGACTAGGGAGCACTGAGGAGGATGGGGAGGGAAATGGCCCTAGGATCACCATAGTGGCAAGTGCTTGGGGGTGTAAGTAAATTATGAGGCTTAGAGTAGTTTGTTTAGTTTACAAGTAGATTTGTATCCATTTAGATTTCTGCCCACGGCAGAGCTGACAGACTAAAAGTACCTTCAGTCTCCCTGTGTCAGTTATTGTGTAGACCAAACGATACAAATTTAATGCAATAATTCTGTGTAGACTTTTTTTCTGAAGATCTCCAGTCAGTTCAGGATTTCCTCCTTTCAGGGCCATTCCCCCTAAAATGGTCCTGAGTTTGTCCCTCTGCTGCTGGGGCCACTTGGTACCTTGTCCTCTGGGTGAGAGGTGGGATCCGCATTTTTCTAATGCACTAGTGTGTGACTAAAATTACAATTATCTTCTCATTTCCCTGTGGCCCATTGGCAAGCTGACAATCTGGAGGCTGGGGCAGTCTCTCTTAACATTCTCTCACGTGTTGTCCACATGAGAGACAGGGCTATAGAGAAAGCTTTGCGTCTCAGCTGGCAGCAACAATAAATCTTCTTAAAATAACACTCTTGTGCTTGTGCGCTGGTTAGTTTTATGTCGCCTTGACATACACTAGAGTCATTTGGGAAGAGGGAGCCTACACTGAGAAAATCCCCCTAGCAGAGTAGCCTGTCAGCATGCCGGTGGCTCGTTTACTTGACTGATGATTGATGCAGGAGGACTCAGCTCTCTGTGCGCAGTGCCATCCCCAGGGCTGGTGGTCCTGGGTTCTGTAAGAAAGCAGGCCGAGTAAGCCACGAAGAGCAAGCCAGTGAGCAGCACTGTTTCTTGGGTTCTGCTTCATTTCCTGGCTCTAGACTCCTGCCTTAAGTTCCTGCTATGACTTATCTGGATAATGTAGTACAAACTGTAAGGTGAAGTTTTATCCTTCCCTCCCCTAGTTGCCTGTGCTTGTCCTGTTTCATCACAACAGTAGAAGCGTAACTAAGATGACAGCCAGCCACGACAGGAGACATGCAGGCCATACTGACCTTTGACAAGAAGTCCAGGCCGGAAGATCAGGCATAGGATGCCAATGTTAGCGGAGGACTTAAACTTGTTTGACTTTCTTGCCAATGCCTCTAACAGTTGATCTCAATGGTCTCCGGCCAGCCAGGTTAAAGATTATTGTTGGTAATTTAATAATCTATTATAACCACCTAGTGGGTGTTTTCTGTGAGTGTTTCGTTGATGCCGTTGTGTAGAAGGAACCGGTATGGTTCAGTTAAATCATTGCCTATGTCTGTATAGATAACGCACCACACTGTACATCCCAATTCTTCTACACCACAGCAAAATTAGTGTTGTCAGTCACGATACTGAGCTCTAGTGAAAAGATCAATTTATACTTAATATGACCTAAGTGAGAGAACAAGGGAAGGGGTAAAATATTTATTTTACAATATTTCACTTAATCTGGCTAACGGATGTTATTACTGCTCCCTGGAGACACAACACCAATCAAAGTCTTTTGTAGGCAAGTGAGAAAGAGGCTAACCTGGCTTAAGTTCTGACTCAGACACTTAAGAGCTTCGTAAATTTAAGCAATTCTCTTAAACCCTCTGCTCCTCCATTTATCACCTACAGACAGGGCTCCCTCAGGCTAGCTTCAGAGTCTTGCTGTGTCACTAAAAGGTAAATTATCCTGAGGCCATAGTGTATCCAACGAGGCCTCTAACCCATAAATGGGAAATTAAATAGATGAAATATAGAGGATAAGACACACATGGTTATACACAAAATTCATTTGTGTGTTTTTCTTTAACTTCAAAAGAATTGGTGTGGCCTTGGAATAAAGTTAGATGCACTGCTTCCTTCAGAAAAGACTCATGGAGGAGTTGAGCGGTGGGGCATAATATCAGGGCTGTCATCTTGGAGCCTCTGAATTTAGAATCTCATGGAGGGCGAATAAAAAAAAATCAGTTGTTGAGAACACAGAAACATGTGCTGAGCTTGGCATGAGAAAGGAGGGCACAGATAGACACCGGGGTTGTCTTTCAAGCTGTAGGACAGAGGGAAAACGTGTTCTACAAAGAACCAATTAGTAAATACTTAGGCATTTAGGCATGCAAGCCCTGGAGTCTCTCTCTGTCTCACAACTTAGCTCTGCCACTGTGGCAGAAAAGCAGCCACATAACCTGCCATTGAACTCACAAGTCTGTCCCAATAAAACTTTATTTACAAAAATAAGTAGGACACAAGACTTGGCATAAGCACCATGGTTTTTCCACTGCTGATAGAGTTTTAAAGTAGATAATGAGGATATCGTTACCAAGAAATGCCCCCACTTCAAATGGGAGAGGTCTTTAAAAACGTATTACCATCCCAAAATATAGTCCAAGAAAATTTACAGGAAGAGGTGACTTCTGGAGGTGGAGGGGGCTGGTTCATGAAAAAAGAAAAATTCTTTTTTACTGTCTTAAAAATGACTCTGGAAAATGTACAGGGGAGGGGAGTGTTTTCACTATTCTGTGTCTGAAAATATCCTCCAATGGAGGATTCAAATGTGTTCAAATGTTATTTTACCCAAATAGTGGTGGCAGTTTGGAGAAATGAAGACTCCAGTGCCAGAAGCTACTGCTGAACAGGAAGTCTGTGTTTAAGGGTGGGGCCCAGGCTGAAGCCAGTGTCTTGGCTTGAGCTGGCCACAGGCTGCCCAGTAGCTGGGAGCTGGGCTTCCCAAAGAGGGACACACACACAAGGAAACCTTCTTTCCCTGGGCAGAAGGGGCAGCTGTGTGCCTGGGGAGCCTCTTTCATTCCATGACTAGCTTATTGAGAATTTGTTGGATGAGTTTCACCCCTAGAATTTCCCTTAAGGAATTCTAGGGGTTTTTTCTGGCAAGGGGTTGCCACCCAAAGACCTAAAGGGACAAATGTTCCAGCTTCCATAGGAATCTATGTCACTACTGGCAGAGCAGTGACTGTCCACTACGTTAGGCTTAGGACTATTCATTCAGGGCCATCCTTGCTTGCTTCAGGTCTCCACCATGGGGCATAGGGGCATCAGTAGCCCTTATTGATTTCAGGATGCTTGCCATAGATGGGAACATTGTTCCTCTCGCTTATTGACGCTTCTGACTTTGCTTATGGCTGGGCTGTAGACTGAAAGGAAGAATGTTCCAAATCGCATCGTTTCCATCCTGTGTCCTCGCGGGAGGGTGGGGTGGGGGTGGGGCGGGGATCATTTTCCAGAGACAGATGTTCAATCTTGGAATCCGAAGTGACGTTAGAACTTAAGCAAGCAGTCCCATTGGCTCGTGGTGTTGGGAGCGTGTGTGTGGCTGTTCTGGTTTGCTTTTCTGTTGTGAAAAGGCATCCAGATCGAAAGAATATGGCAAGGAAAGGGGATTTGGGCTTACATATCTAGGTTACCATGTGTCATCCAGGGAAGCCAAAGCAAGAACTCAAGACACGACCCTGGAGCCGCTGGAACGCTGTTTGCTAGTTTCCCCTTCTTATATGCAATCCAGTGCTACCTACCTGGGCATGCTGCCTCCCACCGTGGGCTGAGCCCTCCCACAACTACCACCAATCACGATCGATCGCTCCCTGTAGGCGTGGCCACGGCCCAATATAATGGAGGCAATTCATCAGACTGAATTAACCATCTAACTAATTAAGCCATCCTTACAGGGGCTTTCTGTACAAAACCACAGTCTCCTTCTTCAAAAGAAGGCACTGCCAGAAGTTTCTCAAGTGCAAGCTCTGGCCACTTGTTGGCCCCTCTCAGTTGCTGAGTCCCTTTAAGGATAATCAGCACAACGTCTTTTCATCTTGGGGAAAATAACTTCTACTTAAAAAGCCCAATTATGGCTCTTTTTATGCTCAGTTAATGCAGTTCTTCTTTATTCTTTAAATAGTTTATTCTGTAGACGATTTTTATCTGTAGTAGAAATAACTAACGTGGGTGTCAAAAGTTGCAAATGTATCGATACTTACATGACCTCCACTTAAATATTTGCTTCCCACAAAATATGAAGGGATGGTTATTTTAAAGAACGAAGCTATTTCTTAGTTATACCATAAAATGTGGTAACTTTTTTATTTCTTTGCGGACTCATTCAGTATTTCAATAGATGTGAGCCTCCTCGTGAGAAAAGTATACAGGTATTTACTGATTCCTTTTTCAGTAGTACTTTTTCTTTTGCATTTAACTTTTGCACTGTTCAGTTGATGAAGTGAAAAACCATCTCATTCTATGTCTACCATTATGTTAAAAAAAAAAAAAAACAAGCAAATCAAAAACAGAATCGAGAGCCTTAAGGCATTACTCGCAGACTTGATTACTATCTGTACAACACATTTATGTGTATTTTGACTATGAATCAATTTGAAAGCTGCAATGTAAAACCCTATTGAAGGCTAGTTTAGTCTTAACAACAACTATCCTATAAGAACAATTCTACAATCAAATTAGTAATCAAATAACCAACGGCAAGTTGAAAATTGGTCAATGTATTACTTCTTCTATAACCGAATTCAAAATGAGACATTTAAAAATGTAAATCTCTCCATTCAGTGTTACAGGAGCGTCTGTGAATATTTCTATGAGCAGGGAAATCTTTATTAAAATCCTGACCAGCTATTGGGTCTCATCTTAGTCTTTTAACGATCTCCTCTTAGAAAAGACAACAGAGCCAGATGAGTCCAATGACAACGGGAAATGGAACGCAAACCACATTAACGTGGGGCTGAGCTACGCAAAGTAGGAAAACCACAACCCCAATGCAGACCTAGAGAACAAAGCAATAAATTAATTATTTCATGGTAGGAAGTTTACTACAAATACATTCACGAAAAGAACAATTTACTTAAGATAAAATCTTGGTATTCTTTTAAATGAGGCTGATCTTATTAAGGTCTAATGTCCCTACACACACAACTATTAAAAAGCAGGCAGAGTTGATGGCAGACTTTGCCAAGACAGGCTAAGCAAGGCCTCAATAGTTCCTGCCTCTCAAATATGTCTGTCAGATTTATTGGGCCAAAAGGCCCAATGTTATAGAGAGTTTGGGGTGACTGTTCAGGCAACAAACAATCTCTATCATCTTCTCATTTTGGAAGCTGCTAATCTGCACTCCCTGTATACTCACATCATTAATTTTATTCCTTCTCAAGTCTCTGATGGGGTTGAAGACCAGATAGTTTAGTTTTACAATTAAGCTTGGTTGTTCAGGAGTTAAGATGTTTTTAGGTCTAGATAGATGTTTTAAGTTGATAATGATGAGATATGATAGATAATTGATTTACATTCAGAATTTTAGACTCACCAAGATGTTTTCTTCAAGGCTGCCAAATACAAATAGCCAAAACACTATGAATGTAACATCTATTTCAAATTCCTGATTGTTTTGTTGTTCTTCATGCTGTAGGTAGTTTATTGTATATATGTGTAATAATATAAATGTATATGTAAAAATATTTAATAAAAATTGTTTAAAAAAGAAATAAATAACTTGAAAAAAGAAATGATTGAGTTTGAAAAAAAATGATTAAAAGGCCTAAAGAAATGGCTCAGAAGTTAAGAGCACTGGTTGTTCTTCCAAAGGTCCTGAGTTCAATTCCCAGGAACCACATGGTGGCTCACAACCATCTATATATGAGATCTGGTGCCCTCTTCTCGCCTGCTTGCTCACATGCAGGCTGAATACTGTATAAGTGATAAACAAACAAACAAACAAATAAATAAATAAAGCTTTTTAAAAAATGTTCAACTAAATTGTCTTAATAGCTCTTCATTTTCTCTTTTTTTATTCTAACAGCTTTTGCCCCAGAATCCTATCAACTTGTGACTGCCATTTATACCCATGGTCGTATCAAATCCACAGGTAAATTAATAGTGATAGGATTTTAAGAAGACTTCCAAAATAGAGCAAATGAGCTGAAAACAACTAGAACTTCTCTGAGGGCTGTTCTTGGGCTCCTGGCTAGAATTTTACAATTCTGAAGTTCAGTGTTTACAGGGGTCACAACAGGGAGTACTTGACTAGGATTTTGTCCAGCTTGGGAGAGTGTGCAGATACCTTTAGGAAAAAGTAATACGTATCACTGAGGTTCTCAACACTTACTTCCTCCGTTACTACTGTGGTAGCTGAACTTGATAGTAACTTGAGAAGCATTTCTCTTTAAAACTTTACTTCCTGATAAATAGAAATAAGGTAAGGGGCAGTCCTTTAGGTCTTTGGAACTCTAGAGCCAAACCAATCTCTTTAAAAGAATTCTTAGTTGGGACAGGATGGATTATCTCATATGTGTACAGTTTGTTCATCTCTGAAGTTACATTTTAGATGTCTTTTCTCTCCAGTGGGAGTTTTTACGTATGAAGTGACTCTCTGTTTCTAAGTCAGGTGGAAAAGGAAAATCCAAAGTGGAGATTAGAAATTACAATAAGTTCACAATATTGTTCATTATCCAACCTTCTTGTCCATGTCAATATCAGGGTATCAGGCCTAGCTTGTAGCTTTGGAGGTACTAAACAGCAGAGACATGTAATTAATGACTTAAATTGTCAAGTGAGAGAAATTCTTAATTGTCATCAGGCACTAAACCCACAGCTGAGGTCCTGGTGTGCAGCCCTCCTCATGGCAGGTTTGGTGACTATGAGAAACAAGTACTTTGCACCTGGATTGAAAAATGCTGAAGTCAGCTTAGGTAATGGTATTTAGTGGTACACAGTACTGTTTAGAGTGGGATAGCTGATATAGTCTCAATTTAGTATGTTAAATCTCCATTTAGTAGGGAAGGTTCTTACAAGGTAGATTCTAGCCTCAAATCACAGACCTGGTGGGACAAGATACAGACAGGCTTTGCATTCGTCTCTTTCTCTCTCATTCTGTATTTCTTAGCTAGGCTGCCAGAAAGCTTCCCAAGAGAGTTTTGAAAATTGACCTGACTATTTCCCAACTGTGGCCTCCACAGATTCTCTCACCAATGATTAAGCCTGAGGAAGTTGTTCATTATTACTTCTTTCCAATACCTGAGAAGCATCCCTACCACACACACGCAAATACAAGTAATTTTGTTGTCTTTATTCTTGTCTGTGGGGCTGAAGATGGAACTCAGAGCCTCATGCAT
>OU015742.1:2105600-2117486 GCA_907169655.1 Acomys percivali | reverse complement strand
CTCTCTCTCTCTCTCTCTCTCTCTCTCTCTCTCTCTCTCTCTCTGTCTCTCTCTCTCTCACACACACACAGACACACAGACAGACCCACACACACAGACACACACAGACAAGTATATAAAGATTACAATTTTCTTCAGTTTTAAAAACAACCAGTTAATTTTAGACCCTATTCCTGATATGATATATAGAGAAAACAGAAGTTAATGAAACCCCTGCCTTTTCCTCCAGGGCTACATATGCTTCAAGGGACAAGGGATCTGAGTGAGAATGTGAGTCGACGCCATCTTGCACACACTCTGGAAGTATCCCCCTTCCCTGGGTCTCCTTGACTCAACATACTGTGTCTGGATGCCATTGCTCTATCCCCACACCATGAGAGGCGAATTCGCATTCACAGAAATGAGGCATTCTGGGATCTGTCAAGGTAAGAATGTTGAAGCTTAAAGTTTCCGAGCGTGTACTGGAAGTTTGGTCTCAGAAGGCACATTCTATAGTATTGCACAAACAGCTACTGACTTAGAGTAAATGCTAAGTAAGTAAGTAGAAGCGGCTTCTCTTGGAAGACAAGACTCTGGACCAGGCAAGAGCTAATCAGACAGGTCTGATACCTCCTCCCCAAACCCACTTACACATCACTGCTGTGCCCACCAACTCTATGGCATAAGCTTCTTAGATCCTCATTCTAAGACTTCTCTAAGCCTTCCAAGGCCAAGTTCTCCCTGGCTCCAGCAAACCTAATAGAGTTGACATTATTGTATATCCACAGGTTTCTCCCAAGGCCTTCTGGGGGATCTGAGAGTAGTCTACTCTTCCCCCTGTCAGTGTTGCACATTCATTCTGTACAGAAGACAGTAGAAGTTCATAACAGAGCAGGAGAGAGGAATGAGGAAAGAGCAGTTGCAGACTGGACCAGAATCCCAGGGAACAGCAAGTCATTAGCAACTGGATTTTGGATTCCCTGCATCCATTGCTCTTGCTTTGCCACTGTAGCGCATGCTAGGAGGGAGGCAGGAGAGGACACGGTAGGTGCACCTGAGACTGCAGTGTGCTCCCCCAAAATGCAGTAGCTCTATAGTCAGCAAGGTTCTGTGGCCTGAATGCAGTGTGG
This sequence comes from Acomys percivali, assembly GCA_907169655.1. Taxonomy (NCBI): domain Eukaryota; kingdom Metazoa; phylum Chordata; class Mammalia; order Rodentia; family Muridae; genus Acomys; species Acomys percivali. The sequence goes on along the minus strand of OU015742.1, from coordinate 2,116,377 downwards.
ACAAAGGTTCCTTTGGTACTTAGTAGCAGACCCCTTGCAGAAGTCCTTAAAGGAAACACTGGGTAGCTTCTTCTGGAAGCAAATTTTATTCTCCAAACCCTACCACGGCGCACACGTTCCATGAGACACTTTGGACAATTAGCAATGACATCAAGCAACAGCCACAGCCATGTTCAACAAACACGTACATATTTACACTTCACTTGCTTTCATCCCAGTCAAAACAACAGCTAGAACATCACCAGAGGATCTATAACCTCTTCCTCTAATTCTCAAATGTTGCTGGGTAGTAAAACCATATGGCTTTCCAAACTCTATTACTGGGAGTCTGACTAGTACATCTGGGATGGGTGCTGGGGCTGTAGATTCCGCAGTCTACAGATCAGGAAGCTCCCAGGCACACAGCTGAGACCAACATAAGGAACGGTGGGTTGGGTCTGTCCAGCCCTGACCTTTGTGGGCTGTGGACCCTGGGTGTGGAGACAATTCTGCAGCTCTCAATTCTTTGCCACAGAAGTGGAAACCACATGACCATTTCTCGGATTTATTCTGAGGATGTCATAAGTAGTGATGAGACTACTGTATTGGCCGTTACCACAGTAATGACAGGAATGGGAAGACCGGCGTTCAGTACATAGCTGTCTCCCAGGAGCTCCTTGACAGACTCAGTTGTGCCAACCCTAACAGGTGTGTGGTTTAGTATACGACACATGCTGTTACTTGGGGAGGAGAAATGAGACCAAGCTAAGCCTTGAAGATCTTCAACCTTTTAGCTTAGAACTATTTCCCAGGAACAGGACCTGGTATTTGATTTTTGATGAACAACAAAGCAAGTGCCAGGCAGTTTTACTCTGGGCTCCGCACTAAGAGCTCAGGTGTAAAAAATGTATTGAGGGCTTGTTACTAAGAAGTACGGCAACAGTAAGGTAAGACAGGCCTGGACTGTGGGGTGGGGATCAGGAGGAGAAGCAGAGTGAGGCTAGTGGGTTGCTTCCGGTGGCTCATTGGATGTCATGGAGAGCTTGTACCTGAGAGCTTTTGGACATAAAGGCAGAGTGATGTCACTCTCCATATTTTCAAGTATATCCCAGTGAAGACAGCATAGAGCTGTAATCAGCCGACCACACAGCAATAGGGGAAGGGAAGCACAGGGTTGCTTAAAAGGACCCGGGAGACACCCGCTGAGCATCACTCATGGCAGATGTTGGCTCAGGTGTTTGGTCTTGGACTTCTGGCCCAACATAAGGCTTGGGTTCTGAGTCTCTGATAACCCAGCTTAAAGCCCTTTAATTTTAGTGTCCTCATGATTGAAATGGGAGCTATGATGGGTACCTGGCCCTATGGTAGAGGAAAACAATAAAATGAGAGCTGGCAGGCAGCACAGCAGTCACTGAATCATTCTGTGACTGTACTCATCACTCACCTATGTAAACAGACTCTGCAGGTTTCACCTGCTCAAGGTTGCACAGCTGTTAAACAGCAGTGACAGCCGTCATTCATGAAGAGGTACCGTGTGCTGGGCAGCCTTCCAAGTGCTTTTTAACACTTAACATATTTAATCCTCAAACAACTTGTAAGTTCACATTATCATCAACTCTGGGCAGGAGACATTATTAATAATTTGCCTGAGGTTAAAAAAAAAAAAAAACATGCACACAGCAGTGGGGCTTGGGCTCAAGTCTATCGCACTAATGTGGTAGCTACACCACACTGCCTCCAGTTCTTTTTTGTTTGTGTACATGTGTATCAATGTTGTACAAGTGCACAAATGTGTGTGTGTGCACGTGCACGTGCATATGCACCTGCACACTCATGTGGGGGTCAGAAGACAGCCTTCAGGAGCTATCCACCTTGCTTTTAAAGACAAGGTCTTACACTAGCTTGGAGCCTGCCAAGTGGGCCATAGTGCGTGCCCAGTGACCTGCCTTTCTCTGCCTCTCCGGAGAGGGAATTACAATCATCCCCACTGTGTCTGCCTTTCTATGTGAGTCCTGGGCATTACGCTCACGGCCTCACGTTTGCAGAGCTATCGCTTTACTGACTAAGCCTATTCCTTCAGGCAGTGTTTTATGTCTCTCTATGATCCTCAAAAGTAGGTGGCCCTTTCCTGTTTATGTCTGCACGCTTATATTCGGGCAGAGAAATGAGATATTTGTGACACATTTGGAAGAAAATAATCATTTCGAAGCCACCTGGAAACGCTTTGCTCCGAAGTTTAACTTGCCTAGAATGAGCCCAGGGACAACAAAACTGTTTAAACCGGTTTTATTAACTCATTCAATAGAAACTTTGACAATGCTTGGCTTCAAGTCAGGCCCAGGAGGGACAATGGTGAAATCAGATACTTTTCCGGGTTACCCCAGGCAGCTAGCTGCCCCTTCGGCGGCGGGTATCAGATAACAGGGCCCAAGAGGCCACACCTTGGGCACCTTGGCGTGTCAAGAGGTCTTGATGCTCTATGAGAGGGACTGTCCTCCATTCCTCATCTTCGGGTTCTCAGCGCCTTGGCTATCGATGGACTTCACTCTCCCAGCTCCCCTCTCTCCTCTCTCCACCCCCTCGCAGTTACAGAGGTAGCAGCAAGCATCTTAATTAGGAAACCTGGCACCTGGGACCAGGCCGAGAGGGATAATATTTCAGAAGGCATTCTGAGAGCCCAGATCGGGTTTCCCAAAGTTTGAACACACTGTGAAAACACTCTCCGGCCACTGAACACTACAGTCACTTCCTGCTGCTCCTATGTGTCTTGATAATAAGCCACTATTAACCATTCGGTGGAGGGCCTTTTCTCTGGGCTGGATTCCTTTCCTGCACCCATGCCATGTGATTTATCAGCAAAAGCGAGTGGCTTTTTAGTGAAAGAAAAAGAAAGAATTCAAGCTGGTGTCTCCTGGGCAGTAATGAGTAATTTCTCGCTTTGGGATGAGGAAGCAAAAGACTCCTATTGCACAAAAGACTCCCATGATGCACTGATGATAGCCATGGGGCTCCTGCCTTCCTCCAGAGTCACCACAGATGAGAGTGAAGTGGCATCCCGGGTTTCTGTCACCTGTCATCCTACTCTCTCTCACCCCGACTGCCAGAGTGTTCCTAAGGTTAAAAGTGAGGGCGTCCTACTGGGACTCTAGGTAAGAAAAATATAGGAGATGGGGAAAATAGAAGGATAGAAGGATCCAGAGGATCTTAGAAACTTACAAGAAGAACAGCGTAATGGGTGGATCAGGGCCCGGTGTGTGTGGGGGGGTCTGCTCAAACTATTGCACTAACCAAGGACAATACAAGTAGTAAACACCTACTCTGATCTAGCCAATGGACAGGACATTCTCCACAGTTATCAGGGGGAGCAAGGACTAATTCTGACATGAACTCTGGTGTCCCATTTTTGACAACCTCCCCTTGGTGGGGACGCCTGGTGGCACTCAAAGAAAGAACAGACAGGCTACCAAGATGAGACTTGATAGCCTGTGACCATAAAGTGGGAGAGGAGGCCCCTCTCAATCATGGACCTAGGGAAGGGCAATAGGGTGGGGGGGAGAGGAACGGGAGGATACAAGTGATGGGAGAACAATTGAGTTGTAATTTGAATAAATTAATTAATAATAATAAAAAAGGAAACATGAATAGAGTCAACCTGGCGAGGTTAGAATGAGGACGTCATCATACATACTAGCAAGGGACACTGCTCCAGTCCCAGAGGACCCAAATGTCCCTCCTCACCGAAACACCTAGAATCCTCCTTGAAGCTTGACACCTCACCCCCATCCTGTGTTGCCTGGGGATCCGTGGAAGCCGTACTAGCTGTCACTAGCTGCCAACCTTCAGGGACAAGACACAGGAAGACCTACAGGGGACATATCCAACCCTGATTTAAATTTAATCGCTGTGGTCAATTATTTGTATAAGAATGGAGGAAAATAAAGACTGTTTCACAAAAGTCAACTCTGTAATTTTAGAGCCTTTAAGACATTTGAAAAACGCCTTGTGCAATTAGGTGGCGCTTAATACTCAGATAGTAGAACAATGAAAGATGTATGTTTGCATTTTGTAAAATTAAACTGTACTCAATTATTTATCTTTTACCTTAATTGTTTGAGCTTGTTTCTAGTGTAAACTGTTGTAATTTTAAATAAATATCATAGAAAAAACTTTCATAGGTATCAAGAATCCAGAGTCAATTTACTTTGCAAATAGACTTTGTAGGTATGTTTCACACGGAGGATCTTAAACTGACACTTTCATTCAAAAATACTCCGAATGACTCACCACTTGCCTCTGTGAGGTCAGACAGATCTCAAGGAGACAAGGTTTCATAACAGAAATCAGTTGACTCTTCTTCCATGTCCCAAGGGATCAGAAATGTACAAAATCTGAATAGTAAAAGGCAGGAGCTATATTTTTGACTAATTCTGGTTTAACGTACCAAACGCACATGAGCAAGCTCATGCTCTCTCGTTTCCGTTCTTCGGTCTCTGGTCCATATCAGGTGCCCAAACCTCTGTGCCTTTTGAGTACATTTCTGCCAAGTAGAAGTTTGCTCGCTGTCTAGAGCATGGAGGCGTAAGTAGGCATTTGAAGTAGACAGGTCAGCTCCATAATGTGAGTCCATGTGTTAATATGTAAAATTCACCGATAGGAGCCGGTTAAACTACTGTTTTTGAAGCTCGGTGCACTACGCCTTTTCTGCTTGATAGTCACACTGTGACTACAAACAAAATAAAAGTAGAATAAAACAGACCTGACGTCCCATGGGTTTCAGGATTTGAGGAGCCATGCTCAATCGCATTCACTCGCCTTCTGGCTGGCACTGCATCCCTTCTGTGTCACTGAGTCGGTCCAGTCCAGAGTCAAGGAGGATCGAGTTTGGATCCAATATCAGATCTGTGCTTGGCTAAGTAAGTAATCTCAGGCATATTACCTGAAATATCTGCTCCTCAGTTTTCTTTTCAGAAAAAAAAGATGTCATAAAGGGCAAGGGTTGCTTTTTCCCTTAAGAATTGGACACATTAATCTACTTTAAATACTACTGTGACTAGAGGGATACAGAAGGGATTAAGGGTGTATACCGCACTTGCGGAGAACCCAGGTTCATTTTCCACCATCCATGTTGGACAGTTCACAACTACCTGTAACTCCCGGGTATCTGAACCCTTCTCCTGAACTCCAAGGGCACCTGCACTCATGTTCACACACCTACACACACACCTGTGCACACACACATAATTAACAAAAATAACAAAAACAACCCTTTTAAAAACACAACAAACTACCAGACAGTGGTAGCACATGAATTGAATCCCAGCAATTGCGAAACAGAGGCTAGCAAGAAACTCAAAGAAATCCTGTCCTACTACTAAAGATACTCTGCTGTGCTTGTGCGCAGAAGCCTTGCAGAGTTGTCCTCTGAAAGACTCCACCCAGCACCGATTCAAAACAGATGCTGAGACTCATAGCCAAACACTGAGTGAAGCATAGGGAGACTAGTGGAAAAGTGTGGGGGGGGGGGGGGGGGGAAAAAGGACCTGGAGGTGACAAGAGCTCCACAAGAAGACCAACAGAGCCAACCAATCAGGGCCCAGAGGTGCCTGTGGCGTCTGAAGCACCAACCAAGGACCATGCATGGACTGGACCTAGGTCCTCTACATATATGTAACCAATGGACAGGACTATTAGATTGAAAGTTTCAGAGATATTTCATACCTTTTAAATTGAGCGCCATTTTGAATAGCACATAAAGTCCCCAGCTGGGTCCTCCCATTCTGTGGATCCAGAGTACAGCCCTGTCTGTTGAACAGAGCATCTACATTGTAGATGTAGATATTCCTCATCTTCTAGTGCATCTTGGTTATCAAGTGGTCTGCTGTGGCTGCTAAGATCTATGGTGTGCTGCATAGTTTTATGTCAGCATGACAAAACTAAAGTCATCTGAGAGGAGGGAACCTCAACTAAGAGAATGCCTCCATAAAATGGGCTGTAGGTAAGCCTGTAAGGCATTCTCTTAATTAGTGATAAATGAGGGAGGGTGCCATCCATGCGCTGGTAGCCCTGGGTTCTGTAAGAAAGCAGGGTGAGAAAGTCGTGATGAGCCAGCCAGTATGCAGCACCCCTTCCATGGACTCTACATCAGCTCCTACCTTGAGGTTCCTGGCCCAGCTGAGTTCCTGTCCTTATTGCTTTTGATGATGAACTTTTATAAAGAACTACAATTGAAATAAGCTCTTTCCTCCTCAAGTTGCTTTCAGTCATGGTGTTTTACCATAGTAATAGTAACCCTAAGACATACAGTAAGCCTAACTCTGCCTTCAGTGAAAGTACGAAGAAGGAAAAACAACCTTGCTATCACATCTTGAACCCCAAAGGTTAAGGCCAGAGTTTGTGCAAACACATGCAGGTATAGGAAAAACATAGCATGGGAAGGAAGCTGTCGTGTGGGTTTCTTGTCACCCAATGGCAGCTCTGTCAGCCTGTTGATGTCTTTGTCAGTCCCTATTGAAGCCAACGGTCTGAAGTGGCTCTACCACTCAGGGCCCCTCATCCTCATCAATCTGACTCAGGCAGCTGCCACTGTCAGAGGCTGGGTTGGAGGACAGTTAGTGACATGCGATGACTTGGGGGGGGCGCCTAGGCTTACCCTGGCACTTCTGCATCTCAGCTCATGCTGTTGGCTGAGAGATCAGCCCTAATTCAAGAAGAAAAGATGTAGTGCAAGGTCACATGACATAAAATGCAAATAGAAAGAATTCTAATGGTGACTTTCTCCCCACAATTAATCTACATACTCTTTTCTAAAAAAATGTGTGCTTGTGTAGGGGGATGGGGAGTATGTGCATGTAAGTATGTGCATGTGTCCTCAAAGGAAAGAAGAGAACATCAAATCTCCCAGGAGCTAAAGTTTCTGGCAGTTGTGAGCTTCTTAATGTGTGCAGTGAGAGCAAAACTCAGGTCTGATACAAGTGGTATACACTCTTGGCCACTGAGCCATCTCTCTTTGCACACAACATGAAAACTCAATTCATCAAAACATTGCCCCATAGCAGAGATGCATCAGCTGCCTACCAACTCCTCTGTTTTTATATTTCCAGTTAGGCTTTGTGTTGTAGCCACTTTCATCACACCCTCAGCCTTCCCCGTGGCCTACAATAAGGACATTTGGTTGTTCAGCATCCCTGTACAGTCATGTCCCCTGGGGCTGCCAGTCCTAAGCCAATTATAACAGGCCCTAACATCACCCAGTGCAGTGAGACACAGCCCAAGATGGAAAGGCACTTCCAGGACCCAGCAGAGCAGTGTGATCAGAGAGTTCAGCTGCATTTGAACTGAAGTTTCTAACTACACCCAGCTCAAGACAAACGGTGGGTCTGTCATATCCCTTGGTTCTCAGAGAAAAGCTGGGTGCCTTTCCTTTGGTAAGTCAGTCCTCTGGCTGTTTTCTTGTTCATTTCTAAGTGTTACGCTGAGTAGGACATACATCTCTTGTAGACCAGGGAGCATGAGAAATGAACATCATTTCCTTCACAATTATTCTACCGTGGGACACTTCCAAAATGCACACAGTTCCAAAAATTCTCCTCATCTGCTAAGTCATGGCAGTATAGAAGGCTGTGGGACTCAACTAGTTATCTTTCTCCTTAGAAGCCAGCCATTGGGACCACCTGAGAAAGTCAGAACCATATGTCCTCAGTGACCCCCTGGATCCTGGGTAATAGAATGGTGGATCTAGGTAGGAAGAGCCTAGGAATCTGCTTCTTTTTCAAGTGCCTTTCAAGATAAGCCCCCCATTATCTCCCAAGACTGAAGAATTTAGGACAGGGACAGGTACCAGAGCGTCTTGACTTCTCTCTCCATTCAGGAGAGGCTCAGTGAAGGCTCAGCTTCCCTGTTCTTGGGAATTGGATCCAGGTGGGCTGTGTGACAGGCCCTGCACATTAGCCAGAATCCTCAAATCAGAGCTGTAGGGTTTTGGCAGGAGGTTGGACAGACATAGCAGAAGGTACTTTATCTCACTTTCTTACGACATTTTCTGGATTTTGAATCTTGTATTACTTATTCATAGATCTGTAAAACTTTGGAAACCAACCTATAATACTAGCTAAACTCCATCTGTGGACCAGACGCCTAAGCACTTTGAATCCAGACTGTTGACATTAGTTATCTTCATAATATATTTTTAATCACAGAAGCATCTTTTATATACCTGTGGGAGAGTAGTATCACTAGTGCAGTAAATACCACTTTTCCAGGCTGACAGTGCCGTCTGGGACCTGCAATGACTCTAGTCACTGTATTATATGGGGAAACGTTCCAGGCTATGTTTTTCTTAAAGCAAGGTCCCTGTCTCATCAAAAGCATTTAACAAGTTAACTCACCTTTTCCAAAGAGAGTTTGCTTCTGGCTTTGAGATGTTCAAGAAGGTGGGGTGCTGCCTTATTCTTCCTTTTGCTAAACAGGTAAAGGACTTCCTACTTAGACACACCTGTTCCTAGAGGCTGACCTATGTGAAGCGATTAACACATACTGACATTGTTTTAGTTGTTATTTACAAAAGCCCCAGTCTGTTCTGGCTGGCCGGCTGGAAGTGCAACACGACAGCATATCAAACTGTGTTAGCAAAATCACAGTGCCATCCTCCACCTGGGTGGATAACGTGCTTCCACTGGGTTATTAAAATGACTCAGTGTGTTCCATGGCCCTGTTAGGGTAGTGTAAAAATGGCTTCCATCCAGGGACTGTCCCGTGGGTCACTGCAGTAGGAGTTCTCAGCTACTTTAGGAATGTCAAATTTAACCTTAGCTTGCTGTCCAGTCCAGATTCCTAACCAGACCTCCAGAGCTAGGACATAGTTCATTCCTGGAGAGCTTCCAGACTATTAACAGGCCATGCTCACCGAGTGGCATTTGTTTCCCATATACTGCCTCTAGATGAGACAGGCAAAGGCAAGCCTCCCCTGGTTTGTGAGGAGCACCTCATCTTTCAAGACAGTTTATCCAAAATGTGGTTAAAATCTCAATGGTTTTGCTTTTTTTTTTTCAGTCCTGCTGTCTCCACATGAATTTTTGATGCTCCAGGAAGTATATGCTCGAGGCAGGGGAGGGAGTGAAGCTGGGGTTCACAGCACAGCTCTCGGGTGTGATGAATAAGGCCTCTGGTGTGCGCTGCTCCAAGGTGCCTAGTGGGAAGGTCTGGTGATGTCTTTCAGTGGCATCTGAACTCAGATATAAAGGCCTTTACAACAGGTCCAAAAAGGATGTGTGACTGGGGACATGTGCCCTTCTCCCTTGGAAACCCCACACTTGAAGAAAGAACATGGCCCTAGAAACAGGGGGGGAAATGGCGGCTTATAAACTGTAGCATGTGGCATGAGTCACTGTTCCTCTCTGTTTTCCTTATGTGCACAAAAGTGATAGCTTCTGGAGACTGAAGGCTAGATTTTCCATTGCACAGCTCAAAGCGAAATGACATCACAAAGAACATTCTCTCCCCCCACCCCCAACCTCCACTCCACCCCACCCCACCCCTCCCCACCCCTGCCACTTTTGTTCCATCCTGCAGCTCATCCACTCCCTTCTAGTCCTCTCTTTTCTCTTCTCTGACAAGCTTAACAAACAGCCCCTCCCACCCCAGCTCTGGAGGCTTCTACTTAGAAGTGTCTACTGTAGGAAATTGGGGCTCAGAGCCCCACCTCAGCTGCACCTGACAACCAGCTGCGGGAGCAAAGCAACAGGATCCCATTCTGTTTTAGGGTTGAAAAAGCCAGCTGCTGAAACTTTGCTGCCCTAGGAATAAAAGAGGCTGTCCTGGCTCCAGATGGAAGCACAAGAGGCTGGAAGAGGCTGGCCTGGACCCTCTGCAAGTGCCGCCCTGTGCCTTGCTCTCCTCTCCTTTAGATGGCACCATCTTACTGCAAGGAGGCCAGTTGCTCTCCCTTCCCCAGTGTCAATTAGTATTCGCTGTGCAGAAATCAGGAAATTCCTTCATTATGCCAGTGCCCGGTGGCAATCTGATAATTAAGGTGGTGCTTCGGCATTTCCATTATAAACTCCACTTCGCGGAGAGGGTTGTGGCACAGCAATAAGAATTTGCCAGGAGGGTTTCACCTTGGGACATTTTAGAGCAAACACTACATTTCCCTTCTAAAGGGTCTTTTTTTTCTTTTTTCCTTGATCATGCTCTGTCAAGTCTGAGAAATTTATTTTTCTCCATGTGACCAAAAATAATTAAGAATTTATCTAGGGTTTTTTTCGTAAATTTAATTCAGGCATTCGTTTGCATTTAACCTTAAAGAAACAACATCTGAGATAGTACATCCATCGATTACTCTGATTTAATCATTACACAGTATGTAGATGAATATATGTATCACATGCTACCCATAAATTTGTGCGATTATTATGCGGCAATTAAAATATGAAAAAATATAAAATAAAATGCAAAATGTCAAAAAATTTTAATAAAAAATGGAAAGAACTATTTTTAATTTTGAGGATTGTTTTCCCAAAGTGTTAAGTGGTTCTAGCATTACGTTCCCCCATGCCCTTAAAAAAAAAAAAAGTCTATGCTGAAATCTTCCACAATTAGGTAATAGGAGCATTTGAGACAGTTATTCAGAACTTAACCTAAAATGCATTTCTGTAGGTGCTTCCTAAAAGTCGCCCCATGTCCCACCTCCACCATCCGCAGAAGCTTGAGCGCAGAACCAGGGCAGCCCAAGGGCTCTGCTGTATAAGGTCTTCCAGGTGCAAGGGGCCACCATCTGCATGGTCCCATACACCTGCGATATACC
>OU015742.1:2091744-2105590 GCA_907169655.1 Acomys percivali | reverse complement strand
GTTTTAGTCATAAAAACACCCTGCCACAGTGAATTTTTCTGTCTGCTCAATAACCCCTGTACATTTTCCACACCTCTACTTATACGTGCCCCAGCCAGAATAAAATCTCTCAAATGATTGACATGCTTCTGTTATCTGTAGGAATGCCTTTACTTTTAAGAATCACTGGTGGTTGACAGTGGCTATCTCAGCTTGTTTGCTGTGGCTATAACAACCTCAGGTTGGGTAAATAACAATGAAAGGAGGTTTATTTTACTAACAATTTTGGAAGAGAAAGCTCAAAATTGGATGGCCTTCTCAGCGCAGAGCTGGGGGCCAAGCCTCCAGCAGAAAAGCCTCTGTGGGGCGCACACAGAACCTCACCTAACCAGAGCAGCTATCTGAACGTGTTTTTGTTTCAGACCCTGGGAGAATGTCATTTTTTTTAACTGGAATTTGTAAATTGTATGCAGTAAAATCGTGTGGTGATACATCGGTCACCTTTCTTTTTTTAAAACTTTACATTTCTACTTTGTTTTAACAGGTTGTGTGTGTGTGAGCATGTGTGCGTGCTCTGGTGGGTGTGTGGGGATCAGAGAACAGCTTGTCAGGACTTGCTTGTATCCTTCTATCACGTGGGTCCCATTGAACAAACTCAGGCCATCAGCGAGGCAGCAAGTACCTCACCCTTGGAGCCGTCTCTCCAGTCCTCAGTTACATTTCTTGTCACCATGTTGGAACACAGGACATGGACAGTCTAGTGGAGGAAGGACTTATTTTGGCTCCAGGTTTCAGGGTGATTGGTCCATGTTCATGTGCCCGCCCCCCCCCCCAGCTCTTGGGAACAGCTTCGTGACAGAGAGCATGTAATGAAGACTAGTTTTCATTTCAGGGTGAACAGAGCAGAAGAAAGAAATGCCACATAAGGCTGACTTATCTTAGCTTTTGAGTCTGTCCAGGTCTCTAAAGTATGGGAAGGTGCCGCTGGTGGTGCTCATGGGTCTTCCCGCCCTCAGTTAATCCTCTCTGAGTGCTCACACATAAAGCCAGCCGTGCGCTTCACCTGGTCTCCCAGTTGAAGCCACAGTGACAGTGAAGGCTAACCAGTGCCAATGGGTGGCCACACCGCACGCTGTCCAGATGCCGTTTCTCTACTCTTACTCTGTGAGATCAGAACAAGGTGACCCAACCACACATTTGAGCAGATCAGCATAAAAAACTTGCCATCTGAATGTTCGTTACTGTCCTCCTCTGTATGTCACTAGCTATTACTTTTGTACAGCAACACTGGTTTGCCCATCTAAAAGGCAGATTTGGGTCTCAAGTAGGTCACACACAGTTCTAGGATTTGTGGTTCCAAGCTCCATGTGTGTTCAGAAACAGGTTCTGCAGCCAGAACCCTGAGGTGATGTATGGATGAAACATGCCTGCAGGGCCACTAGTAGATGACACAGAAAGGGAAAGGAGGGAGGGATGGAGGGAGGGAGGAAGGGAAAAGAGGGGTGGGGAGAGAAAGGGAGCTAAAGGCAGAACAAGTGAGATACACAGGTATTTTTCACTTTCCACAGTTCTAGTTGATACTGAAAATTGAAATCCACAGGTGAGTCATAAGAATGGGAGTAGAATTACTTCTGTGTAACTGGTCCAAAGATTGAAAACAATCCCTCCTTCCTCTTGTATTGGCTCAGCCTACAACCTGTTTCCCAAAATACACACACACACAGAGAGAGAGAGAGAGAGAGAGAGAGAGAGAGAGAGAGAGAGAGAGAGAGAGAGCACAAGCTGGATTTTAAAATACCAATTTAATTATAAATGAAGATTGATCACCAGGAAGCTTCTGGAGGACTTACCGGATGGTGGGGCCGAGGTGTGTGTGGTTCAGCTGTGGAGACCCCTTATAGAAGGAAGCAGGGCCAAGAAAGATCTGCAAATGATGGCGGAGGAGTCTATGGAGTTCCACCGCAGACTTTCCCAGGGTAGAGCTGTCAGGGACAGGTCGGCTGGTGGCGTAGGCCTGGGGTGGGGGTGGGGGTGTTGGATTCTTTATGCTGCATGTGGACTGTGTCCCCTTTTCTGGCCAACAAACAATTCACCCTTCAAGACCTAATTTCAGTGCCATACCAGTTAGGATGGATATTGTAAAAAGGAGAGAGAGAGAGACTACGGGCTAGGAGCGGGGACATAGACAAAAGAGAAGGCTCTCACACAGTAGATGGAAGTGAACATTGGTAGACGCCATTGTGAAAACAATGTGGGGGCTTCAGAACAAAACTGTTGTGGAACTCAGCCATCTCTCCTCCAGAAACATAACCAAAGAAGTTGAAATATATATATATATATATATATATATAGTTTGCAACAGTAGTATTCACAAATCAGATATAGTATATATGCATACATACATGAATGCAGGGTGAGCCAGTCTAGAGCTCTGATGTACAACATGAAGATTACCAGTCATTTTGTATTCTTTGGGGGACTTTTTCTAAATTGGTAGCTTTTATCTGCTCTTGTCACACAGGCACAGATTGGTCACTGTGCAAAAAGATAAATATGTTAGCTTGCTTCGCCATCATAACCATCTTTCTCACTATCTTTGTATCCTATGAAATCATGTGTACTCTTGAAATATATACAATAAAAATCATTAAAAGGCTGAGGGAGAGAAAGCAACATCAGCTCAAGGGGCCCTGGCCTTCTGTGAGAGCCTACGCAAACCTTCCTTTGTACCCAAGCTTTCCTCTGAGGCATTTCATCACATCTCTGTGTGAAATGTACTGCTACAGAACACTAACTAGGCAAGAGCGCCATTCTTCCTAGTGGACTGCATTCTAAAGGATCAAATCTTACATCCTTAGTGTCTTCAGTATCTTGTTCAGGCCTTGCTCAGAAGCCTTGGTAACACAGGCAGACACTGCCTAATGAGTAGGTGGATGCATGCACACGTGGGTTTCCAAAAGCCCTTGACTTATGATTGGTTTGCTACACTTGAGTGATTAGGAGGAAATAATTAGTGGCTAAAAGCCAGCTTTTCATTGTGGCTATGGATGACATTTTTTGGCCTATTTCCACCCGGCACCTTAGTTTGAAGAAAATTCTGGGAAACGATCTATGTTTCACTGAAAATGCCTAAGACTTCCTGAAGCTGGAGGTTAAGCCAGGCTGGGAATTCTACCGTGAGTCCTAGGCCCCAAGCCAGCCCTGCCACTCTCGGATTAAGATGGCCACTCATTTGTGCGAAGCATTTGTTGACTAGGAATGTAGTCAGTGGGCAGTGAACTGTTCGGATGCCTGGAAGGTATTTCCTAAGAGACCACACGTCAAGCACCTGTTGAATCATGAGCTTCCCCTGGACAACAATGGGACGCCTTGACAGGCTGAGGGAGGCCTGTGCTGTAGCTGATACCTGGCACACACCGTAGCTGCCCAATCTGAGGCCGAAAGAAGGAAAGGGGAAACTGGAGACTGACTCACCGAGACTATATTTTCATGGGAGTTGCTTCTAGGGGAATGCTGTGTTCCTAGGTCACAAAGAGCCACTTAAACTTTTTACCTCAGTCATGTTTAATGAATATTCTTCCACTCCCTTTAGTTCACACCGCATGGGCATCAGTGGCCTATTAAGGTTAGAAAGCAATCTAGAAAAAAATATTAAATTAAATTAATTCTAGTTCCAGGCATGGCAAACCTCCCTTCAAGTTGTTGGTCAGAGGTGCCCAAGAGACTCCTAGAACAATGTAGGCTGTTGCCTTAAAAACTTGAAGGTAAGACCCTACTGAAGAAGAAACCACACACTTCAGACACGGGACTTGGAGGACCCATGTGACCAACATGGAAACCTCCTCCGCAAAGACTAGCTCTCACAGAGCCTAAGTATCATAAGGTCCTGTACAAGATCCTAGGGGAGAAAAGAAATAGTCCCACCCAACTACAGTCTATGGTCTGCAGTAATAACCAGCCCTGCTACATACCCCCAAAGGTATAATAGTGGCATTTTTATCTTGGGGTTAACCCCAGCAGTTGTCTCACTGGACTCTCAATAGGAGGAAATTTGTACCTAGTACTGTAATCTAGCCAAATATCCATGGTGGTGAGGTCATAAACCCTGGGGGAGAGTCGATCACAGCCATTTTTCTAAACCAATATAATCTCTAACCATATTCTAAATACTTATCCTTATACCCAGGTGACTTTAGCTCTCATGCCTCATCAAAGAGGCTTGCTTTATTTTTTTAAGCAGACAGAGACTACTGCAGATATCCACAATTGGTCAAAACTCAGAGCAAAAGTGACCATGGGGTGCCCAGTCCCGGTTAGCATACCTACAATGCAACTTCTGTGTCTAGGATCAGGGAACATTGAGGAAGAGAGGGAATAAAGTGTGTAAGAGTCAGAAAGCCCATCCCTTGATGAAGAGCAACAGGCAATCATTTGTTGGCTCCTGAGAAAGGAAGAATCAGTTTGCTCCAGGAATGAACCCCCGATAGGTTACTGAATCCCAAGTGGTCAGCCCTAAAGGCATGTACACATGAACAATATTAAAGGGACCTAGTAGGATGGATTTGTGTGTGTGTGTGTGTGTGTGTGTGTGTGTGTGTGTGTGTGTGTGTGTTTATGGATGGGATGGGGCCTCTTGAAATTTATGTGTGTGTGTATGTGTGTGTGTATATATGGGATGGGGCCTCTTGAAATTTCTCCCCATCCACATTGTCCTGTAAACTGATGTTAACGTCATATGGGTCTTGTTTAGCAACCATATTGTTGAGATTTTGTGGGTGCCACTTTCCTGTCGAGTCTAGAAGGGACTAATAGTTGAACTTTCTGGCTCTTACACACTTTATTCCCTCTCTTCCTCAATGTTCCCTGATCCCTAGATACAGAAGTTGCGTTGTAGGTGTGCTAACAGGGACTGGGCACCCCATGGTCACTTTTGCTCTGAATTTTGACCAATTGTGGATATCTGCAGTAGTCTCTGTCTGCTTTTAAAAAAATAAAAAGCAAGCCTCTTTGATGAGGCATGAGAGCTAAACTTATATATATATATATGGATTTGAGAGAAAAGGGGAAAATCCAGAAGAAGTTTAGGGGAGATTATTAGAAATGATGTACTTATGTTTGAAAATCTCTAAATAATCATAAATTTTTAAAAAATGAAGTTGAAAGGCAAACAATAGCTGACTCTAAGAATTACTGGTGAGACACAGTGTTAGGGACAGTGTGACAGTAGAAACCATGGGTACACAGTTCATTAGCCGTTTGTTCTGTGGCCACAACAACACAACACCTGACAAAAGCAAGTTAAGGAAGGGAAGGTTCATTGTGGCTCACAGAGCACAGTCACAGGTCATACTGCGGCCACCACTAGGCAGCAGAGAACAGTGAATGGGCACGCTCAGCTAGCTGTGCCCTCTTCCTGCACTCTGTCAAATGGTGCTGCCACACCCCCACTGTAGTTAACTGAATCCAGATAATGCCTCACAAAGGTGCTCAGAGGCTGACCTAATCTAAAATAGCCCCTCCGAGTAAAACTATCTCCTGGGTGATTCTAGATCAGAGTGACAATTAATCATGGCACATAGTAAAAGTTTGAAAATAAAGCCATGTACATATGGCCTATTGGCTTTTAATTAAAATACAAATCTGAATAAATTTGTGCAAAAAAATGTTTTTAACAAATGATACTGAAACAGTTATATTTATGTAAAAAAATGTCTGAAGTCACTCAACACTATGTATAAAATTAAATTACATTTTTTTATATTTTCTTATTTCAGATTTTAAAATATGCATGCTTTTTTCATGAGAGAGAGAGAGAGAGAGAGAGAGAGAGAGAGAGAGAAATCACCACAGCTCCAGATGTTCTAAAGGAGCCTCTTGATGATCCTTAAAGAGGATGCTCAGGGTCAGCTTAATAGCAAATCGTGGGCTAATTCCAACAAAGCTCAAGAAGAAATTTAAATATGCATGGAAATAAATTAAGAATTTGAAAAGCATAAGGCTCGATGGCTAAAGCCTAACCACAAGTCAACACTTCTGTATGCGCTTCTGGACATGCCTTACCCTCCTCAACACGTCCATGATGACATAATGGTCTTCAGCAACCTGTGATACCATCAGAATTCCAAAATGCTGTAGAGTAAAAAAACAAAACAAAACAAAAAAACCAACCAACCAAACAAACAAACAAACAAAAAACAAAAAACAGCAAGGAGTACACAATATTTATACCTTCAGTTGAAATTCCATGTACTTGCTTCCTGGCATTTATTTGCAAAGAATCATTTATCAAGGGTGGCCAGTCAGCCAGCTTGAGAAAGGAAAGTGTAGATCAGACTAGAGCTTCAACTGTTGGCAGAACCCATCCTGGCTCAGAATGTTATAGAGGACTACACTCGTTTAGTAAAACATGGTCGTTCCATGTTTCAACCCACACGGCGGAAGCTTCTTTTTTAAAATGACGTATTTATTTATTTTTATGTATGTGCATATGTGTGTGATACAGTGTAAGTTTATTTGAAACACATGTGTGCAGGAATCACCATAGACCAAAGGGGATGTTAGCTCTTCTAGAAGTGGAGTTAGTTAAAGGGGGCTGCAAGCTACCATTTCGGTCCTGAGAAACAAACCTGAGTCTTCCACAAAGCCAAGCACCGAGCATCATCTCTAGACACAAACAGTGGCTTCTTTAGAAAAGTATTCATCCTCACTCCTCCATTCCATCAAGGAGCTAATTTTCTTGCCTCGGGTCTTCTTTGTCCTCATCTATAAGCCCGAATGCCCTGCGGGGAGCAAGGGACGGGCCCAGGCATCAGGAAACCTCCGAGTGCAATTCTCTTGCTTAGAATTTCGCTGTCTTCAGGCCTTTGTCACTGCGTCAACCTTCCACCTTGTTGGAGGCGGGCTTCCCTCCGGCATTCTGAAACACGTTTATAGGAGAACACCTGAGGGATTCTCGCTGTGGCTTCGGCCTGGATTTTACTACAGGATTCTCCTATGCGAGCTGGCTTCCTGTGGCTTTGCATTCCCATAGACAAGGCGCTCGCCACTACACTCTCCCTTCCCAAGGGGAAGTGGGGATAACGTGGTAGAAACCCGCAATTACGAAAAGCTTACATATTTGGCTTGGCGTAGCAGACTCAATATGCGTAACTGCCATGTGTTCACTGCTTTTATTACAGAGTGACAGAGTGACAATTGAACAAATTGAGATGCTCCTATATAGATAGAAAGGCCCACACTTCTGAATGGGGCCAGCTGATATCCTGTACCTCCACAGAGGCTCAGTCTTAGCTCACCCAGAAGCTCTGCCGAAGCTGGGTACTGGCTTCACAACCAGGAAATAGAAGCCTTTTAAGGAGTGACAATCAAGAGATTTTCATCTTAATTTACTTCCATCTTCTGGCTACAGAATGGTGCCGGAACTGATAGGAACCATCTTATGTGTTGAGGCGCGCAGTGCCTGGCCATAATGAAGAAAAGACACTATTGATTACATAGGTGTTTTCAAGCGTAGAGGTGTCCGTCCCGCTGTGTTTGAGACATTTCTATCAGGAAAACAGGGCCTGTCACAGATGACAGTGGGAAGGGAAATGCATGCTCTGCCTCGCTCCTGGAAACTGCTACCTGTGCAGCGTTCTAGCCTGAAGGAAATAATGACTCCTGATGCAGTCTCTTCTTTTGCTGCCTTCTGAAGCTTCTGCGTTAGGCTATGGTTTCCTGCAAAAATCTACATACTCAGATGCAATGGCGAGCTGGCGTCTAGTCTTACCACGCATTAATGAAGGGCTGGAGAGCCCAATCTTGTGGACGCGGTAGGACGTCTTCCATTTTGGCGTGTGAGGTATAGAAGGGTCAGCATATACAACAGGGTGTGTTGCTGGAAGCGGGAGCCAGGGACACCTCCTCAGGTTCCTAACCTGTTCAGATCCCTGGCTCCCAAGGGGATCCCCGGAGCACCCTGGAGGTCTGAGCCACCCTGGAGGATGTTTGATCAGTGCACCTGCCTCTAATCTTCCGGCTTCCATTTCTTGACAAACGAAGGCAGCATAATCCCGTTTCATCAAAAGGCAGCATTGATGAATGGGCTCGTGCCCTGTCCCACCCCACCTCTTTGCTACACTCCCCACCACCCATTCCTGGCCAAAGCCCAGCTGGGAGGAGGGTGGCCCTTTATAGCAAAAGAAGTAGAAAACTTCAGCTGGCTGGGGTGAAAGCTAAGCCACCTGTCTAAACTGAATGCTTGCTTCTGAGCTGAGCTGAGTCTGAGGGACAATGCCCTCAGCTCCCTCGCTGGGAACCTCATCCTGGCTCATGGAAAGCCTCAGGTCCCTCATTGCGGCGGGTAG
This sequence comes from Acomys percivali, assembly GCA_907169655.1. Lineage (NCBI taxonomy): Eukaryota > Metazoa > Chordata > Mammalia > Rodentia > Muridae > Acomys > Acomys percivali. The sequence goes on along the minus strand of OU015742.1, from coordinate 2,097,266 downwards.
AGAGAAGCTGCCCATCCTAACCAGGATGTAGCCACTTGAGATGTTAGCCTTGATGTGCTGGCCCACAGGCTCATACCCTGCTGGCAGAACAAACAAGGAGGAGGCGGAGTTGCGTTGTGTTGTTGTGTGGACAAACAGGGGCCTCACTGGAGGTCTGCCTGTGGGAGGAGCCCTGTCTCCTTTTATCCAGGGTGGGATAGAAGACTTGAAACTGACTGAGCATGTGAAAGCAAGACAAAGTTCTGATAGTCTGCTCAAGGGTAAACATTTTCTTTCAGGTCCCCTCTCCTGGTGTGGACCACCTGTGATGTTCCCCAACTATTCAATTCCATCTATTCATTCCATCGGTAGGTAAACATTCCGAGGGGGGCTGGTGCTGCATGAAAGCGCTGGGTACTGGGGGGGGGGCATATATCTGCCTTCACTCAGCTCAAACCCCTTTCCACAGCCTTAGGAACCTCCTTCAGCCTCACCTACGTCTCACTTGATAGGATTCCTAAGCCCTGGGTGAGCAGGTGCAGTGAGCATCACTCCCCAGGGGCATCACTGTCCCCAGATGCTGACGCTCACCAAATCACATGGATTGGAGGAGATACCTAGGCAGGGTACTTTTTTCAAACATGCGCTCTGAGGCCCAGATCCAGCCAAGACCTACAGGACTTCCAAAGTCCAGTGAGACCAGAGCTCCCTCAGATTCTCTGTTCTGCGGCTGCTGAAATTTTTCTTTTCCGTCTTGCCCATCTTGGCTTTCCATGGCTGAGGGCTTTTCAATCCAAATATGAGCACAGAAGAAGTATTCATGTCAGTGCTTTTTATTACAAGAGCGGCCCATAACTTATTTTTGGAATTCATAGCATTTCCCCTGAAATAACTCAGTAAGTATGAATCACAGGGGCCAGTAGCCGCTGGGTCTTGTGTGGGACACGGCCCTCTGTAGCATGTGCCTTCACCATGGAGGTTTATCCTGGAATCTGCTTTTCCTCCTGAGGCTACCAATGCTTCAAGGTTTTTTTTATTTCATTTTATTTACTTAGTTGGTTTTTCTGAATCGTCTCTTTCTTTAAGCTAGTCTGACAGCTTTATGTTGAGTCTTCCAAATAACTACTTGAAAATGGAACTCCTCCCCTCCCCCATTTCAAGCAAGGCTGCCCTTTTCTTTTTTCTTTTCTTTCTTTTTTTTTTTTTTTTTTTTTTTAATGTTCAAGCCTCTGATGTCCTGCTTGCTCTTTGCCTTTAGGAAGGAAAAGGGGATTATTCATAACAACATTTGAGCTTGGATTTTTGATGATTGATGTAACTTAATCTACCTGACTCTGGGACAGTGGTAAAAGTCTGGCAAAAGAAGTATGCTGTGTTTAATTTAGTCAAACAGGATGTAACGATTTGGGATTGAGAAGCACACTAAAACTACAAAAGACTGAAAGCAGTATGTTCCAGCTGATGGGGGGAGGGAGAGGGCAATGCTCAAATTAAAATTAGAGTCTCCTGGGACTTGGTCCCAGACACCGTGCTTAGCCACACTGAGCTCATTGCTGTCATTTTGAAACTTTTCTTCTCTAAAGATTAATACTAATTGGCTGGGCATCTTGGCGCACGCCTTTAATCCCAGCTCAGGGAGGCAGAGGCATGCGGATCGATGTGAGTTCAAGGCCAGCCTGGTCTGCAAAATGAGTCCAGGACAGCCAAGGCTACACAGAGAAACCTTGATTTGAAAACTGAGGAAGGGGGTGGGAGATGGAGAAGGAGGAGGAGGAAGAAGAGGAGGAGGAGGAGGGAGCGAAGGAGGAAGGGAGAGGGAGAGAGAGAGAGAGAGAGAGAGAGAGAGAGAGAGAGAGAGAGGGAGAGAGAGAGGGAGGGAGGGAGAGGGAGAGAGAGAGATATTAATGCAACGGAGCAAATGCTCAGAGGTCTTCAGTAGGTAGAAGATCATTATGTCACAAGAACAGTGTTCAAGAAAATAGTTTAAGTCAAGATGTTAGACCTTATATACTATTATGAACACACATACATGCATTCTAGGTAAACTTTTATTCTGAGTTTTTGGAAATTAAAAGAAATATTTTTGTGAAGCAGCATCAACATGAAGAGGACAGAGGAGCCCGCAGCTTTAGTATAGGAGAATGTTGTACAACTATAACAAGGACGCTTTTCCGAGGATGTGCCCAGCACCAAAAAGTAAATAAGAATTATATCTAACTACATAAAATAGTAATTTTTATTTAAAAAAAATTTTGAGACTATAATTACAATATTTCACCCTTTCCCTTTCTTCCATCCAAAGCCTCCCATGTACGCCCCCTACAGCTTCTTTCAAACACATGCCGTATTTTCCTTACTTGTTGTACAAATACAAATGTGTCTGAATATGTATACATATATATGCACATGTACATAAGTACAGCCTGCTCAGCCTAGGTAATGTTACTTACATGAAAATACCAAACATAAGGATAAATGGAATAGAAAAGGAGAAGATTCCCAAGTCAAAGGCCCTGAAAAATATTTTCAACAAAATCATAGAAGGAAATTTCCCCAACCCAAAGAAAGAGATGCCTACAAATGTACAAGAAGCTTACAGGGTGCCAAATAGATTGGATGAGAAAGGAAAAACCTCCTGTATCACAATAGTCAAAGCATTAAATCTACAGAACAAAAAAGGAATATTAAAAGCCACAAGGGAAAAAGACCAAGTAGCATATAAAGGCAAAGCTATTAGAATTATACCTGATTTCTCAACAGAGACTTTAAAACCTAGAAGGGACTGGGGCTGTCTCTTGTAATCTCTGAGAGCACAGATCCCAGCCCAGACTACTATACTCAGCAACACTTTCAAATCAAAATAGATGAAGAAAACAATATATTCCATGACAAAACGAAATTTATAATAGTATCTATCCACACATCCAACACTACAGAAGATACTAGAAGGAAAACTCTAACCCTAGAAGGTTAATAACACTCCCAGAAAATATGAGAAATAAATAATACTACACCAACAAAACTAAAAGAAGTAACACACACACACACACACACACACACACACACACACACACACCTCCATCACTACCCCCAACAAAACAACATCAATATAACAAGAAATAACAATCATTGGTCATTAATATCTCTCAACATCAATGGACTCAATTCTCCAATGAAAAGATACAGGATAAGAGAATGGATGCAAAACAGGACCTATCATTCTGCTGCATACAAGAAACACACATCATCAACAAAGATAGACATTACCTCAGAGCAAAGGGCAGGAAGAAGGTTTTCCAAGCAAACAGACCTAAGAAGCAAGCTAGAGTAGACATTATTATATCTAATAAGATAGATTTTTAACCAAAATTATTCAGAAAAAACATGGGGAAAAACACTTCATATCAAAGGAAAACTCCACCAAGATGGCATGTAAATTGTGATATTTATGCCTCAAATACAAGGGCACCCATATTCATAAAAGAAACATCATTAAAACTTAAACCACACATGATCCCAACACATTAATAGTAGGAGACTTAAACACTTCACTCTGACCAATGGACAAGTCATCCAGATAGAAACTAAACAGAGAGATAATGAAACTAATAGATGTTATTAATCAAATGAACCTAACAATTATCTACAGAATAGTTTTATCCAAACATAGAAGAATGTATCTTTTTCTCAGCACCTCATAGCACCTTCTCCAAAATTGGCCATATACTCAGTCACAAAATAAGTCTCAACAGATACAAGAAAATAGACATAACCCCCTATATCTTATCATACCACCTGAATTAAAAATGGACTTCAACAAAAATAGAAACAAAAGAAATCATATAAACTCCTGGAAGCTGAACAACTCTGTACTCAATGACCACTGGGTCAAAGAAGAAATAATGAAAGAAATTAAAGACTTTCTAGAATTCAATGAAAATAAAGGCACAGCATTCCCAAACTTATGGGACGCAATCAAAGAACTGCTAAGAGTTCATAACACTTAGTTTATAGCACTAAGTGTCTTCATAAAGAAATAGGAGAAATCTCATACCAGTTTATTAACAACACATCTAAAATCTCTAGTTCAAAAAGAAGCAAACACATCCAAGAGGAGTGGACAGCCAGAAATAATCAACCTCATTGCTGAAATCAATAAATTAGGAAAAAAGAGAGCAATACAAATAAAAAGAAACCAAGAATTGGTTCTTTCAGAAAATCAACAAGATAGGCAAACCCTTAGAGAAACTAACTAAAAGGCAGAAAAAGAATATTCAAATTAACAAAATTGGGGGGAAAGAGAGGCACCTAGGAAATCCAAAGAATCATCAGGTCTTACTTCAAAAACTTGTATGGCACAAAATTGGAAAATCTAAATGAAATGGATTAGTTTCTTGATAGAAACCACTTACCAAAGTTAAATCAAGATCAGGTAGACAAATTATGTAGAACTATAACCCCTAAGGAAATAGAAGCAGTCATTAAAAGTTCTGTCACACACAAAAAAAGCCCAGGACCAGATAGTTTTAGAGCAGAATTCTACCAGACCTTCAAAGAAGAGCTAATACCAAAACTTCTCAAACTATTCAACAAAATAGAAAGTGAAGGGTCATTGCCAAACTCATCCTATCAGGCCACAGTTACCCTGATACCTAAACCTCACAAAGACTCAACAAAAATAATTGCAGATCAATTTTCCTTATGAACATTGATGCAAAAATACTCAATAAAATACTTGCAAAGCAAATCCAAGAACATTAAAACCATGGTCAAGTTGGCTTCATGCCAGAGATGCAAGGATGGTGCAACATATGAAAATCAATCAATGTACCCCAGCATATAAAAACAAAGAAAAAAAAAGATGATCATCTCTTTAGATGCCAAAAAGCCTTTGAAAAAATCCAACACTCCTTAAAAGCCTTTGAAAAAGTTCAACACTCCTTCATGATGAAAGTCTTGGACATGAGCCAGGCATGGTGGCACATACCTTTAATGCCAGCACTCGGGAGGCAGAGGCAGGAGGATCGCTGTGAGTTCGAGGCCAGCCTGGTCTGCAAAGCAAGTCCAGGACAGCCAAGGCTACACAGAGAAACCCTGTCTCAAAAAACCAAAAAGAAACAAAAAAGTCTTGGACATATCAAAGATATCATTTACCATGACCAAGTAGGCTTCATCCAAGGCATGCAAGAGTGGTTCAATATACAGAAATCCATCAATGTAATCCATCATATAAACAAACTGAAAGAAAAAAACCACATGATCATCTCCTTAGATGCTCAAAAAGCATTTGACAAAAGTCCAACACCCATTCATATTTAAAGTCTTGGAGAGTTCAGGGATACAAGGTGCATACCTTAAAAACAATAAAGACAACATACAGCAAGCCGATAGCCAACATCAAATTAAATGGATAGAAACTTAAAGCAATTCCACTAAAACCAGGGGCAAGACAAAGTTGTCCACTCTCTGTGTATCTGTTCAGTACAGTGCTTGTTGTTCCTGATAGAACTATAAAAAACTAAAAGAGATCTAGGGGATACAGA
>OU015742.1:2080538-2091344 GCA_907169655.1 Acomys percivali | reverse complement strand
TAATGACATTTTTATTTTATACTTGTAGATAGGAGGCTAGCTTAAGTGTCATCTGAGAGGCATCACCTAGCAGCTGATGGAAACAGATGCAGAGACCCACAGCCAAACAATAGACAGAGCTTGGGAATCTTGTGGAAGAGACAGAGGAAGCATTGAAGGAGCCAGATAGGTCAAGGACACCACAAGAAAACCTACACAATCAGCCAACCTGGGCCCATAGGTGCTCACAGAGACTGAACCACCAACAAGGGAGCATGCATAGGATGAACCAAAGCCTCCTACAGACATGTAACAGGTGTGCAGCAGGACAGGGTCTGTATTTGACGCTGTTGTCTGCCTTTGGGTCCCTTTCCCCTAACTAGAATGCCTTGTCCCGCTTCAACAGAAGAAGAGCAGCCCAGTCCTTCTACAACTTGATAGGCCAAGGTGGGTTGGTATCCATGGAAGGTCTCCCTTTCTCTGAGAAGAAAGGGAGGGGGCATCACAGGAGGGTAGAGTAGAGGGAGGGATTAGGAGGAGAGGAGGGAGGGAAAACTCCAATCAGGATGTAAAGTAAATAAACAATTTAACTAATGGAAAAAAATAAAAGAAAAAACTTTAGGGAAAAAATGTCCTGGGTTCTATTCCAAGCAACACCAAAAATAGATTAATAGATAAATATCAATATTACCACTATATAGATTTTTATACATGTATACAAAAACATATTGATAATAGAAAATTTTGCAAAAGATATAAACAGGCATCCCACTGAAGAAGAGAAACAGAAAGGGATAATAAACACACCTCATTTGTTTTTGTTTTTGTTTTGCTTTTAAATTTCTTTATTTTTAATTTATTCACTTTATGTCCCCATTGTAGCCCTTCCCTCTTCTCCTCCTGGTCCCACCCTCCCTTCCTTTACCTCCTTCCTTGCCTCCCCTAGTCCTCAGAAAGGGGGAGCCCTCCTCCCCTACCATCTGACCCCAACCTATCAAGTCTCATCTGGACTGCCTACACCCTCTTCCTCTGTGGTCTGGCAAGGCCAGCATGCTGGGGGGGGGGGGGGGCTGAGGGGGGGAGTGATCCATGAGTGAACACTGAGTCCATGTCAGAGGCATCCTCTACTCCCATGTTATGAGACTCACATGGAAGACTGTGCTGCATATTAACTACATCTGAGCAGGGGGTCTAGGTCCTTTCAGTAGGATGATCCTTGCTTGGTGCATCAGTCTCTGTAGGTCCCCTGGATCCAGATTTGTTGGCTCTGTTGTTCTCCTTGTGGAGCTCCTGTCCCCTTCAGGTCCTTCTGTCCCCCAACTCACTCTTCCGTAAGTCTCCCTGCGCTCTGCCCCAAAGTTCAGCTGTGAGTCTCAGGATCAGCTTCAATCCCCTACTGGGTGGAGTCTTTCAGAGGACCTCTGTGGTAAATTCCTGTCCTGTTCCCTTTCTTTGAGCACTTCTGGTATCTGTTCTATTCATCTTTCTGAAAGGGAATTAAGCATCCTCACTAGGGTCTTCCTTGTTATTTAGCTTCTTTAAGTCTGTGGATTATAGAACACACCTCATGCGCAATCAAGTGAAAGTTTTGATAATTACATTGAAAACATTCATTTTATTATAATTTTTTTTAAATTTGCACTTATATATCTACATATATTCTGGACATTTATTATCTACAATTGGTCAATTTTTGGGTTTGAGTGAATATGTCTAGCATTTATTAAGAAGTACAGAAAGTAAACATTCTTTCCAGCTCATAGAAATGCAAATTGTATCATCGGGCATGGTGGCGCACGCCTTTTAATCCCAGCACTTGAGAAGCAGAGGCAGGCAGAGAGCTGTGAGTTCAAGGCCAGCCTGGTCTACAAAGTAAGTCCAGGGCAGCCAGGGCTGTTACACAGAGAGACCCAGTCTCAAAAACAAACAAACAAACAAACAAACAAACAAAAAAGAAATGCAAATTGTAAGAACAATTCTACAGAGGAAACTTGACAATAAAAGTAAAAGAATTTTTAAAATGAGGTCTCTGGCTCAGAGTGCAGCTCAGAGGCATGGTGCTTGCCTAGCATGTGCAGGGCCCTGGGTTCAATTCCCAGCTCTGCAAATCAACACAAGACAACAAATCAAAGCACTTCTAGCTTGGTTTAGTGGCTGCAATCTAGTGCCCTTGGGAGGCTGAGCCAGGAGTCTAGACTACTTAGGGAGAGCTATCTCCAAAAATAGAAAAGGGAATATTATAACTAAGCCAACAAAAGTGCATTCTTCATCTCTCCATTGTTCACTTTAATAAACATGCAGGATTCCAAAATCAAAGGGTAATGAGATAGATCTAACATGTCATGATTTCTTTAAAATGTCACTCTGTGGCCATGCTTTTCTCCCGTGGGTTACAATATGCTATGCCTTTTTGTTTCTCAAAACTCCTTAAGAACTAACAACAGTCAAAGAGTTTCAGCTGCCTCCTCCACCCCCTGACAATTGGCCCAGGCTAATTAAAGGGCTTTGATTTATGACCTGTGATTTTCCACAGCTTCCTGGATGCTTCAGAAACAGCAGGAAGAAGAGTTTGAGGTGCAGGGTGTGGTTCCAGGATGTGCCTTGGCCTTTAAGTCTCCAAGCCACTCTGGGATGCAAAATCAAAGCCTCTTCCTTGGCAGAATGAAGTGTACAGTGAGACTTGCTGAAGCCAAGGTGCACCACGCCTTATGAGTTGATTGTGTGTTTTGTTCCCATGTGGGTGCTTGTTAGCGTGTATAGTATGTGTGTGTGAGTGCATGTGTGCATGTGTGCCTGAGGTGGTGTGTATGTGTGTGTGTGTGTGTGTGTGTGTGTGTGTGTGTGTCTGTGTGTGTGCATTTAACACCAGAGGACAGCCTTGAGTGTAAGCCTCAGAAATACCATCCATCTCCTTTAAAACAGGCTTTCATTGGCCTGGAATTCAGCTGGGCTACGCTGACTGGCCAACAACTCCTAGGAGTTCTTCTGTCTTCTCCCTGGGGCTGGAATTACCAAGTACACCGCCATCACCATGCCTGTCATGTTTGTTTGTTTGTTGGTGTTTCCAAGACAGTTTCTCTGTGCAGCCCTGGCTGTCCTGGAACTTGTTCTGTAGACTAGGCTGGCTTCCAACTCAGAGATCCACCTGCCTCTGCCTCCCAAGTTCTAGAATTAAAGGTGTATGTCACCGCTGCCTGGCTCCTGTCGTTTTTTAAAATATTTTTTAAAAAATGTACGCATTGATATTGAGAGATATCAATGACCAATGATCGTTAATTCCTTTATTTTGTTGTAGTTGTTGGTAGTGGCAGTAACGTGTGTTTTTGTCTTCTGTGGGTTACGCTGGTATGAGATTGTCTGCTTTTTTTGTTGGTGTAGTTAACCTTCTAGGGTTGGAATTTTCCTTCTAGTACCTTCCGTAAAGCTGGATTTGTGGAGAGATAGTGCTTAAATTTGACTTTATTATGGAATAGATCATTTCCTCCATTTATGGTGATTGAAAGTCCTGCTGGATGCACTACTATGGGCTGGCATCTGTGGTTTATTGAAGTCTGAATCACATGTCAGGCCCTTTTGGGTTTTGGAGTCTGCACCGAGAAGTTGGGTATGACTCTAGTAGGTCTTCTTTTATATGTTACTTGACTTTTTTCTCTTCTGGCTTTTGATATTCTTTCTATGTTCCACGTGCTTAGTGTTTTGAGTCCTATGTGGTGAGGGGACTTTCTTTTCTGGTCCAATCTATTTGTTGTTCTTTAAGCATCTTGTGCCTTTATAAGCATGTCCTCCTTTAGGTTAGGAAATTTTTCTTCGGTGATTTCGATGAAAAAAAATATTTTCTGTGCCTTTGAGCTTGGAATCTTCTTTTTCTATTTCTACTGTTCTTAAGTTTGGTCTTTTCATAGTGTCTCAGATTTTCTGCGTGTTTTGTGAAGGGAATATTTTAAATTTAACATTTTCATTGGCCACTGTGTCTAGTCCTTCTGTTATGTGTGCAACACTGAAGATTCTCTCTTCCATCTCTTGTATTCTGTTGGTGATGCTTGCGTCTGAAGTTCCTGTTTACTTATCTAGATTTTCCAGGTCTTGATCAGATTTTTTTATTTCCATCAACTGTGTCTTGGCTTTCTTGACATTCTTTAAGGATGGGATGAGGTGCCAGTCTTACTTGGAGTTCAGAGTTCTGTCCTGGTCCTGAGTGAAGTAACACAGATACAGAAAGACAAACTCAGTATGTACTTCCTTAAAAGTGTACATTAGCTGTTAAGTAAAAGATAATTATACTGCAATCAATCCACAGACCCAGAGAGACTAAGAAACAAAAAGGGCTTGGGGAGTGGTGCAATGATCTTTTTGGTTAAAGGGGAAATAGAATAGATTTCACAGGTGGACTGGAAACACATGGGAATAGGAGCAGGAGGAATCAGGTGGAGGGAACGGAGGGAGAGAATACTGGGAGAGATGACTAAAATGGAGGGGAGGCATTTCAGGAGCAAGGTAAACCCCTAGTGTAATGGAAAACCCATGGATTCCACAAGGGTAATGCTAGCAAACACTCTTAGTAATGGGGGACACTGAGCCTGAACTCACCATCCTCTAAAACCAGGCAATTCCTCGAGTGGAAGGATTGGGTCATCAATCCTACAAAACCTCTGACCTACAGTTTGTCATGCCTACAGACTGTGCTGGTACCTGAGCCTAGCATCATCATCATCATCAGAGCACAGAGAGACTTCATCTAGCAGCAGACGGGAGCAGATGCAGAGTCCCACAGCCAACTATTAGGCAGATATCAAGAGAGTTCTATAGAGGAGGGGGAGGGAGGATTGGAGAGGCCAGAGGGACCACAGACACCACAAGAACATGGCCCACAGAATCAACCCACTAGGACTCAAGTGGGCTTACAGAGATCAGGTAGCCTGTATGGGTCTGTCGTAGGTCCTCTGCACATGTGTTTTGGTTGTGCAGTTTGATATTCTTGTAGGATTCTTCACTGTGAGAATGAGGGCTGTCTCTCTAAGCCTTTTGCCTGCCTTTATCACCAGTTTCCTCCTTCTGGGTTGCTTCATCCATCAATATACGCCTGGTCTAATTGTGACTTTTTATGTGTCATTTGCTTGATGTCCCTGGAGGACTTGCTCTTTTCTGAGGAGAGTTTAAGGGGCAAAGGTGGATATCCCGGGGTGGGAGGGGGGGCAGGGGAAGGAAAGGAGGTTAGGCCAGAGACTGGAGGAGGAGAGGAAGAGGAAACTGCAGTTTGAGTGTAATATATGGGAGAAGGATAAATAAAAAGAAAAATGGAAAAATATAAAATTTATATGAAAATAAAATGTATAGCATATGAGTGTTTTGCTTGCGTGCATGTATATAGGTGTATATAGGTGTATATAGGTGACCAGGAAATGTGGAAGAGGGCATAAAGTCCCCAAGAACTATAGTTTCACGTGGTTTTGAACCACCATGTGGTTGCTTGGAATTGAACCCCAGTCTTCTGCAAGGTCATAGAGTTAAGTGCTCTTAACGGATGAGCCATCTCCACGCATTGACACTCGTGTTTATGCAAGTGCTGAGAATCAAACCTGGGCTCCTCGTGTTTATTCAAGCACTTTACTGACTGAGCTACTTCCCCCTCCCCTCCTCCCTACTTTTTTTTTTTTTTTTTTTTTAAGTATCCTTCCATTCTGAAAAGACCCCTCAGTTCTACAGGAATTGAGCCACCCTTCCAAAACGTCAAGGGCAAGAACAAGATGTTCACCTCTAAAGGAGTTTTTACTGCATTAACAGCTTGTACTGAACGTTATGGAATACGATCAGTCAGAATCAGATTTCATTGGATATGATTACATTCATTAGATACGGTTACAACAGAATTATCATTAGTGTCTGTATGCCATCCCAATCACCCCTGGCCACCAAAACATCTTTTGACCCCCTTCAACCCACAGGTGCACGGAGTTCCTTTCAAAGCCACCATTCTCTATTATTTCCGCTTTTCCATAATCAATCTTTCTGATTCTGACCATTCTCTTCTCCCACAATCTGACTGCTTCCCTGTCAACAGTCTATCAAAAGTGGCTTCTAAAACCCAGTAGGAATCTAGTAGCACGAAGTCCAAAATCTTCCCGTGTGTCCTCAGAGAAGCGTGAGAGAGCACCTGTTGCCTGCAGGGTCTCCCTCGCCTACTCCCCAGCTGCGTACCTCTGCGTACTGCTCACCTTGTCCGTCAGTGTCTGTCTTTCCTTGACCTTTCATAGTCCTCTTGTCAACTTTCCCATCCTCTTCACCTGCCTTCTTACATTAGTGGTTCTTAAGTGTAGACTTTCAGTTCACCAGTTCCCAGACTGATAACACTCTGAAAGAGTTTCGTAAGCCCCGTTCCATCCCATTCAAAAACCTAGCTGCAACCCTCACTTTCCAGCAAGGAAGTGGTCCGCATGACTGCAGCTCACTCATCTTCCTATCTCTGGTGTCAGGGTGCTTACACCAGCCCCCATCTCTGTGATGAACCTTCTAAACTAGGCACATTAAGTGCCAATCAAGAACCAAAGAGAAACTTGGGGATATTTTCAAGTGATAACAGTTCCTCCATAAAACCCTTCACTGAGACATTCAAAGGAACTCTCACCATCAGTACTCCAAGTCCCAAGGCCTGTGACTACGAAGCAGTTTCTAGCCCTGAACTTGCACAGTGACCAGGCTGCATAGGCATAACCAGGCTTCTGGTTTGGTTCATAGAATCCCATACCACACTAGCCAGGTGGATAAAACACAGTTGTCACATGATCCACAGTTCTGATTACATAATCTTCTTTCAGGAGCATCTCCAACCAGCAAGAAGGCCGTGTTCCCCTCAAAGCATGTCTCTACTCTTTATGAAAGTCAAAACATGAGCTTCATACCTTCTTGAAGCTGTTTATTGGTATAGATTAAACTCGATAGAACTATTTGGAGAAAGAAAACTGAACATCATAGAGATTTAAGGTACAACCTTGAATGATAGAGTTGTATCTGAATTTACTAGTTCAGCATTTACTAATTGATCTTAAACAAATTCTTTACCTCTTCTGGTCTCTGTAAAGTGGGCTTACAATCATGATTTTTTTTAAACCACAGTCTCTAGAATTTGCAGCATTAGTAAAGTGATGTCTCTGTAGCCAGGTCTGTCTGTGGCTGAGCCCTGGCTCCTGTTGAGTCTCTTCCATCCCAGTATGGGGTAAAATTTACACCTGCTCCACAGGCCTCACCATGCCTCTCTGCACTGGCTTCTTTTGGACTAAAGTGTGCTCTTTTGAATCCTGCCTTTCTGCAATGATACCCAGGTGCTGAGGCCTCTAGCCGTGTCTCAGAGATTCCATACTGTTCATGCTATCAATATTCTTGCTGGATACTTAGTGAACAATATAATAAATGCTTTCAACTCTCAAAGAGCACACAGAGGAAGGTGTTTCCACCGACTCTGGATCTTTACTAAATCACCACCCACTTGGGCCTGTTTCACAGCTTTGTGCTGGAATGCGGCAGAACCTGGCATGGGTCTCAGGTTCCATTGCTTTGTCACCTTCTCTCTGAACAGCCTTCACTGACTTCCTGTTACTCACAGAATAAAATCCCAGAAGTGTTGGTGTGTAAAGTCTCTGCACGTTCCTTGAACTTTGAAGCTGTTAACAGCACTCACTGTTGCCCAACTCGTGGTCTATATATATATGCTTACCTCTGACCTTCCGAGCAAGGAGTTCTACAGCGAACTCACCCCCCCCCCCCCCCCCCCCCCCACACCCTCGTGGCCTACTTTAGCTGGTACAACATTAGCCATCTGCATCCTTCAGACTTCAGTGGGATTTTGATTCCACTGGAAACAAGAGAAGCAACCCCAGATGTGTTAAGCTGATGACTCTGTTACTTCGTTTGTCCTGCACAGGTCCACAGAACTCTCTGGCTGTGTAAGAGCCCTGTCAGTATCTGCTCCCCACTCTCCTCCCTTGATTGGTTTTCTTGAGTTACATGGCACATACCACAAAATGTACTCATGTAAGTCGCACAGTTCAGTGCACTGAACATATCCACAGCCTTGTGTGTGACTCGCCACACTCACACTGTAGAGCACTCTGGCCACTCTCCTGTTGGAAACCTCATATACCTCAACAATCACTCAGTGTTCACACTCATGTGAACCCCAAGGGGCTAACTGAGCCTAAATCAGAGTGGAACTTGGCTGTCCTTTGCTGACGGTAGAGGGTGGAGGCACAGGGTGCGTGCTTCTAGAGGAACCAGTATTGAACCCCATTGCTCTAGCCTGTATCTTCTGCTTCACTGCCAAGATAAACAGTGTCCCATTCTGTACCCAGACTGACCAACGGGCCACAGCCTACAGACAAGTGTAAACATCCAGGGAATGATGAACTGGCAGGTTCACATCCTCATTTACACAAAACCCACCAAGCAGCGTTAGGCACTTTGAAAGCCCTGTTTGTGTAAGCAGACAGAGTGGGACCCCGTTGGGGAGCGTCTTCCATCAAGACTTTCTCTCTTCCCTTCTGCCCAGCTTCCCCTTCAGTTTGTGCAGAAGGATGGCTTCACCCAGTTTGACCATTGCTGATAACAAGCACGACTTCCTTTTTATCTTCTGTTTATTTCTAATCAGGTTCTGAGACTCTCGGTCCAACTTACCTTGTAGTCTCTAGGTTTGCACATTTTTTTTTTTTTGCTGTGTTTCATCATATTTTAATGAAGAGTGTACTTTAAACATACATTGTAATTTTCATAAACAGCTGCCCTATAAGGTGAGCCTGAGGTATAATGGATGATTACAGTCATTGTCTCATTGATACTGTCCGATGAGTCTTAATTCAGTTGACTTCAAATGCTTTTGTTTGCTTGTTTGTTTTTTCCAGACAGGGTTTCTCTGTGTAACATCTCTAGCTGTCCTGGAACTCATTTTTTTTTAGACAAGGCTGGCCCCAACTCATAGAGATCAGCCTGCCTCTGCCTCCCAATTGCTGGCCTTAAAGGTGTATGGAACCACACCCAGCCTTTAATGCTTTTTAACCTCATGAACATTCAGATGTTAAACTTCACAGAAGAAGCTATGATTTACTCAATCTAGGGGATCCACATTGTGTTTTTCAGAGTCTCTGGGGATGCTGACTATCATTGGTTTGCACATTCTTATTATTTCAAGTGAGTGGAGTGCTGCAGTATGTGGCCTTCCATTATGATTGGCATCATCATCACTCACTGCACCTCATGGCTCCAACCTTCACTGACTTGTCATTTGATTCAGTGTTGTGTTCCTTTTGACGGCTGAGTAATATTCCCTTGTGTAGTTATGCCCCATCTTTTTGTATACCTGTCACCTAATGGCTATAAAGACTGGTTTTCCCTTTGGAGTTAACCACTTCCAGTATTGTCTGTATATAATCCTAGTGAGTCTCAACAAGCAAAAGACAGTCCCTGTAGTTGAGTGAATGATGTTCACTTAAGCGGGTACCCATTGCCATAGGCCTACTCCGCTGGTTTCTTCACCTGCCAACACCTGGGTCCCTGCCCTTCAGTGACGATTTCTTCCTTCTCTGCTTAGCTCTTGGGTCATTGGGTCATTGGGTCATTGCTTTGTGCCATGGGAGATTCTGCTGAGAGGTCTGTAACTCCTACTTGGAACATCAGAGGCATTAGGATGGGGAGAACAGACACCTTTCCTCAGCCATACGCCTCTGTATTCGGATATTTCAGTCATTTCAGACCAGAAGCAATGCAGGGCCAAAGACTCTCCACCCACTTGTGCATGAACATGGGACACCAGAAAAACACCCTCAGCTCTCCTCTCTCGAAGCCTTGCCTCCACACTTCTTTCTCTGTACACATAAACATATTTTTCCATTGTAGGCAGCATATCAGTTAACTTCTTTTCCAAAAGCATGTGGAAACCCTGTCCCCAGTTCTGGTTCTGTTGCTGGGGAAGAGCCTTCTGTGTGTTGGTGTCCCCATCAATTTAGGGGGACATAGCCTTAACTATAAGCTTGTAGAGTTTTCCCTCCATTGAGAAACTCAGTGCCCTAAAGATGTGATGTTCCTCCAGGGGGGTCCTCTGTTAAAAATTATCAGCCTCTGTGCATAAAAACAAGTAACTCTATTTGAAAAATTACTTATTTTGGAGGCTATAGATTAAAATGAACAAATATTGGCCCACACAGAAATAATATCCAATCGAATCTGTAATCTGCCAGATAGCTTTTGCCTTTCTTCTATTGTGGCCATGGTGTGCTCTACTCACGCGGAAGCACACTTGTGGATATTCAGAGCCCCGCCACCTCTCCCGTGGTTGTCACACCACTGCATCATGGCTGCTTCTCACCTTCCATCTTCTTTCTCTCCATTGAACCTTTGGATGGGAGAAATGCTGGTGAGATACCAGCATATGCTGGCGAGTGTCCCAAGTATTTTTCTGCACACTCACAAGCCTCCATCCATTACAGACATAAGTCCGGTGCTCCACCGCCATTGTGATGGATGTTGACTTAGCACGAGGGGGAAGGAAAAAACTAATTAAAGATGTGGAAAATAACGAACATGGTTGATTTAAGCAGGCAAAGGGAATTATCTTGGTTTTGTATGCACTATCTGGGCAGGGCAGGAGTCCCTCAAATCAATTAGTTTTTAGAAATCAAACAACTGATCATCTTAGTCTTATTTTCAGATGATAAGCAAAGGTTTGGTGAAAGAACATTCGACATAATGTGAGAAAACTGGCTTTTAAAAGATTTCTATTCTCTCTCTCTCTCTCTCTCTCTCTCTCTCTCTCTCTCTCTCTCTCTCTCTCTCTCTCTCTCATTT
>OU015742.1:2030236-2042349 GCA_907169655.1 Acomys percivali | reverse complement strand
CTCTGCCTCTGCCTCTGCCTCTGCCTCTGCCTCTGCCTCTGCCTCTGCCTCTGCCTCCTGAATGTTGGGATTAAAGACACCACAGCAACCAGCCTGAAAGATTCCTTTTAAAGACTTTTGCAGTTTCGTGGAATGAGAGAGGGGAGGTGGGGGGCTCCTCTGGCCAAATGAAAAGTCAGAGATGGAGTCAATAAGCCCTACTGAAAGTTTCCCTCTGCACCATAGCCATGTGGGTGTGACCACGATGTGAAAAAGGACACTGTCATCAGTAGGAGCACTGAGGGGTGTCAAATGTCAGGCTACCTCCTTAAGGAGACACCATCACAGGGCACCCACATCTTTCCACTCTAAGTTCCTTCATACTAACACTTGACTGATGAGAAAAAGTAAATTATATATTTGTTAGGAAATTTTTCTATTTGGACAATGGAAGTAAAGTAACTACTTTTACCTAAAGGAATTATAATAAAGATGAAGTAATATTGTTACTCTGGTAACATCTGGAATTATTTGTACTTTTAAATAGGTTCTGTCAGTAATAAAAATCATGGCTCAGAACTTGGGTACAAAAAATTAAGGCCTATTAGTAATGATATAATGCCAAAACTTGATATGTATGTTGATGTCTGTGTTACTCCTGGAAGCACTTCCCAGTTGAACTATTTGTCTGGTCTCACAGCACAGCACATGAGTTCAGCATTGTCCTCTCTCAGATCAGAGCATCCTTGGCAATCACAATCATGGAGGCTTGTGAATTATCCAGTTAGAATAAAAGCAATCAGCCGACACTATCTGACAAGAGAGGGATGCCATGAGAAGAAAATAACCCTGTGCTCTAACTTTCCAGTTGCTTCCATTCAAATATCCAGCCAAAGTCACAGGGTCTCCTAATTTGAACTGGTTTACCCAGCCCACGTATAGACACTGAAATCCCTGCCAACCCATTTTGCATGACAATTGCTGGTCTGTGTACATTCCATAACTTAACTCCCCTGTAAAATTTCCACAGGGAAATCAGCATCTGCCTGGATATTTATTTGTTTGTTTTGTGAAGTCAGGTGGGCTGTCTGTGTTTGTCAACTGGGTCTGGCTTGCATATATATCGCAGATAAGGACAAGTCAGAATAGCACGTTGAAGGCTGTGTCTTTGGATGCTGTCCTGCGTCTCAATGTTTCCATGAATGGGCGGGAGGCAGAGAAGACACAAAGACAGGGAAGGATGGCAGAACACAGAATTCCAGGGTTCAGCAGTTCTTTCTTACCGTTCGCAGGAAGCTGTCTACTGTGTAGAGAGAAGAGTGCTTGTCTGCAGAGAGGACATAGGACCCTGCCCTTCACTTCAAATCACAGGAATGGGATGGAATAGTAGGCAAAGGACATTGGTACCAGATTGTACGTGCAAAATAGAATGTCACATGCCCATGATGTTAGACTGCCATGCTGACTCTAAGATGGAGCCATTTGTTATAATGCAAAATGCCTGTAACTCTCCCAAGCCAAAAGGTGGACAGTCCAGGGTTTCAACTCAACAAAATGTATTGACTCTGGGCTGGATCAGAATTCTGTGTTCTTTTCTTCCTCAGAAGACATAGAATGTGATAGGAAAAGCATTGACTATCCGTGCAGATTAATTATATGTGATGGACCAAAAGGTACTGAAAAAAATCTGCTATATACAGTATATAAAATCCCAGCACTCGGGAGGCAGAGGCAGGCAGGTCGCTGTGAGTTTGAGGCCAGCCTGGTCTATAAAGCGAGTCTAGGACAGCCAAGGCTACACAGAGAAACCCTGTCCTGAAAAGCCAAAAAATAAAAAACAAAACAAACAAGAAAAAAGGAGTGTAATGTCAAGAGGTTGGCATCGCTTATAAAAGCTTGGGAAGATTTCCTCCATGATCCTCTCCTGTGATGGGCTGTGAGTTAACAAGGAGAAGGTAGAAAAGACCATTTCTGGCCCAGGGAGCAGCATGCATAAAAGATAGACACACTACCAAGCCAGATAGTGAACAACATGTTCAGCACCCAAATCCAGGTCCATCATAAATGTGAACAAGTGGATTCTTCAAATGCACCCCCAAAATGCTAGGAAATCAGAGACACACTATCAGGGGACCAAGAATTTTTGGTAGAATAACAAAATTGGAGAAAGATAGAATGCTATCCAAAGCAAAGGCAGGGCGCCATTGAATCACATAGCCTGGGCTCTTTCAGGGGTGGGGATGGGCAAGGGTATGAAACTCTGAGGTGACTGTGAGCAGGGATGGGAGAAATCTTAGGGTGCCCAGGGGTGATCACTTGGAGGCTTGAGAGGCCACCAGGAGGCTTAACACGAGAGAACGGCGCCTTCACTGCCTGTACCAAGCCACTGGCATGAGAGATGCTTGGTGCCCAAGTGTGAGCACGGGAAGCAAGTAGGACAGATGGGCTTCTTGAAAATAATTAAATGAGGAAGTTCAAATTTGGGTAAGTATGTAACCAACCTGATGCAGGCCTCCCTCAACCACAACACAAAACAAAGGTAGACATTGATGACAAGTAGAGAAAAGGCGCACACCCCCAAAAAAAGTACTAACAAACCCTGGGAAGAGCTGAGGCTAGAGGAATCACATTCACACAAAGACCGTCAAAAGAACAGACAAAAAAAAAAAAAACAGAGAAAGGCATGTATTGGTCATGAAATGTTGTATGTTTAAATAACATAAGCCATGAAGAAGAAAGGCATGTGTAATACTAAAAATAAGTTAAGGACTTTCACTTATTTTCCTTGAAATTTAGTATTAAATATACTATTTTATAAATAACCCCAGGTATTTTAAGTCTCAAACACTTAAAAAATGCACTTCCAAAGATAAATATTCTTTTTTTTAAAATAATCTGAATGCAATGTGACCCTTTTTAGATTGAAAAATGTTATAGTGACACTGTTGACTATGCAGACAATATCCAAGTTGCCTTAATTTTTCTATTCATGCCACCATACAGGATTTTTGTTTGTTTGTTTGAATTAAGGATTTTGCTTGAGGCCTATGTGTTGAGGTCTTCTTGACTTCTCTTACCTCTCTGATGTGATCATTGTACTTAAGACTTACACAGTATCTGAGTGTCAGAAGGTAGGGATGGTACTGGGGTAGAAGGGAAGAGGGTGGAGTGTTCTGGAGTGAACAGCTGGCCAAGGACCAGAAGAATCATTATGTTAAAGGCATTATTGCCAGTGTTTCCAGTAATTTCATGTTGTATCATGTCAGACTTTCCACAATATAGTGTCCAAAATCCAGGACAGTAGGAGCAACATCAGGAAAGAATTAAGAGATATTTCTAAAAGGGTACATTTGATGCAGAGAAGTTGTGAGAATTCAGAGCGTTTTGAGTCAGAAAAGAGACTATTTTAAAATTTTATCCTGAGAGTATGTGGGGAAAGAATTGTGAATAGATGAAAAATGTAAGCAAAAGGCCAATTAGGCACTAAAGACAAATATATGAGCTTGGGATGTATTATGAAAATGTCCTGTGTAGGCATAAGGTTATTGTGTAATTTAAATTCCAATAAAGCAATTTACAGCCAATCAATGAGCAGAGGAGAGAATGGGGCTGGACTTCCTGCCAGCCAGGGGAGAAGGAGTTAGGACGGGATTCCATATCAGGTAGAGGTCCATGGACAATCAGGAGGAAGGAGCTGGAGCCAAGGAAAGCTACAAAACGCAAATGTGGCTGGGATGTTTGCTGGGAGTGAGAGAAAATAACATAGAGGGCAAAGAACAAACTTAAACAGCTCAAGGTTGTGTTGTGGAGCCTTGTATTATAAAAAGAGTCTCAATTATTTGTGTGACAGCCAGGTTAAGAAATAAGCTAAGAGAAGCAAGCACTGTTTTATAAGAGTAACATCAACAGTCCTAGGGTCTTCCCAGTGCAGAGGTAGTTTGCAGAGCTGAAGAAGAAGCTAAATACAAGATGTCTCTAGGCATTTGAAGGATCATCTTGGTGGCTGTGGCAACAGGGACTAAAGGAAAGGTAACGGGAGTGAAGAGGAAGATGAAGAGCTCCCTGGGCTGTACACTGCACAACTCAATGGCACCTGACTCTGGAGGCACCGAGGGCAGAGAAAGACAGTCCAGTGGGACTTTTTGAAGGATGGTTGCAGACAAGTGTGACTAGTGCAGGCTATGAGATGAGTGTGGGGCCTCTTCCCACAGTCCAAGTAAGCAAGAGCAAAGCTAAGAGCCAGGCTGAGGCGATGACAGAGGAAGGTGTCCAGAGGATAGGAAGAGGTGAACGGACAAGAGTGCTGACTGGCTGTGCAGATGAAGGTGTGGACGGAGACGTTGGCTAAGTCTTCAGGCTGGCACCTCACTGAAGTTATGAAAGGGCGTCACCCCAATATGATTCAAAGGTTTAGGAGGTGGGATAACAAATGTCTTTCTCTTAATCAAGCTGTCCTGTCCTCGAAGCTTGGGACCAAGCCACTCTGTAGTTCTCAGTGTGACCCCAGGCTAGACCTGCAGAAGAGAATCTTGGGAAACAGATGAAAATGACAGCAACATCTCTCTGATAAGAGCAAGTGAGGCCCCTGGGTTAGAGCTCCCAGTGGTAAACTTCATAACTTGTCAAAGTATTCATGCTTCCTACTTGAAAACACTGCAAAACGAATCTGACTCATTGAGAATGAAGGGATAATGAGTAAGACATGAGAATCGCTTTGTTTGTTGCTGCTGCTGCTGTTCATAAAGAGTGACTATAAAAGCAAGGAGCGAGATGTGTAGAGACGTGATAGGGCACTTGCCTAACCTGAAGCACTGGGTTCAACCACCAGTACTACCAAAGGGTTAAAAGGCAAAGGGGGTTAATAAATGCATGGTAGGCAAGATGCGGGGACTGAAAGGTAAAAGGGGCCCCTCTTCACAGACTGCCTACGCTCCGTGATGTCTTGCAGAAACACAGGTGAGCTTCCGTCATCTGAGACCAAGACCAGTCATTTATTAATAGCACTAAAAATTCCAGCACTACAAATATGCTCTAGGTATAAAGAGTACTTTTGATACGTGATACACTAACGCGTTTTTAAAAAAATTCTTATCCAAAGTATGCATCTGGGGAATTATCCCACTCTAATAATCGAATAAAGGAAACACGTAAACTGCCATCTGTCTCTGTTAGTTAAGGGTTACTTAGAAATATTTCAAAAAGTCACGCTCACACAATGGTGGGTTCTGATCTTAGAAACTGTTCATTTGACAAATCCGAAGAGTCTCTTGATCAAGAAGGAAAACTGACGTGATTTCGTAACGTGCTTAAATATTTACCACTGTTCTTCAGCTTTCGGGTGTTTCAATCCCAGGATAAGGAAATGCCAAGCGAAAACCCAGTGGCCTTCTGACCACAGCACCCTGTGGTTTGGGTAGCAGCAGAGATGGGCGTGGATACCCAGCAGCTCACCTGCCCTGGCACTGCTCCCGAGGAAAGTCCTCGCATCAGAACACAACTGTCACCTGACTTTTGAGCGCAAAGAAGAGGATGAGTGGTCCTAGACCCATAAGATTCGGCCCACACTAACAGGCAGGGAGTCAAGCACACACTGAGGTCCTGTGCAGAAGCGCACAAAGCACTGATGTCTTTAATAATAACTAAGTTCTCTTGGTGTCACGACACTTGCAGATCTCCTAGTCATTTTTTTAAATAAGTGAACTGCTTAGCCATATGCCTTCCTTGTTTCATCTGCAGTACTTGGGGGTTATATTTAGTCTAGCCAGGGAATTAACTTCCCATTTGAAACCACGTCCGTTGAAGACCATGGAATACAATTGGCAGGGATATTTTTTGTTAATATCTGGATGTCCCACATTTGATATGTATAGATAATAAGAAAATGCAGACTGAGCAATCACTAGTGTTTTAGATCTTGCAACGTCAGTGGTGGAGGTCAAAAGATGTGCAGACACATAGTATAATAATAAAAAAAAAAGTTTTATGTTACAAGTATTATGAAGAAAAGAAAAGTTTCTTCAACTGGGTAGGATGCCAAGATATTTCTCCTTCCCAGACAGCAATCATAACAAACAGAGGAATTCAAGAGAGTCAACAGGACAAGTGACCGACCCACACACGCAGACCCTTCCTACTCCTGGCTGCCCACACTTATACCCTTTCCTTGGAAGATTTTCTTGGTGGTGTGATGTCTTCTCCACCCAGACACCCTACAGACTGTGAGCCCGAGAGAATTTACAGGTCTGGAAGCAGTGGGAATTACCCACTGTGAGTACCCCAGCCCTTTTCACTTATCTAACTCCACACTTGTTTCCTGAGGTCACGGAGTGACTAAGCCGTAGTAGTGTGGTGATACGTCCTTTGCTGACTGCTTCCATACCCTGCTTTCCCCTGCCGTGGCTGGCATTTACAAGAATTGCCCTATGTTCCCACATACAGGAGCAAGTCAGCAAGTTGCACCGTAAATCACCAAACTCCAAAGTGCTTCTAAGGAACAACATACTGCAGCTTGGTGTCCATTTCTCCTCCGATTAGCTTTGGGCAAGGCAAGCAGCTGTGGGGGAGGGGAGGCCAGGAGGGCCACAGTGCTTGTGGAAAGCTGGCACTCTAATGAGTTTCCTGAGTTCCAGCTGGGTGAGTCTGACCCACTTCTGCATCCCTTCCAAGCCAACACATAGGCTGCCAGGAGCAGAGAGCATTGGGGTAAACATGACATTTTCCTCACGCTCAGCAAGACAGGAAGTTCATTAAGTTTGGTATAAATCTTTGCCTTTAAAGTGCCAGTTGGTGATTTATTTTCTCCTTCTGTTTAGATTTTTAGAGTGTAGGTGCCAACCTCTAGAATCCAATCCAAAGCCCCAAAGCGAAGTCTTGTTGATAAATCAACAGAAGCCCTGTTTGCACAACGCAAGCCAGATGCAAATCCCTTATCCTTGAGAGGGAGTCTAATGATCATTTTTCAGTGTTGTAAAAGGTGCCATGGCAAAGCATCTCACTAATTCTCACCTTGGCTTCTAAAAAACATCCTCCGGCTGCCTTTCTTCAAAGAAAATCCACAGATAAATAAAATCTCTCCAGGAACACCATGGGCTGCAAACACATCCGAGGGGAAGGAAAATTGCAGAGAGAGGGCAGACGCCTCAGACCGTCTCTACTTTGCATTTGGGCAGCACTGCCCGCCATCCTGAGCTCCTTCATCTGCAGAGGGGCTTTACAAAGGATCCCACATGAGGCCTTTGAGAATTGCAGAGACATTAACCTCTGCTTGCTATTAGCTGAGACTTGGACATGTGACTAACTCCCTTTGATCCTCTATTTTCTTATTTTAGGATTGCCAAAAGGATGAAACGCACTCATTTGTTTGTCCTCCACATCTGAATAGTTGATTCAGCATCTGCAGTGTGCCGGAACTGTCCTGGTCTCAGGGATGAACAGGTGAACTGAACAGTCGGGGGCCAATGGTAAGGAAGGCAGCGAAAACAAAGGAACAGAGAAAAGAGCTGTGGCTGGTAGCAGGCGCTAGCCAAGCCACACCAGCCCTCAGATGAGTAGAGTCTTTGTGTTTAGAGGGGTGGGAACCATCAAAGGATGTTTAGAAGGGAAGGGATGGCACAACTAAATAAGGAGGCAGAACAGAGCTGATGATATGAGATAATGACACAAGTCACCAGCCGGGCGCTGGCTCAGGACAGGCATCAACAATGAAAGCACCGGCCCCTCTCCTCCCTTTCCAGAAGCAAGAGTTACCACCCTGCTCTTAAACTAAGCTCTAAGGCAGAATTACCTGGTAACCGAGAAGCTATCACCTACCGCCATGATCCAATTACCCACATGGGGACAAAGATCATTTATTGTTTGCGAGGAGGAAATTGGAAATTAAGTTTTATGAGCTAACATAGAAGAGGCTTCTGTTTGATAAGGATCATTGTAAAAATCGTTACACGTTTCATACAAGTACAGGTAGGGAAGCACAAAAGAAGTAACAGGTTCTGGAAGTAACAGGTTCTGAAAGCGGTGTTATAGGACAAAAAAGGCCTGCTCAAGGGATTGAGCAATCCTGAAAGACAGAAGTAAATGTCTTTGAAGCTTCTTGGCAGTTTGTTATATTCAGTTTTGGAGGGGTCTCCATACACTGCACACACACACACACACACACACACACACACACACACACACACACACTCACACACACACACAAACACAGTATATTTTTAAAAATATGAGTATACAAACACAAAGTGAATATATATACACATATATGTTTGTATATATGTATATATATTGTATGTGTCTATGGCCCCTATACATACATTGACATACATGTGCACATATAGACACATACACATATGTGTGTGTGTGTGTATATATATATATATATGAGGGAGAGGGAGAGGGAGAGGGGCCTCAGTATTCAGCTTTAGCTAGCCTGGTATTTATTATTTAGACAAAGTTAGCCTCAAATTCATAGTAACCCTCTCACTTCAGCCTTCTGAGCACCAGGGTCTTAGGAGTACACTAAATTCATTTTCTGGTAACTACAGAAAGTAGCCAGTATAATCAAAGACTGCTAACTAGATGGAATTCACAGTTACAAAAATGCGAAATGAAGTAAGACTCAAGAGCTGTTGAAGGTGGGACATGGGCTTGCAATGCTGGAACACGTAGATACGTGAAGATCAAAGAAGGCAGAGAATTGGCCTGTGCCTCCGCTGAGATTTCTGCTTGCTTCTGTCTTCAAACCATACACACACTAGACAGAACAAACAGCTATGTCATCATCAAAGTTTTAAGGAAACAACAAGAACTAAGTATTTGTCATGTTTTTAACACACACACACACACCCCCCCCCCCCACACACACACACACAATCTCGATCTCAGAACTACCTTCTGGAAGGTTTTCTGTTGCTTTATTTAAGTCACTAACAAGGAAGTTATGATAAATGCTGACTGCTCTAATAATCTATCAGGGAGTAGAATCCTGGAGCTGGAGACACGGCTGAGAGGGCTCAGTGCCTGCTGCACAAGCACAAGGACCTAAGTTCGGATCCCCGGCACCCGTCTAATGCCCTGACGTGACAACACACAGCTGTCTGCCCACCCTGTCACGGTTGACATAGGCAGATCCCCAGGGCTCACCAGCCAGCCAGTCTAACCGTATCAATAAGCTCTAGGTTCAAAAGATGGAGAGTAGTAGAGGAAGACGCTCAACAGTGACCTCTGGCCTCTACACCCACATTGACACATATGTGTGTGCAGATGCACATGTGCACACATGAACAGACACACACACACACACACACACACACACACACACATCAAAAAGAAGAAAGTAAACTCTGAAAATTGAAAATTTAGAAAAGAAAGTTTTAGACCTGATGATATATTAAGACATTATCTTATTTTTATAATGGGAGCTGAAAGATTTATCAGATAAATTTTAGAAAGCTGTAAAGCAATAACAAGTGTCTGAATGCTACAGAAAACCAAGCAGTGTATCTTTGAAATAATTCACATTCCTTGTATTTGTAGTAAATATTCTTAAATATTTTGGTCTTACTAAGCAGCTGTATTCTAGAAATGACCAGGAAGGCAGTTTGAGGTGGATTCCTAGAAAACTTTAAGAGTTAGATTTCAAATATATTAGTTCTGAGTTCAGAATGATTTGAGTACATCAGGGACCAAGATACGTTCACAAATAATTGCTTCCTAGCCAGGCAGCGGTAGCACATGCCTTTGAGCTCAACACTTGGGAAGGAGAGGAAGGTGGATCTCTAAGGGTTCGAAGCCATCCTGGTCTACATAGTGAGTCCCAGGACGGGCAAGGCTACACAGAGAAGCCCTGTCTCGAAAAAACAAAAGCAAAACAACAACAAAACAAACAAAAAAGTAAAAAAATAGTTCCTTCCTAAAGTTGCTGATTTCATTCTTTGCTCTATTGTAAAATAGGGAAATCAGATTACATAATACAAACCACTGCCCCCTACCAGCAAACAGTGGCTTACGCTGGGTGCTCCAGCGCTCAGAGAAGTTTGTCACCAAAATGAACTGTGGATAAAGTCCATCAACTTCCCCCTATGCTCAGTTCCGTTTGCTACTCCATCCGCCTTGGACTCAGGCTTTCTTTGACATGAGCGTACAAATCAATGTATAGGATCGCCCTACAAAGTAAACAATGGGCAGTAAAAGGTGGCCAACTTGTGAGTTACTTAATGCCATCCTCTCTGTCATGTGCACAGAAACTTGCCTCTGTGTGTGTGTGTGTGTGTGTGTGTGTGTTTGGGTGTGTGTGGTAGGGGGAGGGGAGGAAGGTTAGGACATTGTTTGGAATTAGTTTAGTGATAATCACCCCGTGATCCTGGCCTGACAATGCTGAGAGCATTGTTTCATGAGGGAGATGGAAGGGAGCACCCAGCCAGCCCTTGAGAAGTGTGTTAGCTTCACAAGGAGAATGGCAGGCTCACCTCCACATGGCCGTACTTCTCCAGGGAGCTCCAACCCAACATGGCCCTGGAGAAGCTCAGGGAGGGCAGCCTTACATCATGCGCACTATATGTACACTTGGTCAGGCTGTGTAAACTTTGACATGTGGGTGTCAATCTTTCTCATATTTGCAGATGGCTTTATCAGAGCGTGATTAGTTTCCAGAACAAATTTGAGCAAAAGAAAACATTACCTACAGTATGTAAGCCAACAGACCAGCTAGTTTTCAGATTTGTCTATTTACATGGGCACTAGACGTTTTGCTAAAGCCCTCTAAAACTGATGGTAATTGAACAGTGCCAGTGTGTTAGTGGAAGCTGATGAATTGTAAAGGTTTTATAAACAACCAGGGTGGATTTGGCCACAGCCTTCCTAGTAATGTTTGTTAATCTCCCTGAGCAAGTGTGCCCCTAACACAATGTAAATACGCCAGAATTTGGAGGTGTCAATAGTGTAACTTTTACTGTTTGTAAAATCATTCTTTGATATCATCAGTAAGTTTACTGAATGTCCCATGGCCAAATATAATAAAACCTTAAGTAAGCGCTTACAGAGAAATAAGGGAAAACATGTGTTTTATTTTTACCCACTGCGTGTTTGTTAAAGGATCGCCATAGCCTGGTAAATACAGCCTGTGTATAGGTTTCTGTCTGGCTACCAGTGAAAGTGAGTTTATTCTGGGCTGAAAGGGGGAAAGGATCTATTTAAACGTGTTAAGTGGCCAAGTTTCCATATTTGACCAAAGACAGTAGCACTTCCCGGGACTATCTTCATTGATGTCAGATTATCTGCCAGTTCAAAACATCTTTCATATTTTTTTTCCAGTAGAACTGAGAATACAGATGCAGCTGGTGAGAGGTGTGTTCAGGCAAAGAAATTCCTGCGCGTGCATGCACACACACACACACACACACACACACACACACACACACACACACCTGTACATGGGTGTGGCTATCAGGAGGATGATGTCAACGCTATCTATTGAGCCTCCCATTGTGTCCTGACCCCATTGTTAGCCACTAGAGGGCTTGTCTGTTTCCAGTGAACAGACAGTAGAGAAACATGGTTTGAAGTATCAGAGAAAATTATCTGAAATCCGCCCTTTCTTTCTTTGTGGAAAAAAAATCTCATGGTCACTCACACTGTTTTAAGGGCACCTGGGAAAATGTTGAGACCCTGCCATAGCCCTACCCCCACCCCAGGGCATCTGACAGGACTAGAACCCAGGAGGTTAACAAGCTGCCCCCGCCCCCACCCCCTCTGGACTACAATATTGATGGCAGAGAAAATGAAATGTTGGTGACATTTTAAAAGAGGAATTTGTGAACCAAAGATCAGCATGGCCGGCAGCACATAAAATCAATACAAATAACCGAAACCTTAATACCTTGATCCCGGGAAGAGGCTAGTTTTATCAGCACCAAGGAGGGGCAGCCCGAGGGCAGCCAGCTATTGACTGGCCTAGGAGATTCCTTAAGCCGAGCACAATTATGGCTGAGGTGGTTTGTTTGTTTGTTTGTTTGTTTGTTTGTTGTTTGTATGCATTTGCAGCACTCCTGTTTCTGCCACATTGACCTAGCCCAGAAAGAGAGAGAGAGAGAAAGAGAGAGAGAGAGAGAGAGAGAGAGAGAGAGAGAGAGAGAGAGAGA
>OU015742.1:2007679-2030226 GCA_907169655.1 Acomys percivali | reverse complement strand
TGTGTGTGTGTATGTGTGTGTGTGTGTTGTGTGTTGTTCTGATAAGTTGTGGCAAAAAGTAACTTCCTGGGTCAAAAATGTACAAACTCCAGGAAAAGTAAAGCTGGCTTAGGCAGAATAAGGCGGCATAGAACCAGAAAAACTCAATTTGGGGAACACTTTTTCAACCAGGTTTCCTGTGGGCAGCCCTGAGCAGGCAGGTTTGATTCAGAAGGCATTAGGAAGTCCAGTACTACAAGACATAGCAGTATGGAGTGTCCGTCTAGTACCAGGCCAGAAAACCGTCTCCTCTGAAACCGTGCAATCTTATGCTTCCAGAAAGATGTATGAGTACCTTCAGTAACCAAGCCACCTTGTTCACAACACATGAGGACTCGCCTGATTACATGTAAGGCGTGCATTGAAAATAACAAGAAAATGTTGTTATTGCTTTTGTTGTTGTTGTTGTTACTTTGCTTAGTCCATCATTCGGTGAAATAACTGATCTCCTGGGTGGCTGTATACACAGGAAGACAAGAGGGTGGATTCTTTCTTCACTGTGAATTACTTACTTTTGCAAATGGTAACCTCTGCCTTTGAATTCTGCACAATGTGGCGCATATGGCCAAAGGGGTGTGTGCCCAGAAGCACTTTGTCTCCATGGGCTATGAAGAGCTGGAAAACCAAATGACCCCTCCTGCTACCCACACACTGGAGAGGCGCGTATTAGAGCCACATGCAGCCCAGTCAGGCCTGAAGCTCACTTTCCCTATGGCTTTCTTCTTCCATAGACATCAAGGGTAAAAATTATGACAGCAAAGGCCCTCGCGAGACAAGTTGCCTCCAGGGTTCTGGAACCTTCTGAATCGACTGCAGACTCATGTTATGAACCCGTGGCTCTGAGAAGGCGGCAGCCCAGCAGGCTGGCATTGCGGTTGTTAATGTGTGCACAGAGTAACTCTGTTTGTTTGTAGGTCCTTAGTAGAAGGGTGTCTGATGTTGACTTTTTGAGGCTAATATTGTTTGAATTTTCTGCCTGACTCTGAACCACCTTACAGAGGGCTCTTTTTTCTCCCCTGTGATGTTTGTACATTCATTACCTTTTAGAATGTCTTGAAGTAGTAAACAGTGCAACACTTCTTCCCTCCACACAGCCATTGTCAGAAAGAATAGGAGCCAGACCTCCAAAGGCGGAGTCAGAAGCCGTTGCCTGCGGCTTGCCCTGGTCATAAATATCTGGAGCGTTGGAGAGAGTGGGGAGAGCATTTCCCCCAGCACAACCCAACATAGTTAAGGCCCCATCAGATACTTGGAGAGAAACCCATGGCCATTTCTAGGAGTGTAACTGACACAACTTTGAATTCATGTTCTGGTCCATAACGTGTTCTGAAGGAACTGAGAGCCAAGGTGATAATAAACAGGCCCCCTCTGTGTCTGCATGAACGCAGGTTTCCTTTAATGTGAACATAATTGAATGCCTCTTTGCCTTTCACTCTAGCAAGAGCTATGGCATAGGGCTATGATTTTCTTCAGGGAGAGGGGAGAAATCATTTCATGACGGCCTTTCTCACTCCCAATCTGTGTGCGAAGAACTGAATGTCTGACTGTAGTCTAGTGGGATGTGGGGTGGGAGAAGTCTGGGGCTGGAGTGTGTTCTTCTGACTCCTTGACATTCTGTAGTGGGGGCGGGGCACTCACAGCAAAGTAATGACTGCATTGCTGGGTCAAACTAACAGCCATGCCGTTCCAGTGGCGTGTCAGCTTAGATGCTTTCTCTGTCTTTCAAGGCTCAACCACACTCTTTAGTATCTCCCACTCTCTGCTGTGCAGGTTTAAAAGGCAAAACACACCTCAGCCTGCTCCTCTCCAGAGATGCACAGGAGCAAGTTCTGCTCTGTTTCTGCCTGAGAGATGTGCACCCCTCGTGAGGCAGGATGCCACACAAGTGAGCAACGGGAGGGCTGTGAGAGGTGGCTAGGCAGCAGCAACAGTTTGCAGGATCACAGGAGAAAACCTACACCACCCAGGGAGCCCTTTTCTCAACAGATCACCTTCTTTGAGGCTATGGTATATTTCTACGAGGTAGGCCAGGAGTGTTAGCCATGTGAGGTCTCAAGTTGAGTGCAGCGATCCAAGCAAATCTTTATCTGGTCAAAAACTCTGGGATTCAGGATCTCATGTGAAAAAACTGGAGGCTGGAATCTCGATCTTTGAGTATCCATGAGCTAGAACTTGGCTCTGTGAGTCTCTTCCACTCAATGTCCACTGGGGAGGATTTTCTCCTCCATCAAGCTTTAGTGGCTGCCAATCAGTTAACAAGAAAACAAAAACAAAAAACAAAACAAAGAATCAATTGCCAAGTTGAGGGGTAAAAACGTGACGATTGGATATTTAGGGAAGAGGGTGGCTTAGGGAATGTACTATCTGTGGTTATAAAGCAAAAAGAAAATGATGAGCAGAAAGAACAAAGTGAGAAGCATCTACCCCAATACACTTAATTGAGTCTCATTAAGGAGTCTCTAACACAGATGGCGGCTCCCTCTGATCAAACTAAACTATAGGTACTTAAAGAATTTTATAAAGACAGAGGTTAAGTCTTTAAAACCAACTTAGGGGTCTGGAGAAGACTCCGTTCAGCCCATTCCGCTTGCTTGATATAAGGGATTTTTTATTTTTCCCATTAAGTCCCTTTCTCCGGTTGAGTTCCTTACTTGTCTTTAATGTGCAGTTAAGCACGTGACGTTCATTGGGGAATAATGGTGTCAAAGGAAAAGGAGAGGGAGAAGAGGAGGGATCTGGCCACAGTGCTGACCTAGCAAAGTCCCCGTTCAGGGAAGCTCAGAGAAAAATGGTTTTTATTGGAATAATCTGCTGTTGGACAGAAGATGTTCAGGTCTTGGACTCCTGACCCTCTCTGGTACTGTCCAGAGGTCATTCTGGAAAAATCCAAGCCCGAGATACATCTTCCAGCTCAACATAGGCATCATAATGTAACAAAGAGTCCTTCCTCACTTGAAAGGAAGTCTGAGTGACACTAATAACACTTCCTTCCCCATTGCCACCAACCGTCCAATTGGCATTCAGAATGTTAACAGCAAAACCTCACTATAGCTGGCCCTTGCTACTTTGTGGGTTCTTCTTTCCCCTGTCTTTATCTCCCTACCCTGGTTTAACCCCCTCACACTAGATAGGGGAGAAAGAAGGACAGAGAAGGGGGGAGGAAGGGAGGAGGAAAGAGGGGGGGAGAGGGAGGGAGGGAGAGAGAGAGAAAGAGAGAGAGAACTGAGTCCAACTGCTTTCCTTTTCTTTGTTCTTTGACCATGGCTACTAACAAACCATAACCAACCTCCTTAAGTGACCCTCCCCCCCGCCACCGCCTCTCAGGGTCCTCGCATTTATATACCCCCTGTAAAGTTCCCAGAATTCCAAACATCACACAATCGCAGAACCTGTCTGTGGCTGGCAAAACCCACGCTTCTGTTAGAGCACGAGGAAAATCATAGCCAGCAGCTGTAGACAGTTCGAAGCAGCCCCGTGTCTCCACCCCGGGCTTAAAATGAAAACATATTCTTATAATATTTTCTGTGTTTTTAAAGAAATCAAAGTTCCAGAGTTGTCATTACAACTCACAGATATGAGCACTCAGCAAAACAAAACAAAACAAAACAAAAACAAAGGAAAAAGAAAAAAAAAATCTGAGAACCTGATCCACT
This sequence comes from Acomys percivali, assembly GCA_907169655.1. Lineage (NCBI taxonomy): Eukaryota > Metazoa > Chordata > Mammalia > Rodentia > Muridae > Acomys > Acomys percivali. The sequence goes on along the minus strand of OU015742.1, from coordinate 2,026,534 downwards.
GTCATGTTTTCACTATCCTATGTAACAACAGCGTTGCAAAGCCTGGTTGCAGTGGCTCATGTTATATGGAAACAAATCTTGAAATCTAGTGCAGCATTGAGGAAATTCTGGCCATACTTGAATGTGTATTCAGTTTGTCAGTTCTGCCTTCTGTTTTAATCCAGGTCTCATTTATTTCTTTGGTCTTGCAATGCCTACCTCAACATCCGTCTTAGTGCCTTTTCCTGTTGCTATGATAAAATACTATAAAGAGTAAATTAAGGGAGAAAAGCTTCATTCCAGCTCACAGTTCCAGAGATACTCCACTGAAATGGAAAAGTCAAGGTACCAAAAACTTGAAGTAGCTGGTTGCATCTTAATCAGGAAGCAAAGAGCCATAAATGTTTGCTGCCTGCCGCTGGAGATCTCTAGCTCCGTTTGCACACTCAAGGATCCCATCCAGGCAATGATGCTACCCACAGGGGTGGGCCTTTCCCACCTCAATGTAATCAAGATAGTTCACTGAAAGCATGCTCAGAAGCTCATCTCTCATGAGACCCTAGATCCTGTTGAGTTGACAATTAACACCGGCCGTCACTCCATGACAGGCAGCACCATGTCTTGTAGTTCAACTTTGGGGTTTACAAAGCACAACAAAGCACAAGGCCTTCTGGAAACTTCTGTCTGTACGTCTTTCTGTGACACGCCATCACAGAACACACCCTGTCCCTCCCCAGGTGTTCTGTCTCATCCCAGAGAGGCGCTAACTGCACTGGTACTCCAGTGACATGTGGTGTGGCTCTGAGCCTCAGTTGGAACGAGGACTTTGCACAAATATCTTAGTGTGATTCTGAACATGGGATAGAAGTGTGTGCAGACCGCTTTTGACCCAGGTGACAATTTTGGCCTCATATCCCAATCCTGAGTCCTCTAAAAATCCCCATTACAGTTTAATGTACTTAAGTAGAATTTTAAGGACTGGGCCCCATGTCAAACTCACAGACATGAGCTGTCTCTCATCCGAGCTCCTTGAAAGGTGTGCAATCCTTTCACACTCTTTTCTTTTGCACTTTTCCATATCTCTATTGGTGCCTCATGATGCTAGAAAAAGCATACTAAGTTGGCTACATTGAAGCGCCCCAAAATGTGAGTAGAGGCAGTGCTTACCTGCTGTCTACCCTCATAAGTGACCCCATTTAGCTGGTCTGTATGAGGGAAAGAGGACAACAGTGGCCAGCGTTGCCTCTTTAAGCCAAAGCAATATGGGCCCAGCTGTAGGGGGGGCCTTTCCTTCTTCTGCAGCTCGGGTGGGCTATACAGATGGCACATAGACCTCTGGAGCAGAGAGGTGGGAAAGGCCCTGCGCGTCTTCAGCACCAGAGACAGAGGAGGAGGATGGGATGGCTTACTGGTCCCTGACACCAAAGACAGGTGCAGGCCTCTCCTGGCGCTGTCATCAACCTCTAAATGTGGAGATTGCTTCTGAATGGGAGCCCCACCGTGGACCTTGCACAGAGGTGCACACACGTCCAGACATTCCTGTTGAAGTGGCACCACAGAGAAGTTTAACCTCTGGTGTCATTTATCCTCCACGCCTCCTGGCACAGCCCCTGCTCTCCCCTCAGTCATTTGTGTCTGTTTTGGATTCTATCATTCCTTGGACTATCAACTGACTTGCATCCTAGGAAGAGCACAAACAGCCTCTATTGACATGTAGGGAAAAAAAAATAGGTACTCTCACCGTTTAACGTATCAAATTGGGCCAGCCAGATGGGTTCATGGGTAAAGCTGCTTGCCAACAAGCCTGATGACCTAAATTTGACCCCAGAACTCAATGTAGGCAGGAGAGAACCAACTGTTACACATGTGCCATGGTGCACACACAGACACAGACACAGACACAGACACACACACACACACACACACACACACACACACACACAATGTAATGAACATTTTTAAAATAAAAAAAATCAAATTATATTCATGACTGGTAATAGTGTATGTAAATGTGTACAGCACATGCATTCATGTTGTTGAGCCGTGTGCTTTTGTTATAAACTGGGCTGCTTGGTTTAAACCCATTGGATACAACACCACGCAGAACTCTTCCAGACACAAATTTCCATCTCACTCATGCACAAACTGGGTTATTCTCAAATATGAACTTTGGAAAGAGGCAAATAGTGCCGATGCTATTGCAAAGTGCAGAGCTAGTGTTAAATTGCCAGCCTGATATAATCAGAGCTGACCTTCGCCTGGCTTTGTGTGCCTTTGGGTTTCTTTCCACTTCCGCTTTGCCTACACAAATAACACCAGTTTGGATGAGTTGGGGGATATTAGCTTCAATATCAGAGAACACATTTTCACTTTTAATTCAGTAGCCTATTCTAGAATGAGAGCCATGTGTTACAGCTGCTGCCCGAGAGCTGAAAGGCAGCGATCACAAAGGCTGTGCCAGGGTCTGTCTCTCAGCTTGTGGAACACAGGCTCAGCGCTAAATATCTGTCACACACCTCAGGGAACCCCAAACTCTTGCTGAAAGTTGCATACATCCCTAAAGGGCTCTGTCCTCTAGGCACAGTCTCCACTTCATTGCTATTTGTGTCCCGATTCCATCCCTACATCCATGTTCATTTTTTTTTTGAAAGCCACTGACAGGAAGCAAGGATGCTGCTGGGAGCTGGAAGAAGTCACATGAGCATGCCCAGGAAGGCCCACTTGCTAGCTCAGGTCAGCCACAGAGGGAGTTAATAGGCAATAATCACTAACTGCTCTGCCCAATGGAGACCTGAGTCTGTGGATCTCAGGAGCTAGTTAAGGATTGTCCCAGAAGGCTGTGTGGTACTTGGCTTGGTCAACAGAGCCTGGCTTTATCATCTTGAGCATAAGGCTCCTCTGGAATGTTGGTTTACAGTGATGGCCGGGTCTTGGTGAGAGTCAGGTAGCACACTCTTCTGTGTCAGGCTGCACACTTCTTCTGTGTATCCATCAGTACACCTGTATCTATCTTTTGTATACATCTGTAAGACTCATGGGAAAGTTATGAGGATTTGGGAACAACAGGATCTTAACTTTAGAAAGTGCTTTATTTTGGTCCTAATCAAAATAGAGCTTTGGCTTCAGAATGCTTTGTCCCACTTGGTATCCCTGACCACTGGACTCTTGTTTTCTAAATTCTCATGAGTAGAAGGTACGACAGCTCGGTCGGCTGGCCTCATAGTGGATCTCAGCTCCAGCGCATGCAGATGTCACAAGGAGCCTTCCAACTCCCAGCCTCACCCACCTACCTGAGCATAATTTTCTCCAAAGCATCTATCATTCTCTGATGTTATATATCCGGGCATTTGTTTTTAAGCTGTGTTTTCTTCACTTGGCAGAGGCTCAGCCTCCCTTGCCATTGTGTTCCTCGACACATTGCTGACTGCGTGAACAAATGAGTGAGCAAGTGAATGAATAAATGAATGAATGAATGAACAAACGATGAATGGAGTATTAGGCACAATGTTTACCACAGAGAAGACTCCGTAAATCAACTGCCTGTATATTTCTCTGTCTGTGTGTGTGTGTGTGTGTGTGTGTGTGTGTGTGTGTGTGTGTGAGAGAGAGAGAGAGAGAGAGAGAGAGAGAGAGATCGACATAGGAAGGCTTCCTCAATCATTCTACCCATTATTATTATTTTTATTTTTTGATTCAAGTTCTCTCTTTGAAACTGGAGTTCACCAGTTTGGCTAGACAGGCTGTCTAGTGAGATGCATTGGACTCCCCTGCACTGGGACCAGCAGCATACATCAACGCACTTGGCTTTTACAGGAGTTTTGAGGACAAAACTCAGATCTTCAGGCTTGCTGGACAGGCACTTTACCAGCTGGCCACTTCCTAAAGCTTTTCAGTAATAGCAAGAATGATGATAATGTTATTATTATTAGTGCAGTAAACAGAGAAAACAGGACTCATTGTGAAGTCTACCATGGCAACCACCAGCCTGATTTGGGATCTGTCTTCTTGTTTCTGTCTCTCTTCAATTAATTTCCTTTCTGAGCCTTTGGGGTAAATCTCCTCCTCTGTTGCTATTTTTCTTCCTTTCTCTCTTGCCTTTGTCTCTGGGAGCCCAGGGCTCCCTCCCTACAGTGAGCTGTTCAGACAAGGAACACCCTGGCAGTGATGATTGATAGCAGGTGAATGAGTCCCAATGATTTTCCTTTGTGCCTGTGTTTATTTAGCAGGTTTAAGTTTCATTTAATCCCAAGGAGAGGTCCTAGATACTGACTGGAGAGCCTCAGAAAAGGCCTGCAGGCTTGGCTTGTGTTCCAGAAGCTCCAAGTTGCTAGATTCTGAGTCTTATTTATCAGCACCTAGCCCACCCACTGGGCTCAATTCCTGGTAGTTCTTGGACCTGCCCAGACCCCAGGGTCCTCTGTTCCCTCCCTGCTGCCTGGAAGAGAACCTCACTATCCTTGCTCTTTGCCCACTCATGGGCCAAACTGGGGAGTTCACAGAAGTCATACTGGGTTGATTAGGGACACTTAGCAGGGACAGGAAGGTCCTAGACTTCTGGGACACCTGAATGAGTAAATGCTGGACATCTACATAGAATAAAGTGAATTGCAGAGAGGCTTCCAGACAGGACAATGAAGCCCACATGGTAGCAAGTTCTAGAAGCATGTCCTAATGTCCAGAGCATACCCAAACTTAGCCAGGTGGACTTCAGCCTGGGACAGAACCGACATGTCATTGTGAACTAGGTTGACTGATGCCCCAGATGTCAAACAAAGGCACAAAACAATCTTGTTTTCTGCTAACCAATTTAATCTTTAAAAGGTTTTATTCTGGACAAAAAGCAACCTAGCAGGTCCCCAGCCCTTCACTTTGGGAACCTGACCAGTAATTTCTCCTGTGGTTTTAAAAATAATTTACAGCTTTGTTTCCTTTTTGAGCTAGAAAACAAAGGTTCTCATGGAAAGATTATTGTTATGCAGAAAATACAGCTAGGGGGGAAAAAACAGGTCCCACAAATCTGCCACATCTATGGAGACAACTATGAGCATATACAGAGGGAGGTAATCCCTCTGAGGAACAGTCATAGGGGAGGGGAATAAGGGGAAAATGGGAGGGAGGGGAGAATGGGAGGATACAAGGGATGGGATAACCATAGAGATGTAACAAGAATAAATTAATTAAAAAAATAAAAAAAATAAAATAAAATAAAAATAAAATAAAAAATAAAAAAAATAAAAATAATAAAAATAAAAAAATAAATAAATAAATAAAAAGATCCTGCTTATGGAGTTGCACTTAACAGAGCACAGCTACGTCCAGTCTCCAACTTCTGTAGAAAGTGAGTAGCAAGGACACACACACACACACACACACACACACACACACACACACACACACACACACGTCAGCAGAGTAGATATGCAAAGGGATTGCTCTGAGCTGTGTTAAAAGTGGATGGGAAAGTTGAGGAGAGCTTGCGCAGACTAGCCAGTTTCTGAGGGAGAAGGAAAGGTCAGGAGGAGCAGTCCCTGTGTCTGGGAGAGGGCGGGGAAGGGTGATAAGGCCTCTCCCCACTCCTGCCAGCTCACATGTGTTCTCTGGTTACATCTTCCTCCCGGTGGCCTCCTTTGGCCTTGGGACTGTAGCATTGGATGTTTACAGATCCAGAGCCCCTAGTGCAATAGGACAAAGGTGCCCTGCTTGGGCCAGGAGAGTGAGTGACCACAGTGCTGTTAAATACCATCAAATAATCATAATCGTTTCCAAATGTTGGTCCCCTCCACTGAGGGATTCGCAAACAGCTGGCTAGTTCAGCCTGAGATGATGGTGAGAGGACAAGAAATGTTAGAGAGGTCAAGCCCAATTTAAGCAGATAGTGTGTGTGCGTGTGTGTGTTTATGAGTTGTGAACATGCACACTCGCACACACACACACACACACACACACACACACACACACACACACACACCCCATTGTGGGTGTAGCCAGACCTTGAGTCTCAGGCCTAGTACTACAAAAATAAGGGAGAGCTAGGACACCTGGAAGGCTTGGGGTTGGCACAGTGCCACCTCTCTGTTTGCCACTCAAGCCTTCACTGGCACATCTCTTCAAAGCGAGGCCTGTTTGTGGTGGGTTTGAGAAAGCAAGACCTTGGGAACTGCGTGGACTCGTGGCTAGTCAGAGGGAAGGGAGATTGGATAATGCCCCCACTTCCCTCTCCTCGGTAAGTGAAGCTTGACATGAACGCGCCAGGAGGTCCCCAGCAGGAAAGAGTCCAGGTCATCCACAGCCTTTCCTTAATGGACAAGCCCTCCACTGGCTGGCTTGCCTTCCCTCCACTTCCACTTCCCTCTGCTCTTGCCTACTTCCCACCCTCCCCCCCCCCCCCCTCTCCCCCCCCCCCCCCCCCCCCCCCCCCCCCCCCCCCGTTCCTCACCTTCCCCTCTTTTCCCTTCCTTCTTTTCCACTGTCCCTTTCAGCTTCTCTCTTAGCCTCTCTTCCTTCTCCCTCTCTGTTCCCCTCCCTTCTGGTCTCTACTCCCCACCTCTTTCTGCTTCTTACATTAATAGTCAAACTAAACTCTTTGTCCCTGTACCTTTGTTACTTCCTTCTTTCCTTTCCTCTTCTTCTTGTCTCCTTCCTTTCCTTCTCTCCTCTCCTCCTCCTTCTTTATCTTCTTACCATCTGAGTGCTAGGATTAAAGGAGTGCACCACCATGCCCTACCTACGTCTTTGTTTCTTGATGCTCTTTGGGGGGTACACTAGTCCAGAGCACTGACAAATGTACTGACAGAGTGAATTCTTCAGGATGTAATGTAGAACTTACATACTCCCAGAATCCTCCCTTGCTCTACTCCCTGACACCCACGGTTGTAACAGGAATGTGTCCCATGGACTCCCTGCACAACCAAGGTTCCCAACTCTGTTTCTTTTGAAATAGAACGTCTCCAGAAAACAAGTACATGCGAGGGATGAGGCAGAGCCTGCCCCCACCCTCATGGTTCACCCAAAGACTTCACAAAGCTAACTCCCGCTCCAAGCTGCCCTGGCTTCACTTCTTCTGGAAGCCACCTGCTGTGGAAGGCTTATCGATCAGCGCTCTCTGGGACAGTGATGTTGACAATTTGCCTTTTCTCAGAAACACACGGCAAAAACAACCTTTCGGATGTAGCTCAGCCCCCATTGCTCAACGCTAGCTCTTTCCTGGACACATATGATTGGATAGGGATATTAGCTGCAGATAAGTCATTCCTCAGGCTACACTGGGCACATGGACCAACGTGCACAGAGGACATGAACCGTAAACTTTGAGGGCTGAGTCTTCTATTTCAGCAGACTCTTGTCTCAGTAGATAGGAAGCTATTTCTTTACCCTAGGGAGTTGCACCTCCAAAGCAGCCTCCTTAAATTAATGTCCCCAAGCACAGCAGCATCATGTTGCATCTCTAGTTCAGATAAAGGTACCAGAAAAGAGCTTCATGGGCTCAAACTTGAAATTACTGTACCCACAAATGACATAGGATTAGCTCTTTGGCCTGAATCCAAAGTAAATGCAATCCTGCTCATCGCATTTTCAGGTGAATATGCCTTTCCCATGGCTGCAGGAGTTGGGAGGCAGCAGAGAGCTGTGGAGTCACGGCAGGATGCCTTAGCTGTTTTCTGAAGACCTGTCTACCAATTCCTCTTCAGGGCAGTTATAGGCACAGTCACTGGAAGCTGAAAGCATATGAGCAGAGATTAGTTTTTAAAAAACAAACCACAGGAGAAAAAAAACCCACAATGTAATTTTAGGTAAAGCTCACAGAGTCTTTAGAAGAGGAAAGATGGCCTCAGACGTGCTTAAAAAAAAAAAAAAAAAAAAAAAAAAAAGGCACTGTGAGGTCTCAACTGAGCGTACAGGGCTGATAAACTCAGAAAAGTGTTTTACCTTTCTGTAGGAGGAACTGTACTCAACTAACTTCCCATGAACTCAAACAGGTGGAAATCAAGCCGGCAGGTCTCCCGCTTTGGGTTTTCTGTGGCTTGTGACGAAACATAGCAGTGTTCAGAAGTGGGGTGCGCAGGCGGTTAATAGATTTCTCTCTTCCTACAGCTTCATTCTACCAGGTTAGACTAACTAAGCTCTGCGCCATAGTGAACACGCACATCTACACACAACCGTACAGGTTGGAAACAATAGTCCAAGGACGAGAAGGCGGGGAAATACTAGAAGGAAACGGAAAAACATCACCTGTCCAGCCCACACTGTGTGGAGCCAGCCCGTGCTCCGAGGCCAGCTGCCTCACACAGAGAGAAGCGCATATGAAGGAGAGTGTGTTTACTGGGGTACTGTCTTCACCTGGTACAGCTCCTGAGCATCGTTCCTGCTCCAGCCACTTGCCTCATTCATGTGAGGCGTTCCTTCCTCTCCCTGTCTCCACTACGCATCAAGACATTCTGTCCAAACTAGAGCCCGACTCAACGGTGAATACTGAAGGCTTCGCCCTGACAGTATATAAACTGTTGGGCGAATGAGGCGACCAGGTTAATGAAGCTTTGGCTCTGGCTGTCTGCCCCCACATCTCTTTTCAGTCAGTAAAGTGTCACAGCAGTTAACTCTGCTGTGGCGTGGTCTGCCTCGACTCAGGCAGAGGGAGAGAGCAAGCAAAGCCCCAGAGGAGGGTCTTCATGTTAGATACAGCATGTTGGATACCCTCTGTCTCTTAAAGTCATGTAATGACGTTGTAGAGGAGGGAGGAACAGCCCTGGGAGGGTTCTGGAGATACGGGGTGGGAGACAAAGGACAGGCCCTGTCCACAGAGGCCCAGTTCAGATACTGTGAGTTTGTTTTGATTTTTGTTTCGTTTGAGGCAGTGCCTCCCTATGCAGTCCATCCTTGCTTCAAACTTAATGTCAGCCAAGACTGGTCTTAAACTCACAGCACTCCTGTCTGAGGCCCCTGAACACTGGCATTATAGGCTTGTGCCGCCGCGTGCAGCCATTTCAGACGTTCAGAAAAGATGGCTTACTGCTGCTTTAGAAATAATCAGAATGAAAGATCCCTCTTCATTTAACAAATGAATGTCTTATTTAAAAAATAAATATACTACTTGCGTTAATCATACATATTCATTGCATGCTTAACCACATATATGAATGAGGTTCAGTGTGATATTTCTGGACACACACATTGTTTGCAAGGATCAAGTCTTATAAGCATAAGAGGATGGCGGGCCCTCCGTGTGTCACCAGACAGCTACGCTCTAAGAAATCCAGGCTTATGTGGAAAAAGAAGGAACAGTCACCCATAACCTGAAAGTGCCATTTCAGAACCTTTTCCTACAACTGGGAGCACAAAGATTCCTTTAATTTACTTCAAACAAACACAACAAAAGAGATGAATACAGGCAGAGGGAAAAGAATTCAGTCATCTCTGTTAAGCCAAATATTCAAGATGCCTGTAATGTTTCAATGTTTAAATTTTTTAAATTTTTGATTATTTTTGTTTGGAAAAAAATCTAATTTTTATTTAAAAGTATACATTGTTCATGTCAACATTTAGTGGGTTTATTGTTAATTTTGAAATAAATTACACATAAATATTTTATATGCCATAAATACGGGTTTCAAAAGATGTCATCCATGTAAACACGAGCTCCTCAGAGTCTTTATTATTTTTTTTAATTGAAAAGAGGTTCTGGATCCAGAGTTATCCAAGTTTTCATCACACTTAGCTTCAAAGTAAAGCATGGACCTCTGTCTCCCAGGAGGGCGCTCAGGACCTTGAGGATGATTGGCAAGTGCTCTACCACTGAGCTTTAGCACCACAAGTCTGGACATAGAAGGGTACCTTTGGGGGACCCTAGAAGGGTTTCTGTCCCATCTATGAGCTTTCTCCTCTGATTAAAAGCTTACAGAAGGCTGAGCCACGTATGTACATTGAGGCAACAAATTAGCACTAGCAAACCACCTCCCAGGCAGCCCCTTCTCTTCTTAAGGGAGGGGCCACTATGACAAGGTAAATATATTAGGAAAGAGCAGACACATAGAATCCCAGGAGCATCCTTCACCTGTGCTCAGCTGCCTACAAGATAGTTGCAACATCCGCACGCAGAGGAGAGCTGTGTAAAAGGAGTAAACTCCACAAGGATCAAACGGTCCACAGCCCTTCCCTATGGAAAGAGTGGGGAACTAACCGACTCGTGGCGGGACTTGCAACTGTTTGTGTCACCTAAGGTGAGGGATGGCGGCTGTAGGCTATACCGGGGGGGGGGTGTCCCCCCCCCCCCCCCCCCCCCCGCAACCCACTGCCAAGCCCTGCAGGGAGGAGTATCCCATTTGTTTGCTGCACTGTTAAGACTAGAGTGGGTGTGGCGTAAGCCCAGTTTCGCTGATCTTGGATTACTGAAGGGTTGACTGGAGCTTTCAGTCAGTCTATCGTCTGCTCCGACCTGTTGCGATTACTTTCTTTTAACACAGAACACACGCCGTCTCTCCAATGACCCTTATATGCGGTGTGGATAATAAGCAGAGGCCCTGGAGAGATTCCCCCGGTGTAGAAACCATGGGTAGACTAGAAGGTCCCAGGGGGTTCATAGTCAGAAACTGAAGATACCAGGTCGTACCTGAGAACGGCGGCTTCTAGAAACCCTCAGCACTGCCTACACGGGTGTTTTGTCCTCAAACTTGGTGATGCAACGAAGCTGCTTCCTTCGAGCAGTCTCGCTGGCTGCAGGGAGCCTTCAAAGTCGTTGTGCCAAGATGACTCCAGCCTTCTCCTGTGTCGTCCTCAGCATACCCCGCATCTTTACATTAGAGCTTAGCATCCTTACTACGCTTTAACTCCCAATGTCAGTATTGAGAAATTATCTATACGGTACTTCTCCATACTTAGGCTTGCGTGTTTATAAAGCATAAGACAAAGGTATGAACGTTCCTTGATTCTAACAGGCAAAACATACCCTTCATGATGAGACAGGAACCTGGGTTCATCATGTTCAAGGGGGGCTTCATTAGGGGTAACCCCAGTGACTTTAAGACACGCACTTACATATCTATCTGTCCAACAAAATTCACAGTGCCTTCTAAGTGATGTATTTTGAATGAGAGTGTTCAAAAGGTAAATAGTGGGAATATAACAGGAAAAAAAAAAACCCATTACTTTACATATGTAAGTGAGTGTTATGCAGTGACTTTTCTTTTTCTTTTTCTTTTTTTTACAGTAGCTAGGACTTAATGAATCTGTCTTTTAGGGATTAATTTTTTTTTTTTTTTAGAAATTTAGTAACTTGAAAGTAATATTTAAGTTTTTAAAAACTGATAAAGGGAAATGAAAGGGGAAAGAAAGGAGCAGAGGGAGGGAAGAGGAGAGGAGAAAAGAAAAAAGGGAAGAAAAGGAAAATGGGAGGAGAGAGACATGAGATGGGAAGGCGTCAGAGGGGAGGAAGGAAATTGGAAAGTGTGTCTTCTGCTTCTAGACCCTAAATACATACCTAGTAAATATTAGTTTCTTTCCTTTCACCCCAAACTCATGCACTTTTTCCCCCTGTTCCTTTCTCTTCTCCGACCATGGCTGTCACCCAGAATTAAATATTTGTCATGAAATAGACCTAGTGACTGGGTCACAGAGATAAAAGATGCTGAATGCTCTGGCCCCAAGTGAGCAGTTGATGGATGAATCCCTGCTCTGGGGGGTGTGCTTAAAAAAGATACACCTGCCTACAGGTGGCCAAGCAGAGATCTGATTCTATACAAGGGACAGCCATAAATCAAAACGAGATAAAAGCATTTTAAAACCAACAAAGCAGGCAACATTTTTGAGTAATTGAGCCTCGTTTTTAAAAAGCAGAAAAATGTCTGTGTTAGTCTTCGTCTTTCAAACATTATTCTCTGTTTGGTTAACCTATGCAAACAGAGGGGCTCTGATGTAAGCAAGACTTTTTCTTTTTGTATGTTGTACATAAATGTCTTTAATCTTTTGAGTTAGGAATTTATTGGTTCAGTCTTTATGAGTAAGTTCAGCAGAGCTCTGAAATGTTATTTTTTTTCTCCAAAAAGAAAGCAAGGAGAGAGAAAGCAGAGAAGGGTCAATGAGGTTTAAAACAGAAGAGCAAACTGCAAAAGAAAAGACAAGAATAAAAGGATTTGTCTGCAACAACAGTATAGATGAGAGCCCAGCTGAATTTTATCCAGCTTAACCCTGGACCCAGGTGAATGTGCCTTGGGTCAGGTAGGGAAAAGGGACGTCAGTGAATTGGCCGCTTACAACAATTTCAGCTACAACAAAGAAAACAAGCCCAGGACCCCACAATCCAACCTCGGTCGCATGGCCTCTTGCTTGGTTCTCTGTTTATATTCTTTAAAACAAAACAAAACAAAACAGAACAAAACAAAACAAAACAAAACGCCTCAGTAGAAAGAACATGAGGCATGATTCTTGAAGTTTAACTTTATTCTAGAATGTTTTAAAGATGGGCTATGTCAAAAGACTTTCATTTCTAGGCTGTAGTATCTATAAGAGCTGCTAAAAAAAAAAAAAAAAAGAGCCATGAGCTGGATGTCTCCAGGGACATCCAACGTGGGACCTGCATGCAGGCAACAAAGGGTAGCTCTGAGTGTCGCCAAACACAAAACCATAAACTTACTTAAAGCACTGGGACATTTGTGTGTACATGTTTTCTTTTCTTGTTTTGTTTTTGTTTTTGTTGTTGTTGTTGTTTCTTATTTTACATTTTGATTTATTATAATTTATTCACATTACATCCCGAATGTTATCCCCCTGGCTTGTATCTTCCCGTTCCCACCCTCCCTCCCTCTTCCTCCCTATTCGCTTCCCCATGACCTCTGACAGAAGGGGACCTCCTCCCCCACCATATGACCACAGCCTATCAGGTCACATCCAGATAGCCTGCTTCCCCTTCTTCTGTGAGCTCCAGGCCTCCTCACCAAGGAGAAGTGATCGAATCAGGGGAAGCAGAGTTCATGTCAGAGGCAGTCCCTGTTCTTCCCACAACCGCAGAGAATGAGGAGTCCATTGGCTAGATCTGAATGGGGGGGTCTAGGTTTACTGCATGCATTGTCCTTGGTTGGTGCCATCAGTTTATACAGGACCCCCCTGGGTCCAGGTCCACCGGCCTTGATGGTCTCCTTGCAGGGCTCCTGAACCCTCTGGGTCCTTCTATCCACGCATTCTTCCATGTCACTGTAATCCATCACTCCACCTGGAGTCCAGCAGCAAGTCCCAGCATCTGTCCCAATCCCCCCACTGGGCAGAGTCTCTCAGAGGACATATATATTGGGCTAATATCTGCTTATAAGTAAGTATATACCAGGAATATCTTTCTGGGTCTAGGTTACCTTACCCCAAACAATCATTTCTATTTCCACCCATTTACCTGCAAAATTCAAGATTTCCTTGATTTTTAATAGCTAAGTGGTATTCCATTGTGTAAATGTACCACAGTTTCTTTATCCAGTCTTTGGTTGAGGGACCTAAACCTTACAAAGACCCAACAAAGAAAAAGAATTTCAGACCAATTTCTCTTATGAACATTGACCCGAAAATACTCAATAAAATGCTCACAAACCCAATCCAAGTACATATCAAAAATATCACTCACCATGACCAAGCAGGCTTCATCCTAGGCATGCAGGGGTGGTTCAATATATGGAAATCCATTAATGTAATCAGTCATAGAAACAAACTGAAAGAAAAAAAAAAAGACATGATCATCTCCTTAGATGCCAAAAAAGCATTTGACAAAATGAACATCTATTCGTGTTTAAAGTCTTGGAGAGATCAGGAATACAGGGCACATATCTAAACGTAATAAAGGCTGTATACAGCAAACCAATAGCCAACATCAAACTAAATGGAGAGAAGCTCAAAGATTTTTCACTAAAATCAGGGACCATACAAGGCTGCCCACCCTCTCCATATCTCTTCAATATAGTACTTGAAGTTATAGCTAGAGCAATAAAACAACAAAAAGAGATCAAGGGGATCCACATTGGAAAGGAGGAAGTCACAGTATCACTGTTTGTAGATTATATGATAGTGTACATAAGTGACCCCCAAAATTCCACCAGAGAACTCCTACAGCTGATAAACACCTTCAGCAAAGTGGCCAGGTACAAAAATAATCAGTAGCCCTCCTGTCTATAAATAACAAAAGGGGTGAGAAAGAAATTAGGGAAACTACACCCTTCACAATAGTCACAAATAATATAAAGTATCTTGGTGTAACTCTAGCCAAGCAAGTGAAAGACTTGTGTGAAAAAAATCTTCAAGTCTCTAAAGAAAGAAATTGAAGACGATATTAGAAGATGGAAAAATTTCCCATGCTTATGGATCAGGAGGATCAACATAATAAAAGTGGCCATCTTACCAAAAGCAATATACAGATTCAGTGTATGTTTCCTGCTAACTCACAGGTGATAAGTTGCTTCTCTGTGTCAAAAGGTTCAACATGCCTGGGCCTTAAACAACATACCTGTAGTGTCTCACCATCACAGAGACCCAAGTCTCACTATCAGATACAGGATAACTGATCCCCCCTGTAGGTGCTCTGTCTAACCATCACTTCAGCAGCTTGCTGGCCTTTTTGGCACTCCTTGAAGATGTATCACTAGGTCTCCTCCACCTTTGTACCTACGTATCGTCATATTGGATTGGGGGCCTATCCTGTGCCAATGTAATCTCATCACTGCTACCCAGAGCACACATAGGACTCACACACATGCCACCCACCCCACAAATAGCTCATGCCCACAAGCACCTCATGTCCCTCCACCCAGTAGACTCAACATGTATCATACATGTGTCACCCAGCAGATCACTCACATACTTCACACTCTACCACTCAGTGGACAGACAAGTCTCTCTCTCTCTCTCTCTCTCTCTCTCTCTCTCTCTCTCTCTCTCTCATACACACACAGACACATGTATAAACACACACACCTTATACATTCATCTCCTACCATCCAGCATATACCACATACACACACACACACACACTCCCCTCCACACAAGCACACACACATGCACACACACACCACACACACACATACACACACACATACACACACACACAAGCACACACACACACTCACACACACCCTCCCCTCCCCATGTTTGAGCCCTCCTTCCCATGTGTAACAGTGATTTAGTTATAATTTTACTAGAAGTCACCAAATTTAACCTTGTGTGATGATAATTATTTCTATTTCCTCCTCACTTTGTCTTACGTGGTCCATGAAGCACGTGCTGTGTCTAATTCACTTTTGTTCCACACACAAGTTGCAAAGCCAACTCAGGGAACCCCGATGTGGTAGAATCAGGTTGATATCATGGCAGAGAAGCCAGAACGGATGACTGTACATCAGAAGAGCTCCAGGGCCTTGCTAGGGGGTGTGGATCAGGTCACTGTCACTTATGCTAAGATGCCAAGGATGTGAGTGCCTACATATAGCCTGACTTTTATAACAGTGACAGCAGCAGGCAAAGAGCACTGAGAAGGAGTTCAGCCAACCCAGGGAGACTAGAGCAGTACCACCAGCATTAAGCAGCCAGG
Source organism: Acomys percivali (assembly GCA_907169655.1). Taxonomy (NCBI): domain Eukaryota; kingdom Metazoa; phylum Chordata; class Mammalia; order Rodentia; family Muridae; genus Acomys; species Acomys percivali. Next base: position 2,011,005 of record OU015742.1, on the reverse strand, counting down.
CTGAGGGCTGGACTGTCATCTTATGAGAAAGCACTGCAGGTCTACAATCTGGAGTGTGATAGGGAGATTGAGGCTGCACTTTAATAACAGACCATTAGGTGTATTTAGGTGGAAAAATCTTCACATTTTGCAAACAAGCCAGGTATGCGTTGTCTGCCTCATCGGAAATTCTGCACACAGCTTGATACGCTCACAAATTCACAATTCAGAATTAATTGGTTTTTAGGCTCTGCATTTAGGTCATCTTTCCCAGACACCCCATTTCATATGGTGAAAAGAAATTAAGTCAATTTTCCCCCAGCCAGCCCCTCGGCTCTCATCTCGCAGGCCTGGCGCGCCATCCCGCTGCACGCGCGGGAGGAAGACAACCTTTAAAGGCATTCTCATTATTTCTCAGGGAGATGTCATTAAGTACTGTAAACATGTCCTGAATGGGTCCATGTCACAAAGACGACAGCGTGTTGATAGAATAAAAGCCTATGAGCACCAAAGTAAGGGGAAATGGGAGAGGAAGGGGAGAAAGAGAGAGAGGGGTTTTGTTTTTTGTTTTTTGTTTTTTGTTTTTTTTAAGAGAAAGGAAATATCTTCTTGACCAGTGAGTTGAACTGATCAACAGAGAAAAGCAGGAATGGGATTTAGCTGACTAGGTACCACACCCCCACTTCCCAGCCCCTGACACACAGTATCAACCCATCACACCTATTCCTCCCTCAGAATTCACACGTGGCAGACACCATAAATTGATTGTCCATCTGCCCCTCTGAATTCATACTTGACCTCAGAACCCTTGCTAAGAAAGAAGCCAGACCAGCCATTTTACATTGCAGTTAAACTTAATCCTGATGTTTCTGTATAAGAGCGATGGTGTGTGTTGTGGTGTGTGTGTGTGTGTTGTGGTGTGTGTGTGTGTGTTGTGGTGTGTGTGTGTGTATGTGTGTATGTGTGTGTGTGTATGTGTGTGTGTGTTGTGGTGTGCGTGTGTGTGTGTGTGCGTGCGTGCGTGCGTGCGTGTGTGTGTGTGTGTGTGTGTGTGTGTTCCTTTCCCAGCCTATGATACTGTGCCCATGATAAGATAAGCACACTTCTTACTTGCTATTTGACTCTGTGCTGTTGGTTACAACCGGGTCATGAGGATAGGAGCCTCCAAGTCTAACCTCCCCATGTAGAGTCTGACAATGGGTGAGCTCACAGTCCTGTGGGGGACACACAGTGGATTGACCAGGATCCGTGCATTCACTTTCATGGAGGAATGACACCACTACGGCTTGTTTGGGAGTTTCATCTTTGCCCCCTTATGTAAACACCAGAAAGACCCGTGGGCACGTAGCAACTTCATGCTTTGGTCAGTGATTGGCAGTGTGAGCCAAACGCAATGTAAACGCAATGAACGCCACCCATTCTTGGGATGGACGAATGCCATGTCTATTAGCATTCGCAGGGCCAAGCTGGCAATGCCCACTAGGCGGCTGTGAAATGACATGTCCTTCCTCTCCTATTCATCCCCATCCTCGCCTCATTCCCTTGGGAACACATTCTTGGCATATTGTCGTGCGTCTGTGCATGTTGACCCTGGACACACAGACCTGTGAATCATCAGCTCTTATAAGGCAAGGCTGCTTTGCCATTCTCGGTGGGCCATACCTGCTTCTGGCACCCCCTTGCCTGCTCCTCTCAGGGTTTTGCACCAGGCCATGTCTTGTTCCCCGGAGAACAAGAAACTGGAATCTTAAAGCTACTCTGACTCTGACGAGTTCTATGAATGTCCTTCCTTAAGCTTGACATCTGCCCTGCAAGTGAGAGGTTCCAGGGAGACCCTGAGCCAAGAGGCTCTATAAAATAATGCCCAGAAAGCAACTGATGTGAGACAGTTGGAGCTGGCCCCAAACCTACCAGGGAGGAGCTGTGAAGAGGAGCTATAAAGGGCATCATATCCCTTGAGATGTTGTCTGGAAACAGTTTTAACCACCCAGAAATTCAATCAAGAGGCTAAAAACAAGTTAAACTAATATAAAATGAACAAAGGATCCTCTTCAGCCAGCCTATCTATGATGCACTGTATTCATCAACCTCAGGTCTGCGCACACAAAGAAAACCCCAGGATCAGACAGATTCACTGATGAATTCTGGGAGACATTTAAAGATGAACTAGTACCAAAGCATCTCAAACTATTCCACAAAATAGAAAATGAACTCTTCCAAACTCACCTTATAAGGTCAGTATATTAGCACAAACCTAAACCAGATAAGAGCTTAACAACAACAACAACAACAGCAACAACAACAACAACAATAATAATAATTTAGATCAAGTTCCCTGATGAACAGAGATATAAAATTCTCACTAAAATACCAGAGAACTGAATTTGACAACACATTAAAAAGACAATACATGTTCAATTTGGGTTTTTGTTGTTGTTTGTTTTGGTTAGGAATACCAGGATGTTTAAATGTATAAATTGACAAAAGTAATACAGTGCATAAACTTGTGGTCAGAAATCACATGCAAATCTCAACAGGACAGAAAAGGTTTTTGACAAAATCCAACAGCCTTTCATGTTAAAAACCCTGAAGAAACCAGAAACTGAATTTAAAAACCTAACATAATAAAGGATATATATGACAAATGTATAGCCAGCATTCTACCAAGTGGAGAAAACTAAAAAATATTCCCTCTAAAATTAGCAATGAGACAAGGCTGTCTACTCTCTCTGCTCTTGTTCAATACCATATTTCAGATGTTTATTTAGAGCTTTATACTCCTTACATTATGTGTCTTTCTCTCTTGTATGTCTGTGTACCACATGCATTCCAGGTATTTGTGGAGGTGAGTGGGCACTGGATCTCTGGAGTTACAGGTGGCTGTGGAGGTGAGTGGACACTGGATCCCTGGAGTTACAGGTGGCTGTGGAGGTGAGTGGGCACTGGATCTCTGGAGTCACAGGTGGCTGTGGAGGTGAGTGGGCACTGCATCCCTGGAGTTACAGGTGGCTGTGGAGGTGAGTGGGCACTGGATCCCTGGAGTTACAGGTAGCTGTGGAGGTGAGTGGGCACTGCATCCCTGGAGTCACAGGTGGCTATGGAGGTGAGTGGGCACTGCATCCCTGGAGTCACAGGTGGCTGTGGAGGTGAGTGGGCACTGCATCCCTGGAGTCACAGGTGGCTGTGGAGGTGAGTGGGCACTGCATCCCTGGAGTCACAGGTGGCTGTGGAGGTGAGTGGGCACTGCATCCCTGGAGTCACAGGTGGCTGTGGAGGTGAGTGGGCACTGCATCCCTGGAGTTACAGGTGGCTGTGGAGGTGAGTGGGCACTGCATCCCTGGAGTCAC
>OU015742.1:1968663-1984884 GCA_907169655.1 Acomys percivali | reverse complement strand
TGTGTGTGTGTGTGTGTGTGTGTGTGTGTGTGTGTGTGTGTGTGTGTAGGGGGTGTGTGCCCTTGTAGAATTTCTAGTGCTACCGGACTAGGATGATGGTCTGCTTCTCGCAGTATGTGAGAGGCAGCAGGTATAAGTTTATCTGCCCGTGCCCATATCCTCAGCCCATGGCATGGACTGTGCTCCTGGGACCCGCAGCCTCTCAGTCCTGTGACTAACAAAACAATGAAAACACCAAAACCACTTACAGATTTCAAAGCCCAGGCTGGTCCTCCTTCCCCTCCAATGGTCCAGAACCTGTTTTTAGAATACTAGCCTGATGCCACGAGCAGCAAACTGCACACCTGACCTCCCGTGAGAATTGCAGATGCAACAAAAATGTGTGAAGTCACCTTCGGACTTAGTGTGGGATGAGTGCAGCGTGTAAAGCATGGGAGAGTTCACCTTTAGATGTTGGGCCTTATCCCCCAAAGGGCTTACTCTAAATATGAATTTCCAAGTACCCCTGAAAGCAAGCAAAAGCCACAATCTTTGAGAACTAGCCATATCAGACAAAAGTTCCTCTGCCTGGACGTCTTTTTGAAGTCAATACTGTGTTTGGCTGAACATGGCTATTAGATTCAGAAAACAGAAGGCAACCGGCTGCTTGCTTTTGCAACCCAACAAAGTCCCCCATGGGTTACTGAGGGTCAGATTGGGTAGATGATTGATAGCCAAAGACAGAAGTTCCCCCGTGGCCTGTGGGTGTGCTGTCCCCCTTACATCTCTAACAGTAAGTGTTGATGGACAGTGAGCTCTAGCTTGGTCAACTTCGGCAGGCTAGAGATCTTGCAGAACTTTGTCAGCCACGCAAAGTCAACAAACTTACTCCCATGCAAGGAGCAGGTCCTCACCTCTGCTCACCTCTCTGTGACAACCAGGTGGGCGTGGGTGTCTCGGGCAACTGGTGGCTTTTGCAACGTCCCTGTTTACCTGCTCTGTCAAGAAGGGGGGCAGGGTGACAGTGCTTTGCAGAACATTAATAAAGATAAGAGAGGCCATGGCTACCAAACAGAGTTTTCAAAAGCCCTTCCTCGGTTTCCTGGGCTGCGGGGCTGCATGTATAGACACACAGACCCACCCATGCGAGAACTATTACTGCCACCCGATTATTGTCATTGTAATGTCTATTCAGCCGTCCCTTTGTACGTTCCTAGAGGGCAGGGACCGTGTCGTGGGCTGCTTTTCATGGATTCATGCCTTCCTGCTTCCATTCACTCGCCCTACAAACATTTATTGAGTGCAGCCTTTGCTCGGTCTGCCACAGTGCAGAGGACACAAGACATATTACCTCCCTGTCCTTGGCAGCATGACCTGGCCTGGCTGTCAGCCGTCATCCATCCTAGGCAATGGATTCCCCACCTAGGGCACAAGCTGCAGCATCTGCAGCATCCATAAAGGCACAAGATAACAGGTAGCATCTTTTTTCCATCACCTCCTTCATTTCCTCCAAATCTTCATGTACACCAGGTTTCTCTTTAAATGACCTAATAAACTCTTCTTTCTAAGCCTACTATTTCAGCCTCACTTTACTCCCGCGCCCCCATCAGTCGGCTGCCCCTTCGAATCACTTGGGGAACATCAGGATGCTGATTAGGTAACACACACAGGGGCTCCTGAAAACTGAGATTACCAAACCTTGCCAGCTGGCTCTATCTGGAACCTGTGGTGAAACCCATCACAGGACAAAGGGCTCAAGCTCAGGAGCAGGCCTTATTCTCAGGTCTGTTTCATGAGGCAGGTGGCAGTGGGGGGTGGTGTGGGGCTTCCCTGCAGCTCCCTGTCTGAACCATGTTCCCCACCTGCTCCCTGCTTTGAATTCAAGACCACACTCAGCTCAACACTTTTCTGCCAGCTGTGGGCCTCAGGTGCATCCTTTGCTGGTGTTCTTAAAACATGCTTGGATGTTCTGGTCCTGTTGTAGGCTTCAAGACTTCAGCACTCTTCTTCCTTATGACTTCTGAAAACCCGAGCATCCATGTTGTCTGGGATCCAGTTCCCCAGTCTCTGCCTCGAGATCAGTCTTCATTCCGTTCCCTTCAGTGTTAGGTGCTCACTAGTCTACCCTGTCCTGTCCTCTCAATGGAAGCGGTGGTACGCTATTATTTTAAAACTCTGTGCTATTGGCTGCACTCTTTTCCTACATCGTGTTAGAATTTTCTATTGCTCATAGGCAATGAATAATTTGAGTGTTAATTTTGAAGCCTGGGTTATAACTCATAATCCTATCTAAATTATCACAAAATCAGGCATAATGACACAGGCCTGTAGTACCAGCATCTGGAAAGCTGAGTCAAGAAGAGGGTTGTGAGTTGGAGGCCAGTCTAGGCTGCATACACACTCTGTCTCAAAAAATAAGAGGGTGGGCAGAAAAAGGAGGAGGAAGAAAAAAAGGAAAAGAAGATGAAAGAAAAAGAAAAGGAGAAGGAAGCAAAAGTGGAGGGAGAGGGAGCAGCGATAACATTGGTGGCCCTACTGGGCACCAGCACTCTCATCCCTGTGGAGGGTGTTTAGAGACGCCACGAGGGCCTGCCAGAGTACTAGCAGGTCATTCCTGACAATGCCGGAGGCCACAGTGTGCCCTTGTGTTTGAAGTTCCCTGCAAAGGTTTTGTGCGGATGATGATATCTCCAGGAAGGTGTAAATCAAAGCCACAGCACAGTATCGCTTCACTTCCATGATGATAGCCTCCAGTGGTTTTGAAAGGAACATGTTAGCAAGAACCTGAAGAAACTAGAATGCATGAATCCTGCTGGGCAGAAAGCAAATGGTGCCCCAGCACAGTTGGGCAATTCCTCAAAGGTCTTAACATAGAATTGCCACATGTCTCTGCAATTCTACTCCTGGGTACTCTTCACTGTAGTCGAATGATTGAAACAACCCAAGCACCAACGGATGGCTGCAATCATGAAAAGCACAGGGATGGACACACACATACGAACACACACACACACACACACACACAAAGACACACAGACACACACAGACACACATATACACAGAGAGAGAGAGACAGAGAGAGAGAATGTACATTTAACATTCTGACACTTTACAAAACATAGACAACATACTAAAATTCACATTAAAGAATGCCACCTTCCTGGCATTCCCAGGAGTGACCACCAGTCTCCTAGTACATTTCCATAGTGAATTCCCTTTGCTGGAGCCTTCGCATGGAAGAATCTGAAGAGGTTTCCCAACCTCTGGTTTTGTTTAAATTCTTTCCTTGATACACAATTTGAATCAAGGTTGTCAAGCTGCTTTTCTCTAAAAGGTGACTATTTCCCAAATCTCTAAACAGAGGCTTGGGTACATGTTCATACATTCCTCCCATCCATACTGTCCGTTCTTAAGAACTGTGTTTTGTAGGTCAAATGAAGACAGGCCGCCAGACTAGGCTGCTTGCTGGAGGAATGGCAGTAGGTACATCTTTTGGAGTGTCCTGTAAGCACAGAGGTAATTGAAAAAAAAAACCTACTCTCACGTCATTGGGTCTATCTGATGTTTGTCTCTGGTCAAACCTAGTTTCCTTCATAGATAAGACAGTGTTGTCCTGGGAGTCAGTCCCAGGGAGGCCACAGCAGGCAGCAATTGTTGTCAGTCCCTGTCTGCTGTCTGAGGGCAGGGATTGAAGGTCTGTTTCCAGGATGCCTCTGACAGCTGAGCTGATGCCTTCAGATAACGTGGCGAAGGTGTGTCTGAGACAGCCACAGTCTCATCCTCATTTCGACATCTCAAAGCAGAAGCTCAGTCATGAGAAGTCATCCAGGCAGGGCAGGCAAAACAGGATAAAGGAAGGCATAGATTGCTTAATGGGAATGCTGTTTTGTTGTTCTGAAGATTAATTTTATTTTTAACTATGCGTACATGTGCGAGTACATGTCTCTGTGTGTGTGTGAGCATGTGCGTGTGAGCACAGGTGCCTGTGGAAGCATCAGATCCCTGGAGCTGGAGGTCCAGGTGGTTGTGATCCACCAGTGTAAAGTGCTGGTAATCATAGCTGGGACCTCTGGGAAAGAAATAAGCATTGCTAACCACTGAGCCACCTCATCAGCCCCAATATCTTCATAACGTACTTTTAAACAACATTTTATCTCTCCAAAACTCTAACACTGGGCAAGTTCATGAGGCCATATATGTGAAAACATGGAGATGCCCGTACATAACTGTCATAGATCTATAGAAACCTTACATTCAAGTTGTCCAGCCGTATATTTAGACAACCTAAACTCCATACACAATGCATGAATTTAGGGATTTCAACAGGAAATATTTAATCTGTCTGAGAGAAAGAGGGAAAGATAGAGCAAAACCCGATTTAAAAATAACTAATCAAGAAAGAATGAAGTCAATGAGAGTTACAAGGTTTGAAAAAAAATTTATCCCAAAGAAGACATGAAAGAGCTTGCCTTTGAGGCATGCTAATGGTAAGGACAGACAGGCAGACACCAGTCCCAGTCCCCCTTTCAAAGATGTCTGGTGACTGGAGCTGCTGCACGCTGGGACACACAGCACTCGGGGGGCAGTTATGAAACGATACAGTGGGTTGAGGATTTCTCTTGCTGTGAGGGCATGGCAGGCGTTCTGGAAGGGGACAGGGTGCAGACAAAGGCTCTTCTGCAGTGGGAACAGGTACAAGACAGATGGCTTGTCAAATATCGCCAGCACGCTCTAGCAGTGCCATGCGGCAGCCAGAGCTGGAATAATGGTCACAAGGGCATTGTGCAGCCGAGCATCAACTCAGTTCAGCTGGCTACGGCTGTAGCTTATCTCTGTTGGTTTTGCGAAGATTAGGGTAGGTTCTCAGCGTCAAATGCGCCCCAGCTGCCCAGCGAAGCATCTGTGAAGTCTCATCTGGATTCTCACTGCTGACGGAGGCAGTGTAGGTTCTGGAACATGCACAGTCTTGTTTTGCCCCCAGCCAAAGTGACTTTCCTACCCATCAGAACCACTGTTCGTTCGCTCGTGCAGGCAAAGCACTATCATAGGGCGAGGGCCTTGCCGTGTGGTCTTCAAAACACATCTGGCATGGATTGGTTATTCCCTATTAGTATTGATTCATTTGCTACCTTTGCAGGAAGAGGTAGCGCTCCATCGTAAATTCCATCCAGTGAATCATGGGGAGGCAGTGGCTCAAATTTAAGGGTGTTTGTTTTGGGAAGAAGCCCTCAGCTCCTTATCTCTATGTACAGAAGGAAATAGACCTCAGTGACCCCATAGTCGATGGAACTCACCTGGCCAGTCAGCTGCTGAGGCCCAGTCCTTGCTATCTCAGGCTCCAGCCTGCTCCTCTCTGATGTTTGCAGGCAAGAGGAAGAGGTAGGGAATGTAGACTCCCCTGGGCTGTGACTGCAAACCCAAAGCAAACTAGAAAGTATAGAGCCCTGGTCTGGCTGTGTTAGGAAAGAGCCATTTGTGGATGGCTTAGGCAGTCTGCCTCAACAAGACCATTTACACATTTGCATCTGCTCACAAGTGCATGTGTACATGTGTGTGTGTGAGCATGCACACACACACACACACACACGCACACACACACACACGCGCGCGCACACACATACACACACACGCACGCACGCGCGCGCACACACATGCCTTTAGAACTAGGAAAATTATTCATCCTGCTGGACCTGGCTCTACTTGTCTCTACTTGGCCCTGGGTGTTTCACACAGAGTCAACTCAGTGGTCTTTCTTGGGCAGCTCATCTCTCTGAGTATTTCCTTGGGAAATCAAGACCTTTTCTTTTTCTAAAAAATTTTTCATTGAGCTGTGAACAGAACAAACCTGAGTGGGGTGAATCAGTATAAAAAAAAAAAAAACCCACTATTTTCTACATCATTTCAAGAAAACTGCCCACATCCTCCATGCTTTTATTTTCTTCCTTTTGTCTTAGCACTCTGGGTGTGTTCTGGCTCCCAAACTCAGGCAGACGGCACCCAGGTGCCCTTCCTGCTCAGCTTGGATTTGAGATGGATTCTTGGATGCCCTGCTGGGGTCAGATTCCTGTATTTCCTGTCAACTTCTTTTCTCTGGATTCCTCCAGCCCCATGGGTTTGAATTGTGTCAGTGGTCACACCACCTAGTTTGAAAATGTATTGGTATCGTCAGTGTAGTGGCACACATCTGTCATCACAGCCTCAGGAGACAGAGGCAAAACCACCAGTCTGAATCTAGCCTGGGCCATACCGCAAGATCATGGAAAGGACCCAGGCCTAAGGATACAGCCTGATGGAAGATGCGGCCACTCTAGCAACAGAGCGGAAAGTTCAACAGTTCTCTTCTGAGAGGCTTCATCCAGCAGCTGATGGAAACAGACGCAGAGACCCACGGTCTTATGGAAGAGTGGGAGGAAGGACTGAGGGAGCAGGAGGAGTCAAAGACACCCCAAGACCTACAAAGTAAACTAACCTGGGCCTATGGAAGCTCACAGAGACTGAACCACTAACAAAAGCGCATGCATGCGCTGGACCTAGGCCCTGCACATATGTAGCAGATGTGTAGCTTGGTCATCATGTCTGTCCCCTAACAGTTGGACCAGGGGCTGCCTTGGACTCTACTGCTTGCCTTTGGATCCCTTTTGCCTAGCTGGGCTGCCTTGCCTGGCCTCAGTGAGAAATGATGCACTTATGTCCGGCTGTGACTTGGTGGGCTGATTATCTTGGGGCGGGGGTTTGAGGGCAGGAATGACTCACTTTCTCTAAAGAGAAGGGGAGAGGGAGATGGGGGAAAGGGGATGTGAGGGTGGGACTGGGAGGAGAGGAGGGAGGGAGGCTGTGATCAGGATGTAAAGTGAATGAGTAAATAAATTAGTAAAGAATAAAAACAAAGAAAAAATTTCTTCCTCACTCCAGTGATTATATCAAATTATATTATAGTTACTTTGGGACCAAGAGATAGATGAAGCTTTGTAATCATTGTGCTGATTTCTTTTGAGTGTGTGTGTGTGTGTGTGTGTGTGTGTGTGTGTGTGTATGACAGAGGATAATCTCAGGTGTCTTCCTCAGACACTGTCCATCTTTTTGTATTGATTTTTAAATTTTGTTTCATTATGTATATTTATGTATATTGATCCCTTGACACTTCTCAAAGCTCCTTGTTCTGTACGAATTTATTATTTTTTTTAATCTTCTAAGTTCATGCAAGCACTAAGTTGGTCTGTTAGATCAGTGCTGGCTGAAGAGATACGTTACCAGCAAGATATCCAGTTTCTTATTCTAGTGATAACATTAAAGCACAGGATGATACAGATGAAATGACTAACTTTAATAATATATGTAATTTAACACAAGATATCCAAGGCAGCAAATTTCTACTATGTACTCAATGTAAAACTATCAATGAGGCAAGACATGGTGCTACATGCCTTTAGTTTCAGCACTCTGGAAGCAGAGACATCCTAGTTTACATAGTGAGTTCCTGGCCAGCCAGGGCTACACAGTGTGATCCTACCTCAAAAAAAAAAAAAAAGTCAATGGACATTTTACATTCTTTTTTTTTTTTTCATTTTACATTCTTCTTCCAAGTATCATAAATAGTCTCAAAGTAAATCTCAGTGTCAATATGAAGTGTATCAAATACACTGGGTCTGTCAGTAGATTTCAGTTTATTTTCCAATACCTAAATGGGGTGTTAATTTTTTAATTAGCTATGAAGTTTGTGTGTATGGGTGTTTTGCATGTAGATGTCCAACTTCTGCTCTGGTACCCAGAGTCGAGCAGATGCTATCTGAGTCCCCCAGAAATGGAGTTACGTATTGTTGTCTTGTATGTTTGCTTGCAACTCCGGCGAAGAGCACAGGACCTCACTCAGGCTAGGTAAGCCATCTACCGTAAGAGCTACAGCCCAGCCTTTGGTCTGAGAAGGACTCTCGCTATGTGGCCCAGGCAACCCCAAACTCACGCTCAGCTTGTCTCCATTTCCAGACTGTTTGACCTGTACAGGTGCTGATAGCACCATACTATCCGCTCTCAATCAGGGGCTGTGCTTCCCTACAGACAGGGACGAGGGACGTCAACAAAGTTCTCCTGTCGTTTCTCAACTTTACGTTGTGGTACCACAGAAACAGGGCCGCTCAGCCAGGTGGATGTCCTCCCCTGCAAACAGAATAAGAAACTCATCTCCTGGAACTCAGACCTTCTGCAGATGGGACTCTGGCAGTCTTACAGTCCTGGTTACATGTAAGTTGACAGATTCATGAGTCAATAGTAGGATTTCAATTGGAGTCTTAAAATTAACTTATAGTTTCTATTTAAAAAAAAAAGAAAAACTGTAAGAATATGTTTTCATTTTAATCCCAGATGTGGCAATATGGGGCTGCTTTGCAGCAGCTGACTATGATTTGCCTCAAGCTCTGGAAGGGGCATGGTTTTGTCAGCTGCAGATAGTTTCTACTATTGTGTGATGGTTGAAATTTTGGGGACTTTTCAGTAGATTTATAAGTGCTAGGGCTGAGAGGTGGGATTATTGTTGGTTGTTGGTTGTTAGTTGCTATTGGACCTGGTTAACCCTGGTGTGTTAAGTAGCTATTCATGTGCAAAGAAGAAGCAAGAAGAAGAAATTAGTTGTCTTGAGGGCAAAGGTCAAACTTGCCCCCAAGGAGCCTGACACCCTTAATCAGCAGGAATTAGTCTAATGATAAGTTAGCCCTGTTCTGACCTCTGACTTTATTCGGGGATCCCTTTCCTTTCCTCTCTATCCTTTTTTCTCTCCTATCAAGTGTTAGGGGAAGAAAAGAGGTGAAGAGGGGTGGAAGAAAGAGGTACCCACAAAGTGGCAAACGTCAGCTACAGTAACAAAAGTACTAGAGCTTGCCCTGCAGCAGTGGTGCAGGCCTTTAATCCCAGCACTTGAGAAGGAGAGGTAGGCAAATCTCTGAGTTCGAGGCCACCCTGGTCTACAGAGTAGTGCCAGGATAGCCAGGAAATATACATATACATGTACATATACAGATACATATACATCATATACATATGGAGGGCCTGAGAGAATATGGCTCAGGGGTTAAGAGCACTGGATGCTTTTCCAGAAGATACAGGTTTGAGTCCAACACCCGTACACTGTCTGTAATTCTAGTCACTGGGGATCCTATGCTCTCTCCTGGCCTCCTAAAGCACGTGGTACACAGACATGCACGCGGACAAAACACCCATGCACATAAAAATAAATAAATAAAATTTTAATTTAAAACCAAAGGACTTTCTCTAACTTAAGAAATGTCTCTTAACTAGCATTGTCCCATGTCCACTTGAGATTTGCCTCAGTGAGAAGTACACATTGTGCTTTGAGGACTTAATTTAAAAGGAGAGTGCAGCACACCTCTTGAATATTTTTACATTGATTACATATCGATGTACGTTTTAGAAATACTAAGAAGTGAACTGTTTAAATCAGTGTCATTTTAATTACATTCTTAGAGGCTATTCTTCACCAAGAATATATCTTTTGCCAAGAGTGTATTCTTTACCAAATATACTCATTTAGGAAAGCAAAAAATGTCGTTCTCAGAAGAGGCCGCTGTGTGTTCTTCATGGCTCATTGTTGCTAAGAAAAGGTATAAAACCAATAATGGGAGCTTGAGTCGTGGATATCACAGCACAGTTAGACAGGAAAGACACTTTCTAATGCTTAGTGACACCATAGAATGACTAGAGTCCACAGTTATCTATAGGTTAAAATAGTTATTTTTTTCCAAAAGTTCAAAGTTTGCTGACAGGCCATGTATGGTGGCTCACATCTGTAATCTCAGCATTTGAGAGGCTGAGGCAGGAGAATTCTCACAAGCTCAAAGACAGCCTGGCCTACATTGTGAGTTTTAGGTCATCATGGGCTATAGAGTGAGACCCTTTTCCCCAAAAGAAAAAATAAATTCCTAATACATAGAAATAATAAATGCCTTAAAAAGATGAAAATGCAGATGAGACTGATTTAAATAATTATACCGCACCCCAGAAGTACATACAAATGCTATGGCCTAATGAAAAACTACCGTATATTATTAGTTTAATGAGAGGGAAATTTTAAACGAGGATTTTACCAAGAACCCACATTTCCAAGATATGCTTTCTGCAAGAATTCGTAGACACCTAATTGTCTCTCAGGTCAAAGGATTTGTACCCATTTATTGCCTTTGTAAAGTGACTGTGTGTCTACCAGAGGCTGTTGTCGGTTCCCAGGAAATGTGTGGCTCACTCTTCATGGGGGAGAAACAACCAATCGCAAATAGATGAATTTCAGGGCATGCCCAAAGCCAGTGAGGGCTGTAAGCGGTGTGGGCCTTAGGCTAGCACTGGAGATTGGGTATGTTCATTAACAAAGAGGCACTGGAGCCAACTAAAGAGATGGGGTTGTTGCCCTGGGTTGATGTTAAGCCCTCTGGATAAACTAAGCCTGGCAGGAGTGGAGCCCTTGAGATTGGAAGAGAGGAGTAGGCGGACCCAGGGGGATAATGCAAAGCAAATTTCAATCTCATGAAGTGGCGTTGAAGGCCCATTGTAAAGCCAAGGAATAATCAAAGACAGAATCAGCCAAGATGGTAGGCTCTTTGAAGACAGAACGTGAGTAGAAGCCTGCCTGGGGAAGCCACATCCGGAAGAGCGCAGAAGCAGATGGGTCTGTTCCTGAGGGTGGACAGAGGTATAGAGCGTGCTCCTCCTCCTCTCCCGGCAATCATGAGTTCTGGGGTTTGGAGCAGAGAACATCATCTTTGTATCTTTGAGGGATAAGCCATAGAAATTGGGAACCAATTGAAAAGTAGACTTTCCAATACTGAGGAAAGAGACTAGACAATGACTCTTGTGGTTTCTGCCTCTCTCTCTCTCTCTCTCTCTCTCTCTCTCTCTCTCTCTCTCTCTCTCTCTCTCTCGTTTTTCGAGACAGGGTTTCTCTGTGTAGCCTTTGCTGTCCTGGACTTGCTTTGTAGACCAGACTGGCCGTGTACAAAGCGATCTGCCTGCTTCTGCCTCCCAACTGTTGGGATTACAGGTACCCCAGCCACTGCTCTCCCCCTCCATATAACCCCCTCCCCGTTTGCGGGCTGGGATTTCAAGCATCCCCGCAAAGCTTATATGGGTTTGGAAACTCAAGTACCAGTGTGGTGGTATTGGGAGGCTGAAGTTGATGGGGAGGGAGTATCTGAGCTCTCGAGAGGCAGAGTCCTCAGTAAAAGATTATGGCAGAATTGAGCTCCAGTACTATAGGTGTGGTTTCCAGAAGAATCGGTTTGGCTCTCTCTCCCCCTTTGTTTGCCCTTCCATTGTGTGAGGACCCAGCAAAAAGGTCATCACCCAGGTGCCAGAACCTGGATCTTACACCTCTCAGCCTCCCAACGTGTGAGAAATAGTGTTTGTTTTTAATCACCGGGCTTCAGCTTCTGGGTGTTCTGTTACAGCAGCACAGAACAGGGTGGGGGTAGGGTAGGGTGGAGGGTGGGGGTGGGGCGCTCACAGGTGGGCAAGTTCCCTGGAAGATGATGTCAGGAGCCAAGGTGAAGGGAAGCAAGATGGCGGAGGGAAGGCAGGTGCTGCACTATGCACGGAAGTTGTCGCTATGCCTTCTGGGGATTAGTCTAGCTGGGGTCCCAGGGAAGTTTTCATATCTGATTTATTTATTTATTGTTATTATTTTTTTATTCAGAAGACTGGAAAAGCTGCGCAGAGGATGCTGGCAGTGTGCATTTGAATAGAAAGGTGATTCCCAGTGGGTACAAGGTCCCCTGAGGGTCTGTTGAGGCATTCTGAAAGAGACAGAGGGTCTCCTCTGTTGAGACATTCATGATATTATAAAGATGCATCACATGAAAGATAGTGAGAAACCAGGAGGTCGCTAACATTTTGGATCATATTTGCCTGAACCTTTCCAATATATCCCAAAGATAAACGATACCTCTGCGTGCAATAGTAACTAGTGTGTGTCTGCCTCTCCCTGGGAGCAGGAACTGAACGAAAATGGAAAGAGCTGGTGAGTCAACGGCCCTTCTTCAAAAAAACACTTGTGTTCTGATGTACAAGAAACTCAGGAAGACTGGGCTTGGTGGCACACACCTTTAGCCTCAGCACTCAGAGCTCTGTGAGTTTAAGACCAGCCCCAACTACACATGAAGTTTCAGGGTAGCCAGGACTACACTATGATACCCTGTCTAAATAATAATAAATAAATAAATGAATGGAAATTTAATTCCTATACAAAAGAATATTTTTACAAAAGTTTACTTTGAAAAAGCCATCCCACTCTACTGAACTGCGAGACTCCCACAGTTGAGTCCGGTTTTGTTGAGGGGAACAGAGTCCTGTCTTGTATCCTTGTCACAAACATTCCTGAAACTGAGCTCGTTTTTAGATAAAAAACCTTACAGAGAAAATAGGGGACAGATCAGAAAACTTTTTTTAAATAAAAACTGACTTTTATAGCAGGACTCATTAGGGAGAGGGAGTTCAGAAAGGCAGTGGTAGGCGGAAGCAAACACTCTCCTACTTTCCTGTCTCTGCCCCGCCCCGCCTGTTGGCTGCTGACCTAGAACAGGAATGTTTCAAAGTGCTTCCGGCAAACAGGTTAATATTCTGCCTCCAATATCTCTCTAAGAGTGCCCAGGTCTAAATGCTATCTTCCTGAGCCTCTGAGTAGAGCCTTGAAAACATCTTGCACTGGGGGTTAGGTTCAAACCCCACCTTGTGCATTAGCATCCTGCCTTTGTATGGGAAGGGCTCTTTGACCTCTGACACTCTCAACCCCTTTATCAGTGCAGGTGATAAGATCCACCTCAGCAGTTGTCAGGGAGTGGGGCTGGGGAACAGGAAACCAACACAGAGGTCCGCAAGCCCTTCATCTCCTCGGAATTCATCTAGAACACCTTTCGCCCTTGTCAGAGCGTGAGGGCGTTTCAAACTTCCTCACGGCACTGACTGCAGAGCACAGATGACTTGCAGTGTGGGAGACAGACATTGCACTTTCAGTTCCCATGCCTCTGTATTTCCTGTTCCTGGAGAAGCCCTGGACGCCGACCAGCCTCTGAGTTGTAGTCCCACTTAGCCCTCTTTCCAGTGCACCAAGGTGCATCTCAGTCTCTAGTCTCTGGGACTAAAACGATCCTTGGGTTGAGTCCTCCAGCTCAGGGCATCTATGGCCCTGCACTGAAACAGGCCAAACACCACTCTAACCACTCTGGTTGACTGAAGAATTAAGATGCTAGAAGCTTCAAGGGTCATTGTTTTCCCAGAGGGTACCAGGCAAACACTCAGAAGTCCTCCAGTGTCCTCCGTCCCAGAGCACCTAATCTTCCTTACGGATGACACCTCTAGGTTTTTCTGCTGGTGTCTCTGGAGAGAACAAGCAAAATGGGGCACCCTGTTGGGATGTAATTTCACAATTTCGACAAGAGACTCTTTAAACTACCCGAGGCACTGTTTGACTTTCAACTTAGGGTGAAATTCCAAACCATCAGACAAAAGGAAAGGACGAACAAAGTGCACCCCACCCCCTCATTCCCCACCTGTGGCTTCTCTGGGGGCTGGACACCTCGAGAGGTGAAGAAGCTGATCACTGTCTGCAGTAAAATATGGTGTGTTTTAAAAGAAATGGCATTACTTAGGCATAGTGGCCCACTGATACAATCTCAGGACTTGTAAAGTAGAGGTAGGGAGATGACACACTCGAGATAAACCTAAGTCACACTATGAGTTCTAGTCAGCTAGCTACAGGGGGAGACCCCGTTATCAAAGAAACCAAACCAAAAATACAAAATAATAATAATAATAATAATAATAATAATAATAATAATAATAATAATTACAATAAAAATAATGTCTTTTAGGGCTGGCATTGCCTCAGTAGTATAACACTTATTTACCACACCCTGGATTCAATGCCCAGCACGATAAAATAAAAGCACTTGAATAACTGGCATTTAGGATATAACTTCTGGGTCCATACTCCCTCTTTGTGTTATCAGTCACTCTCTCTTCAATTTTAAGACATTTCCTCCATTCCACCGGCCTGTCTCCCGCCTCGCCCCAGGAGAGCATATGTCAGATGGAATGGCCATGGCTGCGAGTGGCGGTGGCGGTGGCTATGAGTCAAGGACACATGGTGTCCCCGGACTGTGTGTTTGCTCTTCTACCTGGAAAGATTAGTCAGCCTGAGGCACGGCATCAGCCCAGATGCCATCTGGCTATTCCCCAATGCAGAGTATAGGTGAAAAGTCATCCTCTGTACCTTAATAGCTAGGCAGGCCTCTCAGGCACCGTGGAGGTGGATACTTCGTACAGCAGTCCCAGGACAAGGCAGGCTTCCCTCATACTCACCAATAGGAATAAAGCAGGGTTGCAATCTTGGCAGCGGCTCCTGAGTTCTGAGGCTATGGCTGGGTTCTGGAGACTCCCCGTGCAAACCTCACTGACCCACCCCCACCCCCACCCTGTACAAACTCTTTCCAACGGTTCCTTTCCCTGGACATCTGCAGCCCTCCATCAGTCCAAGAGTTATTGGAATTCTCCCCTTTACAGCAGTGCTTCCTAAATTGAAAGGCTGGACTTTGGCCCCCATGTCCCTGCTTTGCGGCTCTGCTCTTTGGCTGTCCAGTAACTGTTTTCAAGCTCCCGTCTGTCTCCCTGTGTTTGTCTGCTAACTGGCAATACTCACAGCGTTGTTGCCTAGGATTAACTGTCTGAGGAAATCCATTCAAAGCACCTGGATGGGGTCAGAGGGACAATAAAAGGGAGTCTATCCCCCTTGCTTGCTACGTGGTTAGATTTTCTTCTGCTGGGAATTCCTTGGGAGAAGGGGGCCTGGTGTGCACTTAGCTATAATCCCCTGTGACCAGGTAAAGTTCTCATCAAGATGCTTTTTTTAAATGTGATATGTCTGTAATCTCAGCACTCAGGAGGCTACGGCAAGGAGGATTACAGACCTGTGAGTTTGAGACCAGTCTGGGTTCCATAACCAGACCCTGTATGATGGCTCTGTTGGCATCAGGCCAGTGTCTGAGCCACGGGAATAATGATGTGGTGAAGATTAAGCCCTTCCTTACTGCTAAAGCAACAGCCTTAGCCAGGGACTGCACAATGGGAGCTAGAACAGGCACTCGTGGGGACCCGGTTCCACATGAAGGAAGTATTCTAATTCCAGCACACTGCAGGCTGAAGCCTAAGACCATAAGAGCACAAGATGTCAAGGCCAGGATAAGCAATCAGAAAGACCTTGGACCAAAAAAAAAAAAAGAAGAAGAAGAAAAAAGAAAGAAAGAAGGAAGGAAGAGAGAGAGGAAGGGAAGAAAGGAAAGGTGGCAAAGAAGGAAGGCTAGGAAGTAAAGAAGGGATGGAGGGAAAGAAAAGATTACAATGGTACCCCCAACTCTCCCAGCAGTTGGTCGGCCTGCAAAATGTACTTCTGGCAAATTCCTCCTTGGTCTCTATCCTGCCAGGCTCATTCTCATGTAGACTCTACAAGAGAAGTATAGCATTACCAGCCAGAGAAGGAAATCAACCTAATGTTCACTTTAAACCGATGCAAAAAAAAAAAAAAAAAAAAGGAATTTTCCATTCGCTTATATTGGGAAAATGTGTTAGGTCTAGTTTGCAAATTCTGACAGCCTCTTAATTTCCACTAGTTTGATGATGCTTATTGTTGTTTTGGGGTCAGTCCAGCACTCTGTGTATTCAGATGCTACATTCTGGACCCCCAAAATCTGGTTGCAGTCCGGAGGAGTACATTCTCACACACGGTAAACATTGTTTAAACTTGGCTCCCCAATAATTGCTGATTGGTTAGTAAAGGAAAGGCTACAGCCTGTAACCGGGCAGAAGAGAAGGAGGTGGAGTTTCGGTTCAGCTTGGATTCTCACGCAGGGACCACGATGGGGGCGGGGGAGGGAAGAGCCGAGGGGGGAAGTGTAGGAGAAGGAAGGAGGAAGTTAGAGAGGAAACGAAATCCAGCCCAGACAGGATGAATATTGGCAAGTGTCTAGGGTAGTGTGGCTGGGAGGTAGCCAGACTAGCATAGAACATTGTTTTTAAAGGTACCTGCTCAGTTATTGTGCTTTAAAAATTGTTAAATAAATAAATAGGTCTCTGTCTCCATCACTTCAGAACTAGCTGGGTTAAAATGCCTAAGAATTAAATAACATTCAGCAACAGCTTATGGGAGGATTTTTTTTTTTTTTTTTTTTTTTTTTTTTTTTTTTTTTTTTTTTT
>OU015742.1:1954608-1968563 GCA_907169655.1 Acomys percivali | reverse complement strand
TTTTTTTTTTTTTTTTTTTTTTTTTTTTTTTTTTTTTTTTTGCTTCTGAGAAGTGACACATCTTCAGAGGCTGGGGTGAGGGGATGTAGCTTGTGGTAGTGCGTGTGTGCCAGGCCTTGGGTTCTATCCCCAGCACAGAAGAGCAGGAGTAATAAAGAAACGCTGCTGGAAGTTCCCCGTCTTTCTCTAGCCATGCTCACTTAGGTCATACAAGCTCATGGGGCTCTTCTCCTTCAGAAATTTCCTCAGACCTGCTCTGGGAAATTAGCCCCCATGTTGGCTGGCTTCAGGAAGAATCAATGAGGCCTTGAAGGGTGAACTTCATTTGCCTGTTCTGTTCTGATGCATATTTTCAAGCTTAAGAAACTGACTGTCCAAAAATCAAATTCATTGATTTTTTTTCCAAAGGGCAAGTACAAGCAGATGGCCCAGCTCAAGAGGCTTCGGATGGATTTTTAGTTCTTACTCTTTATGTTACACATACAACACCTGCTATTTTGGAGGCAGGACACACACACACACACACACACACACACA
This sequence comes from Acomys percivali, assembly GCA_907169655.1. Lineage (NCBI taxonomy): Eukaryota > Metazoa > Chordata > Mammalia > Rodentia > Muridae > Acomys > Acomys percivali. The sequence goes on along the minus strand of OU015742.1, from coordinate 1,968,026 downwards.
CACACACACACACAGAGAGAGAGAGAGAGAGAGACAGAGACAGAAAGAGAAAGACAGAGACAGAGAGAAACAGAGACAAAGCACACTAATACTGACTCTTATGGAGGTGCAGAAAGCTGAAAGTTTTTCTGCAAGAAAAGCTATGGAGTTGGAAATGCTGTCTCTGAAGCCTCATGCCCTTAAGCTTAGCCATGAGTTCCAGGGTTTGGGGGACCCTGTGGCTATGACCCTAAGGGCTTGGTAAGTGTGTGGTTGCTGAAACCAAGATAGTTCTACCTGTTTAAAATGCAAATGGGCTCAGAGAATAAAGTAAAACTAGGCTGGGGGATTCCAACGACAGCCTCTTCATGTATGTATGAGCAATGTGGGAATCATGGTTGGGAGTGGCCAGGAGAAAGAGGCTCATGCTCAAGGAAAGTGCTTACCTAGCCAAATAATACGCAGGGCACACATCATCCACAATCCCAGCATTTGGAAGGAAGGGGCAGGAACATGGAGAGCTCATGGTTAGTTTGAACCGTGTTGTGAGTTCAAGCCCAGCCTAGGCTACGTATATAAATATAGATGATAGATAGATAGATAGATAGATAGATAGATAGATAGATAGATAGATAGATAGACAGATAGACAGACAGACAGACAGACAGACAGACAGACAGACAGATAGATAGATAGACAGACAGATAGATAAGAAAGACAGAAGAGCAGTCACTGCATAGATGATCTTCTCTGAACTATTGAGATGAGTTCCCCACAGTCATCATATTTAGTTTGGATTTGGGGTGCAGCAGGAGGAGTATACCTGATTTTGACACAGGGTCTTTTGTGTGTCAGGCTAACTTCAAACTCCCTCCGCAGTTGAAGTTCACCTTGGACTTCTGATCCTCCGTTTGCCAAGTGCTGGGATTACAAGCAGGCGCTGCCACACCTGGTGCTGAGGCTTCGTTTGCTCACCTGTAACAGGAAATAAGGATGCTTTTGGCCTTTCCAAAAAGCGTTCAGTCCTTGTCTGAGCAAAGATGGAGGCAGTTTTCCAGGCAGAGGCAGTTCTCCTACCTGCTTCGCGAAGGAAGAAAGCGCAACTAAGCAGGGAAACGCAGTCTGTGAGAATCCTTAAAGATGCCCAGGTCTCACCTCTATTTGGTGATACCATATCCACCCTGGAGCCTACGTACCCACAGAGGGAAATACCTTAGTAAAGGTGAAAGTTCACACAGGGCTCCTGAAGAAGGCCTCGTCCCTTTGCCAGTAGTGGGTATGAGATGGTATAGTGTTTATGCCAGTCTGTTTTCTGTTGAAGAAAAAAAAAAAGCCTGACATAATTAAATTAAATTAAAAGAAGGAAAGATGGCTAACAGTTAAGAGTACTGGCTTCTCTTCCAGAAGAGATGGACTCAATTCCCAGCACTCACATGGCAGCCCACAACTGTCTGTTAACTCCAGTTCCAGAGGATCCGACACCCTCCCACAGTCATATACACAAGCAAAAATACCAATGTACATAGAAGAAACAAATAGATAAATCTTGGTGTAGAGATGAAAGCTTTGTATTGACCTGTGGAGTTTAGAGGTATCACGGTCGTTTGGCCCTGCTGCCCTTGCCATGTGGTAGCTCAGCCCTTCATGGATGCAGTAAAGGCCAATTCACGTCTAAGCCAATTCACGTCAAGATGCACAGGAATCAAAGAGAGAAACTAGAATAGGCAGATTTCATATATCCCTTCCAGAGTGTACCTGAGACCAGATTTCACTAGCTCCCACCTCTTATGGCCTCTGGGACCAGGCCTTCAACATGTAAGTCTTTGGGGTCCATCATCGGTTGTGTTAGGAGTCCTTTCCAGGGTGAGACCCAGCCTTCCAGAAAGTTCATTTTGCCTTGGTTTTTCTTCTCCAGGAAGACATAGAGCTTGTGCTAATGTTCTGAGGTCCAATCACAGCTCAGTTTTGTCCCACTCCTCAGATTCAGATGGATTGCTCCTTTAGGAAGGTATTTGAAATTGAGTAAGACTTTGAACTCCCTTTTGTAACTTGTGTTTGTATCAGGTTTTCTGATGTGTGTGTGTGCGCACACGCACTAGAAATCAAATGCTGGGCTTTGCACATGTTAAGCATGTGTGGTACCACAGAGCTACACCCAGCACTGTAACTGGCTCCAGGTCCTCCATCAGCTGGCAGAGTTTCCTAGCCACCCTGACACAGGCTCCTGCTCTCACGGTCTGGAAAAGTGCAGGACCACAGATACAGTCAGGAGCTAGAAGAGCCATAAAAGCCTGTGGTGAAGAGGCCTGTGGGCAAATGGAGTCGAGCTATCTCACAGGGTAGTGAAGCTTGTTCCAAGGAAGGTGAAGGGAGACCATCCCTGCAGGAGCACGGCTCAGCTAAGAGACAGCACATTACTGCCAACAACACCCCCCTTCTTTATGTGTGACCTAACCAGGCCCCCAACTTCTCTGATCTTGTGTTTCATCATCTACAAGTACACAAGTAATATCCGACTTTCCTATACCTTGAGGCTAATAACTGAACGAGAAAACAGAATGAAGACATTTTCTTTAAAAATACTAAATTGTATAAACTATAATCATTATTATATAACATGAACTGCCATGATTATTTTGTTCCTAGAGTACTAGTTGAAATCTGGAAAACATTTCTCCATGAGCTAATTTCTACTCAGCATTTCAGAGACAGGAGTTAATGCACCAATGCCACCATACATGCACACGTGAGTATACATCGCACATTCTTCCCAACTGTGCTTTTCATTAGAGAGATCTTTGTTATAGGATATTTCAAGGAAAAATATAATTCTATGTGAAGCCTTCAGTCTCACCATTGGCTAGAAACCAAGGCTTTAAAGTCTTTATTTTATGAAATTAATGAGTATATAAATATCAATATGCAAAACAAAATACATGTCAAGGACTGGGAGTGTGGCTCCATTGGTAGAAGGTTTGTCTAGCATGCACGAAGGCCTGGATTGGACTCCCAGCGCAACATAAACCAAGCATATCAGCTAACACCTATAATCTCAACACTTAAAAGGTGGAGGCAGGAAGATCAGAAATTTAAGAACATCCTCAGATACATAGTAAGTTTGACATAGATGAGACCCTGTCTCAAAAAGAAAAGATAAACAAAAGTCAAAAATCCTCATGCAGTAAAACAGGATTTCCCCAGGAGGTGGTCATCCTAGCATCATTTATAACAGTGTACCATTCTCCAGCAAACAGCTCCAATTCCTTACGGCCCTTGACATTATTACAGAGATGCTTGACACTTGTTAAAACACAGGGGGAAAGATGCCAGAGCCCACTGTGCTCAGCAAAGCAAACAGTAGACATGGAGTTGGCTCTGGTGGTCATAAGTACAGTAGAAAGCAGGAAGATGAGACTGTGAGGACACAAGGGTAATCGTCTGCACAGAGGATGGGGTTTCAGCGGGAGCTTTACTTCCTTTTTTAGTGGTTGCTTACATTTATTTCTTCATTTTAAACCAAGAGAAAGGTATTTTTAGATTTTTATTTAAATCAAGTGTTCTTAAAGGCTTATATGTGCAGGGCCTGTTTGGCTTCGCTGGCAAGAACTGCCAAACCCATTGTTCCACTGTGGCTGTGGCAGTAGCTTTGAACGCAGTGGTTACCAGGTTAAGGAGGGCCAGCTGGGCAGCCTCCACACAGGCCCAGTCCAAGCCACATTATTGCCTCCAGCACTTCTGCAAGGGGCTCGCTTCACCTGGCTCTGAAGTTGGCGTCATAGAGCGTGAAATCTACTACAGATGCAGGGCTCGAGGAAGGGATGCGATGGCCCAAAAAAACCATGTAAATCAAAATAAGCCCCCCCAGAAATACACAAGAAAGACCTAGAGGCCACCAGCTGAAGGCTGCCATGCTACAGGAAAGGAGGCTGAGCACAGGTGGGCATCGGGAGTAGGAACTGGGCCGATCAGCTCCCCAGACTTTGATGGACCACCTTTCCCTTCCCCTTTAGTTTTTACAGAAGAGCTGTAGCTGCCCTTTGTTCCCAGGGTGGGGACAGTCAGGGTCCTTCTCAGATGACCACAACTAACGTTCCTGTTGTCCCAGCAGAGCCTGGTTTCAACTTTGCAGCCCCATAGAAGCGCAGCAGGATGCTGTGCTCGGGGGCTGCCCATGCTGCAGACCTGAGATCCCCCTCCCCCTTGCTCCTGTGTTAACATTGCATTGAATGAGAAGTCTTAGCCTTGTCTTTGAAGTTGGAAAAAAAAAAACCTCAGAACCTTTCCAAAGAAGGTTCAGCAATAGATTTGTTGTTGTTGTTGTTGTTTTGGTTTGGGTTTCCTTCTCTCTCTCTCTCTCTCTCTCTCTCTCTCTCTCTCTCTCTCTCTCTCTGTGTGTGTGTGTGTGTGTGTGTGTGTGTGTGTGTTTTAAGTTTTTATGTGTATAGAGAGTTAGGGTGGTAAACAAGATAAGAATCCTCTTGCTTCTCAAGGAATTCACAGAAGTATGAGCCACATGCACATGCAATAGTATGGTTAGGCACTCACCACGTGCTTTCTTTCCTGGGTTAACTTAACCTACTGACAGATATTCACAGGCAGGCAGACAGACAGAGAGAGAGACAGATATATTGCTGTTCCTCTTCCCTCCCTATCCTTCTCTCTCTCCCTCCCCTCCCCCTTCACTTTTCAGTGCCAAGGTTAGAACTCAAGGCCCTGGGCATCCCAGGCAAGCTTATCACGAATGCATGCTATTAAGGAACTCGGGCCCGGGAAAGCAAAAGAACCATCTAGAATTTCTCCTTAGGACCTTATCCATCCCTAGCCAGAGGCCCCCTAGCAGGAAGAGCTAACAAGACACATCCTGGAAATCTATGAAATAAGTAAGCAAAGACTTTATTCTCTGAGTCGTTAATCTGCCAATGTTGAAATGTCTTTGTTTACTTATTTCAATACTTAGAGTGACATTAAACACAAATATTCTTTTGGGTATTAATATAATTTGAAAAAGCTATACAAAGTTTTGTTTCGTTTGCTTGGCTTGCTTTTGGTTTTGTTTTGCTGTGTTTTATCTTGTAATTGAGACATAGTCTCTCGACGTAGTATAGGCTGGCCTCGTTCTCAGTTCTCTTGACCCAGACTCCCAAGTGCTAGCGTTTTAGTATGTGACACCAGGCCTAGCTTCGTAATACTTATCAGTTGATGTATTTAGTGTGAGGGGGTAGCACTTGCCAGAGCCATAGCATGCATGCAAAGTGTGAGGGCAGGTCCTCTCTGTCCACCAAGAGGACTCCAGAGACAGAACTCGAGGTTGGCAGCAAGCACCTTCTCCACTGAGACATCGGGCCAGCCCACTTAACAATCTACCGTCAGTGGGCCAAAGCAAACACGCTGACAGTTTATTTATCATCTTTGGATATATATTTAGCAAGAATAAGTAAAACACAATAATTTGCTTCTCTCGTGTTTGTGTCACCTAAACTTTTGGCAAATACGAAGTCTCTGCACCAGCTGTGATATGCATCACTATGATGTGATGGACGGCTGATTGGAAAATAGATTTCAGCTACTTCATTATTTCACAAGTCCAAAGTCTCAGAGGTTGATTTACAGAGAAAGAAAAAAATGGAAGAGGAGTTTTAAAAATGTTTGTCATATGATGCAAATTTACTCCAAAATTGTACTAATTACAAGTCCGGATGCTTTATTACTATTTGATATCATGTCAAAAAGAACTTAAATTAGAAATTAATTAAATATGCAGGTAGATAAAAACCTAAGGAAGGACTGAGAGTACAACCTAGTAGGATTTTCCTAGAATGTGCAACGCAATGAATATATTATATTCCATATATATATATGTATATATGTCTATGCATGCAGATGTATGTGTGTGTCCGGGAGAGAGAAGGCTGAAGTCGGAGCTGTGTTTCTGCACTGTGTGCAGAGATCAAAGTGGCCTTTTTACAGAGTTTTAGTGCAGTGCAAAGCCCAGAGACTGGACCTGTCAACAGGTGTGTGTGTGTGTGTGTGTGTGTGTGTGTGTGTGTGTGTGTGTGTTCCTGAGTTTAGGAATGCTGCACCCCAATGTGCAAGCTTATGAGACACTACCACAGGACACAGGCAGGCCTTCTGGACAACTGGTTTTCCTTACACAGAGGCTGTTTATCCAGAAACAAACCTGTCCAAGCTTTCTTACAATAAGGGGTTACAGGGAGGACCTATGGACTTGCTAAGGATGTCTGGTTCAACCGTGAAAAAAGACGTTGGCCTCAGCCAGCAAGGGAAGTTATCTCAGGAGGCAGACTCCTGCCTGATATGCAGGAACATATGGAAAGAAAGTCTGGGAATGCAGAAACCCCTTACCTGGTTGTTTGAGGAGGAACTGGGAAGAGGAAGCCCAGCCATTGTTCTCCTGAGCCTTGGGTCTTATTAATTAACTGCTGAGCCTAATTACCTCCATCAAGAGCAAAGGTGGAGCTTGGGGAGCAAGCACTGTAAAGGGAGGTGACTCTGCACTTAGGAACCCAAGCAGAGGGGCATCTGGTGTCTGATGACTTCGAATCCTGCCCTGGTGACTGAGCCTGCTGCGGTGTCTCCCACACCTGCACCAGCGGTTCTCCATAGTGCTCCTTGCAAAAAAAAAAAAAAATAGCACAGCCACCACACACACTCTCAGTGCTATGGGTTACCACAAAGTATTGAGACAGGGGCCCTCCATGATCAGTGCCCTCCCAACTTTGCTGTGACTGGTGGAGCAATCATGGTGGCAGCCAGTAGAATACAAGGGTAGATCTCCAATTAAAGACACCATCTCACACTCAAATTCCTGTTTCTCCCCATGACTTTTCCAGCCCTTGTATTGTTATCTTCAAGGATCAGAAGGCCATTTGAAGAAGTTGTGTGACCTCAAAAACTCCAGGGAAATCAAAACAGAACTCCAAAATCTGTTTCCCAGCTGTGTGGCCCTAGGCTAGATGGTCAGTCTGTCTTTCCAGGCTTCTGTTTCATCTGTTCACACAGCCAGGATCATAATCCTTTTTGGTTGTTTGGGAGGCTGAGTTATAGAAAGCACACCTTGTGCTTTGTTCATGATTCTTCTTTCCAAAGCATTTCTGCCATGATTCATAAAGGCACTTCAGTCCTGCCTCATCCAGTTGTTAAATAAGGGTTCGGGATTCTCAAATGTTCCCTTTTCACTTATTTCCCAGTTTCCCATAGTTACCAAGGCTTGGACTCACTTGAGACCATTGGGAGGCAACTGCTAACGTGGCCCAGCACGGAGAAGTTTAGGCTACTGGCAAGGTTCACTTACAGGGAGCAACTCCCCACCCCCGCCCCACTAGCTCAATGTCAGGCCTGCTACACTGTGCCTCTGTTTTTTAATAGGGACTCGGTTTGAAGTGTAGAGGCTTCTTGTAGGCCCTTTGAATACTGGGTCCAGCCTCTGGTTCCCTCACCTCTGAGCTAGACTCCTGGCCTTGGTTCCAAATTCTGCTTGCTCCCTCTAGTCTGGGAGCTGCTCTCTGCTCCACTCTCCAGCTTCCAGGACTCTGAGCTGATTCTCATTAGAAGGTTTATAGCCACTACACAAATTTTAGACTCCTGGAAGCTTAGATAGTAGAAACCCTTAGAGAAACAGCTGGCTGGCCTCCTCCTCCTTTGGTAGGAGAATCCCTTCCCTTTGAGGTTGCTTGTCAGCATGCCCACTATGTCACAGGCATGGTGTTGAACCAAGTATAATGGTTTGAATAGGTATGGCCCCTGTAGACTCTTGACTTTGAATACTTGGCCTATAGGGAGTGGCACGGCTAGGAGGTGTGGCTTTATTGGAGTAGGTGTGGCCTTGTTAGAGGAAGTGCATCCCTGTACAGGCGGACTTTGAGGCTTCATATATGCTCAAGCTACACCCAATGTGGCACACAGTCTCCCACTGTTTGTGGATCAAGATGTAGAACTCTCAGCTCCTTCTCCAGCACCATGTCTGCCTGCGTGCCCCCATGCTTCCTGCCATGATAACAATGGGCTAAGCCTATGAAACTGTAAGCCAGCCCCAATTCAATGGTTTCCTTTATGAGAGATGACTTGGTCATGGTGTCTTTTCACAACAATGAAACCCTAGCTAAGACACCAAGAGATTAAAAAAAAAAAAAATGAGGGAGGAGTCAAGAAACTCTATATTGATGCTGTAAACACAGCTGTAGCCTCTTGGGGGAGCCGTGTCCATCCTGGTTTCACTCCAGCACTCCCAGAGAGGAATCTTCTTACAAGGTTGTGGCCCTGTCCATTGTCGGGCACCTGCGGTTTCTACATTGGTCTTCCTTAGTTTAAGTCCTCACCTGCTTCCCTTTTCCTCCACCTTTCACATTTGGAGTTTAAGCCAAAGTCAACTCAATACAAGCTTGCATTCCTACCTTTGTGGGATGTGAAGCCTTCTTGCAACCTCCCTGGGCATGGACCAGCTCTGCAGTGAGATGAGCTAACACTAGGTGCCATATCTGATAAGAGTATGTTTTACTCTACATGGCAATTTTATGTCTTTCTCCAGACAGGTATTTTTTCTTATTTCCTGCCTAAGTCAAGCATGTATTTGACTGTTTCATGGTCTTTCAATCCCCTCCCACCCCAGCCTCTGCCACTAGCCTGCCTCCAGCAGTGACCGGGGACTCAATCACCGGCAGGTCCAGCGGACCCTTGCTAAGTTCTGTTTGGACTTTCTGAACCATTGTCCCCTTCTCTTTGCTCAAAGGGTCTCTTGATGCCTACACTCTGTTCTCAGGATTCTGTCTCGTCTCCCTTTTTCTAGAAAACTCTTCTTATCTGTCATGGCTGCTTCTTTACTCTTCCTCTGCCATCTGTGTTTGCTTCTAGTCCCCTTCCTCAGCTCTTTGCTTTTGCCCTGGTAAAAACGGTGATGATAAAGTCCATTCAGTTCTCACTGTGCCAGGTACACTGTATGTGCATGAATGTGGTTGTGGTGGTGGTGGTGGTGTGTGTGTGTCTGAGAGAGAGAGTATACACACCCCAGTTCAGTCCCTTAGAGAAGGCTCCTAAACCCAGCTGCTCTGTCAACTGTTGTCTTGTAGTGACCTCCACCCTAGTGAAACTTCAGCCTCCCGACCTGTTCACAGCCACCACGTTGGCATCTCAGACTGAACCCTTTCCTCTAGCCTCCATACCTATCTGTTAACAGCTTTGGGGCCTCAAGCTCGGCAGGCCCGCGGCGTCCTCCAGATGGGCTCAGGCACACTCTCTTTCCCTGGAATCTCCTTCCACCCCGGCTTCTCTTTTGTAACCAAGTCTAACACCTGGGCCGTCCCTTCCACCTGACCTGCCCCTCACAGTTAACTGCGCTCTGCTACCTTTTGAAGGTCCCTCGCTTCTGCCCTCCTCTCCTTACCCCTCCCATGGTCTTTGTCTTCCTCCCCCACCCCCTGCCTTTATTTCTTGCCTGATTCTTGCACATTTCTTAACTGCTCCACCTGCCTCCGGATGGACCTCCTGCAATTTATTGGCCTATCTGGTGCCCAAGTGCTTCTTCTAAAACCCCAAGCTCCTTGCCAAAGACCCTTGCTGGTTAATCATTGCCTTGGAGATAACCTCCACATTCCTTCTGTCTCCTCCAACCTATTTGTCATGAGTCTCTCTGAAGTCTCACGGCCACCTCCCTGCTCACCCTCTCAGCTCCAGACTAACTGGATTAGGTGAGTTCTTTGCATAACTTACAAGCCATCAGCATTGTCCTCACTGGGCACTATGCTGCTGTCTCCTCACCATTGCAGCTGCCTGTGACGCAGAAATCAGCTACAGTCATGGGGAAGCAGCCGAAGTTCAGAGGAGTTAAAAGCCAGGTCTCCAGAAGCCCACTGGTGCTGGAACCATGGCTCTTCATCTGACTGCTCTTCCACTCCTGAGTTGGAATGAGCAGCAGCCTGGGCATCTCAGGCCATTCACTTGGAAAAGGCACATAAACCCAGCTGCTTCGTCCTTGAGGTCTCCCAGTGAAACGTCTGCCTTTCAACCTGTTGATAGCTGTCACACTGGCATCCCCAGGCAGAGCCCCGACCAGGGTGAACCTCTGCCTCCAAAGTACAGGATTACAGGTGCCTGCCACGATACAAAACCTGAATTATCTTTCTCAGTCCTTCACAACACAGCCTTAGGGGATGGGGAATTTTCTTATCTACCCTTTTTAAGATGAAGAAGAAAAATCAGAGGTTAAACAATCCGTTCACCCCACAGCTAGAGTGAGTCAGGACCGGAATCTTAAACTAGCAAGCTGACAATAAGAACTGGAGTTTTAACGTGAGGCCGCCATCCCAGAATGCTGATTCTTTATCACGTTTCAGAAGTGACAGTCAGTAGCCAGGTGTGGTAGTACACCCAGTACCAAAAGCCTGAAGGAAGAAGACTGTAGTGAGTTTAAATCTAGCATGAGTGATGTGGCCTCCTGTCTCACGAACAAAAAAAAAAAAAGAAATGCTAGCCAAGTCTCCACCTCCCTACCGCCTTGCCCTGTACAACCAGGTTGAGCCCAGCAGGATTGTTCTAGTTTTATCCATTAGCACCTTTTAAAATACCAGATGAGAAATTTAACAGTAATCCAACCACAGCCTGCCTGGTACAGTGAACAGCAGGGTCACTGCCTCCTTTGATCTGGATTGTACAGTTCCGACCTATTTAACAGATTAGACACAATAGTTCTGAGCAAGCATGAAGTCTACCTTAACTCCTATTCCATCCCAGTAACACCCGGGCAGGCTTGGGAGTATTAGGTCTCATCTTCAGTCTCCAAACTGAGTAGCTTGGGTTACAAAATAAGTCCCTGGCTAGCCTGAACTACATAGTGAGACCTTGTATTTAAAAACAACAACAACAACAACAAAAACTGAGCCAAGGGCTGGGAGCAGGACTCAGCGGCACAGCACTTGAATAGCATGTGTGAAGCTTCAGATTATTTAAATTTTCAAAGACAAAACCCCCCCCCCAAAAAAAAAAGTGAAGCAGGACTCACCAATCTTCTATTTCTTGTTGCTTGCTTCAGACAAAGAATTATTTATAAAATTGTACTATAAGTATGATACTGTTATATGTACTGAAAGCCAACACATATAAATACACATAGACTAAATCTTTTCTTCACACTATAGATAAAAATAAACTCAATGTACATATGGACAAAAATATGAAATAAGAAATTTCTAGAAGAAAACACAGGAGAAAATCTTTATGACTTCATATTAGAAAAATAGCTCCATCTTGTCATTCATTGTTTGCTTTAGAGACAGAATCTTGGTGATGCCCAGGCTAAACTTGAGGGTTGCAATATTCCTGCCTCAGCCTCCTGAGGATACCAGGCATATGCCACTACATGCATAGGCCATGTATTCCTTAACAGGTAATCAGAAACACAGAGCATGAAAAAAATTTAAAAATTGGATTTTTCATCAAACACTTTTATCCTAAGAAGACTTTTCTAAGGCAACATGTGTGAGGATACACCACTGGTAGGGGGTATGAAATATTTTAAGACATCGCCCAGACTGTGTTAAAAAATAAATAAAAAATATTAACCTCTCTCTTGCTGTGGTGGTGCAAGCCTGTAATCCTGGCACTTGTGAGGGCAAAGCAGCAAAATTATGAGTTCAAGGACAGCCTAGCCGACATAAGCAGACACTGCCAAAAATAACCGTAAATTCAATAATAAGAAACAACTCGACAAAGTATATCTGCATACATAAGCAAAGCAAAGATGCTCAAAACCATTCGTCACTAAGGAACTATGAAACAACTAAGAGAAACTAACACGGTCACACTAGAACAATTGAATGATGCCTGAATACTAAAAACACCAAGATGTAAAACTCACAAGCAATCCTTGTTGTGGAGGGTAGGATGACTTCTGAAATAACAGTCTCCTACACTGCCTATGTTAGGCATTTATCTATCTATGTGTCATCCAAAGTGTTCTCACTCCTATTTGCTCAGGGAAAATAAAAGTATCGATTTACACACACACACACAAACACACACACACAAACACACACACACAAACACACACACAAACACACACACACAAACACACACACAAACACACACACACAAACACACACACACAAACACACACACACACACACACACACGCTAGATCTGTGCATCTGTGGCGGCAGTTTTCATGATATCCCAAAGACAACACGAGTGTCCTTGAAGTGATGAGTGCATAGACAGTCCTCGGTATGTTCCTGCAATGGAATACTACACAACAATGCAAAAATAACTGACTGTTAACCCATGCAACAAGATGAAGTACCTCCAAATATATTCATTGAGCTAATGAACCAGGTACATGGCCCACTTTATGATCCCATTTGCATGGCATTTGTGAAAGGGCAAGACTGTAAGGACAGAAGCCAGCTCAGTGACTGTCACACACTTGAGATGGGGAAGTACTTGCCTGCCAAAGGTGAGCAAGATGGTTCTCTTAGGGATGAAGGCTTCCGAGCCTGGAATGTGGTGCTGTAGGATGATATATGCGTTGCTAAGCTCATGAAGCTGTTCAAGAAAAAGGACCGGTTTCAGCAGATGTAGACGTCAGTGAAGAGTGGGTTCCTGTACAGAACCAAACAGCAAGGAGAAACAAAGCCAGGAGGTAAACTGGTAAATAATTATTCACAACTGTTCTTCCAGTCGGGTAGCTAGCGCCTGTTTATAGAAACTTTTAGGTTTTTTTCTTTTTCAGTGATTTGTTTATTTTTATTTTATGGGTATGAATGTTTTACTTGCCTGTGTATATGTGTGTATATGTGTGCCTAGTGTCACCAAAGGCCAGAAGAGGGTGCTGGATGCCCTGAAATGGGGTTACAGACTCTGTGAGCCATGTAGGTGCTGGGAATTGAACCCAAGCCATTTACAAGAACGGCAGATGCTCCTAACGACTGAGCTATCTGTTCTTTTTATGATGCTACTAAAGCGAGAACAGCCATGAACATAAGGAACGCACCTTGTTTAGGCTGATCTTCTTATGTTGAGGGTGTGGCTCAGTGGCAGTGTGCTTGTCTAGCATGTGTGAGGGCTTGGGTTTGACCCCCAAAAACAAACAAAAATTTTTTGAAGAATTAACAAAAATAAATGACTCTGATTTTCTTTTTCTTTTAAGATTTATTTATGTATGCAGTGTTTTACCTACATGTACACCTGCCCGCCAAAAGAGGGCACCAGATCTCATGATAGATGGTTGTGAGCCACCATGTGGTTGCTGGAAATTGAACTCAGGACCTCTGGAAGAGCAGCGAGTGCTCTTAACCTCTGAGCCATCTCTCTCCAGCCCATCACTCTGGTTTTCAAAACCATCTAGGATACAAATGAAGGTGTGTGTTGTAAGCTTTCCAGAATGAGGGAGGCCACAGAGGCAGGACAGTAGTCCACGGCCGAGTCAGGCTGGT
>OU015742.1:1940391-1954598 GCA_907169655.1 Acomys percivali | reverse complement strand
GGAGGCCACAGAGGCAGGACAGTAGTCCACGGCCGAGTCAGGCTGGTGCTCTACCTAACGGGAGTGCTGATGGAGGCCACAGAGGCAGGACAGTAGTCCACGGTGAGTCAGGCTGATGCTCTATCTAACCGGAGTGCTGATGTCGGATTACAGAAGCACATTGTTAGCAGTGAATTAACTGCCACTTACAACAGTGTCATAGCAATAAAAATAAAAAACAAACAAACAGCAAAGCCCACTAAAGTGTTTTAGAAGTCAGGTGTGCACAGCTTACTCTCAAATGCCTCCAGAGAAAAAAAAAACTGTTATATATCAAAACCATTTGATTAAACTATTGTTATGAAAATTGTTATTGTATTGCAATAACTCCAAACCAAAAAAACAAAACAAACAAACAAAATCTCTTTTCAATGCGGTGAATCCTATAAGCAAGCCACAGTGCATTTCATATACCTTTTACACTGAAAAAAAAAATAGTTTTAATTGCAGAATGAACAGAAGAAAACAAAAATGTGGTTTTTCCAAGCCCCATGAAAACTCTCTATAGACTGGATCCTTGTGAAAATGTCAGCTCTAAATACCACTTAACAGATGTTTTTTTCCAGGCTTTATATTGGGACAGACATGAACCAACTTCCCTTTCTGACAGCTTCCCTCATGATGGAGCAAGCCCCACCCCACCCCCAGACACTCACCTGTCAATTTGCCTTTCCAGAATGGAAATCTCTACCTCCCTGAGACCCTCCAAACCAGAACTGAACATCCATGGCTTACCTTCATGTTAATGAACACTTTTCCTCAGTAGGTCTGGGCAAGTCCTTTATGTATATTCTATGAGGATCCCGTCAGTTGGTGAGTCTGATGGGCCCTGATAGCCTTCTCTTTCTCAAACTCATCTCATTGCACACTAATACTTGGGGCTAGTGCATAGTTTTTAAGGGAGAAGAAATTAACCCAAGCTACTGGCCGTCGTTGTAGAGGCCTGTTAAAACGAGGAGCGAGATGCAGCGGCTTCATGTTTAAAGCTACAGGTAAGTTCCTACTCACACAGCAGCCACTAAATATCATAGGACCAACACACTAAACTTTAATTAATTTAAACCACATCATGGAGGTTAGTAAAGATTGGGTGAGTGAATAAAGATTGCCCTCCGAGTGGTGACTCAGAGACTCAGGTCCCTTGGTGTTTGTGCCATTGTCATTTTCATCATGTGCTCTACACAGTGAGCACTGCTGGGCAAGAAAGATGTGACACATGAAGATGTGAGTCTGGATCCCACAATGGCCAAAGTCCACATCACACAAAGAGACACCAACAGGCCAACATTAATTGCCTTAAGGCTGTAGCTCAGTGGCAGACTGTGCGTTATGCGTAAAGTCGGAGCTCTGTCGTCCTCCCCCAGCACCACATACAAAAGAGGTGGGGCTTACATGCCCTCTTACTGCAATGAGCAGTCAGCAATATGGAGGGGACCCCACGTGACTGAAGGCTGAGCCATAAGGCAGTATAACTTCAGCCTGACTTGTTCTCTCTGTCAGTGCTTGCCCTCGAAATGTAGCCAACAGCCAAGATCAACTGGGCACAACCCTTGCAGAGTAGGCCCTAGGCAGGAGGGAGTAGAGAAAGGCATCTTGCTGTGTAGTTCCTAACCTGCAAATGGGAAGAAATAAGAAGTCGTTATTGTTTTGAGGCTTCTTGCGTGATTTACTTAATGGAGTTCTCAGACTCCCAGAGGAGAAGGCCTTACCTTACTCACCATCTTCACTGCCATTGCCATCAGTCAAGATTTGAACAGAAACATAAATAGCATCCAGACAGGAGAAATTATGGAAAGTTTAGGGGTTGGGGGAGGGTCTACAGCTAAAACAAGACTGATAATTTGTTAATGACACATCCTGAGACTAGCAACAGCGTGAAGGCATTACCATCTTATGCCAAATGAGCAAGGTAGGAAACAGTTAACTGTAATTTACAGGATCTCTAATTATGGGGAGGGGGAATAAGTGTCAGAAAGGAGGTGTGACCTTCCAAGAGCAAATAGAGGCTTCTCAGACAGTTGGAATAGATAGCATAAAGGAGGACAGAAGACTCAAAAATATAAATATACATGTAAAGACCTTACAGCTCATCACCATCACTATTTTGATTATCATCATCACCTTTCAACACCATCATCACCATCATTACCGTCATCATCATCACCACTATTATTACCATCATCATCACTCACCATCAACATCATAATGGCTTTATATTAACCCAAATGTCCATACTCTTTTGAATTTACAAAAATTATTCTTTATATTTTTATCATATCATCTTTAGAAGTTCTCTTTTGCAGTATCTCCTGCATCTAACCAAGGTCTTTGCACATAACTGGTTTTTGATATTTCACAAATGTTTTACAATACCTACTCTACCCAAGGATCTGTGTTACAACCATGAGTATAGCAAATGAAATTGTAAGATGACTGGGTCAAGTTACATAAGCAAGATGCAAAATGTTAGGCAGGTTTGATCAGAGAAGATCTAGATCATGTGGTACCTTGGGTTGGCCTTGAGTAAGAGTCAAACCCTAAAAGTTGTGTGCCAGCATTGGCCTTGGGTGAGAGAACATTCCAGCAGATACATCTGGGAGACATACCTTCTATACCTCTTCTATAAAGAGGTAACCACATAAAGAAAAGATTTGAAAGTAAGGAAGCAATGTTTTCTGAGGGTAGAAGACATTTTGGCTTTACTGGTCTGTAGAGAGTAGAAAAATAAGAAGTCAGTCATGAAGCTGAAGAAATTGAGTGTTCATATTGAGATAAGTCTTAAAAAGCCAAGAGGGGGCATTTGTACTGAGCACAAGAACTAAGGAAAGTCACTGATGCTTCTTGAGTATAAGAAGAAAATATTCTAACTGCTTTTCAGGAATGTCAAAGTGTCATCATTGGGTAGGCTAGATGGAGTAATCACAGATACCAAGTGGGGACATTATTTTCAGCACTTTGTTCTATTTTCAGAAGTAAATATCTGGGGTAGGGTACAGAAATGGTGTGGTAATTGGATGGCAGCTTGAAACCCAAGACAGTGACGTATGGTCCTTCCCCCAGCCAGTCATGGTGCTTGTACATTGCTCAACAATCACAGGTATTTATTCAGTGAGTTCTAGGTACCAGGCAGTGGTTTTGACTGTATGGGTAGGTCAGGAGGCATGACAGATAAGGCCTGAGGAGCAGGGAGTGCCACAAGCACAGCTTCAGAGCTAGGAGCTGGCAGACTAGTCTTCCTTGCCTGGAGTGTCCTCCTCTCTTCTTTATCTAGAAAACACTTACTCATGCTTCAAAACCACCGGTGACTCCCCAGCAATTTAAATACTTGCCATTGATTCTTCGGGCCCTTCCTCTAAAGCAACTGGGATTTCAAGAGGGTAAGAAAATCCTCTAACTGTATAAGAGCTTTCAGGGGCCCGTAGAGATGACTCATTCTGTAAGATGCTGGCCATGCAAGTATGAGGACCTGCCTTCTGATCCACAGTATCCACATAAACGACTGAGTGCAGAGGTATACACTTGTAATCCCGGTGCTAAGAAGGGGAGAGAGGGAGGAAAGGGAGGGAGGGAGGGAGGAAAGGGAGGGAGGGAGGGAGGGAGGGAAGTAGGGAGGGAAGGATGGAGGGAGGGAGGGAAGGAGGGAGGGAGGGAGGAAAGGAAGGAAAGAGAGAACTTGTAAAAGCCTTTTGGTAGTTGATAGTTTTTTAAGCTATTGGGTTAAATCATCAGCAATGTCGTATAGGTCACGTTAAAAATAAGTAAAAGGAGCCAACCTATCTTTGCTAAAACTCATTATTCATCATGACCATTTGCTAAACAGAGGATTCTCTCACAAGCCTCCCTGCTCAGCTTCACCCTAATTGACTCCGTGGGAGGGACATGCTATTGAGCTCAATACCTAGGCTTTTCTTGGCAACCTTTATCTTTGTTCTTAGTCCTCACTCACTGGACTAAGGCAGAAGGTGAGGGGGGTACAGAGACAGGAAAGGTCAGCAAGGTCTTTAAGGGTGAACTAACTTAAGTTGGAGCCGAGGCTTTCCCACAAAGCCTTGGACAAGGATCAAAGCCCCACAGAGCCTCCATTTCTTGCCTGTTCAGAAGGCAAGCCAAGGCTGGCTCCTGTCTCACGAGAGCGGTCTGAGAGTGGTGCTGCAATATAAAACCTCCTGCAGTCATTTGATTGCTAATCTAGTTTGGTAGGGCTCAAATAAACTGTACAAGGATATTGAAAGCACGGGAAAAAGTGCAGAAGATAGACTATAAGGGCTGCCCTGGTTGCCTGTCCAAACGAAGTGGTAAGACCCTTTTTGCTGAGCACACATCTTGGATGCACTAGAAGGTAATAGAACACTTTTTTCTTTTCTTTTTTGTTTTTTTTGTTTGTTTGTTTGTTTGTTTGTTTTTCAAAACAAGGTTTCTCTATGTTGCCCTGGCTGTTCTGGGACTCACTCTGTAGTCCAGGCTGGCCTCAAACTTAGACAGCTGTCTGCTTCTCCTTCCTAAGTACTGGAATTAAAGGCACGAGCCTCCATGACCTTTGGGTGAGAAACATTTTTTTTAAACATTGGATTTGAAGCCTTTTCACAGGAGGGAATATATGCCTGGTGTTATACACATTATCAAAAGCCTACAGCAGGAAGTGGGAAACACAGTCAATGATCCTTGCCATAAATCTACTACTGATGCTTTTCAAAATAGACATGCAGTTATACGTTCACACTCACAGGCCAATGCCCATGAATCAGTCTTGTCAGAGAAGGTTCTTTTTGTTGTAGGCAACAGTTGATATAGAGATTCACAACTGACCAAAGTGCTAAGAGTAAATGATAATTGAGTGGTCAACACTAAGCAGGACATCCTATACCACCACCTCCAGGGCTAAGGACACACCACAAAACAGGGACCAGAAAGACTGTGAGAGCCACAGGATGAAGAGGACTATTTGGAGATGTCAACTTTTGGATATGGCATGCCTATTGCAATCAAGAACTGTGGCTCTCAGCACAAGACTTGCACAAAACAAAGCTTACAGTCAAGGACAAGGCAAAGTTTCAAATAAGCCCATGGTTTTCTAAGAGGCCATTTCTGTAGTTATCTTGGAGTGCATGCATCCTGCAGGCTGCAGATTTGACATGTTTACATGTAGCCTGCAGGCTGCAGATTTGACATGCATACACATACTCCTGAAGGACATTCTCCTGAGGGCCACCAATGGTTGCAAAGACCCCCGATGTCCTACTTCTTTCTCTATAAACCTGAGGCTGGCCTTAGGAATTTGTGGCTACCTGTCACAAGTAACACTTCCATAGCTTTAAAATGGGAAGTCTCAGTAAGAAATGATGGCTTACAAATGAGAAGGAGCTCAGGACCAAGGAGGAGATACAGTAGCCCTTCTCATGCACAGAACCCATCCCAAGGCTGCTGGCGTATGCCCAACATCTCAGGCTCTTACGCCCCCTCTATATGCCGTGTCTTCTGTATGTGTGTCTGTGTTCTCCAATACATACACGACTGTGATAAAACTGAATTTATAAGGTAAGTACAACACGAAGGCAACATCAATAATGGAGGAGGATAATGACAATATGATGTAATAAGTTTTCATTGACTTACTGATCATTTAACTTCAAACTTTCTATTGCAGAGTTTCAGACCAGCATGGACTTTGGACAACTGGTGCCCCACAAAACAAAACCATTGATGAGGGGTTGGTGGTACTTGCTAGTCTACTTGTATGGTAAGGGAACTTCCAGCTATGCCTCAGCCTTGGCAGTACTGATTGTCAGACAAGGTTATCACTAGGGAAAGCTTGTAGGGAGACACCCTCAGGCAAGAGCAGAGGACTTGTCATGTACTTCTAGCAGGAAAGGACAGGAGATAGAATGTTCTGGAGTGAGTGAAGGCAGAAGAAGGAGAATCTATGGCTTGGCTAGAGGAAAGGTGTCCCATTGCACTTGAATGTATAGTTATTGATCCTGTTAGTCAGCAAAGACACTCTAACACCTTCCTTCAGACCCTCTCTGGGAAAGCACCCAAAAGGGGAAAGTACTGAGAAGCTGACTGGAAAAGGCTCCTGCGGGATCCTCCTGCTCCAAACTACTTCCTCCATTCATGGTCCACCAGAAATATTTGGAAGACATTTGGAGCTCACCTCATCAATCCATCTTAACCCCTCACCTCCCCCCCCAATGTCTACCTGTGTCCCACTCCCCAAGTCCTAGCAAATTTCAAACCTGTTCTAAAAATGAATTTCTGACTATTTTATTTTATTTGTAGTGCTGAAGACAGAACCCAAGGCCTCCTCTCACATGCTAGACAAGCACTCTACCGCTGATCCACACCACAGGCCTTTATGAGTGATTTAAGAATCTAAACATTTTCACTTAGAGTGAAGGAATTGGTTTATAAGTTCATTCTAGAAAAAGCAGAAACTCTAAAGCTTCACACGGTTGGGAACAGGAGCTGCAGAGGGGTTCTGAAATACACCCCATAAACAGTCCATAGTGAGAAAGTCACCAGGGAACTTGGCAAATGGTGAGCCAATGGCTTGAGAAGAAATGAAAGTGGTCAGGACGGTAAAGGAGACTGATGTGAAAATCCAAGGTTACAGTCTGGGCGTGGTGGCGCACACCTTTAATCCCAGCGATCTCAGCACTGTGAGTTCGAGGCCAGCCTGGTCTACAAAGTGAGTGTAGGACAGCCAAGACTACACAGAGAAACCCTGTCTCGAAAAAAAAAGAAAGAAAAAGAAAAAGAAAATCCAAGGTTACAAAGAGTTGCGGTTGTTTTGACCTCTCAAGAAATGTAGAAGAAGCTAGAAGGAGCGGTGGAAGAAGGAATTCATATGTTAAATACACCGTACTTGGTGTAATAATAGAACTTCCTATTCAGAGAGTCTGTCAAGACACGGAAGAGGAAACGCTAAAAGTTAAGAGGGAGGGCAGATAGGAACAGTTAAGGGCATATACAGAATAGTGAGAGAGCCCGTCAAATAGAATAGTCAAGACTGGAACAGAACTGAACCTGGACCTATGGGGAGGCTTCATGATGGATGGGAGTGGGTAGAGTGCCTGCTTACGGATGTAATCCACGATCCGAAGGAAACTGGGAGCTACCTCCTCACAAGGTCTGGAAGAACTTGCAGAGCAAGCTCCAAGGAGAAAAGCCTGACCGATGGTTGCCCACTGCGCCAAGGTCACAGAACCCACTGACAGGCTATCTTAGAGGTCAGGAGGGGCATCTAACCAGCAGCAGGGCAGAAGGAGGATAAATACAGAATACTTGTTCAAGGAGGCAGAAGGATGTCAAGTTCTAGGCCAGCCTGGGCTACATGGCCAGACACTACTTCAAAAATCAGAACAAAAGCAAAGGAGAACAGAACAGGGAAAAACAAGCAAACAAACAAAAAGCAAAACAAACAAACAAACAGAAAAAAAAACCCTAGAAAAGTCTGGAACGATACCCCTGTATTTATTGAGCTAATGTACATGCCCGCCTTGCTCTGTGTCCATTCTTGCTCTTTCTCACTGTGATTTGTCGAAGACTCCATATGCCTTGAGACTTCCCATCCTCTGGACTCTGCTGATGGTGTCTGTGGGCTACTCCTCTGCCCTTCCGATTTTTGGCCACCTGAGAGTTAGACCCTAAGGCTGCTACAATTCTCATTTGGCTGCTTGTCAAAAAAAACGTTCAGTTTCCAAATGTGTTACATTAGTTACACACTTCTTTTCCTGATGTTCAGACTGATACTTGATTAAACACCATCTACCTACCCTTTCCACTCAAGATTCCCAATGTTTGTCATGGCCCTGGCAGGAATATACAAGCTGTGGCTTAGTTTTTATTATTGTTTTCTTTTGTTGCTTTTTTTGAGAGAGTCTCATGTAGACTTGGCTGACATTGAACTCTCTATGTCACTGAGGATTTCCTTAAACTTCTGGTCTCCCTGACTCTACCTCCTGAGCTCTAGCATTACAGGCCTTATCATCTCCTCTATGTGGTGCTGACGGGGTCAAACCCAAGGCTTCATGCATGTTAGGCCAACACTCTAACAACTGAGCTACATTTCTTGAGGAAAATTTAATCTATTTTTATCAACAGAAAATATAAGACCCCAGATACAGTAAATCAAAACATAGTAAACACCAGTAATTCTTTTAAGGGTTATTTATGATTTTTATTTATGTGTATGTCTGTGTGTATGTGTATATGTGTATGTGTGTAAGCTTATGTGTGCCACATATATGCAGGTGCCTCGGTGGCCAGAGAGAATTGGATTCCTTGGAACAGAAGCGACAGGCAGTTTTGAGTTGCTTGGTGTGAATGCTGGAACTCAGACCCGGGTCCTCTGCAAGAGAAGTAAACACTCTTAACCACTGAGAGACATCTCTCCAGTCCCACTAAAATTTCTTTAATAGAAATATTATATGGTTATTCTGTGGCAAACTATAATTAATCTTTATAAAATGAAAGCAACATTTACCATATGTTTCATTACTGAAATTGATAGGTATGGAACTCTGTGTATTCTTTCTTTTTTTTTTTTTTTAATATGGATTGAATGATAACTGGAAAGGAAAGGAACTTTAAAAGCCATATTCCACCCTGTGGGCATGGGCAGCCATCTGTAGACAGCACATGTGGTGCCAGAAGATGATGCTGTGGGCTCCTCTCCGTGGCTGTGGTCCTTCCCTTGTTATTTGCACTCCACTGCTGCTGACAGACAGAACGGAGCATGGCAATAAACATGACATGACCAAGGAAAATTTAAAAGCGCTTGGTAAGTAATTAAAGAAAACAGAGTTGAGATACCACTAAAACATTGATTGGCCCATAGGCTTCCATGTAACCTCAAAGTGTGAATTGGAGGGTCTTGTGGTTACAAGCATGTCCTTTTGCCTTAGGCCAGTGGATAACTACAGAACCCTATTGACTTTGCAAGTGTCCAGCGTGCCCAGAAATCTCCAAAAAATGCCCCTAAGCTGTCAGAATTTGTGCCTGCATCTCTATACATTTCTTGGAACGTGTCTGATAAATGCTAACCCATTTCTTTTTTTTTTTTTTAAGATTTATTTATTCATGCATTTTGTGTATGAGTGCTCTGTCTGTCTTCAAGCACACCAGAAGAGGTGATCAGATCCCATTGCAGATGGTTGTGAGCCACCATGTGGTTGCTGGGAATTTAACTCAGGACCTCTGGAAGAGCAGTCAAGTGCTCTTAACCACTGAGCCATAACTCCAGCCCCGCTAACCCATTTCTAATTACCCCTGGCCTGGAGAAACCCTAAAAAGCAGGGGTGAGGGCCAACCATCATTTTGAAGGACAGACTAGTCTATTATTTATCAGAATTGTACCCAGATGCATCCATCTCTGCCATATGAATTGTTCTATCAATACTCTGTAAGGGTGTGTCTAATGTGCCACAGAGAGGGAGAATTCCATACAATGAGGTAGATAGTGATCCAGCAAATGGCAGTCTAGTAGGTGGTAACTTTCCCAGATCCCCCATCTGGGCCCCGGAAGGAAGAATTGGGAAAGAGACAGACAGATAAACCCAGGAACACTACAGGAAAATGAGCAACTAGCACCCAAAATGCTAGCTAGAAGAACAAGAGAAAAAGATCCAAGGTTCAGTATTTCTGCTCAGGATTCCAACAAAATCCCCACCCCTACCACACCCACTGTTCAGGTCCTGGCACTAACGCTATTTATCAATAGTTGTCCCTTGGCCTATGCAATTTTTTTCACCAATTCTCCTGAGGCTAGCATCTGACCATTTACAGTCTCCCTATTTCACCCCTGACACCCAACCTCCAATCAAGTGGAGTAACTGGGCAGGGAGTTGGCCCCATCAATAACCTGTCCCAGGGGATGGTGAGATGGATCGGTGGTTAAAAGCACTGGTTGCTTTTCCAGATAAGGCAGGCTTAATTCCTAGCACCTACATGGCAGCTCACAACTATCCTTAAGTCCAGTTCCAGGCACCTGACACCCCCACACAGACATACACTCAGGGAAAACATCAATGCACATAAAATAAAAATAAATAATTTTTAAAAATTTAGGAGCCTGTCCCAGACAACCCCAGGCCCTGAATAATTATTTACTTTCTAAAGGCTAGAGGTTCTGTATAGGAGGGTCTTATGGTCTGTCATGAGAAGGCTAAGTATATCTATGAAAGGAGAGTACTTTAAAGCTGACTCTAAGAATTTAGTCCTCTGTGCCCTGTTTAAGAGACTCTCTTTGGAGATCTGTAGGCCCAGAGCCACATGCCCAAAAATATGGCAGCTTTGTGTCTGAGGAGAGACAGTTTCAATGCAGAGTCCAGAAAGGAGAGAAGAGGGGGTGAGGCGTGCTGAACTGAGAGCAGGTGTGCAGACTGAGATCCCACACGTGTGCTCTTGATGGTCCTTGACCCCACTTGAGACAAATTCTTCAGATAACCATAAATTCCCATAGCAACTTGGTTGATGTCGGTATTTCTACTAAGATTCTGAATCCAGAGATAGGACGGAAGAAACCGGTTTCTATTTTTCTCACATGGCTATCAGAAGAACCTGAGCTATTCTTCCAAGTCCTGGCTGCTTACATGAGGCTTCTTTCTTTCTTTCTTTCTTTTACATTTATTTTATTTTTATTTTTGAGACAAGCTTTCTCTGTGTAGCCTTGGCTGTCCTAGACTCACTTTGTAGATCAGGCTGGACTTGAACTCAGAGATCTGCCTTCCTCTGCCTCCTCTGCTGGGATTACAGGCATGAGCCACTGTGCTTAACTTCACCGAGGTTTCTCTAACAAGAAGGGAGTCTGAACTGCCAGCATCAGTCATTTCCAGAGCACATGAGAAGCATACTGTGTTCCTCAATAGTCTGAAAGATTGCTCTGTCTTATCCTTGAAGGGAGAGCGCTGTGGTCAGACCAAGGAGAGGAGTTGACACTTCCAAGATTCTCACGGGCATTAGGTGCAGGAAGAATGACTTGAGTTAAATGGGCTCAAGCCAGTTTGTTGCCTGCGTGTCAGCTCAAGAAAAAGAGATGCTTTCCAGAGCAGGTGACAAGCATCTCAAAGACTTATCTCCAGATCCACAGCTGAAACAATCACAGGGAAACAATCTAAATGGCTTCTGCTGTGTGACCTCGGCGTTGCTAGTGCTGTGACTCCGAGAGGGTCCATGAAGACAACTCTCCCAGCTGGAAACAGAAGATGAATGTGTGCGAACTCCAGGGATGGTGAATCAGGGATTGGAGCTTGGGGAAGAGGTAAAATTGAATAAGGAAGTTTCACTAGATTGTTATCAACAGGCCTCCCGGTCTTCCAGAACCTCCAGCTGGACTAAGTGTGGGGAGCCTGGGTAAAAGGTGACATGGGTTCTATTCCTTAGGACTGGGACCTGCTGTGAGCAGGGACTTCGCTGCACTCCAGTTGTACATGGGCATATAGGACGTGTAAGTAGACCCTCCCCAGGGCGGGAGTCAACACTGTATGCCAATGTCAAGCGCTCTTAACAAAGAAGGCTGTTCTCAACTTCCTGTAGGAGGGAAAAGATGCAAGTTCTGTGTAAGAGGCTCCCAGAATCACCACCTAACAGTTTGTTATAATTGTATGGACCCAACTTTCTGCATGATTCCCTGGTATCCCAAAAGTAGCTTACATGTGGCTCCCCTGCCCCTCTCTTCCTAGTCTAGAACAGAGTTGAAGCTAGCTAGCTCCCAGAATCCTGTCTGCCTAGATACCTCCAGGCAGGTCCCCAAATTTGTGATCCTCTCTTCCATCTGCCTGTAAGGCTTAGTGTTCCAAGGTCAAAGGGTTTTCTAGCATCAGACAGCACTATGTAGACCCACCCTATTCAGAATTGTCTCTGCAAGGCTATAGTGAACACTGGCAGAGTTCATCACCAAAGACCCCTTTCATTCTTTTACATGTTCACAGAGAGGGAGTTTGGGATGGTAGCTCAGCGCAGTGAAATCCCATTGTAGCTCCTGAGGTGACCCCAAAGAATCACACACCTAAACTTTTGACATCCTCTATGGGGTTAACGAGGACACAGGAGGGAGTTGGAGCTACCTGGCCCTACCATTCTTGCCTGCGTGGCACCATGAGTGTGTAGCTACATCTTCCTGAGGTCTATTCTGCCTGGCTCACCTAAATAGGCAGTCTCTCCTCACCTCCAAATGTCCCCTACTGACTTCACGGTGATTGGCCGTGAGCAGCCATGCTAGAAGCCTTTCCAGAATACTTTACATTCGAAGCAATTGTGTCCTCCAAAATAATGTTTGGCCCTTTCTTCCAAGCACAGAAGCACACTTCAATGCAGAAATTCTTTTCCCAGGAAGATGCATCATGAATGGGATTTGGAGAATCAGGGACCTGCTATCTCCCACTCTTCAACCAGCAGTCAAGTCCAGAGGCCTTAGGAAATGTAGCCAAACTGTTACTTGTTTTTCCTTGCAAGAGCAGTGACAGAATAAATTGCTATTTGTTTGGTTTTGTTTCCCATATACAAAACCTCCTGGGCCCCGACCCCTGGCTGCTGGCATTTTAATTAATGTTAATGTCGGCTGACCCCCACCCTCCCCCAGTGACTCCAAGATAAATTGGCAACTCCAGACAAAGCCATGTGTGAGTGAGGGTACCCCGGAAAAGCCAACCTTTCAGGAAGGCTCCCTGGACTGGGTAAGCTGCCCCTCCCCCACTCTCCCAGTCAGCAGCAAATTTTTTCAGTTCAAATAAGAATGAGGTGTGGAGATACATTCTCCTCTTAATAAATAAGTAAAATCCTTGGAATCTCTGAGTTTCAACTTTCTCTTCTTCACTTCAGGAGCATTTTTATTCAACGATCAAAACTACTAGAATATAATCAAATCCTAACTTCACAACAGAAGAATCACTCCGAGCAAAAATGTGACCAAAACCCAGATTCCGGCTTTGAAATCAACTTCTGCTGGGTCAGTATAGAGTCATACTTTCCCCCTAAGAGATACTGTGTTTCTGTTTAAAAATATTTTTCTGTAAATTTTTACTGTTCCCTGTCTCCCCCCCCCCCACCATCCCCAGCTTTCCCAGCTTAAGCATTTTATCCAGTTTAAACGATGGGATTTAAATTGCTATTTTAGTAGAAGAGGCTTGATTAAAACTTGTGTCCTCATCAAATTATTGGACAGTGGTTCTTGGGCTCTGTTTACATTAGTGTCAACCTTAATTTAAATTCTGCATAACTATATTTGCTTCACTAAATGCATTCGCCAGGAACACACCACAAATTACTTTGCATTACGAGCTGAGTCTCTTTGTCTATCACAAAGTGTTTTGAAATTAGCACCATAAGTAACTAGCTGTAAGTGTCACTTGATCGCCTTAATGCCTCATTAATCAAACCCCGTGGCAGCTGGTGTGATGTCCAGGCCCCTTACGTATAAGATCAGTATCACTTGTGCCTTGCCTTTGACCACAGTCTTTAAACTCAATTCATTATTTGTGAGTTTGCCCTCCCCCTCAGGGAGGCTCCTCCTCCTGGGGCCTGCCAACACGTGCAGCTTTGTACCCATCCAGACATTAGAAATAAAAACCCCGGTATCCCTCCTGTGGAAAGCCCTGGGCTCAGGGGAAGTAAGTCTTTTTAATGGAAGAGGATCCCTACCTGTTTTTTCAAATTATCTACCATGATTCAACATGACTCTTAGATATATCTTAAAATCCCATTATGGGGTGAAAAAAAATCCCTGGACCAAAGTTAGAAAAAGGAAAATGAATACATTTATCTGGACTGGTTAACTTCGCTGCTATAGCCTCAGTTCATGGAGGACTAATGTAGAATGGAAGGCGCATGTAGCCTACGCATATAATTGGTGGTAGCAGTGCTGGGGGAGACAAAAACATGCACCTTTATTATGAGATATTATGGAAATATCTGTATACAAAGGAAAAACAAAAGAACTGGAACAGGACTAAAATATGTCATCCCTATTTAAAAAAAAAGAGTATTATCCATTCTAACAATGAAATCAAACAATGAAAATCAAAGCAAAAGATGACACATTTGATAGGATCCTTTATTTTGGTCTTTTCATGATGTCACCAAACATTTGCAAATGTCTAAGCATGCCTTTTTCCCTGCAACACACAAACACACACACACACACACACACACACACACACACACACACACACACA
>OU015742.1:1875567-1940381 GCA_907169655.1 Acomys percivali | reverse complement strand
ACACACACACACACACACACACACACACACACACACACACACACACACACACAAATACAATACTCCCTGGCATTAAAATCGCTTCCCAACTGCCTGTGGACAGTTTAGAAGTTTGTGGGGTGAATATGTGGTAGGTGGCAGTTTCTCTGCAGGAGAGCCCTCCAGCAGGAGTAGGTCCACACGTGGCCTCTGGCTGCCTGCTCGTAGTTCACCCCCACAGTGAGCAGAGATGAACAGGTGCCTCAGAGGCACCATGTGAGGTCGCCTCTTCCAGAAGAGTGTCTCAATGGGAGGCCTTGGCTTCCTGGCCTTTCCCTCTGACCACCCAGCAGGAAAACATATAGGAAAGAGGTTTTTCCCCACCAGTTTTGTCAGTGGGAAAACAGATACCGATTCACACATTCAGGGCCCCAAAACTTACTTGCTGCCCGTGGGCTTTGGGTGGTGAATGTTCAATGCAGTTGTAGCAAACCGTTTTCTTTGGTGTAAAACTTGTTTGCCTTTTCACCTTATAAAACCTTACTCATGTTAAATCAACCTTATTACAATAGAACTAAGCATCGGAGGAGCCTCCCAAAGCCAACCAGTGATAAAGTCTACTGAGTCAGAACACAGCATCCAGCAGTGCAAAAATTCAGTTAGATTTTGACCTTGAAATAACATCAGAAAGAAGAAGGAAAAAAAATCCAACTTGGATATAAACTAAAGCTTAGGCTCCTGTCTACGTTCTCTTGTGGTGGCTAAAACACGCTCTGCTTTTTAAAGGATGGAAGCGGGAGAGCATAGTACCCATGCTTTAGGTGGAATTTACTCTGGCTATAAATACAATTTACAACAAATATAAGCGTGCATTCATACCCCAGCTCCAGGCCATCCTCTTCCCAATATGATATACCATCATTTTGCAATTTTGGACAAATGAACTATAGGAAGAGAAGGCCAAAAATGATGTACAGGAACCTCAGATTGTAACTGAACAATTTTTAATTTGACTCCTTCAAATTCTGCCTTCTGTTTTTAGCAGCTGAAGGAATTTGAAAATGATTTAGCACTCAGAGTCAAAACTAGTCCTTCCTACACGGCGCACACACACACACACACACACGCACACGCACACGCACACGCACACGCACACGCACACATACACACACGACTCTCCCCTAATAGACAACATTTTGCCACAAAACATCGGCCCTTCAACAAAAGTAGCCCGCAAAAGATCACATCTTATCCGAGCTTGGATTGAGAGAGAGAGAGGAGAGAGAGAGAGAGAGAGAGGGAGAGAGAGAGAGAGAGAGAGAGAGAGAGAGAGAGAGAGAGAGAGAGAGAGAGAAAGGCATGAAGCAGACAGCAGACGTGAGCAATGTAAGAGCCCTCCCTCTGTCCCCTCCCAGTCAATTGTCAATTCTTCCTTCCCTCCCTCCCACTCCCTGGTCAAAAGAAAGAACCGATCTATGCCTGGTACAGTAAAGACACCCCGAGATTTAAGGGGATAAGTGAAGCCTTACTTAGCCGCAAGGCTGCAGCTGTGGTCTTATCTGGCCAAAGGAGACAGGGACAACAAAAGATCGCAAAGAAGGGACAGTGGATGCATGGGAAAGCCACTACCCCAGCATTGTGGCGCCCTTCTGCTGAGCAAATAGTTCAAACTGTTCGCTCCCGTCTTCTATTCTCTGCCGGTTCGTGGTGTGCGACCTCGCATTTCATTCTGCAGGGAAGGTTGCTCGCTGGGCCCATAAGCAAACAGTCCAGCAAAGAGCGGGCCCTCCTCCCCTCTTCCCCGGAGAACTAGCATTTTTATTTCGGCTCCAAGCTGTCAAAGACCTGGAGAGCTGATGTCGGTGTCCTGAATTAATTGCTTTAAGCTGGAGCAAGCTCCGCGGGCTGCCAAATGTCCAGAAGATGTTTATTAATAACGTTTTCTCCAGGATTCCAGCTCAGAGCTGTTCTTGGGTGGCGGCCTCTCCCTGCTGCCACTCTCTCACCCCTGGCCTTCCCACACTCCATAGGGAGTTGCCACTTTGAGTCACCGGGACGAAATTATAAATTGCCTTTGGTGAAAATATACACCTCGGTAACAGGACACTTGCGAAGGGCAGATGTGATCTCATCCATAGTGGTCACAGAAGGCCCTTGGCTTGACTCGGAAGTGGGCTGTGGGAAGCAGACAGTCCCCAGGACACCCTTGGGTGCTGCTCACTTATCTAGTAAAATTAACCAAAGGAATGGGAAAAAAGGGAAATCATCGTGCTCCCCTCCTCTCTCTCCTTCCAATCTCCCTCTCCCAAGAAAATCCAGACAGGCAGACAATACAGTGCATGTTCAAGTTTTCCTGAAAAAGGGGGGGGAGCCCCTTTAATAGAATGAAATAATAAACCAATTTATATACCGATATAAGACCGGGATCGTGAGTGCCACTGTGTAATTTTCCACTTGACTTTTCATTATCTACCTGAACAAAATCAATCTATATGTATGGGATCAGCATACAATTCCAGAGATAAAAGCTGAATAAATGCGCTTTGCATATCCTGCAGATAAAAGACACAGTGCCTGGTGCCTTCTTCTGCAGGAGATGCATTTATTAAATAAATTGTTGTGTCAAGGAAAGAGCCAGACAACGTGGTATATCATCAGTGTTGACTCCTTTGCTGGAAATATTGATCCTGCAAATGAACAGTGGTTAATAAGTACCCTGCAGACCATATCAGCTCTTTTGCCCTAGTTTGCACTCTGGGGTCAGTTTTCTCCCAACCAAACCTCCCCAAGGGGTTGTGGGGAAGACTTCCCCTATTAGCATGGATTTAAGGCTGAGGACTTCAAGGGCCTTTGAAATCCTCTCCACAGAAACAAAGCACCTTGAAAATTCACACACACACACACAAACCTCTACGAAGCAAGTGCCCTGGCTTGCGAAGGCCTTCATAAGTGAAGGGTAGGGGTGGCAGGCTGTTCACTGGGATTGGTGAGTTTTACTTTAAGCCGGTTGTGTTTCATCCTCTGTTTGTCTTTCCTCACCTGTGAGAAAGGAACTTAAAAGCTCTCTCCACGTTTGCAGCATAGAAAAGCATCACCATAGGTGTGGCACTCTTATTCCCTGACCTGTCAATAGATGCTGAGTGTGGCTTGGTGTTTGGTAGGTCCTGCTAGGTACAGGAGCTCTCTGGTCAGCCTGGCCTGCTCTCCCCAACATAGTCCTTAAGGAACTTTTTTCTGTTCTCATCCCTATTCTTCTAAGAATCACGAATTAACTTCCAACATTGTCTAAACTAACAAAGAAAGCTCCCCTAAGGATGGATAGCCAGCCAGCTTTCACCATAAACGCTTGCTCTTGAGTCGGTGGATACTTCCTTGCTACTGAAGAGGATTCCTATCTCACATCCGAACATGGCTCTTAAAGATTTCTAACAATGAGTCAGTCTCTCTCTCTCTCTCTCTCTCTCTCTCTCTCTCTCTCTCTCTCTCTCTCTCTCTCTCTCTCTCTCTCTCTCTCTCTCACACACACACACACACACACACACACACACACACACACTTCTTTATTCCTCATTAGATTTGGTAACTCTAAGGGAAACTGAATAACGTGGGCAACTTCAGTTCTGCAGGGAGGTCAAACCACAACTTTTTATTTTAAGACCTTTCCATTGACAATTCTCATGGCTACTACTCTGCTGTGAGTAAGCTTTTCCCTAACCATCCAGTTGTCTAGTTTGCACACAGCATAGCACCCACCTGGGGCAGGGCTACCCCACCTCTCTATAAGCCAGCCTTGTTTTGTCTCATTTCTCTGTTTGGATTCAGTAAACACTGAGGAAAGTATGCAGGGCCATCAGACTGTAGTGTCATGGCCTTTTGGGGACATTCTTGTGAGGGTCAAAGTTCAGCATGGGGAGAAGCTTCTGTGCTCCCTCAGTCACATGGTGCTTTTAGGCAAACAGACCTGCGAACCCGTCCTTCCTCTGGCTCATCTTTTTGTTTCAGTAGCTGTGAAAAAGCAAATCTCAAGAAAACAAGAATGTGCCTTAGAAAGGCCTTGTGTGATAGCACACAGCTGTGATTCCGGCACGAGTTTGAGGCTAGACCTGGCTACAAAGGGAGGTTGCCCCCACCCCCACCCAAATGCAGCAATAAAAGTAGTTTTTGATCCCAGCACTTGGGAAGCAGAGGCAGATGGATCTCTGCATTCAAGGACAGCCTGGTCTACAAAGTGATTTCTAGGGCAGCCAGGGCTACACAGAAAAACTCTTGTCCATAAAAAACAAACAAACAAACAAAAAAAGAAAGAAGAAGAGTGACCATGTTACTTTTATAAAAAGGGGAAAAGGGTAAGATTCTTCTTGAAGCATTGTGAGGCTCCCTATATCCTTACTATAGAAACGATCCCTTCTATCCTAAGATATCCAGAAACATTTTAGCAATGTGTTAACTAGCAACTTAAAATGTCACCTAAGAGAACAGGCAAAAAAAAAAAGCAAACAAACAAACAAACAAACAAACAAAAACAAAACAAAAAACCCACAAACACATGGGCTCCACTTAGTATATAGAAAATTATGTAGGGGCTTCTTATCCCCCCTGATTTTCATGAAGAAAAGGAATGCACTAGAATGGACAGGGTATCCCCATTTCTGCAGTGCAATTTGCTCAAGCCGGAAGCTGTCATTGCTAAGTCGTGCTCTAACTATCTTTTGCTGAAACAATGCTCCATGTCGAATCAGAATCCTGACTCAGAGTTGCAACACAATCCATGCTTATGAAGCAAATATTTACAAAACAGGAAGAACTGAGTTTTCCTTAAAAGCTATTGTTGGTGAGCATGTCACAGCAATCGATGGTGATGCTGTTTCCCAGGAGAGGGAGCATAGAAGTCCAGTAAGTATGCCTAAGTGCACACATTCAATTGAAAGTGGCAGGGCAGAAAGTTGTTGTTCACTTTGCTGGCTCTAGGAGTTTAAAAACCGTATATTAGTAGTTCTGATACTTAAAGAAAAAAAAATCAGAAGGTAGAACCTAAGAATCCAGCCTGAAAGCATATGCATAACTCTTGGCTGGACTTAATGTAACAAAGACAAGACAGACAGTTGGTTGCATAGTGTGATTCTTGAAACCCTTTTAGAATCTGGGAAATGGTCTGATGTTGTGTCTATGTTTAAGTGAGATTATTTTTTTCCAGAATAATGGGCTTATTCATTATTTGTTGTGTGTGCATACAGAAGAAGGAGGAGGAGGAGGAGGAAAAAGGGGGGGGGAGGAAGAAGAAGAGGAAGAAGAATACAAGTTCACTCAACTTTCTAACAATTCCAAATAGAAGGCAGAGTAATGGATTGTGGTTCCCTCAACAGCAAAGCCCTAGAAGAATCCCTTCGTAATGAGCTGAGTGGAGAAATACAAGGTCCATTTCACAGAGGCAGAACTGAGTGGTTCTGTCTGTACTATGACAGAAGTATTTAGTTCGCTCTTTTGTAGAAGTCAAAGGAGGGCACTTTCCAAAGGTGTTTTTTACTGAAAGGCAGGAGGTGGAGAATAGCTGGAACAGAGTAAAAAGCATGGTCTTCTACCAGAAGTCCTGACACACCCTTCTAGAACCTTCCACTCTTCTCAGTAAGGATGAAATCCCTGCACCTGGCTGTTGGAAATTCCATCACTAATATTCATTCAGGACAGGGAGAGTTCTAGAAATAGAGCAAGGGAAAAGATTCTGTATCCCAAACATTCCTAGAACTTTCCACATGGCTTAAAATGCCTTTCAGGTAGCCCTGCATCCAAATAATTAAAAGGTAAATGAATTTTTTTTTTGATAGCATACTGCAGTTGTGGGGGAAGTTTCCCAAATAATATCACTATAGAATACAAAAGAGCTCAGACAGGAGACACTTGATAATTTATTCTAGTTTTATAGTCTACAAATGTTCAAGAAAAAAAAACTTAAGCACAGAAATATATGAGAAAATCTCTAAAATGATTTTAAGATGTGATCCATAAAGAATTGCTTTCATCACATTCTTAGAATGTGCTTATTGCTTAATGGTAACAATTATGTATTCTGGGCTGCTGGGTATTAAAGCACATGCTTAGACATGCTTAGGCCTGGTTGGCAGCCTCAGCACTCCAAAGCAAATAAACAAACAGCCCAGAACCTATATATCCTCAATTAATTTCTTCTGCTGTATTATCAAACACAAGAGCACTTGTCACCAAGGAAAGAACAGGTTCCATTTAAGGAAAATGAAAACAGTTGCTCCGCTACGTAGCTTAGGTAGTGACAATTTCACAGTGATCCTCTTTTTAAAAAAGCACTTAATATACTTCCCCAGCTGGCGACCCAGTTGTATGTCACAGCTGACTCCAAGCTGCCAGAGCAGCAGTTGTGTCAGATACATGGCTATATGGTGATGTTCATCAAAAATCAAACCAGATGTTCACAGGTTCACAGCCCTGCACAAGATATTTAGCTCTCTGCTAAACCAAGTGGTTTTGTGTGTGTGTGTGTGTGTGTGTGTGTGTGTGTGTGTGTGTGTGTGTGTGTTGTTTTGAAAGGAACCCTGGTTCTCTGAAGAGATCTCTATGCCTCATCTCAACCAGCACTTAAAAGTCTGAAGGATTATCTGGAGCCCAGCACAGGCAAGTGTTTTGCTCCAGGATTTATTAACACCTCTCACAAGCTTCAAGTGCTTCTAGGGGCTGTAGATCAACTAGGGAAAGCAAGGACCTCCATGGATGGTAAGCACATTTATGAA
The DNA here is from genome assembly GCA_907169655.1 of Acomys percivali. Classification (NCBI taxonomy): domain Eukaryota; kingdom Metazoa; phylum Chordata; class Mammalia; order Rodentia; family Muridae; genus Acomys; species Acomys percivali. The sequence goes on along the minus strand of OU015742.1, from coordinate 1,933,644 downwards.
GTCACAGGACATTGGTGGGAGACGGCTCTTGCTCTCTGCTATCCTGGGAATGGGGAAAAGGCAAAAACACAATAGGAAACGCATAGCTGTCCTCTCTGAGAAAGAGATAAGCTTGTATTTCAATAACTTAAAGAGAAAGAGCAGTGCTAATGAAGAATTGCAACCCAGCTTTGCAGGAGACTCAAGGTAGATTCAAAGGGCAAATACTGAGGTGAACTCCCTTCATAATTTGAGTTCCTCTTCCTTTCCATTAAATAAGTAATTAAATGAAGAAAAGGCGGCCAAGGGTGACGCCACACAGAATGATTTCACGTTGAAGGGATACTCGATTCCAAAATCCCAACTGTCTATCCTAACTAAAAAGTCACCTTGGGTCTCCCAAAGTGGACATGACTGAGGACGCATTTGACATAAATTTTAAGTCAAGTAAAGAGAGTTTTTGGAACTGTATGTTCTGGCTTGTATGGGGTTGAATTAGGGTGAATCCAGTGTCCATTTTGAGTGCAGCTTGTTTTCACTTCCCCCTTTCTGCTGTTCTGTGGCTGGCTCCGTGTGGATGTACAGATGGTAACATTCTCATAGTGGGCACCCCAAGAAGGTCACATGCTTAGCATCAACGACAATTAGTTCCCTTTTTAAAATGGAAAATGTCATTAAGTTCTTGAATAATTCAAGAGTGGCGGTCACAATACAGTGTCCCTTTTGGGGGTCTTTATGGTGCAAATGACAAAACAAGGCGATGCTATCAGTAAGAGTAGATCTGAGGTTTACAATGTAGCTCTATTTAGTGTGACAGGAAAATTAAATTACAGGAGGCACTCATTCATTGTCACCCGTTAACAGGCTTGGGAAAATTGTGCATCCCCGGGGGCAAATCACTGACAACGTAGGAGGGAACTGAAAATATTTCATTTTAATTGGCTGCTGCTTCCTTTGCTTGGCTTTGAAAACAACCCACTAGCGCGCGAAATCAGCGCAACTCTTTGGAAAGGGTTCCGGAATCTCCCCAACTGGAACAGGAGCTTACGGGATCTGCCCAAGAGTCTCAGGGCTGTCTTCTAGGCGCAGTGGCAGGGCTCTGCACCCGTGGGACTCCTGAAAAAGAAATAGACTGGCAGGTTTCAAGTAAAAACCGGTTTCCGCTGCTGCCCAGAGCAGAACAGAAATCATCGTCCCGAAACAGGGCCTGACGCTGGGACCACCAGGTCTGGGGTAGGCAGGAAGGAGGAAGGCCACCAAACTGTCTTCCTCCCCAAAGGAGAAAAAGTCAGATTCCTTTGGAATCCTGGGCTAGAGACAAGGCTGCTTGGGCCCGGAGGAGGTGGACAAATGTCGGAAAGAAGAAATGAAAATCCTCAGAGTCACCAAATAATATGAAAAGTTTTTTCCTACTCCACGTTAGCCAAGCCGGGCCACTTGCAAGAGTCCCCAGAAACCCTCGGTTAGGACCCAAATGAACATGGCAGCCTTGGTCTGGCTTATCCTTGGCCCTTTGCTATCTCTGAAAGCGGCTGACCTTGGCACCTGAAGCAGGGACCCTAGCATGGTTTTCCCAGGAACCGAAGGACGTGGGGGAGGGGCGGAAGAGTGTCTTGCCCACTCTGGGGACAGCGGAGTGGGGCCGGTCTCGGTCTCGCCCGGCTGGCTAGCTATCAAGGCTGTCAGAGGATGGGTTCCCCCAGTTTCCAGATCGGCCCCTCTCACCTGGCGCGTTCCTGCTTCTCTGGCTCTTTTATTTACCCCGACCCCAGATCGAGATCTCGGCAGGCTTTTCCCTTTTCTTTTGGCCCTGCGGCGTCCCACAGAGGGCTGTGAGAGCCCAGGGGGAGAAGCATTCTACCTGGGCCCAGGTTAGCTTACGAAGGGTTTGGCTCGTCTCTTACAGCTAGCGCTCGGCAGGTAGAAGCAACTGGGGCCACACCAGCGACTCCGCTGGCCATTCCGCTGGTTCAGAATCCTGGTCACGGGCAAGGCTTCGGTCTGTTCGCGCGCGGCTTCTGCTCTGGGGAGGGTGGGGGGCTGCACCGGGCCTGTGTGCCTACAGCGCGCTCGTGGGTGGCCGCAACCGCTGCTCAGCTCAGTGTAGCTAAGCCCTGAGTGGAACCCCGGGAGGGGGTGCTGAAGCAGGCCTGACTTTGGGATGTATGGCTAAACGGGGAGCGGGGGGGGGGCAATATCATATTTAAGAAAAGTGATGTTGGGGGGCGCGCGGGGAGGGGAACAAAGTGTGATTTGTTGTAATGGTAGACGGTTTGCACCTCAGCATGGGCGTGATTTCCTGGTAGAATTAAGAATTAGCTCCTGGAAGTGGGGGGACAATAGTAAGAGGACGTTCTCCGGTTTTTAAAATAGTGTTTCCATTTAAACAAACACTCTGGAGCTCCTGAGTACTATAATTCCAAAGGCAATGTTCTCTGCTTTTAATTTAATTTGCATTTTCAACTCTGATAATATTCAATTTCATGGCTGAATACACGTGTAAACACTGATAGGTTGTGTGTTTCCCCCGCTTGCACCAAACAGAATGTCTGCCGCTTTGTCTCAGTGCCATGGGAGTCCTGCAAATATCAGCAAGTCCCCCGAAATTATTTTTCAAAGCTTAGTGTGATCTTGCCCTGGCTTGGGGGGCGGGGGAGTGGCGGGCTAGAATGTGCAGGTCCTGTGCACTAGCACAAAAAAAGTTCGGGAAAGCCGCCTCACACTGCCAACTTAAAGATAGAAAAGAAAACGAATTCGCCTCCCACAGATCACATTTGTGGTTCTGTCAGGGAACATTTTCAACGTTGTGCTGAACTTTCCCAAACAATCTAAAAGTAACAGATAAATGTGCTCCCTCCAACAGTGCCTCAATATAGTTTTTCCCCCCTCTAGATAGACAAGTATTAAGAAATAGTTCTAAAAAATCTTTGCAAGAACGGTTTAGTTAGCACCATTGATCTATTTGGTCAAACATACAATTAGGAAAAAGATATAAAGTAAAACCGGGTAATTAGTTTTACTCATATCAAAAGTGCATAGCGCTGCCAATGACAGAATGGGTCAGCCGCCTGACCAGACACATCAAACACCAAGTGTGAAGGCAGCCAAACATTTCTTCTCCGTGTTCCTTGGGGTACACTATGCTCCAGACACCGCGGAAGAAACAGCTGAGAATCATGGACCTTTCAGGTAGAAGGTGCAAAATGTAAAATTCCAAACACTTTATTTGGGGTTACTTCTTTGAAAATCATACTTAAAAAAAAAAAAAAAAAAAGCAAAGAAATTTGGTATTTTGGTTTCTCCAGAGCTACTTTATATTAAAAACTACTATCTAATATCAAGGGCTAATTTATTTTCCTAAACATACTATGTTGTTTTTATTTTATTCCAGTCCTGGGAATTGAACCTAGTGCCTTGCCAGTGCTAGACAAGCACTCTACCAACTGAGCTACACCAAGCCTCATCATTCACTTTAAAAATTATATATATATTCTACCTGTCATTGCTGTGGAACACACCACACAGTTAAGCTGCTTCTAGTTTAAATTCTAAGAATCAATAAGTTGAAAAATGTCTTATTTTTATTTTTAATTAGTTATTTCAAGGGCAAGATTAGTGGTTTTTTAAATTTAAAAGAAAAAAGGAAAAGAAAAAAACCCACTAGGATGTTAGCATCCTAGGAAGAACTGATTTAAAGCTGATGATATTTGAAGGTGCTTTTGCTTGTGATTAGCCAATAATAGCAACCCATGAGTAAAGTTGGAGGGATCTAATTTGAAAAAAATATCTTTTCTCCTGTGGAAGGAGGCTAGATAAATATGACAAGAATTCAGTTTTATTATGCCAGCCTTGAAAGAGAAAGCTTCTGAATTTAACAAAAACAAGCATTAAAAAAAAAAAAAGAAAAGAAAAAAGAAAAAAGAAAATTGCCACTCTTTCATGCTAACTGTCCATAGGTGAGGGAAGTGAACACATTTAGCTTTTTGAAGCATAATTATTGAATTTTAAGTTATGATCCTTTAGGGCATGCACTAAATTTTTATATTGCTCTGGCTGGCTGGCAATTACATCTGCTTTGCACAAACAGATGGCAGTGTGTGCTGCTCACCAGCACAATCCCTTCTGGCAGGCCTAAGGTACAGCAGGAAGGAAAGGGCCCCGATAACAGTGTCTATTCGGAGACTTGCCGACGGCTGGCAATACTGAGCACCAAACACCTCTGCCTTTTCTCATTCCCAGCTGGGGAGTAAATGGGGATCTTACTAAGCTTTATGAAACTGCAAATGCTCAGAGAGTGACTTTCCTACTTTATTTCACTTTCCCCACTCCCCAAATAATCTGATTGAAAGACCCAAGGTTGCCTTGTTCAGTGGGGACCTTATATGTGTCCCCCCCACCCCCACCCCGACTCCCACTTTCTTCTGCAACAAGGTTATCCAAGGCCAAACCTGAACTCTGAAGGGCCTGGAATGGAGGGGGGTGGGGTGGGGCGGAACCTAGGAAGTCCCGGGGAGGAGGGTTTTGGCCAAGTAGGGACCTGCAGCCACCTCAGGACTGGCGGGGCATAGGGGCACTTTCCTAAGACTTCCCTTGAAGGTCTTGGGAGGGTTTGGCCTTTGGGAGTGGTGCGAGTCTTAAAATGAAAGTCTACTACCCTTCAGATACCAGGCTGAGAAAAGATGGTATAAAATGAAGGGAGTGTGATCTGTCTGTCCTTTCAAGAAGTGTGGAGAAGGGAGAGTTAGAGGGTGGGAGGGGGAGGGGGAAGGAGGGGAGAAGAGGGGAGGGTCATAGGTGGGGCTGCGTGCTGAGATCCTATGTCTTCCAGCCCTCCCCACTTACTGTTTGTTGTCCACCTAGGTAAGACAGAATCTAAACAGTGCTTTCCACCATCAGTGAAGGGGCTGCCTTGGGGTTCACAGTTGATCTCTCTAAATGAACCTGGCACTCTGATAAGGACAAGTGAGTGCCTGAATTCAGCTTCCTGCTAGAGCTCCATTGGGGGGCTAGGCAAGTAGAGAGGGCTCAGCTTGTTCAGAGCTCTGGGAAGGGAGGGGCTTGAGGAGGATTTAATTGCCTGCCTGGGTGAATCAAAATGTCCTTCTAAAGCAAAGAAATCAAGAGAGATTGGCCTTTAATTGGCAAACTCTGCTGGTGAGAGAGGGGTATTAATTAAAACCTAACAGGACAAAGTATAGGTTGGGTACCCTTCTCTCACTTGTCCACCCCACGATCAGTGCCTAAATGGCATCTTCTCTGTTCCCTGTTCCCACAGTCTTCAGAAGGTTCCCATCCCTAATCCAAGACCTCAGCAGCAGTCAGCCCATTTAGAGTGAGAAGTATAGTTGATTCTAGAACTCTGTTCATCTCTAAAAGCTGGTCATGTGGTCATGACTGGCCATGTCACCTAAGGCTCTCCTGAAATGCCACAGTAGAAGAGATGAAGACCATAGAAAATCTCAGAGATGTCCGGTGACATAGCAGAGAGAAGGAGAAAGAGAGAGGGGGGGGGAGAGAGAGGGAGGGAGGGAGGGAGGGGGAGAGGGAGAGTGTGGGGAGAACTTGAGGCTAAGACTGGAGGAGGGAGGGCACTGCCCAATTCCACACTGTGTTCTAAGGCATGGTGCAAGCAGGTTCTAAATCCTCACTGTGAGGCATATCCACGTGCTGCCAAGTGGCATGCTACCTGGTGGTTCCTTGCTGACAGCAGACCGCTACCCCCCATTGCAGGACCACTTCTTCCATGCATATAGACGTAGGCTATAGTGCCTGGCCAGTGTCTCTGGGGGCCTGAGCTCTAATGCAGATCTTTACTAGATATAAGTCCATATGAAGACAAGTGTTGAGAGGGTAGGGGTTTTTTTCCTCCCTCAGCTGGGCTGGAACATTCTGGAAACTCCAGTATAGGTAATGTATGCAATATGCCTCTGTCTTCATCACCTGTGCGATCATGCTGCCGCCAGGTGCAGGTCAGGAGGAGGTCAGAGGTAAGAGTGCCCCCCCCCCCCCCCCCCCCCCGTCAAGATCTCCTGGCAAGGAATGGGGCTAGCTGAGAAGCTGCACTTGTGAAATTATTTGCCCTCATGCCTGCCTGCTGGTGGTCTCTGGCCCTGACATTTTCATTTTCTCTGGCATTTTGTCTTTCTAATCCCAACTCAAGGACCACAGATCTATCTGCTGGTTCCCTTGCTGTCTCCTCTCTTCCTGCCTTAGCCACAGGTCCCAGAGTTGAGGTGCAAAGAAAACATAGCCCAGATCTGGTTGGGTTTGAAGGACCACAAACCCATTTTAAAAATACGAATCTCCATAACCTGGAACAGTCCCACCCTAATCTGGACTCCGACTACTGGTGGCATCTTTGCTGTCCTACCCTATGGTCTCCAAGATTTTACTGCACGCCCCCTCCCATTTCTTTCAACTTTTCCCTAATATTTCTGACAACCTCCTCTCCTTGGTGACTATGGTATTCAAGGAAAACAGGCTTCCTACTGCTTTGGAGCAAGAGGGGGGTGTGTGTGGGGGGGTGCGGTATCCAAGCACGGTAGTGGCCTGAAGCTTTGGGAAGTGGAAAGATTACTGAGTCTAAAGGCAAATCACCTGCCCAGCCGAGGAAGTGCCCAGGAACTCTAAGCCCCAGGAGCATTACTCATGAATTCTGACTTCCATCAGGGGGGTGACACCACACCACAGGGTCTGTGGCAAATGCAAAGCTCCATGCAGTAAGGTTGTGATAAAGAAGCAAGATGGGCCTCTGTCTTACTTTAAAATGAGCTTTAAAAGTTAATGTAAACAACTTGAGCAGAACCGTATGCTTTATAGAAGATGAAGGAAGCACTATATTATTGTATTTCCTTTCTCTCCCCCGTCCCCCCTCCCCCGTGCTTGAGGTGGAACACAGAGCTTCATGCTAGGCAAGCACTCTTATTGCTTGGCTATGCCCTCTGACCCTGGCATTTTGATTTCTCTGTTCAAGATGCCTCTGACCTCCATACAGAGCTCTCTATGGCCCAGGTCCTGCCCTGCCTGACACTTCAGCCCCATTGTTTCCCCCAAAAAGTGCTGTCTCTCCAGTTCTCCATCGACCCTCCTCATGTCTCCGCTCCTCCCAAACCTTTCCCTCCAAACATCCCCAAATTATATTCTATACCTTAAAGTGCCACACGTTTACCATTCATGGTTTCAAATTAAGAAGTCTATGATTTGCTTTTACACAAACAAGTGATGGCCAAAGGAACCCATTATAAAGTTAGGTCTGCTTTATAAGTGGAGATCATATTTCTAAGGAGCTAGCAAGTTCAAAGTCACAAAGGCAGCAAATCTATTTTGGTCAATAGATTGGAGCTCATGATCTAACATGGCCTCCAAACATCTCTGTGTATTCTTGAAACTTTTATCTTTTTCAAATAAATGAAACTATGAAAAGCTGATTTGCATATAGGGGGAATAATATGGTTCTGAGCTACTTAAGCACTTGTAAGCAGAATCACAAAGCCAAGTTGAATAAAAGCAACACAAGGCTCATTCCAAACTTGCAGTGTAGCTAGTGCAGTCCTGGCGCATGGGTGCATGAAGTAAACCCGGACTTGTCCTTCAAATGTTTGTGTTACTGACATTTTCCTTCTAAAAATGTTTAAGTCAAGAATAGTGTTGCTGCCATCCTCACCTAATACTGCTGGAGGCATTTGCTAATTAGCAAAACGGAGTTAAATTCAGGCATGAAGGTAACTTAATTTTTGTTGTTTCCTTTAGCACTCCTAGCTCTCTGACGTGTGTGAAATGAAACACACACACACACACACACACACACACACACCACGAGCACATGGAGTGGGGCTTTTAATATGAATCCAAGCAGTGCTCAAGTGGACGCACCACAAGCAAGTCACAATGATGTCTCAGTGCTGAGGGACACTGACACTGACTTAAAAGCAAGCATGCCACTCTAAAGACAACCTTGGAAAACACCTCTGCTCTCTTCACCTGCCCAGAGAGATTCTCCTAAAGAATTTGTAGAAGATCTGGAATGGGCCCTAAGGGCACAAGGCAGGAGGGGGAGGGGAAAGGAGGCATCACTTCCAGTCTGGAGATAGGGACCACGACAGAATTACAGCTTGTAAAATAAGCCTCCATCAGTCTCCCAGGAGACAGCCAGCTTCTACTTGGGTGTTCCCTGCTTGTTAGCCTCAGTCATAATTGGTCTTTCCTCCCGTCCCACGTTGTTGGTTTTCTGTGTGTGGCTTTTGGTGTGAGCGTGTTAGGTCATCAACAAACACAATGGGAGGAGGGAGCTAGGGAGACACACAGGATTGTTTTAAAGAAGAAAAGAGAAAGGATAAGAGAGTGGGCAGGAAGGCTGTGAGCAGAATGGGAAAGGACGCCCCAGGATTTAGGCTTCCGAGGCAACCCCTGGTGTGACTTTGAGTATGGGAGTGTTGTGGAAAAGAGCCTAGGCCCACAGGGAGCTGGAGCCCTACTGAGCTCTGTCAGGGACATACCAATTTCTTATTATTTTCCTCTGCTCTGATATGGAGGTAGCTATGAATGTCTGGCATTTATCATCATCATCATCATCATCATCATCATCATCATTATTATTATTATTATTATTTATGTAGTATATCCTAATCTGGTATTTCTGCTTGAGAAGGCAGGACAAGGACAAATACAGGAAGAAGCTTCTGGGTGGGCCAGACACAAAGGGCTCTCCACACCTGTCTCCTTCCACATCTGATGTTTTCCTCAGTCTGTGTCCTGTCCCACCCGACTCCTTGCAGAGGAAAACCTGTCATGGTGTGACAGTTGGTTAAAAAAAAAAAAAAAAGTACCTTATCTAGAGTCTAATCTAAGGCCACAGGAGAGATAAATGCCTCATTAGTCCAGGAACGGTAGACACAATTCATTGTTTTCTCGAAGAAGCTGGACATTAAGGTCCTGAAACTGTCATTTTTACTTACTGTCAAAACCAAATCGACTACAAAAACCTGCTAGATCCAGGAAGTAGCCAGAAGAAATTAAATTGAGTTGCAAACTTTTGGTGGCCCTTCCCCTTGTTTTGACTTTAAATTGTTTCATTTCACTGAAGCACTCCTGGCTGGCCTTGGTTGCTAAGGCGCCGCCGCAGCAGCCAGGGCCACATCATCATTGCCCTGACCCAACAGAGACGCCTCAGGTCAGAACCCTTGTTTCTTCTGGCACCGCAGAGACTGAAGACTTGGGGTTAGGGTGACTAGGGTGGGTTTTTATTTGGGGGTGGTGGTGACTTAAAACCTGTGTGTGGGTCTTAGCCAGTCTGGCTGCAGAGCGCCTGCCTGCGTGTCCACAGTAGCTGGAGGAATGGGGGACACTTAACATTTCCTTTGTTATGTACGGTATTTTGCAGGGTAGGGTCGTGGGGGGGGGGGGCACAGGATCAGCCAAGGGTCCCTGTTTTTGCACTATTTTCAAACCTGCTGTAGTGGTCTTTGCTTTTCCAGAGAAGGAGCACCCCTAGCTTCCATACTTAGTAGAAGGAAGGAAAAAAAAAAAAAAAAAAAAAAAAAAAAAGACACTGGCTTCAAGGTAGCTCCAGGTATGTCCTCTGGCAAGCGCCTTCCCCTAGGCCCTATTAAGCCCTATCTCTCTTCCCCCACCCCCACTTCCACATTAAAAGCCCCCAAAGCACAACGGACTGCCTTCTCTGTATAAAGCCAGGGGGAGGAGGGCGATAAAGATCAGGCGTTTAAATTGGCCATTTGAAAGATTACATCTCTTCACCGAGGGTCTTTCTTTCAAAACTCTCACTGAATTGAGGGCCGTGGCTACTCCGCACCCGGCTCTCAAAGGCCCGGCACCTTTTAATTCGGCCGTGGAGTGGGCTGGGCTAGGTGACCCGGCGCCATCAAAGGCTCAAGGGAAGGCCGTGGGGCGACACTCGTCTAATGACAAGTAATTGACGGATTCGAGGCCCTGCATTACCAGCGGAATGGGGAGGCATTAATTATTTAAAAACGATTAGCCTCGCCGTGCGTCCAGCAGGCTTTCTGTCTCGTTCAGGGAAGACAACCAACCTCACCAGGAGCCCCAGCTTGGAGCGCTGCAGAGGCAGCCCAGTTGGCTCCCAGTGGGCACGCAGCCTGAGATACTAGGGCAGGGCCAGAGGGTGTGCCTAGGTCCCCGCTTTAGAAGATGCCCTCACAGCATTGACCCAGAGGGCCGGTTGGACCATTTATACCCAATGGGTTCACCATCCGCGAATGGCCGTGCATCCTGGAATGAATTTCCAGTTTAGAGTGACAGGGAAATGTCCCTAGGCCGTCTCACCCTTTGTCGAAAGACCCAGAAGACCCCAACTGGGTTTCTTCCAATGCCGCCACGCATCTGGGCATTTAAGGCAAAGACCCAGGGAGAACGTAGGTTTAAGAAAGAATGGTGGGATTGGCAGATAGCAGAACAAATTTTTTTCTTTTTCGTCTCTCACCCCTCCCAATCCCCGCTGATGGACATCGAATCCGCGGCTTTACGCACATAAGACAATCCTCTATTCCTGAGCCACACCCCTGGTCCAACAGATATCTTTTCTAGACCCTGCCCTGGAAAGTCTAGGGTTCTGTATTTTCAACAGGCTACTGTGAAAACCAGTGAGGCGAGGTCCGCACCTTCTAGCAGGCAGAGGGAAAGAAGGGCTTAGTCTAGTCTGTTTCAAAGTTCTGTTCTTCGACCCCCTACTCGCTCAAGTGCAACACCCCAGAGCACGCTCCTGCCACAGGGCAGCGCGACTGGGTTGTAGTGGGACTGGAGTGATAGACGACCCCGCGGCATGCTTTGACTTTCTCTTCTGGGCCCAGCTCGTGACCCTGGTGGCTTAAAAGCCAGAGCCGCTTCTTGCAAACTAAAGTGACTGGTTTCTCGGAAAGGCGCTTCCTTCCCTCTCCTTTGCACCCGATTGGAGGTACTCTGGTCTGCCGGAATCCGGGAAGCAGCACAGAACAGACTCAGAGCTGTACAGCCCCTCGCGGCACACGGTGGACTCCATCTCTCGGTATCCCCCCAGCTACACGCACACACCAGCGATCCCCGACCCTAGATTCTGAGGACAAGGGCGACTTCATGCTTCCCCACACTCCAGCTCTTAAGAAACTAGCGGCGCTCTGTTCGAATCTCTAGCCGGAGTGGCTGCAGGGACCAGTCCTGGCTTTTCATCGCCTCGGGAACCAAATCACGAAACTGCTGGGAGTTTTAGACTCCTAGACCCCTCGTTCTTCTAAGTGGCGGTGTTAGTCCCCCACTCTCCCGCAAAAACCGCAATTTCCCAACCTCTGGGTCTTCGTTCCCTGGGTGTACCTCCCAGTCCACTCAGAGGCACACTAGTTCACTAGAGACTGGGGGAGGGGAGGTGTGTGGACCCGAATGGGGGGCGGACTCTGTGCGGGGAGCCCGGGCGTGGCCCCCGAATGGGCGCGCTCCCTACCTGCGGTGGCCTGCGGGCAGGCGGGCGTCGGAGCGTCCTGCGCTCGGAGGGAGGCGGTGGACTGCTCCCAGCCGAGGCATCCCAGCATTTATTTGAGCTCAAACCGAGCGACTGTTGACTTTAGCACACAAAGCAAAGATTTCACTGCCCGCTAGTTTAAAAATGAATATTTTACCAAGATATCGATCAGCGTTATAAAATTCAGTTAAGTACAATGGGATCCTGAAAAAAAATAATAAAGGAGGGGGAGGCAATATAATATCTGTGCAAATTTGCTGAAGTGTGACGTGGCATGGAAAGTTTACCCTCCTGGAATTCGGATCTAGAATGTTTTTTTCGGTTGTTTACTGACTTTGTTTATTCACAGATCACGGTTGCTTAAACCCCGCGCGCGAGGAAGGCGGCGGGCAAGAGGAAGAAAAAGAGGGGCGGGGAGAGAGCTACCTCACCCTGCGACGCTTCGATTTGGGTGGGGGAAAGGAATCCTTGAGCTCCTAAACTTGGAACTAGGGGAGGGAACTGATGTGGGGGGGGGGAAGACACCAGAAGGGCAGAAAAGCCTCCGAGGGCGCAGCTCCCCGACATCCTTTTTATGTATTCGCACAGAACTATATCTTATCAGCAGGGATCAGTGGAGGGGGGCGCGCTAAGTAGTTTAAAACGACCCTCGAACAATGGGCGTGCGATAAGAAACATAGCAGGTTAGGGCAGCGCTTTCAGCCTCCATTGTCCCCCACTCAGCCCCCAGCCCCGCTTCTCCGCTCCTTCGCCACAGGAGCCTTTTATGTGATAATGAAACACATTTCAGGCTAGGCTGGCGACGTGTGTGTCCTGGCCAGGCAAAGAGAAGGCCTGATTGCTGGCCGAGGCCTGAGGATCCTTCCTTCTTCAATTTCTCTTCCTTGTGTTCTTCGGAACAATGTGACTTGTTAAAATGGGATTTTGGGGTGGGGGTGGGAGTGAAGAAGGAGACACACACACACACCACACACACACACACACACTACACACACACACCACACACACCACACACACCACATACCACACACACACACACATACACACATACACCCCACACACACCACACACACACACACACCCCACACTCCCCACACCCCCCCCACATACACACACACCACACACACACATACACCACACGCACGCGCGCGCGCACACACACACACACACACACACACACACACACACACACACACACACGAGCAAGGGAAGGCCAGGCCCAGAGAGGAAGGATAGAAGTGGGCAAGGTGGTAGCACACGCTCAGAGAGGTGGTTGACAGGGATGAAGTTCTTGTGGGACATTCCAGATTAAAATAGTTAGGAATAGCAAGAGGGCTAAGCAGAGGATGCCGGCTTGGGTTTTATTGGCCCAAACCCCCCCCCCCCCCCCCCCCCCCCCCCCCCCCGCTTCCCATGGCAACAGCCCCAAAGTCAGACAGCTTGCAGGGCAAGAGATGCAAGCCAGTGTATGAAGGCTCCTTTTGCAAAGCCCAGTTTCACTAAAATTACCTGTCAATTTGGAGCCTATGGAGAGAGGTGGAATGACTGGTAAGATTTTAGTTTGGGTCTTTGTGTTCCTCTGGAGGCTCACAAAATACCCATTCAGCTCCCAGGCCGCAATCCTGGTTTGTCTATCTGAACTTCTGAGCTACCAGAGCCAGGGCTGGTAGAAGGGGAGCAATATTCTTGAGACATTGAACTCTAACTATTTTTGGAGTCATTTGCTAAGCTGCTCACGGTGCTCTGGTGCTCTTCGCTGCCTCTCCATCCCCCAGTATAACCTTTTTTTTTTTTTTTTAAGATTTGGAGGTTACTCTGCGCTATGCAATTAAAACCATCTTCAGAACCATATTCAAAATGTTTCCCCAGATTAGGTGGCTCATCATCTCTAGCTTAGCAAGGTTTCCCACTACTTGGATGACACCTGTGAGAGGGGAGGAGAGGGTGCGACAAGCTGGGAGTGGGGCACAGGCTGGAGCCAGGTGGTCTCAGTTCCACTTGCAGGTCAAGGGGTGGTGGTGGTGGTGGTGCTAACCCTGAAGTGATAGTGAAGAGCTATGCTGCACCAAGAATTCCTAAATCCAGCCTAGGCTTACTGACTAGAAAGGAGGCCTAAGTTTTGTTTTGTTTTTTTAAATACAGCTAATATACATAAACTTTTGCCTTTCTCCTATCATAACCAGACCTAGAGAGACCAAGGGACCTTCCAACAACTCAGGTGGGAACCTAAGATGGATGTGCCAGAAGAATGCTCTTGCTTCTGGCTTTAAAGCTAAAACTACTCATGACAGCAAGTGGTATCTGAATTCTAGGAGGCTAATAATCTCAGCACTCAAAGGAGTCAGAGGCAGGTGGGTCACTGTGAGTTCAGAGGCTAGGCTGGCCGACAAAGTGAGTCCAGGACAGTCAACGCTACCCAGAGAAACCTTGTCTTGAAAAACAAAACAAAATTAAAACTACTGGACTTTATTTGGGCTCAGGCACAACAGATCTGTAACCCTAGCACTAGAGAGGCAGGAGGATGGCCTAAACCTGGTCTTCATCGTGAGTTCAGGGCCATTCCGGGGTGCTTAAGGAGACCCTGTCTCCAATCTCTTTAATAAAAATACAGATATGAATAAAGATGCTGGGATGGTCCAGTCTATCAGGGACTTATGTATTCTGTCATGTTTTGTAATATTAACCTCAAAATTTAAAAAGTGACCATGAAACACCTTTGATTTGTTTCCTGATGCAGTTGCTGCCTTATTTAGTGGTTGTGCCCCATGAACTCTGACGTGCATTTAAGGAGGCAAGATGGAGGTGTGGCTAGGTGGGCAGATACTGGGGGAGTGGGAGGTGCTCCTAGGACTCACTCAGCAGTGGCACTTACAGGAAAATTCATTCAACTATGATATTTAGATAAAACGTTGGGTAAACAGCAATGCTGACCCCCCAAGCCTCCCACAAAAATCTCGCAACGAACTCCCACTTCCCTCCCATTTCCTTGCAATAATTTATAAATCCATTTAGGGAGAGAGGGAAAGAGGGAGAGAGAGAGAGAAAGAGAGAGACAGAGAGAGGGAGAGATGAGAGAGAGAGAGAGACAGAGAGAGACAGAGAGACAGAGACAGAGAGGAGAGAGAGGAGAGAGAGATATGAAAGGATCCAAGGGGTAAAACGGGCAATAACACTTTAATATAGATTTGTGAAACTCTGGCCATTCCAGCCAGAACACACATTAATAAGCCATAAATAAAGCACGCAGAAACCATAAATTAAATCAGACCCAAGACCTGGATGTCACTATGTCCAGAATGGGATGCATTTTTTTTTTCTTTCTCCTGGTCGTTTACACCGGACTCTTACATTAATTTTTTTTCTCTTTTTAAACATCAGTACAGCCCTCTGGTTTTCTGTTAAAACTACATGGTTTCACACCAAGTCACTCACACAGTTTTTTTTGTTTGTTTGTTTCTTTGTTTGTTTGTTTGTAAGTCAGACTTTCCCTGCAGCAACAGGGAACAAAAACAAAAATCATAACCTGCAGATGCCTTGAGAAGCAGCAGTCTACACAGTGGAAACCAAAGGCTCCTTTAAAACAAGTTTATATATTTTTATATATATATATATTTCCATTTCCTTCCCTATTTAGAATGACAGATCACTGTGGCCCACGTACTTAGGGACACAGACAGTTAGGTGAGACTTCTCCCTTGAGGCCTGCAGTGTGGTGGCTACTTTTTCCTCAAAGCTCTCCCAAAGTCTCAACTTCAACCTCTCCTCTACCTAGGCCTTCTCCCTGGTGGCCAGAGCTAGCAGGGCCTGAAAGCCATCTTCTTAGGAGGAGTTCATGATAGGCCTGGAGTACACTCCTTGGTAGTAGGAGGTGTCTGCGGCCAGGGGCGAGGCATCCAGGCCCGCTTTGTTCGTGACTGGGCCCATGGCCAAGCTGCCTGGCATGGGGGAGCCATAGCCCCCGGGGTAGTGCATGACCTGTTCATAGGCCTTGAGGTCCATTTTGTGGGGCTGGTGGTGGTGGTGGCTGTGGTGGTGTTGCTGCTCGGAGGACATGAGGTTGTTGATAGAGAAGGGGTGATTGAAGGCGTAATGGTGCTCAGGCTTCAGGTGGGCCTCTGGTGGCAGGCCCGGGTGGTGAGGTGGGCCCAGCAGGTGGGCTGCAGCCTGCTGCTGCTGTTGCCCGGGCGAGGGCGCCGGCTCCGGGGGACTCAGAGCCGAGGCCGGTGTTCCCTTCAGCTCGCCCAGGCCGCCTCGCTTGTGCTCCTGACACGGAGAGGCGCTGGAATGCGGGGACTCGGTGCCCGCCGGAGTCTCGGAAGCCGAGCCCGCGGCCTCCCCGAGCTGAGCTTGCGAGGCCTGGGTCACAGCAGCGGTCTTCTTGCCTCCGCCACCGCCCGCACCCGCGGCGGCTTCCTTCAGCGCCAGTTGCTTCTCACACTTGAAGCGTTTCTGGCGGCGCAGGTAGCAACCATTCTCGAACATGTTGCCCGAGTCAGGGTGCAGGGTCCAGAAGGAGCCCTTGCCAGGCTTGTCTGGGGAGCGGGGAACCTTGAGAAAGCAGTCGTTGAAAGAGAGAGAGTGACGGATGGAGTTCTGCCAGCGCTGCTGGTTCTGTCGGTAGAAAGGGAAGAGGTCCATGATCCACTGGTAGATCTCGCTCAGCGTCAGCATCTTGTTGGGGCTCTGCTGGATGGCCATAGTGATGAGCGAGATATACGAGTAGGGAGGCTTGGCGTGTGTGTAGCTGCGCCGGTACGTCTTGGGGTCCCGGGCGCGGCTAAGGCCGGCCTGCCCGTACATGGGGCTCATCGAGTTCATGTTGGCATAGGGGGCAAGGCCACCCATGGCCCCGGCCGCCTGTCCCCCGAGCGGGCTCAGGCTCGGACTTAGGTGCGGCCCCATGCCCGCCACACCGGCCGCCCCGGCTGAGCCGCTCATGCCCGCCATGGCGCTCGCACCAGGGGACATGCCAGCCAGCGATGGGCTCATTCCAGCGCCCACATACGACGACATGTTCATGGAGCCCGCGCTCATGTTGCCGGAGCCGCTGCCCATGGCAGCCGCGGACATACTCATGTAAGTGTTCATGCCGTTCATGCCCAGGCCGGCGTTCATGTTGCTCACGGAAGAGTAGCCCTGCAGACAGAGCCCGGGGAGGAGACACACACAGGTTAGCACCTAGGCTGAGCTTGCCGGACCTTCCTCCCACCCACCAGTTGGGCCTGGTCCCCGCTCCTTCGCGGAGACCTCCGGGAATCTCTTTCTTTTCCCTGATCCTGGTCCTCCAACACCAAGTTGTCTGTCTGTGGCTCAGAAGGAGCAGGAGCGGAGATAGCCCCCTGGGGCTAGCAGGCTGCAGTTCTGGGATAGAGGCTCTCACGCCTCACCCGGATTCTAGAACATCGGTGTCCTGGACCACCAACAAGTCAGGCGCCCAAACTTTATTTTACTCTCCCCTAGGGGCACCCTAAACCCGCTACCCAGCAAACTGAGTCAGCACCAAGGTCGGAAATATCCATTGCTATCCCTGGTCGCCAAAAGCCACCATTGGAACGTCACTGGGGCTGTCTCAAGTGGAAATCGTCTCAGTGTTCCCTAGTCTGGACCTTTGTCCCGAGACCCCACTCCGTAGTCAAAGAGGATTGAAGCTCAGTGCCTGCGCAGAGTCCCCGAGCAGCTGGAGGCATAGCGTGGAAGGGACTGCCAACTCGGCTAGGAACTGTTAGTGTCCCGGCGGCTTCGTAGCCACAACTTTCTTTCTCTTTGTCCACTCGTCTTTGACTCTTTGCCTGCACCTCTGTCCCCAACTCCTACACACCTTCTCTTCTCCAGCTCCCCACCCCCTCGCCAGCCGACCTCCCACCCCTCCCCAGCCGCGCGCTGCCAAACATAACTCTGTTAGGATAGTGCGTGGCTCGGCCACGAAGAGGATTTGGAGGCGCCGCAAGTCAATATTTGATCACAAAGTTAATATTATCTCAAGGCTAACAGTGTGTCGTATAAAAAAGAGACCCATTTGAGTCGAAGGAGGGCGGAAAAGGCGGCTGTCCAGGAAGGCTAGAGGTGGGGGGGCGGCGGGTGCCCGCGAAGGGAGCATGCGAGGCTCGGGACGCTGAGATAGCTGTCACCCCACTTCTCCCTGGCGAAGGCAAGCGCTTACCTCCGGCTCCGCGTAGTAGCTGCTCCAGTCGGATGGCTCGTGCCCTTCCATCTTCACGGCTCCCAGCATACTGGAAGCCGAGTGCATGGCGGTTTAAAATTTAACAGCCACAACAAACGACCAGCAATCAGCCCCCACCCCCACCCTCTTTAAAAAAAAAAGTCAGCTATGGCACTGTCCCCTCCCTCCCGCCCTCTCTCCCGCTCTCTCTCCTCCTCTCTCCCTCTCTCCCTCTCTCTCTCTGTCTCTCTCTGGGCACCACTTCCTCTCTCTCCAGCGGCCTGCTGCGGGAGGTAGCTGGGAGTGGGCGGGAAGGTGGCTGGCGGAGGAGGGGGCCGAAGAACCTAGGAGGCCGGAACCTGAGCCCCGCCGTCGGGCGTGCACTCGGTCGCCGCGCTCCCGGGGCTGCCGGTGCAGGCTGAGGGCTGGCAGTGCCGAGCTGCCGGGAGGCGGCGGGAAGCTAGCGGAGCGGGGGCGGGAGGGGGGGGGGGGGGGGGGGGGGGGAGGAGGAGGAGGAGGAGGAGGTGTGGACCGCGCCGCGGACAAGTGCCGCAGTGACGTGAGCGCCTGGTGATATAGCCCGGCGCGCTGGCGCGGGCCTCCAATCCCTAGACCCCGGGCAGCACATTTGAATAATCAGCTCACACTTAGGTGAGAGGAAACCGGGGCTAGCGCTCCGCACCTGCTGCTCGGTGCCCAAAACTAGCCCAGCTCCCGCTGTCCCCCACCCCCATCCCACCCCCGCACTCCCAAGACCCGGACGTGCTAGCAGGCTCGCGGGCGCCCTGGTGGAGTCCCTTTCTTTGTGTCCACGGGGAGTCTTCCGTGAACCCAGAGACCTGGGATCAAGCCACCCCTGGAGAAGCTTAGGACTCCAGCTCCCGCCTCGCCCCTCCTCATCGCCTTGAGGTGCGTCAATCCGAAGGCGCGTACCGCCTGGGTGCCCCGAAGAGCCGAGGCAAGCCAGATTTACTTATCCCGGGTTTCCTCCCTCTCAGTGTGCACATTCCCTGTCAAAACAACAAGCAGGTGACAGCCAATTTGCAAAGCGCTGTCCTATTTAGAAAAACTGTGTACACACCTTTAACTCGCTGGCCGCTGCTCCGGAGGCCCCTCCCTGTTACAGTTAAGTCCCAGAGCGGCCTCAGGAGGCGCGCTGGACAGACTTGATGTGGCCGCCTTAGTTGTCAACTACCTCGGACCTCTTTCTGACTGACTACCCACCTCAGGCATCCGGGACAGCCCCGCTTAGCTGCAGCCAATACCTGGGAGGCAGCGATTTGCCTCTGACATGCGGACCTCCGTGTTTCAAGGTTACTTTTCAGTTAAATCCAAGGTGCCCAGGGTATTTCGTAACTAAAACAAACAGGGCAGTAGGTGGGGGTAGGGTAGGAGGAGGGAGGGAGGGAGAGAGAGAGAGAGAGAGAGAGAGAGAGAGAGAGAGAGAGAGAGAGAGAGAGAGAGAGAGGGAAATATCAATAAATGGGCCTTATGGGATGACTTCAAGAGGATCTGTGTTCTCTCTGCCTGCCAAGGCCACGACTGTTTTATAAAAATTTAAAATTTCAGTTTTTCTCTTCCGCTTTTGGTGTCAAAAAAAAAATGTCATTTGAGTGGTGTGTCAACTGACACACATTTGATCCCAGCACTCTATAGGCAGAGGCAAGTGGATCTCAGAGTAGGATAGGCTGGCCTGGTTTACAGAACGAGTTTCAGGACAGCGAGAGGAACCCTCTCTTGAAAAACCAAACCAAACCAAAACAAAACAAAAAACCCAACAGAATACGTCATTTGTATTGTTAACTACTAGGACCAAGGCAGGCCAAGATTTTGGAGTGGAGGCATGTCTTGCAGGCATTTATATGGCACACTCTTGGTTCTGAGAATGTGAGTGGGATGTTGGAGTACCGTCCCCAACTCTTCTCCCTCAGAGATGAAGAAATTAGGAAAAAGTTGGCCCTGCCTCAAATCCAGATGTTCTGAGTTCCCTGTCATGGTAGAAGAGTACAGAAAGAGGTGGCCTGCCCTGGGGTGAGCTTAGAACGTGGAATCCTGGAAGAGTGTAAGACTGAGGGGTGAACCAAGGGGATTGCTATATATAGAAAGAGGACTCTTGACTCAGCATCCTTTGGACTAAAGATGCAAGCATCATTGGCAGTACCCTTTGCTGCTGAAACACGCACAGCGTGTAGACAGTTTATAGGACAGGTATTCATAAGTCACCTGAAGGACTGAAAAGATTCCCCAGGAGCAAGGCCTGCTTTCACTCTGAATAGTCAATTTAGCGTCCTCACCGTGAACACAGGGAACCCAGGGAGATCAGATCCCCAGCATCTCCCCGCAAGGCCCACAAGGATAGTGGGCCGTCCACAGACTTGGAAAAGAGGGGGTGCACAGTCATTTGTTTATAGAAGTAACTGTTTTTCAACATCAACGCAAAAAATGCACACACCACACACACACACACACACACACACACACACGGAGGGGCGGGGGGGGGGGGGGGGGGGGGCTCTTAAACACAGTCAGCACTCCTGTCTGTTCAATATTGGGGTTCAGTCAGTCAGTCTGTCTGTCTGTCCCATCACCCTTCCCTGTTGAATGCCAGGGTGTTTGTAAGCTTACAGGCTGCACTACTTACTGTTCGTACTCCTAGTTGAGATGGAGTCCAAGAAATTATTGCTCGTGTAAAATTAGCTACCAAGAGCTGGGAGAGTAGATCTGCAAAGCATGCTTTCCTCTGTAGAGCAGACCTGCGAGTTCCCACTATCGCCTGAGGCACTGTGCCTGCTCAGATCTCGGGATATCCTGGGGCGCTAAACTCCAACTTCTACAGTGACAGCGCGCCCCCTGTTGGCCGTGAGGCTCGGGGTCAACCCTAGCACTGCGCTGTCTTTAGGGTCCAAAGCGCGCGCCTCCTGCCCCAGGGCACCTTCTTCTGTCCCCACCTCCACCCAAGAGCACCTCCTGGAGGTCCCTGAAGTTCTGAGCAAAGCAAAACTCACTTCCTGTCTCCCAGCTCTGAGAAAGGGTCGGTCTGCGCATGACGCCACCTGGAATATTGGAGCGGAGGTGTCTACGACTGACTATCCAAACACCTAGGGCGGCTGGCTTTCTGTAAGCAGCGCGGTAGCCCGGAGCCCGTGGGCTGCGAGAGCTAAGGGAAACGTACTGGCAGCCTTCTCTCCTAGCGCCTGGGGCTTTACATGCTGTCGCTCCCGGTGACTCTTTCACGGTCCTCCGAGGAGATGTTGCGATTTCTAAAGGTTTATTCAGAACCCTGGCACCAGAACTCCAGGCTGGAATGCTGTAAACTGCCCCAGGTACCTCTCTCCAGGAAAAAGTTCTCGGGAGCTCCTGCTACACACAGATGTCTGCTCTGATCCCCGACAGTCTAAACCTCACCTGGGGCCGAGCCACACAAAGCGTCCCTTTGCCTGCGCCCCTCCCCTCTCGCCCTTTCTCAGGTCCAGCACAGCAGCCACGTGTAAAGCTTCCTTACAAACCGGCCGCTGCTCCTAGGTTTGTTTTTTTCTGGATGTCGCGCCCGCGGCAAGGGGCCCCCTTTGATTTGGCCTCAAATCTTGGCTATCTTTGCTGTCGCTGGGGAGAGATTGAGATCCAGTGTCCCTTAGCAAAACTGCTCCCCAGAGTTCTCTGCCAATGAAACTAAACAGAACTCAAAGTCCCCTCCCTGGCTTAACGCTGTGGAATTCTCTGGGTGAAATCCCAAGTCTCAATGCAGAAAATCTATACAATATGTTGAACGTAACATTTCACTTTTTTATGGATGTGTTGTTGTTTCTGAAGTTTATTTGTTAAAAATCACACACACACACACACACACACACACACACACACACACGAGCAGTTTGTCTACCTAGCACTTGTGCACACCCTCAAATACTCTTGTGATGGTTAATCGGCTGCACTCTTTTGTAAAAAACACAGAGGAAATGTCTCTCAAAGTGAGGTGAGACAAAAGCAAGACTTTAAGTTTAATAAGCTGTCTTGTCTCCTGTGGCCAGATCTATGGAAAAGAAGAAACAGGTACAACAGAGTAACTATAAGATAAACGTGATAGTAAAACCCCCATTGGATTGCGGATGCAACTCGGTTGGAGAATGTGCTTTGTGCGAGAGTGACCTCTGTTTCATTCTGGTTCATCAGAAAACAAAACTAAGCCTAACGAGTTTTGGGAGGTAGAACTATGTGTTCGATGCATGTTTTTTTTTTTTTTTTTTTTTCTGCAGCATAGTGATGCCATTTAATATATTGTTTATGTTGCATCCTCTTTTATTATGTTACGGTGAAAGACAGTGAGGTTATTAACTCTCATGTTAAGGAAATCTTGGAAAAATAATGTGTATAGATAGTCACCCCATTTCTCATTCTGGAACAATGAAAAAAAAAAAGCCTTCATCCAAGCTGTTGTTTCTTTTTTCTTTTTTCTATCTTTCTTTTTTTTATTTTTACTGGTATCTGCAGATGGGCTCTGATCTTCTGAGAGAGGAAGTGAAGAGCTACTGGTGGCAACCACGGCGATCATTCCCAGCACAGCCCCACTGCAGAGCACGGCACAGAAGACCACGGTCTTGTTAAGATTCATCTGAGTCCGACACGACACACAGATCCTCCTTTTTTAAATGCATGTAGAGTTTGTTTGAAAGGCTGAGTTCTAGTCATGGAGGTTTGTCACTTCTGGGCTGTTGAGTAGAGCTCTACTCAACTTCGGACTTAGCTCCTCTTGGTTTTGCTCAGCACAGAAAGCCAGTGTTCTGCCCACTTGGGTCGAACATCTGAGGAGCATTTCCGGGATATGCTTGGCATCTGGCCCACCATTCTTGGACTTTTAGTATGTTCTCGGCATGTGAGGCTCTTATAGCTGGTCATTAAAATAATTGGAAGAGATAAAAACAAAAGATGGCAACTCTTGGTAGCAATACCGACAGCAATGTGGGAAGAGAAGTCTCCACTGAAGGGTGCTTAAAATAAGAGGCCTGTGGGCGTTTTTCACTCATTTGCAATCTGTTCTTGGGAGAAATATCATGTATCCCTGCCAACGAGGTGAACTTCATGAAGGACAGCAGCCCTGGGAAGTCGCTCTGGCCATTCCTTTTCTCTGTGTTACTTGGGTAGCTGCTTTGGAAGAAACGTCATTAGCTCTGTGGAACCACTGATGACATATGGAGTAAACATGTCCTCCCTGTAAGGAAGAAGCAGCAAGGTACTAAGTGATGTGGAGACCTGGCGCAGGGCAGCAAGGCCTGGGGTCCAAATTTGAGGGAGTCCAAGTTTGTTAGCATCTTTGTTTCCATTTCAAAGTCATACAGGGGCTTGGTACAAGCACAGAGCAGCTGCACACAATTTGTTTCCATATTAACAGAGACAATGGAAAGGGAAATTATATATTCTTACCCATTTGGCAGATATTTAATGAGCTCTGACTCTATTCCAGGTGATGCAGACAGCAGGAATGCCGCCTGTATATAGAAACAATCCTGATTTCTTTATTTTCTTCCTCATCAAAACTTCTAACCTTTTACTGTTTTCGGGGTTCTTTCCAGCAATGATTCAGGAGCTTTCAAGTGACGAAAAACCTACTTTCTACCATTCAAAACTAGTTCTTTCAGTTGGCCAAAAAAATAGACTAAAATTCAAGGTAATGGGTTCTCCCCATTTTGAGCAAAATCAGCAGGACCGGCAGGGAAACCAAGGGCTCAGCGCTCCTGTAGGGAATACAGCAGCAGATAAGACCTGACAGGAAGTGGATATGCAAAGAGCAATGCGATTTCTAACTCTGTCCCCTCACCATATATGGCATCAATCTTTCAGGTAATGGATGCTACATTGCTACCTACTGGTGTTTATTAGGATGCTGGGGTTTTTGGGGGTGTTGTTTGTTCTTTTGAGGTGTTTGTTGGTTGTTTGGTTGGTTACAGTGGTTGAGGAGATGGTACTGTGTCTTGTACTCAGAGCCAGGATGGACAAATACCCAGTTATTGAGTATATGATCTCCTAGCCTTGAATTCTGGGTTTAGGTAGATGTACTGCTGCTCTGGGGCGGTATTGCCTTGAGAAACTTGTCAGGTCTGACAAATACAGCCTTTTTTTTTTTTTTTTTTTTTTTTTTTACTTCCTTCCCTTGAGACAGGGTTTCTTGGCTATCCTGAAACAGCCTTGCCTTGAGATCTGTCTGCTTCTGCGTCATCCCAAGTTCTCAGATTAAGGTGTGTTCTACCACCACATGGCTTCCCCACCACCACCTGGCAAACGCTGGCCTTAAGAGTTTGCGATCCATGCATCTGTATCGATGTTTCAGTTGGACTTTTCAAAAAGAATTCCAACTGAAGGATGGAACACCAGCCCTCCCATGACACCTTCTAAGGGGTGGTACTAAATTAAAGCTATAGGGCCCCACTGACCCTGGGCTAATTAACCAGGGTTGACAAACACACACACACACACACACACACACACACACACACACACACTTAAGCTTTTATGTGCACAGGAATCCCCTGGAGATCTTGTTAAAATGCAGATTTTGCTTCAGCAGGTAGATTTTTGCATTCCTTCCAGATGGGTAGAGCTGCTGGTCCAGTGACCACAGGTGGTCTCAGCCCTGCAGGGACCATTTCTCTCACTGTTCCTGCAGTCAGTCAGTCCTAAGCAGGTTGTGAGGTGTAACTTGGTAAAATGATAACTGGAGGCCCCTCTTCAGTTTCTGGCTACCTGGCCAGTTTCTCCACTACCTGCCTTCTTGCCCTCCTGTGAGCCTCCTTTCACTGTCTCGGTGGGTGGGTTCTGCAGAGCATCGTTTGTCCACAAACTGTGGAAAAGGTCCCTAGGTATCCCCGCCCCTGAAGCAAGCATTCCAAAGCAAAGCCTCCCCACAGTGCATTGTTAGCTTGCCCACATCATCCTACTACCTGGCTCTGTCTCCTGGAGACAGGGACCTCCCCGGTTGACTGGAGAGGACAGGGATCTATGGCAATTATCAGCTTGCAACACTGATAGGTCTTTTCCAAGAATGGAGAAACAGTGGAAGCCAAGCCTCAGCTGTGACCACATCAGCCAATGGCCACAGAGAGACTCCATTAGCGTTCTTCTGTAAGGAAGATGCCTAGGGAACCCAGGTGGGCCCCACCCTGAGGGGAGGCCAGGGGCCCTAATCTTCATCCTAATATACATTTAAGGATCAAAATGCAAAGATCCAAAGGATGGGAAAGTGACCAGGAAGCCTTTTGTATTGAGTTTTCAATGAAGTTTGGCTCTTCACCTTGGAAGGATCTCGGACTTCTTTTGAAAGCTACTGGGGCTAAGAATGCTCACCCATGAAATGTGACACAATATCGAGCCCACACCACTTGCCAACACTGATAAAAGAGCTGAGAGTCACTTCACCTGAATTCCTAGACGTCACAGTGAATTCCTATTAACCTTGACACACCATTCAGATATTTTCTAACAAGAAGAAAGAATAGTTGAGGAACTGGAACTGAAGTCTTGGGAGTGAGGCAAACGGTAGGCTTGAGGCTGCTGATGGCTTCTGTTCCAGCTGCGTCATGCTCTCCGAGTTAGTGGTAAGACCATCTTTCCATTGTGGAAATCAAGACTGGAGCGTTCCTTCTGGAAAGGGCGCCTTCCTTTCAAGTCAGAACATCCATAAGGGACACACACATACCTTGTTTGGTATGTACAAGCCTAACGGTTCCAACCACAGCACCAAATATAAAATAAGTAACAACAATAATAAAAATAATACATATTATGTATTGTATATAATAGACATTATTATAAATAACATAAATTATATATTATATAAATATATGTTTTATATAGTAATTTATAGTTTAAAATTGTGTAATATATTTGTTGTATATAACTATATAAAATGTAATATAATTTCAAATAAATAACATTAAATTAAATGCTGATCTTTCTACGACTTTGTAGGCATTTATATCATTCTTTAGACTGGTGCATGACAACACATCATCCTTGAAAGCGCCCTAGAATTTGAGAGGAGGAATACAGGAATTAAAACGATAAAAATGAAGGCTATATTTCCACAGTTAACATGCCACAGGAGAGGAAAGAATAAACGGTGACAGAGGAGTATCTACTGAGTCCTGTTGGTCTGACTATGAAGCCTGGGGAGCGAATGTCCACTTTGACACTCCCACCAGGCCAGGCAGGCATCCTCCACAATGAGCATCCACTCAGCACCTTATACGGAGATTTGGAAGGTTGGATACATGTTTCCCACTTAAAAGGTGTAGCTAAACCCCAGGGGATATTTGAAAGTGTAGACCTACTCACAGAGCCTCCTCTGATGAAGAGGAGTGCTGACAACCCAGCACTTGCATCACACTGTGTGACCAGTCAGGCCTCTTAGACCAAGAGAAATGTCCTTTTGAGTGATTTAATAATTGGATGGGAAACAAGACAGATAATAAGTAAGTTTGCATGTCTTGCCCAGTTTCACCTGAGTGTCTGAAAAGTAGATGGCTGCAGTGTCTTTCCTGGCTTTAATAACCCCAGTCCATGAAGCAGATGAAGTCACTCAGCGCCTTTCATTAGTTCTTTTTGTGCATATAAAAGAATCATATAAATAAATAAGACTTTACCCACAGAATGCACTGCTAATCTCGTCCCTTGTAACCAGTTTATAATGAAGTGTCAAATAATCTCAGAATACAACTAATTTGATTTTAAGAATAACAAACCTGACTTTGTCACTACACAGAAAAATTCTGAAGGTTACATGCCAAAAACTGTCGACACTGGTAAGACCAGAAGTTTGGATTTGGGAATAACGGGAGAGGGCTCTCTCGCCGTTAATTAATTTATTTATTACTATCTGCCCACTTTTTCTACTTGCATCTTTTGTTTTTGTAAACAAAATCAGAGAAATGTGGGCTTCGCCCTTGAGTAGCTACTATGCTGCACACAGGTATTTCTGTCCTTTGTTAATCAAAACCTCCCCTGAAGTGTCCTGCTTCAGAGAAAGCGAGGAAGCCTCTCTCTGGAGAAATATAGCGTCTATTTTTAGGAAGAGAAATCAAATTAGAAGAAGTTAGGTTGGGAAAGACGAAGCCGACTCAACAGCTCTGACCCAGTTTTGGAAGGAAAGATGGTGGCCAGGATGGTTCTAAAGGATCAGCGAGCCTTCACTAAATTAATATTTGTGGCTGCAGAAGAAAATTAAATATGAAAATAAGTAGAATATTAAGCAGCCTGTGGTCACGGACAGCAGGGATCACAACATGTCCAGAAATAAGAAGTGTGGGGTTTGGGGGTGTTTCATCTCCTTTTTTCGTGTTGCATGCTGGTGAGCCCTTCAGTCATGACCACTTGAATTTGACAATGACCCTTTTCACTGATCGTGTGTGTGTGTGTGTGTGTGTGTGTGTGTGTGTGTGTGTGCTTGCTAGTGCATGTGAAAATTTTGTATTTGTCTTTATAATTGAACGTCTGAAGGAAAAATTTCATTCATCTATTACCATCCCAAAGAGCAAGCGGATGCCCGCAGTGTCAACTTTGGAGACCTCTGTATGGCTCTGTTGGGTGTTTCTAGAACACGTGCCTATATATACTGGTCCTTTACAACAGGAAGTTGGGTGAGATATTATGCTTTGCCAAGATGAGGCATGCAGATGTAAACTTGTTCTATAACTTAGTTTGACTTGGATAGAGTCAGCTTACAACAATTCTAGACCACCTGCCTTTCAAACTTCTGTTGATGAAACTTCTGCTAATGACTCATTTTGTGTGTGTGTGTGTGTGTGTGTGTGTGTGTTGTGATAGCAAATTGCTACACTAGACTTAATAAACATGAGAGAAATAAGAAAATAATAAATGTTCCCATTCATCTTGCATGGCCAAAAGGGTAGTCTTTAAACATATGTTTCTGTTATAAATGTTGTTGTTTGCATTAGGATTTGAAACCAACCCCCTTACTCTGTGTGTGATGCCTAAAACCTAAGACACTGCATACACTAAGAGGTGAAAACACATTAGTTCTTGCAAAGAAGCTTCAGTTTTCCCATTTATAAGACAGACAATGGCAGAAGTCCATTGGTGCTGGTGAAGACAGAATGACGTAAGGCTCATGAGACACTTCAGCTCAGCGTCTGACATATTGAGGGCTCATGAATGGCATTCTTTCTTTCCTCTGTGAGCTCTTCACATGTGACATGGAGCTAAAATGCATTATATTCCATATGTCTCCTCAACATGAACAACAACAACAACAAAAAACCCTAACCCCATTTGATCAAAGTGCCACTACATGTTGGAAAAGATTCTCTTCATGGATAATATTAGAAGCTGTTCTGAGAACCTAGGCTGATGACAGCTCTGGGATTTGCAAACAAGTTCTGAGCAAGCGCTGGTCTTCAATTCCATTGCTTTCTTTAGGGTTGAAGATTAAATTCAGCATTTTTTTCTGACATTTACTTGCAACCTCCTCCTATTTGCAACTCTTTCTAAATGCTTCATGGTGTTCCGCAGTGCTCTTGTGCCCCTTCCTGAGGTCATGTGGTCTTAAGACACCACGCGTCTGAATGTTTTGGCAATTCCTCTCAATCTTTGCCTTTCCTTTCTAGAAAAAAACCTTCCAGCTAGGCTCTTTAGGAAGCCTGAATCTGCAAGAAGCTTCCTTCACACACCTTTCCAGAAAACCTATCAGCCACCAGAGTCAACTGAGGTCATTTCTTGTGCCCACTGCTAACGACTAGCCTTAGGGGCTGCCCTGAGTTCAAAGCTTTTTGAGGATCCACCCATTAGATGATGAGGCTGAGGCAGGAGGATGCCTCATATGAAGACCCTACTTCAAACAAACAACTATAACACATGTACACATGCATGCATACATACACACACACATGCACACACACACATACACACACATGCACACACACAAGGAAGAGAAGTATTCACTTGTTAATAATCTTTCCACTCAGATTTTAGTGGTGGGAAAAGCTCCCCTTTGTTAGCTCACGAGAAGGAGCAGATATCCTTCGGATCAGCACTCATTCAGGACATTGCTTGGAAACAAAAAAATCAGGACCACAGCACATTGCTACCAAGGAGAAGACATTTTTTCCCCAAAAGCCTCACTCTACTCTTCTTTTTCTTAGGTGACGCTAAAGCATACCTATCACTTTTCAACTTTCCTTCTCACCCAAAAGTGTGTCTTGATGCCTTTCCAGGTAGACCCATACGGAAGGACCTTGTATTTTAAGTTACACTACAACATGAACGGCCGATAGATCTTTAGTCATACAATCAATGTCTCTGTCAAGATCTCGGGCCTGGAGATTGAGTGGAGGAACGATGAGCATGTGATTTGCCAAGGCAGTACTTCCACCTCCATCCTAAGGTGGTGAGGAGAGTCAGGGGAGTCCTGATCCACGAGGAGCCATCTTAAGTAAAGTCCCACAGAGAAGAGCTCAGACTGATACCAAAAGGTCGTCAGGATGGTAGATGGGCCTCAAACTATGGCTCTTCATTGGTTAAAGGCTCCTGTGGGACCAAAGACCTTACCTGTGCCAGACACTTGGAACTGTCTAGGTGAATATTGTCGAAGAGCAATCTCTGATGAATGATCATAGCAAGCACAGCTCTAATATTATCCATGAAGAGAATCTTCACTCACCCTATACCATACCATGTAAAAGCTCTACACTGGATGGCCCTCACCCCTTTCAATAGTAGCCTCAATTGTCACTATAACCTTGGCTTTCATTTGAAGACATATCTGTCTGTGTTCTTGCAGTAACCCAGGCCACATCTACCACTTGTGAAATGTGCCATGTCCCTAATAGATTCAAGATTCATGGGTGCCCAAGATGCATTCAAAGAGTCACTGACTTGGGAGTGGATCAGACAGGAAGACAACCACCACATAATGCCAGATCTTAGCAGCAAGATCACGTGTCCCTCAGATAGCAGCAATTATTACTGGTTCTGGGCTGGAAGCAGTAGGTACCTCTTGCCTGTGGGCTGGTAGGAAAAGTAGCCTTCAAAGGAAGGGTAGGCATTTGTCAGGCCGAAAGGGGAGGAATAAAGGCCCCTCTTGTGGAAGAAAATGTCTGTTCAAAGGCGCGGAGGCCACTCAGCTGCAGGTGCTGGAGAAAGTTTCCTAAGAATGCTGGCCAACTGGTAGGAGACTAGAGGGCCACCCAGAGCAGGCTGAGGCTCTAGGCATTGGTTCCCCTTCTTGAATGATGAAATTACCAGCATGGGAGATAAGCCAGGACAGATTTGGAAAGGCTCTTCCTTGGCAGGGTGGTAGGAGAAGAAGTTGGACCTAGGGTTAGACAGAAGGTAAGGGCCTGCCTGGGCGGACACAGAGGAACCACTGTACCAGCTACCCTACCGTGAGGATTGTAGACCACAAACTATCCTCAGCTAGCTGCCCCTCAGGGACCATCTCACCTCCAGACATGAGCAAGGCCCTGGCTGTTCCTGGGTGACCCACCCTCATTCAATTCTGAATCCTGAAGTTATACAGAGGGTTGAGTACCTCAGCCCAGCTCGGGCAACTACAGAAATGCACTGCATGTTAAATGCTGACTTAGAGGTTGCCATTAAGAAAATCACTAATTCAGGTATAGAGGGCGAGTTTCCAGATGGAACACTCTCAGGCTTCCAGTAGGCTCAAAAGAAGACATCCTGGTTCTAAAGGAAATTGATCTCTGTGGTAGGTTAAGCCTCTAACTAGCTCTCCTGAAAATTCCAAACTAGTGGAGACAAGAAGAGATCAACTGAAATGAAAAGGTGACACTGGAAGTCAAAGATGTGTGTTAGTTTTGGCTTCTCCAAAAGTACAGATTTACGTAAGGATTTGAGTGTAAGCATAGGTTTTTGGCCAGGAAAGTCTAGAAGGGAAGTAAGCATATGAAGTAGGAAGGGCAGCCAGTGAGAAATGGGCACAGCATCAGGCAGGAGATCACTGTGGACACCTGAGGCTAAGTTATGCCAGGGCCCCTGGGAAACAGAGGACAGTAAGGTCCTAGGTTGTCTCTACTGAGGGAGGAGTATGAGTGTGGGCTCCTGTGACCCTTCACAGCTGCTGCTGAGGGTCTCAGTCTTCTAATCTTTCTAGTGCTGTGTGAACAGGGCAAAGGTCATAGTCAGACAAATACCCTCAACTGCAGAAAATATGGGGAACCAAGATACTCTTCCTTCTTCTTCTTCTTCTTCTTCTTCTTCTTCTTCTTCTTCTTCTTCTTCTTCTTCTTCTTCTTCTTCTTCTTCTTCTTCTCCTTCTTCTTTCTTCTTCTTTTTAAAGGTTTTATTTATTATGTATACGGTGTTTGAAGGCCAGAAGAGGGCATCAGATCACATTATAGATGGTTGTGAGCCACCATGTGGTTGCTGGGACTTGAACTCAGGACCTTGGGAAGAACAGCAGAACAGCCAGTACTCTTAACCTCTGAGCCATCTCTCCAGCCCCTAAGATCCTCTTCCTAAAGATCCAGTTTCTCCATTTCCTGATGGAAAGTGTGTAGAAAGACCTTTCAAGCCTGTGCTCCTTAATCACAGGACAAGCATAGACGTTTTTGAGTTGCAAGGTTTAAATGTGGCTTTGCTTTGGTTCTTGAGTAATGTTTTCGAGGATGGCTGGTATGCCGGAGAGACACAAGCAGGCATACAATGGTGCTAATATCACCATGGGCACTGGGTCTCAGAATTATATTCCTTAAGTGGGTGGAGGCCACCAACCCCCCTCCAACTCCTACAAGATGGAACCAATCTTTCACACTGGAAGTTTTAAGTTGATGGGTCACGAATCACCTGCAGCCATCAAAAGTTTTTCTACCAACACCATCTATGAATATTAAAACAAATTTTGCAGAAAGCTCTGAACCCAGAAACGATCTTCCTCAGATGTTAGCAGTGTGAATGTTGAGGCCAGTGTCACCCAGTCTCTCAGCAGTGGGAAACAGACTGGAGAGCAGCACTTGTCCTCACCGAGATGCTTCTGAGCACTCAGATCCTTCATTGACTGAAGGCAGAAAAGCCCATCCTAAGCAGAAACCCTTTAGAACTATGAACTTTCCGTGTTCAGTGCTGAGAGAAGAGGCTGAAGCACTGAGCCGCAGTGAAGTTTGTGACCACCAAGAAGCAAAGCCAAATGGTGAGGTTTTCTGGTGAGGTGGTTGATCTGATGTAGACGAGAAATAAAGATAAAAATCCCCATAGAAATCTTGGATCTGCTCCCCAAACACTGAAAGGCTAGAAAGGACAATAGCCTGAGGGCCCAGATGAAAACAGACCACAGAGGAAGCAGCCACAATTGGAACCTAAGCACTGTTGTGCAAAATACCAGACCTGACGGTTCTCATCGTGTGCGTGAAGGAACATCCCATTTCCAGGGCCATGTCCACAAAGCTCTGATGGAATTTCTCCCTTCCTTGCAAAAACTCTCACTTCCCAGGCTTGGATTTACTTTTTAACCCCAAGCCTTTGATTAGATCCCCATGAGGTTAACGAGACCTTAAGTCACTCAGAAGACCTTTCAGAATGTGCTCTCTCCCTCCTCTCCTCCAACCCTCTCAAAGACTACTTCATCAGTGTTTCCTATAAGTGAGTTTTATGTCTTCGACATTAATCACTGAAGCTATTAAAAACTTGGTGACATCAGAAGGGTTGCTTCCCTGAGTTCATTGAGGATGGCGTTGGGTAAGTAGTCATCTAGTTGAAGCACACACACACACACACACACACACACACACACACACACACACACACACGTATACACACATATACACACACATACATACACACATACATACACACACACACATGCATACATACATACACACACACACATGTGCACATATGCGTTTTGTTTTAGGCTTTATGATCATAGCATCAAAAGAAAGGGCTGAGCTTTTGATTCCTACTCTACTCGATTCTGAGTACAGCAACACTGAAGGGATTTTCGTGTTTAAAGTCATGTTCAGAACAACCCAAATAATGAATTCTCTGGGGCCGTGTACAGGGAAGTAGCTATTCATCCTGATGGCTGAGGTCTGCTCAGGGGATGTGTTCTCCGAGAGACCTGACTGGACTCCAGCACCCAGCAACAGCCAAACAAAAAAGCATCGGAGCAAGGCGGCCATCTTGACTGGACTATAAAATGTTCTGTGGTCTGTGTTGCTCCTACAATGTGACCTTGCACCTGGGAGAGCCATGGCCCAGCTTATTTAAAACTTTACAAGAAAAGGTGAAGGCACGACAGTACTTAATGTTGAAACGACTGCTTGTAAAATGGTTCTGTTAGCAGGACCTGTCTGGGGAAACTCAGCTTTTCTTTCTCTTAGCCTTGCTCTTTTGCACCACCGTCCCCCTGAAACTGTGTCAATACAGTGGGCAGGACCCTCTCTGTTAGGCAATACCTTTGATGTCTGTCCCCAAGGGTCCTTCATCAGACCCTTGTCAGACATTCCTTCTTTTAGGGCTCTGTCAGTAAATACCCCTCCCCGAGGCTTACCATATAGCCTAACAGGTGGTTTAAACTAAAGATGTTCATGCTTGAAGATAAACAATCAGTGAATGGTTGATGATATACAGGTCTTATTGGGTAATCTACTGCTGATCTGCAGATACTAATCCAGCCACAACTCTAGAGTAGACGGGAGAGGGTCTCTCCAGGCTTCACCTGTTGTTGGGGAACTATTGGCAATTGCTAGCTTCTGGGGGGGGGGGGGGGGAAAGAATCATTCTTTGTTGTTGTTGTTACTGTTGTTTTGTTTATCTTCCAGACAGGATTTCATTATGTAGCTTTGGATGGCCTAGAACTCATTATGTAGACTAGGATGGCCTTGAACTCATAAAGATCCACCTGCTTCTACCTCACCAGTGCTGGGATTAAATGTGTACCACCACACCTAGCCTCTCCCTTTTTTTTTTTTTTTTTTTTAATGTGTAGGCACTAAGAGATTATCCATGCTCCAGTGGCTAGGCCCATATCCATATGCATATGGCTAGCGCTAGTAGGAGGACTTAGTGAGTTAATTAAAAAACAAAAAAATAGAGAGAGAGAGAAGTGGGAAGGACATGGGAGCTGGAAAGATGATTCAGTGGTTAAGAGCACTGGCTGCTCTTCCAGATGGCCCAGGTTCAGTTCCCAGCATCCATTTGGTGGCTAACAACAGTCTATAAACTCAGATCCAAGAGGTCTCATACCCTCTTCTTGCCTCCTCAAGCACCAGGAATATATGTATCACACATATATAAATTCAGACAATACACACACACACACACACACACACACACACACACACACTTTTTTTTGAAAGGGACATAAAGTTGGGAAGAGACCATATTGAGAGATGTTTGGGAATTCTAGGAAAGAAGGGAGTGGTGGTGGTGGTTATGCTATGATCATATTTTGTTGTAAATGCATGAAATTCTCAATAATAAGGAAAATTTAATATTTTTAAAATTGATGACTCTCAGAAGTAAAGAGCAAGAGCAGTAGAGTTGAGATCTTGCTTTGTCTTTGATGCTGTAACTTTAAGACTGTAAAGTCAGTAACACTGGGTAGGTTCCTAGCCTCCTTACACCTCAGTTTCCTCATCGCTCAATGAATAGAATTGGATTTTCTTCCTCCAAGTATCAGGGAGATCATACCTGCAGTGTCCACACTGAGGACTCACAGTGATTCAGTGGACAGCATTAATCTCTACCTGTGAAATATATCTCTTTATATTGGCTATGACATGGTATTTAAAAATAAAAAAGGAAGCTGGATGAGATTTCACCCGATTTGTTTATTTTAAATTTTGTATTATTATTGTGTGGATGTGTGATGGATGTGTGGCTGTGTCCATGCCACAGCTCATGTGTGGATCTCAGAGGACAACTGTGTGAAATCTGCAGTCTCCTTTGGCCTTTTTCTGGGTTCGGAGCTCAAACTTGGGCCATCAGGTTTGTGTGACAAATGCTTTACCCACTGAGCCATCTTGAATGTCCCTTCACAGGATTTAGATGAGTTCTGATCTGTACCACAGGCAATGTGGTACCCAAGAAACTTTCTCAGGGAGGAGTTTGGAGACAATGCCATCCAAGGAAGCCTCACATTCTCCGGCCCACTCCAGAAAGAGAAAAGCAGCCAATGGTAGGTTTATGTTGGGCATAGTTAATAGATGTCTACATGACTTGTTTCTTTCTGGTTTTTGTTTTGTTTTGTTTTTCGAGACAGAGTTTCTCTGTGTAGCTTTGGCTGTCCTGGACTCACTTTGAAAACCAGGCTGGCCTTGAACTCACAGCAATCCACCTGCCTTTGCCTCCCTAGTGCTGGGATTAAAGGTGTGCACCACAACAGCCCAGCTCTGTTTTTATTTTTAATTGTGTGTGTTTTTGTATAACAGTATAGCAAGTGTATATGTATGTGGATTCACATATGTGTAGAGGCTAAAGGATAGCCTCAGATGTCATCCCTCAGGTGCCATTCAATTTTCTTTTTGAGACAGACTCTCTCACAGGTCAGGAACTCACCAAGTAGGCTAGATTGTCTGGGCAGCATGCTCAGGGAGCTACCCTCCTCCACCTCCCCATTGCTGGGATTACAGTCATGTGCCATCATGATTATAACCATGTGCCTTCTAGAGATGGCACTCAGGTCCTTGTGCTCGTAAGAAAACACTTTCCTATCTGAACTATCTTCTCAGCTTCTGACTACTGTGTATGCCAGCCATGACTGTTATCAACACCACCACTTGGGGAACTTCTCAGGCCTTGCTTTCAAGTTCTCCCACACACAGTGGGTGGGATGTCCAGGTTACAGAAAAGACCAATCACCTGACTTAAGGCCATCATTTCTGATGTTGTACTGATCATTTCTGAAACAAGGAAAACAGAATTGTGTAGCTGCTGTCCTCAAGAGCTTGAAAAGGTACTGGAAACAGCCTTGAATAATCTGGATTTGTTTCAATTCTTCCTCTTGGAAGCCAGATAACCCAAGCCAGCTGGTTGATTTCACTGAGTCTTGAGAACTTGCCTTTAAAACAAGGCTAGGACAACCACCTGATGAGAGCCCGAAGGTAATGAGGCGATAGGAGGGTATAAGCTTTGCCCAGCTGTAGCTACTAACAGGCTGGTGTATACATAGACACAGGGAGGTGCAAGCTGGAACCTTGGAAAATTCATCCGACAAACCATTCAACCTATTTCAAGCCCAGAGAGGGCTCAGGGCTTCTCTGGAGGTTGGTGTTTAGAAGACACTCCTTAACCAGGAACACATGTTTATTATCGAGGATATTAGCTAAGTGCCTTCTTTGACCTCCATGAACCATCCTCTTTTCTACTATGAGCATGAACCCATGAGGGAAAGACTAGGAGTTGCTTGGGGCTTGGAAGACCTCAAGCATGATGGAGATTGAACACTCCAGGAACCACTTCAGGGAACTAGTTCAACTATACTCTGGGAGAACAAAGGCTATACAGTTCTTGGGGAGTGGGTGGAAGGTTTCTAGGATTAGTGTACATAATTGGTTGACACTAGGCACTTTAATGATGTTTGTTTTGGATTTGGCAGCACACTCCTATCATATGAACGGGAACACAGTACCTAATTATCCTATAGGTGTGGGAGGGAAGAGCCTTCTGTTCCTCTTGCCTTAATGGGCTGGTGGTCAACAGTACCCCACCCCCAGGGAAGAGGAAACCACAATGCATAATATCATTTAACTTAGATAATACTAGGTTTCACTCTTCCAATGTAACAGCATTAGTTCATATACCTTATACTACACAGTGTACCTCAGACAGCAACAGCAAACTACATATTATTTGTTTTTTAAAGGCTAACATTGTAGTATACATAGTCATACATCTTTCTAGACTTCCAAATACCTGATTTCGTTTGCTAACCTTGTCACTAGTATGAAAAGTGGAAGATATTTGTGCATGGATATATACTTTGTATTATATACTATGTGGGTATATGTGAGCCTGTAGAGTGATAAGCGTGTGCATAGTTATCAGTAGAGTTGTGTGCCTTTAAAACCCATGTACTGAAGTTCTGACCCATCTACCTCAGATTGAAGGGACAATTAAGTTACACAAGGTCATCAGGATAGGTCCTAATGTGTGTGACTGGTGTCCTCATTAGAGGTGGTAAGGACACAGATAAACACATAGGGAGGACTGTGGGAAAACACAGGCAGAAGATAGTAATCTACAAAACCAAGAGAAGCCTTAAAAGAAACCAGCCCTGTCAAAACATAGATCGTAGGGAATCCTGTGGAAGAAGGGGAAAAAGGATTGAAGAAGCCAGAGGGGTCAAGGACACCACAAGAAAACTTACAGAATCAACTAACCTGGGCTCACCGAGACTAAACTACCAGCCACATAGCAGGGAGGGAACTTCCATAGGTCCTCTGCACACACGGAACAGTTGAGCAGCCAGGTCTTCATGTGGGACTCCTAAGGCAGGAGCAGGAGCTGTCTCTGACTACACTGCCTGCCTTTGCAACCCTTTCCCCTAACTGTCCTACCTTATCAGCCTCAATAGAAGAAGCTATGCCTAATGTTGCTGCAAGTTGATTTGCCAAGGCTGGTTGACATCCATGGGATGCCTCCCCTATTCTGAGGAGAAGAGGAGGAGGAGTGGAATGGGGGAGGGGGAAGGGGAGGTGAGAGGGAGGGACTGGGAAGAGAGGAGGGAGGGGGAAGATAGAGGGAGGGAATGCAAAGTAAATAAACAACTTAGTCAATAAAATAAAGAAAGAAGAAAAAGAATGAGAGAGAAAGAAGAAAGAAAGAAAGAAAGAAAGAAAGAAAGAAAGAAAGAAAGAAAAAGAAAGAATGGAAGAGAGGAAGAAAGAGAATGATAAGAAAATAAATTTCTGGGCTGGGGCTTTAGCTCAAAGGTAACATATGTGCTTGCCATGTATGAGGTTCTGGGTTCAATCTCAGAACGACTGTAACAAATAGAAGAGAAATTCCTGCCATTTAAATTACTCAGTATGTGATATTTACAGTGGTCCAGTAATTTTTCCAAAAATATTGTGTGTGTGTGTGTGTGTGTGTGTGTGTGTGTGTAGAGCTGTTCTTTTTTATAGCAGTTGATGGACTTAGGCTGTTCTTGTTTTGTTCTGTTGCTGTGATAACCAGAAAACAAAACAAAACAAAACAAAAACATCTAGAAAAGGAAATAGTTTATTTGGCCTTCACTTGCAATCCATCAATCAATCATTACGGAAAGTGGGACAGGAGCTCAAGGTAGGGACATGGAGGCAGGCTCTCTGGCTCCCTCCTGCACAGGCTCAAGCTTACATATCCTTCTTATACAGCGCGGGCTGTGGGCATGGTGCTGCCTTCCTACATCAATTAATCCCCACAGACATGCCCTGAGGCTAATCTAACCTAAGCAATTGTCAGTTCAGGTCTAGTCATCTCTCACATGACTCTAAGCTTTGTTAAGTTGACAGTTGAAGTGAACAGAAGCACACCCTCCATGTAAGAAAGCCCTCGGTAACATGGAACGTGGTCTGACTCATCAATGGCCGTGAACACATATTAATTCACCCGGTACATGGCAGTTTGCATTGCCAGGTCAAAAACACCAACGGCGCTGGGTTGAACCTGAGCGTGGCGGTGCACACCTGTAATGCCAGCAGTTGACAGTGGAAGCAAGAAGGTCAGGAGTTCAAAGAAAGATCCCGCTATGTAGTGAGTTTGCGCTCTCTCTGGGGTGCATAAACCCCTGTCTCAAAAACAAACAAACAAACAAACAAACAAAAATGTTGATGGAGGATTGGATCTTAAAAGTATGTTAAAAAAAGAAAATCTGGATTTTGACTGGAGAAATGACGGACACCTATGTACTGAGTGGCTCAGAGCAGGAGGCCTGCCGTGATCTGGAAGCAGTGTACTGTCACATGAACATAATGTAAGAGGTGGTAGGTAGGGCCTCAGTGCCACTGTGCCCATCAGAAGGAACTAGCCCAGATCTTATTCAATGATGAAAGGATAAGAAATAAAAAATGTTTGAGGTAGGCTGGGTGTTGCCAGGAGTTAACCTGTCTTACTGTCAATGAATCTTTAAAGTAATAAAAACATTTTTAAATGCCATAATCTGCATGTCTCTGGGGTTTTTGAAGACCTTGTCTTTCTATAGAGTCATATATATCTGCTCTGTACCTAAGATGTATATTGTGATAAAAGTAGATTAGCAATGGACATGACCGTGATTTAATCTACTAACATTTAATTTGTATAAGTTATTTCTCCTAAACAGCTTGATAGTACTTTCAAAGCACTGGAAGTAAACCTTGTATTATAATTGAGTTATATGGGTGCAATAACTCATATAGAGTACATATATGTGTGTGTGTGTGTGTGTGTGTGTGTGTGTGTGAAGAATAATCTTACATTTGAATTCTATATCTAGAATTTATTTTGCATCTATATACAAAATTCTATATCGGTGAATTAAAAATAGCGTGTGAGTGACAATTGAGGCATTAAGTTTAGGACTAATCTACTTTTCATTATATCTTCCCTGTACATTTTTATATTCCCCTTCTTTCTTTTCAATCACTTTCAGAAAACGATGAGCATCAAAGAACCTCCTTATGGAGATGGCTTCAAATGTGGCAAACTAGCCACAGGACAAAGGTCCTCATTTCTACAACAGACAGAATTCTGCTTAAAAAAAGGGCAAGCTTGGATGCAGGCAGAGTCGACAGCCAAACTCTGCCAAGACAGGGCAAGCAAGTCCTTAATAGTTCCTGCCTCACAAATATGTCTGTCATATATATTGGTCCAGAAGGCTGAAGAAGATGCTCCAACATTATAGAGAGTTTTGGGTGACTATTGAGGTAGAAAACTGTCTCTGTCACATTTTCATTTGGAAAGCTGCTAACGTGCACTCCCGGGATACTCAGATAACCAAGTTTATTCCTTCTCAAGTCTCTGATGGAGTTGAAGATCAGGTAGCTTAGTTTTACAATGAAGCTTTATTGTTTAGGGGTTAAGATATTTTTAGGTCTAGATAGGTGTTCTAAGTTGATAATGACAATATGTGATGGAGATTGATTTACATTCAGAAATTTAGATGAACCAAGATAGGAAAGATGTCTTCTTCAAGGTTGTCAAATACAAATAGCCAAAACACTAAGAATGTAACATGTATATAATTCCTGATTGTGTCACAGTTCTTCTTGCCATAGGTAATCTATTGTTTATATGTGTAATAATAAAAATGTATATGCACAAAAAATAATTTAAAAAAAAACAAAAAAAAAGAAATAAAAAATTTAAAGCTAAGAAACCATGTGAACATGAAATAGTTGATCAATACACTAGAAACATCTAGAATACATAAAAGAAGAGTGTACTGGAAATAAGGAGACAGAAGGGCATTGGGGTATTCCAGGTTCAGGGCAGCAAGACCAGGGGCATGGGTCCAGGGGCTGAGGAGGAGCTTGGGATCTAGAACTTGGGATCTAGATTTTCTTTTCTTCCTTAGTACCTGAAAAAATATGGAGCAGGTCTTTACCCTTAGTCTGACACCCATCTTCAAGGGACTACATGCAGAGCTGGGAAAGAGTGAAAAGCTGAAGGTCCTCCTTGGTTTCACTAGGGTCAGCTGAATGGAAGCCATCAGCAACCCTTAGAATCAAAACGAAGAGCGCTATCAGGAATAGGAAATGAGCAGGACCACAGAGG
Organism: Acomys percivali; assembly: GCA_907169655.1. NCBI lineage: Eukaryota > Metazoa > Chordata > Mammalia > Rodentia > Muridae > Acomys > Acomys percivali. The sequence continues at coordinate 1,893,343 of OU015742.1, read as the reverse complement.
AGACAAAATAATGAACGACAATGGATCTACTGGCCATTATCAGCACTGGCACAGCAGGATGTAGTGATGGGCTAACTGAATCAGCAGGAAAACATTTTATCTTCTCATTGGCTGAAGTTCTAGGGCTCAGAGACTGAATACCACCAGGTCTTAAGGCTCTTGAATGGTCAATATCCTTGATAAGGACCAAGAGCTAAATTATCTTGGGCTGGCCCCCATCTGATCCCTTGAGATAGACCCATGCCAGCCTTATTTGTTTTGTTCACACATGTCTGCAGGGGTTCTGCGTCAGCTGTTATGAGCGTTCTGTTTTTACCAGTCTCCTCTTGCCTTTCCATCTTCCTTCTTTTCCTCCCTCCCTCATTCCCTTCTTATCTCCCTCTGCTCCTCTCTTCTTTCTTTCCTTACACCTGAAAAAATATAAATGGATGGATGTGCTGGCAGGCACCTGTAATCCTGGCACTTGAGAGAAGAAAGGATTTCACGTTTGGGACTGGTCTGGCCTATATAGCAATTTCAAGTGCAAGGCTAGTTCGAGATTCATAGCACGACTCTGTCCCAAGAAACCTAGTGTGGGGATGCATCTTAATAGTAGAGAGCTGCCCAGCATGCATAAGACCCTGGGTGTCTTATCACTAGCATTGTCAAACACACACACACACACACACACACACACACACACACACACGCATGCACACACTTATACATATGCACACACTTATACACACACACTTAAACACACATATACACATTACACAGGGCAAAATGTATCTTCTCATAGGTTTGGGGGCTGGAAATTAGCATTCTGAAATCAGGGTGTGGCATGGTGGGGCTCTGGCAAGATCTGTCTCTGGGCTTCAGGGGGGCCTCTTTCTTCAGGGAGCTGTTCTCACATGGCCTTTGCTTGGAGTGTGTCCTTGGGCAGACATTTTCCCTCTCTTTCTATCAGGCTGCTAAGCCTGTTAGATGGGGATCATACCCTTAGGCCTTCATTTAGCCTTGTTTAACCTCCTAAAAGTCTCCTGTCCAAACACAGTCACATCAGAGGTTAGGGCTTAAGTCCAAATTGGGTATTGACACGTGATGGCCATCTAGGAAACACTGTGAGAAAAACCTAATGTCAGCAAGGACAATCCTTACTTATTTCTTTAATCTGAGCTGTGGTTTACTTTCTCTAGGAGTAAGTATCTTAGCTAGCACAGCCCTGCCCTTGGAGCCCATTCAGAAGAAGGCTTTGTCCAGGGCTGGTAGCTCTGGCAGGTATTTTGGGTCTCAGGCTTGAGCTTCTACGTGTAACCTCAGCCTCTGGCCACAGTGAGAGCCCAAAAGCAAGCGCTTCCCACAAGGAGGGCTGCAGGTACCTGGGGAGAATGCATGGTGCTCTTCTGACAAGTGTTTCTAGTCTCTGTAGGTGGTGGGAGAAGCTTGTCACAGGGACTGGATCCCACTTGCAACCTTGAATGAGCCCAGCAGCACAGTAAGAAGAAGGGCGAAGTAGGACCAGCGAACGCCTTGGTGCTTACTGGGGCTCTAGGTCAAGCCAGTTCAGAAGCTTCTCCATTTCTGAAGCTCAGTCAAGTGCGATACTTCTGATCAAGGCTGAGTCCACTTAGATAAAGTGTTAGCAAGTGCAGCTTCAAGGCCCAGAGGATGGAGGTGCCTGTCAAAGGCCTCCCATCCATCCAGGAGGCTTCAGAAATGGTAGCACACTTGCCTCTATCTGTTGTCTAATGAAACTTCCCCTTTGCAGATCACCTCCATTCTGAAAGGTTCAAGGCTTAGGGCAAAGCAACATTTTCCTTCCGAAAATACCTGATGTCAGTTAAGCGGATAGCTGGGAAGGAAAGGCCCTAAAGCTTTTTGCGGGGGAGGGTCGCATTTGCATTTACAGAATGATTTGCAACCAGAGCTTACAGGTAGCATTTCATGGAAACCAACAACCGGGTTTTGAATATCTGCATCGTTTTCTCCCAGCATCCAAATATGTAGTGAAATCAGCCTTCTAGCTGTCTGCAGTAGAAGCTCAGAGAGCCTCTCTTCCAGGCCCTGATGGAAGAAGATATAGCAGAGGGAGACAGTGAGAGTGAGCAGCTTACCTTGACGCTCCACAAGGGCTCATGGCCCAAGAAGTCCCTCGGTTCGGGTGTCCTGTAGTGTGGCGTCTGTTGCTGGTTGCCAAAGCCTGTTCCACCACCCTAAATGATTCTGACTCTGTGGCTAAAGGCATTCAACTTGGTTAGGAATAGCTACCCCCTCCTCCCAGTCCTTCATTCAGGATTTCTCACCTTCAAAGAACACTTTGTGTTGCCTAAGTTTCCCTCCCCTACTTGTATGAATCCGAAATGAATCTGAACTAAAAGTACTCGTTGAGTGGTTATGTTCCCAACCATAATTTGCAGTCAAGGTATGAATATTTTATACTCAAAGAGCCACTGAAGATTTGTAAAAAGGTTTTTTAAAAAAAAAAAAAACATGAATACACTCATTTTTGTTGGCACAGGAAGACTATAGCCGGGGAAAACAAAAATACAGGACAAGCCTTCACTCATGACCGTTTACAAAATGAATCTGCAGTTGTGTTTGGGGATGATCGGGAGTAGTTGTGGTGGGGACAGAGTGTCCTTTGGAGAAGAGAGGTACCCGGAAGATGGGGAGCCAGGGAAACAAAAACAAAAGCCACCCAAACACCCCTAACTCTCTTCACACCCACTGACGATCCAGAAGGGCCCTTTCAGAAGGTCCCTCCGTGCACTGGCAGAAATGAGGTGTCGGTCTGGAAAGCCAGGATTCAGATGCCTGTGGCTTCCTTTCACTGCAAAAATAGATTTTTAAAAAATAATCCAGTCTTTGGCCGTCTTGCCCCAGCGGGAAAGACCTGAGTAGCTCCTTTGCTGTCCCTGTATGTTTTTCTTACCGTGAATCAACAGTTTTGCGAGTTCCCAGGCTACTTCTAAGCTATGGCACACAATCGGAATAGAAGTTAACACACATTAATTAAACATTTCCTCCCCCCACCCCACCCCCACGCCCGCAGGTATAAATCTGTGAGATTTGTTCTCTTCAATCTATTGGTTGTTTCTATGAGGAGAACTTGTTGAGTTGTTCTCGCTGGACGGGGCCTCTACTAGAAAGCGAAAGGAAAGGGCTGTTCTTTAGCCTTCAAGTGTGGACGGCTCTCAGGTGACAGTTGCCTGAGGAACAAACGCAAGTTCTTTCTGTGGATACCTATAGAAGGACCGGCAGGCATGTTGCAGTCTTTCTGACATTGATATCCACCGCACACTGGGCTGCGCCTCTGTGGCTCCCGATGCCTGCTGCCGCTCTTCCAAAGACTAACCTCATTACCGGCAGTGGCACTGTTGAGACTAAAAGGAAGGTTTCAAACATTGTTGAAGTGGCTGCCAAGATCGCAGCAAGACTTTGAAAAGCCCAGGCTGGTCTCAAGCTCCATGTATAGCTGAAAAATGACTTTAAACTCCTGACACCCTCTGCCTCCACCTCTCATGGACCGGGGCTCATTTTGTATGTCTACATGCTACCATGAATACAAAACAAAACAAAAAAACGAGACTAGCTATTTTTTTTTTAATCATAAAATGAGTACAGATTAAAATTTGTCAGTGAGTGATGCTGGCCAAAGTGGGGCTAAAATCGTCACCTTGCAGGCTGCGGATGGGATAAATGTATACAGCCTTGGGTGGTGCATACTCTTTGATCCCACAATTATGGATCTTCTACACCTAGAAAAGTGAGCAGAGTTACCTACTACACTTATTGTCAGTGTGAAACCATTGAAATAGCATCTTGTCTGCGGTAATCCACAGGAGACTGATGTCACTGAGCGTGTCACACAACAGAGGGCAGGGGCGTGCAAGGACTGGAATATTAGGGTTCGGCAATGATCTCCAAAACGTGGTGGTAAGAAAAACAGCAGTTGGCAGAACTGTAGATATAAGCTGAGCTAACACGTATATTAAAAGTGCGCGTGTGCGTGGGTAGAAAACGACTGACTAAAATTGTAATGGTTAATAATCTTCAAATATATTTATAACTTGCATTTATTCATATGTGTGTACTTGTGCGTGTTACAGTATGAATGCGGAGGTCAGTGAACAACTTGTGGGAGTCGGTTCACCTTTTTTCGCTACGTGGGTCCCAGAGATTGAGTTTAAGTTGCTGTGCTTGGTGGCAAACGCCTTTACCCACTGAGCCATGTTGCAGGCCCATGGGATACATAGCCTTTCAGAAGCAGAACTGAGTGTCTGAAGGGAGGTGAAGGGGCATTAACTTACAGTTTTATACTCTCTTATTACTTTGTTTTTTAAAAGATGCCATATTGATGTATTATTTTTATCACAGTCTTTTTTTTTTTTTTTTTTTTTTTTTTTTTAAAGCAAAACCGCCATCTGGGACCATGACTGTGCATTTCTTGAATTAATTTGAATGACTTCCTGTTTGCTACCTGGGGCTCCTGATTTCAGTTTCCCTTGAGCATGAGGCAAGTTCTTAACTATCAGCTTCCTTGTCAGGTCTTCCCTTCACAGGAAAGGTGTGTAGTAACGCTGTGCAAATCCTGCATTGTGTACCTGGCTTCTTGACCATTCTGTCAGGGGTGGGGTGGGGGTGAGGTGGGGGTGGAGGTGAGGGTCGGGTAGCGTGGCGGACTTTCCACCTGGTTCTTTACGTGCACACTCGCGTCCTTCGTCAACTTCCACCAGCGCCATTATTTCCATTTCGTTTTACTTTGTGACAGGCAATGGCACACTTAGTGGCTTGTGACACGCATTTGTTACCTCACACTTGTGTGGGTGCGGAGCTGGGTACAACTTCTCTGGTTCCCCCAGTACAGAATCTGTCATCGGGGGAACTCGAGGCTCTTGGGACGGCTCTCCCTGGAGGGCTCCACTATCGCGGGGTCTGCATCCAGCCTCCCTGGATCCTTGGCCAGATTTCATTTCTTGCCTCCTGGCTTGAGCGTCTTGGTTTCTAGCTGGTTGTTGGCCAGAGCCATCTGGCTTCCAAGTTCTATGGGTCTCCTCAAGAGCCAGGGGGTAAGTACAGGAGCAGTGCCGTGTAATCGTGGCTCTCGATACTCCTCACCATCTACTGCTTAGAAAACGTCTCAAGTCTTAACTCTGACCCAAGTGGGAGGAAGCGTGCAAACATTTGAACTTTAGGAAGTAGGAATGATTGCGGGTTCACAGGAGATTTTCTAAGGAGTTGTCTAAGACTCCTGAAAAGCACAGACATTAACACCATGGTTCATAACAGTAACAAAACTACAGTTATGAAGTAGCAACAAAAAGAACTGTTATGGTTGGGGATCACCACAACGTGAGAAACTGCATTAGAGGGTTACAGCGTTAGGGAGGTTTAGAAGCACTGTTCTGCAGCAATTCATTAGTGGGTTGCTGTTTTCTCAGCTCTAGTGCCACCTCCTTCTCACTGGTCCTTCAGCTGAGGGTCTCAGCTGACCCTCTGCACCCTGATCTGTCATTTACTACTCATTTCGTTGCTCCAGTTTTCCTCACATAAACAGTTACCATTTGAAATTCTTCACGCTGCTTGCTTGTGTTCTTGCTTTCTTTCTTTCTTTTTTTTTTTTAATTTTTAAAATTTATTTATTTATTTATTTATTTTGTTCTTGCTTTCTTGCTTCTCTTCTAAAGGTAAAATGCAGAGGTGTGAGGCTCATTTATCTCTCTTCACTGCAGCATTGCCAAAACCCAAAATGGCACCAAACACATGTGTGGGGTGGAGGCAACACTGTTGCAGATCAGGTCCTGACCCTCATCTCACAAGCCAGCTCCTGGGCGCTGCACAGCAGTGTGTACAGCCTGGCTAGCCCAGTGCTACACTTACATTTGCCTTGGTTCTACTAAGCTTCCCTTCTCATCTTCACTAATTTGTAAAGGTGAGAGTGGATAGGCAGGGCTCCAGGAGCCCAGCCACTAGCAGGGCGCCCTTGTGTCCCATCTCAACAGCTCACAAATGAGTTTACAGACATGGGTACAGATCTGGGACAATTCACCTGTGTATTCACCATTGTGGGTAGCACAGTTAAAGATAGAGGGTTGGGCATAGTTAGTGGCAGCAATAGTGAAGTGGTGTTTCTTTCAAAGTGTCTGCTGGGTGTAAGCTATTAGCTACTTGCATGACCTTGATAGTGTCTCTTTCAGTCTGCTCAGCTTCCCCATTGCCTATGGAAGGTGCAGTCTATTCCCACAGAGGCACCATGACAGCTAACAACTACCAGGGCAAATGAAGCTTCAAAGCCAGCGTCTTCAAAGAATGTCAGGTGACATAATTGGAATGCATTCTTTATTTAGGCAGGAGCTTTAAAGAAAATGCAGTTTTACGGAAGTCACAGCGAACTAGTTCAGCACTGTATCCATAATCTGAGATGATCTCACTTAAGCTGTCTTGGCACTTTGACAAGCCACTGGCGGTAGGCTTTTGAGAAATGGATTTCTAATATTTGGTTTCTCATAATGTCTATGCAAATTTTAATTTTACCACTAAAATTTGCATTGTATGACTCATTAAGGCAATACCTTCCTCATTACTATAACAAGACGACACGGTCAAGCAAAGGCACTAAGAGCTGAGGACTTTCTAAAACGTCCTGGCCAGTGGTGTTACATTCATTGGTAGTGTCCTTTCTCACTTTGGTGAGAATGGATATTTTACATTAAAATTTAAGTCCTTCCTAAAAGTTTCATTTTTTTCTCTTGGCCTCTTTTCTGTGGTTATAAATAAAAGTCATTCTTTTTCAATATGTGTATCTGTGCTGTCATTTCCCCCCTCCCATCTGTGGATAGGGCCTGAGGGAAGGGCAGTAGGGTAGTTCACTAGAATGCTTCTCATGAACCGAGGACATCCCTGCCCAGTACCATGTGTACTTAGCCTTGTCACTGAGTTCTGGGGCAAAGGGACAAGATGTCCACACATATTTTTGCCACTGGCCTGAGATGTCCCAGACAGTTATGTGAAGGGGGTAATTAGGCCTCTGCTTGGGGAAGTGAAACTTTTCCATGAGCTCCCCAGGGTCTTGAAGGCTGCGTTTTACAAGGCGTCTGAATGTGAGGCAGGCTCGCCCCTTCCTAGGTTGTATGACACTGGGCTGTTTTCGGTTTTTGCTCCTCAATTTACTCATATACAACCACAGTCCTCAGAGATTGCCCCTCTGGTGACCGCATTAAGAAGTAGCATCCTCTGTTTCACAAACTGAGATGGCAGTGATGGCTCACTTGGTCTTATCCTCAAGATACGTATGTTTTAAAAATTATTTACTGGGGTGTGTGTGTGTGTGTGTGCGTGTGTGTGTGTGTGTGTGCATGTGTGTGTGTGTATGTGTGTGTGTGCATGTGTGTGTGTGTGCATGTGTGTGTGTGTGCGTGTGTGTGTGTGTGTGCGTGTGTGTGTGTGTGTGTGTGTGTGTGTGTGTGTGTGTGTGTGTACACATGCGTTCTTGTGAGCATGTGCCATGGTGTATGTGTGGAGGTCAGAGGACTATTAGGAATCACTTCTTTCCTTCTACCATGTGAGACCCTGTGATGGAACTTGCCTCGGTGACCAGACTTGGCATCAGGTTCCTTCAGCTGATGAGCCATCTCACTGGCCACTTCTATCATTTCTAAGGTGGACTGGTCTCTTGCTGTATGGTTTGAACAAAGTTGGGGATCTGTTAGCAAAAACAAAGAGTGGGGAAGTTTCCCAGTATATAAAGAAACCTCAAAATGTCTACTGTGATATATAGTAACAAAAGAGATAAAGAGCATAGGGTTGGAAGTGCCTAATGCAAGGAACAGAAGAAAGTTGCCTTTGAAAAGCCTTCTGCCCCATGCTTGTTTTCTTTCATGCTCTGGAGGGACCCCTGCTTTCCTGTCTCATGAGCTCTAGGCCCTGCCTCTCTTCTTTCCCAGTGTTCATTTTTATAAAATGGTGGTGTATCCTCTCAAGTGGGTGTAGCTTTTCCTGTACCTAGACTCACCAAGACTTCCTTATTTTTCTCTATGCTCGGTACTACTCACAAGCAAAACCAGATACCTGCTCTCAGCTCTACTGAGGTCCTCATAGTCTGAACCATCCATTAGCTTTTGGTTCTCACGGCCATTTCAGTAGCTGTGAAATGGGCCCAGTCTTTCTGTGCTTGTCCCCCAACCAGCAGCAAACAGGAAAATCCTTTAAAAATGTAAACATGTTCATATCGTTTCCATCCTTAGGATTAAAAAAAATCTGTGCAGAAATGTAATTCGAGGGCAGTCTCAGCCCTTACACATAGACAAAGACACATGGGATTTAAATAAAGGTGGGGGGAAAGTCAAGGTCAATTTAGTCCCATTAGGTCAGAGGAAGCACCAGTCTGAACAGAGGCACTCTCGCATAAGCAAGATGGAAAGTAGCAAAGCAACTATGCAAATAGACTAGATCAAGAAAGAGGGTGGGGAAGAGACATAGCTGGCCCTGTCCTTCTGGATGCAGCCAATGGAGACCATTGGAATATCTGGCCAGCATCTTCCACAAGCTGGGTTCCCCTCTCAATTTATGGAGACAAGAGGGTAATAGCTACTCCTCTTGATTTAGGCTGCCTGACGTCAGTACTCTGGCTCAGTGCCTGCAGTTGTGTCTGGGGCTTCTGCTATGTGACTACCAGTCTGGTCAGTGACGGGGGTTGAGAGGCAGCACAGGTGGCTCTCCATCCGTCACCATCAACCTTTCATGCTGCAGAGTCACATCCCTCCCCAGGTTCTTCTCACCAAGGTTCGGAATTAGAGTATTTTGGGATGGGGTTGTGTCAGAAAACCATTTCAGCCCATTGACCCGGTACGTCTTCTATAGGCTCTGTTAAAGAGCGGAGTAAGACGCTAGAGCGAGGACAGCAGCGTGCTTGCCAAGCACGCAGGCACCCTCAGTTTTTTCCCCAGCCCCATGAAAAGAAAAAAGTCCTGAATAAAGTTGAGGTTCCAGAACCAAGAAAAGAGGGGTTTTGCTAAAGCGAGTGTGAAGCCATATGCTTTTAAAATTGAGCCTGTAAAAAATGGGAAAGTCAAATTAGAAGACATAATGAGCTACAATGCAGAAGAAAATTCTCTTAGGTGCAACCTTCATACTCACTGAGGGCAGGAATTAAGGAAAAATGGAAGAAACTTTTGATAACTTCACACAATGTGTATTCCTCGGTTGGTCCGTGGATTCTAGATATTTAGAGGGAAGACCGAGGAGCTGGAATAGTGTTTCCTCAACATTAATTTTAAAAGAACCACTTTTTCAAAAAGAAAGGGAAGAAGACATTAGGCTTTTAAGTTTGACCGTTGCCTGGCTTTGTAAGTGAGACTTCACCACTTGAGGAAGCTGAGTGGAGAGTGTATGAAAGCGTTTTTGTGCTATGTCACTGGGAAGCCCAAAGTTAACACCAAAGATCTCCCCCCTCTTTTCTTTCTGCTCTCACTCTCCTACCTTCTTCCCTCTCTTCATCCACCGCTTCTGTCCACCCTATTTCCCCTTCTGCGTGAGATTAAACCATCTTTCCTCGGTTCCGCCTTGTTGCTTACCTTCTTTGGGTCTGTGCATATGTTTAACCTGTTCTACACGGCTAAACTCTGCTTATAAGTGAGTACATTCCACCTGTGTCTTTCTGGGTCAGGGTTATCTCACTCAGGATGATCTTTTCTAGCTCCATCCATTTACTTGCAAACTTCATGATTTCCTTGCTTTTAATAGCCAAGTAGTAGATTTCCAAAGTGGTTGTACAGGTTTGCACACATTTGTACAAGTGTTCCCTTCTTACCTTTTAAATATTGTTCTGTAATTTAAAATTCAGCAAATTTATACTTTCTCTTAAATTAAATGTCTTAAAATCCAAAACAGCATACAGTTTTGAAGTGTAACAAATGATGCTGTTGTGTATCACATGTTCCCACCGTGAATCAAAATGCAAAATTTCAGCGTGGCGTTTGTTTTCATGTCTACCTGCCTTGAATTCTTTTTATTGCTTCTGATTTTGCTCTATCTCACTCTATTCTCTGCTTTGCTTCTCTTAGAAGATCTGAAAACTTGGTTTATACAAGGATCATCCTCTGTTGTTTGAATAGCTGTGATACTTCGTTCTATTAGCTATCTTATGGGTTGTGTTCACTTTAAGGAAGGTGAAAAGGAGGGGGAGGAGAGAGAGAGAGCTGCATCAAAAATAGATTTATATGAAGCCCTAAAAAGATGTTAAAATTTAGCTAGCATTAGCTAAGCACTTACTTGGTTCCAGGCAGCGGAACAGCTGACGTACTGAGAACCAGCAGCTGGCTGCCTGTTAACAAGTTACTATCCAATACAATGGCTGTTCAACAAAACATACGAGACAAAACACAGACATAGAACATGTTTTATTAAATGCTGTATATATTGGTATAACCATACCACCAAGTAATAATCATGATGGTGTCAAAAAGGAAACAAGAAATAGCTTAATATGTCTGTCTATATTTCATTATTGTGGGTTTACTTGAAAGATTAAAAAAAAAAAAAAAGATTGATCTGTGATTCAGAAAACGAGTTTTCCATAATGATGGGGGAAGGGGGAGGGGGAGGGGAGGGGGGGGAGGGGAAACAGTTCAAGTTCAGCTCTTTCAGCTTTGCTGGCAGAGTGCTGTCATTATTCTGCTTTATTTTATAAGCATTATTCCACGGTTACCGGTGTGTTTCCCTTTATTGCTGTGCTCAAGATAGAACCGGAGCTACATGTGTGCTGGGCAAGTGTTTTATCAATGAGCTGCATTTCCAATTCTCTATGCAACTGTTTCCATAACATGGGTTGGGGACTCACCTGGATCCAAGGCAGGCTGAAATATCTGGGATCCCAGCAACCTCACTGTCGAAACAAGTTCTGTCTGTTATGTCTTGGGCCAACCGTGTAATTGGCTGGCTGTATAATTTGCATGTAAATCAAGTGTTTACTAAAGTATAGGGAGTGAAAATGTGATAACTTGAGCATACAAATGCACATGCCTAATGCTATGGGATTGTCTGTGATGTATAGCAATAACCACAGTGGTTGTTCAGAGGAGCCTGTTTAAGATGAGCAACTTATTTTTCCTAGGAAGGACTGTTCTAGGGAATGCACGCAATTGCCACTGTGTGGATATGGTAAACTTTGGGTCACTGTTACTGAGTTTAGTTTTGTTTTGTTCCACGCACATGCTGGGAAAGCACCCTACCTACTGCCCCACCACTGAGATATATCGTTGGTCTTCATGAATACATCTGCGCATTTGTTTTTGTGGTGGTTCTGGGCATTGGCTTCAGGGCCTCAAGGGTGCAAGACAAACACCATGGTTGTACGATGTCCCAGCTCTCTTTCTCTCTCTGGGGCTGATGGCCTACCTGTACCTCCCTCAGGTAATCACTAGACCGGTGTGCTGTTCCCCAGCCGCTGCTGTCTCTTGAGCTCACTCCTGGCCTCAGGCACTGTTCTGTGGGCTTTACACTCTTAAACTCTATTCTCTCTTCTGCCATTACATCCACTTGACAACTACAGTCCAGGAAGGTGAAGGACTCACCCACACTATACATTGGATAGGCTGTCTAGGATTTGAGTCCAAGAAGTCCGTTCTTAGAGACTGAAGTCAGACCCACTAGGGCAAGCATAAGGACAGTGTCTCCCAAACACCCATACTTTATGGCTCTGTAGAAATAACTCGCATTTTCATTGTTGTCTGTGAAGTTTTTCTTTCTTTCTTTCTTTCTTTCTTTCTTTCTTTCTTTTTTTTTTCTTTCTCCCCACCCACCTTCCTTAGTTCAGACTGTATCTGTGGGGAACACAAATGACCCGAATTCCTGGTCTCCATGGAACTGCTATAGGAGCTGAGATTGGCAGCCCTCTCAGACCATATGAGATAGCAGAAGAAACACTGGGAGAACGAAGCTGACCCCTAAAGCCAGTGTGCTTGAAAAGGCACATGCCAATAAGGAGCCCAAGTCTCTAGACCAGACTGCTTCCTAAGCCACGGAAGACACTTACTGATCTTTTCCTCTGAAGTCTACTCAAAGCAGAGAAAGTGGGGGATGCTAATAGAAAAGTTCCAGAAAGGCTTAGTGGAACAGCTTAGCAAAATAGGACATGAATGACCCCTTTGACCGTCTGCTCAAGTCTCTCCCAAGTGAGGGAAGCCACTGAGCTATTCCTGTGTCTACTTTTACTCCTGTGCCCTAGTCATTAAAACCTCCTGGGGGACCCTTGCTCCTTGGCAGATCAGGCTGGGAGTAGAAAAGGGTCTCTGTGTCCATCACCTTACACACCCGCATTTGGCAGTTACAAATCTCTATGTTCAAAAAGTTGCTCTTTCTTAGATAGGCATCATCCCAGGTAGACCCACCATTCAAAAAAGAAATCCGCTGGCTCTGATCAAGTGATCTTTCTCAAATATACCAAACTCCATCTAGAAGATAAGCCCCTCCCCCCGCAAAAAACTACATAATTTTAAAAAATGAAAGTGGCAAAGTTGGTATTTCCCACAGCTCTTTAAAATGACCTAATACAAAGCAAATGCTTATTCAGTGAAAAATACTGAGCTCCTCAGTAATAGAACTAATGTCTAACAAATTTGCTTTTGAGCTGTTTTCCAGGGCTTGGTAGAAAGCCACAAGGCTAGAGGCTTCTCAGTAAAGGTGACAGGAAGACCAGGGATCATGAATCAGTAGGCATGTGGGAGAACCACTAGCTGACCTTTCAGGTCCCCAGTCATGAGAGGTTCACCCCACTTCTCTGTAAAAAGGGGAACAAAGAAAACTCCAGTGCTGGATCACCGCTATCATTTGTGATTACTATGTAATGTTTCACTTGTCTTTCTCCCTCTCTCTTTCTTTCTCTCAGTTTTTTTTTTCCTCTTCAGTAGCTGTGAATTGTGGCTTAAGTTGAAAATAGGTACAAGGTAGAAGGAATGAGAGAGAGAGAGAGAGAGAGAGAGAGACAGAGACAGAGACAGAGACAGAGACAGAAACAGACAGAGAGAGACACAGAGACAGAGACAGAAACAGACAGAGAGAGAGAGACAGAGACAGACAGAGACAGACAGAGAGAGAGACACAGAGAGACACAGAGAGACAGAGACAAACAGAGACAGAGACAGAGAGAGAGGGAAATTAGAAAAAGATAAATGCATATGAAGAACTAGGGTTTATCTGGAATTTATTACAACAATCAAGTGGGGGAATTAATGTGCGTGCCTGAATTTCAATACCAGCACATAGTATTGGAGTATTGCTCTTCAGTCTCCCAGACGTCTAAACAATAAAGAATCGAGGAATCATTTCTCAGAGGACTAGGGCCAAGCACAAAGGAGTCTGACCGGCATGGTTTCCTGGGAGTGATAGGGAACTGTAGGGAATTTCTCTTCCTGGGGCTGGGTTGGGGGACCCACCTCTGGAAGCATCCAGGGCGGTCTCATCCTTGGGTGGATGAAAAAATGGCCAAGACCCATTGCATTCTGGGGCTCCAAGTCAATCATGGCAGAGCAAATCACCAGTGTCAAGATAGGTCAGCTTTTGGCTCAGCTGTCTGAGGAGTGTTTGCCTTTCTGGGAGGCTGGTAGCCCATACAGCAAAGGGCAGAGTTGAAGCAATATAAGGTCCCATTCAGATGATGTTGAAGTTAGTATTCACCTAGTGTCATTCTGCAGAGAAACCCATTTTGCCCTTCAGAAGGCTCTCATTCATCTTGAGGACATTCTTGGCCAACAGGTATTATTATGATAATACCTTAAGTTTATTTAGTGACACACCCCCCCCTCTTTTCAGGGGAGGTCAAAGACAGTTGGGCAGTCAGTCAACAATGCTTCTTGAGGTCTTTTAGTGTGTAGAGATGTGTATTAAATCACTGTCAGCCCCACTAGCCAGTCCCCCACATACCACTGTGGTCACTGTCCCGGAGCCCAGGGCTCACCCCTTGGGTGCTGTACCCGCCAGCAGTCTGACTCCCAGCCAGAAGTTTTTATTTATCTAAGTTGACTTGGGTTGCAGCAGACCTGATGTCATGCATACTCTTGCAGATTTGTCCCCTGCAGATTCTGTCTGTCCTGACAAGCCACAAGTGTCCTGTCCAGGGCTTAGCAGCATAACCTGCCCATATAGTTAAAAGTGGGAAGCACAAAGTTGCTCAGGACTGGAGTGACTTAATTTTTCTCTCCTAAGGAAAGGAAGAGTTGGCTTCCTGGGAGCCTCCGGTGCTTACCTGAGCCCTGCCTGTTGGGGAAGTCCCCTGGACTTTGGCCAAAGCACATGCCCCTTAGTTCCCACTTGATAACAAGAATGGAATTTCCATTGTGTGCAGTCAGGAATGGTACAGGAAACACAAGCCAGTTGTTCAAAAATTAGAAAAAAAGAAGAGGACAGAAGGAAAAAATTAAATATTACTTTATGCGTGCACTTCTGGGGATGACGTCACTTTCTCTTGCATACGGCCTCCATTTTGGCTGTGTTTCCTCTGAGTGTGTGCTCCTCTGAATAACTGACACTTATTGTTTAAAACAGGATGGTTTTCCACCCAGTGTCACAGCATGAAGGAGACTGTCACATATCAGAGGGTCTCTGACTCTCTAGTTTCCACACCACGGGTAGCAATTCTATTACGTTTCTAATAACACATATGTTCCTTGGTCTCCTAGGTTTCCTATCAACACTCATGTTCCTTGAGTACTAGTTAAGCACCAAGTTTAAAAACAAACAAACAAACAACTGCAGGCTAGGGGTGTGACCTAAAGGCAGTGTCTGTTTAGCATGAGCAGTGCAAGGCCCTGGGTTGATCCTGCCCTGGTGGTTTGGGTGTGGTGTGGTGGGTGGGGTGCTGTGGGTATGGTGGAGAAATGGGGAGGGGTGGGAAGGAAGAGAAGGATCCAAGGTCACAACATGGTGCTAAGATGTGAATTGTTATAATTCTTTTTTTAAAAAAAGGACAAAACATGCTATTTGTGTTACTTTAAAATTTATATTTCTACTTATCTTCCAGTTAGAGAATTTTGTAGTTTTGTGTTCAGAGGTACACAGGTTAATAAGTGCTATAAACTGAAATAAAATAAGTGGCCTAGTTACCAATATTTTCAGTTTCTCATGTTAAAAAAGTAAAGTTGGACAGGTCAAGGCCAGGTTTCTTTTAGCCCTTTTCTTGATCATACTTAAGTGGATAGTTTGGGTCCCTTGACCCAATATGGTAGTTTTTGTTGTTTCTAGGCAACAGGAAGAGGGGTGTACGGCTTACAGCATTTTTTTCTTACTGGCACAATGTAGACTGAGTCACATCATCTCTGTGCTGACATGCGGCATGCAGCTTTTGACGCAATGATAGCATACACAGATTCTTCTGCTATTGAGTTCCTTCCGTAAGAAAGCTAGGAAATATAGATATTTTAAAGGCGCAGCTTGGGGTTACATAGCCCTGGCTGGTCATATTCTTCCTAGCTGCCTGTCTCAGCCAAGAGTATCAATGTGTGATGTCATTTTCTCCCTCTCTCTCTCTCTCTCTCTCTCTCTCTCTCTCTCTCTCTCTCTCTCTCTCTCTCCTTCCCTTCCTTCCCTCTCTCAGTTCTGGGGAGCAAATTTAGACCTTTGTGTTTACTGGGAAAGTATCTAGAAGTCCTCAGTAAGGAAAATATTTTAACAAGACTGCACAGCTTCTGCTCCTTAAGGAGTCCAAAAAATGGAGCCGGAGCCTTACTTTGAAATATATCTTAATATTATTTCTCATCAGAAAGTGTGATATTATACACCAGAAATCTACAGAAATTTCCAAGATTTCATTTCAACTTATCTGCCTTTGTTTTCCTGCCTTCTCCCAGGCCATGATAAAGATGGTGGTGTTCAATCTCCGAGCTTCACAGGACAGGGAGGCTCATGAGGCACCACAGATAGAAAAAAGAAGAAGCGAGCAACAGACTGAGGACTTCCAGCACAGTGTGAGAGAATTTAAGCACCTTAAAAAAATTTTCATTGTTACTTATTTTAGGCTTATTAACATATAAGTCACTTTGTTTTCTTTGTGGGGTGGAGTCTGATTACCTTTGACTTTCTTTCTATAAGATTGCTTTTTGTAGCATTGATATTTTGTAGACACTCCCCTTTACCAGCTAATCTACAAATATCCTTTCTAAGTCGGGAGGCTTGCGTTTAGAATATTTGTTTTATTATCATCATTATTACTTAGTGTACAAAACGATGGACTTATTATGACAGTTTTATACGTGCACACTATTTGTCCTTTCCTTGATTTGGCCACCCCAATTCCCTTCTTTCATCCGTCCTCTATTCCTCCTCCTGATAGAGACCTTTCCCTGCTCCCTTCACATTTCATCACACACACACACATACAGCTAAATTTCACAAAAGAGAGAAATTTGAAACATTTGTCTTTCTTCCTCCCAAACCGTGCCTTTACTCCTTCCTCCCCCAGTGTCATCCGTTTTCCTTAACAGTTCTTTTTTTTTTTTTTTTTTGGTTTTTCGAGACAGGGTCTCTCTGTGTAGCCTTGGCTGTCCTAGACTCACTTTGTAGACCAGGCTGGCCTCGAACTCACAGCGATCCGCCTGCCTCTGCCTCCCGAGTGCTGGGATTAAAGGCGTGCGTCGATTCTTCTTTACAGTTGGATGAAACTCTGCTGTGTGCACCACATCTTTACTCGCTCATCCACTGATGGGGAACTAGTTCTCTCCCTTCTGGGCTATAGCGAGTAGGCCAGTGGTAAACATGGATATGACTTAAATCCCTCTGGGTGTAGACCCCAGAGTGACACCGCAGGATCACACGGTAGCCTAGCTTTTGGTTTTTATACTGATTTCTATACTGAGATCCAGTTCTCTAGCGAAATGGAGCCCTCCAGGTTTCAGGAGTGGGGACCACAACAAACATGTAGCCCCATTGTCCAGGAGGAGACAGCAGGGGCCCGGGGGCGGGGGTACGGGAGTTTCTAAAAGGTCTCCTTCTAAATTGCTCATGAGGTTTTTTGTGGAGTTGTGTGTTGCTGAGCGGAAAGCACTTAGGTCTAGACTTCCGTGAGTGCAGCGCTGCTATGGGCAGCTGCTCTAGAGCGCCATCTATCCCATCCTGGCTCACACGTCATCCTCTTGGTCAGGCACGGGTTTACGTCTAGGCGCTGTGAGACCTGTTGTTCTATTCCGGTTGTGTCATGGCTGACATTGTGTGTCCATTTAGCACTGCTAAGGAACGCAAGGAGCTGACAGACATACTTTCTGTGTATGTCCGCGAGGGCACTTCTAGAAGAGAATTTTCTCTAGCCTCTGAAAGCTAGTTCCAGGGCACTAACAAGGCATAAGGCGTAATGGTGAATTACGACAATTACACAGGATAATATTTGCGCAGCTATTTGAGGATCTTCTTAGCTGGATCTTTGCTAATTTGATTCACTACCCAGTGGCTATTCTTAACTCATTATAAACATTTTCGGAGGTTTCAGCGAGTGGGATCAAGCTGAAGTAGCTGGGGTTGTTCACACATTTAAATGACTCCTAAAAATAAAAATAAAAAAAATAAAAAAAGCAAAGGGAGATGACCTAGAGCTTCATGTGGGCTTTCAAAACCTGAACCATTCCCTCAAAAATCTGTATTTCTACTCAACTGAGGAACAGGGAATGAGTTTGATAAAAGAATTATTTTGAAATACAAGACCAAAAATTCTTTGCACTAATTTTATGACAATACTTTGTAATTAGCCTCTACATCGCTATGCGTTTTGTGTGTGTGTGTGTGTGTGTGTGTGTGTGTGTGTGTGTGTGTGTGT
>OU015742.1:1846169-1859198 GCA_907169655.1 Acomys percivali | reverse complement strand
CACACACACACACACACACACACACACACACACACACACACACACACACACTTGTTGTGTGGGAATAGGACCAGGCAAGGCTTTGGGCAATGTCTGCACCCAACTCAGTACTGCACATAGTAGGTCTTTGATATTTGGGGAATGCTCACACAGATGCTGCTACCAGGAGCTCTTTGCCATCAACCTAATGTTACCTGGAATCCAATTTCCACTGAAAGCACCCACAATGGACGTAGCCATTCCAATCTTTTTATCTTACTTTTTCTCTTTGGAATTTTGTGACAACTGGAGCCCAAAGGAGTTTAGCTTCTTCACACACCTTTTTGCTAGGTAGTATGAATTGGTATCTAAGCATCAACTGCTTATATTCTTTTTTTTTCTGAGACAAGGTTACTTTGTACAGCCCCAGCTGTCCTGGAACTGGCTCCATAGACCAGGATAGCACTGAAGTCAGAGATCCCAGCGCTGGGATCAAAGATGTGAGCCACCACTGATCAATTATATTCTTATATTCTGTAAAAGTGTATAGACGTCCATGTACCTGTGGCACAGGACAGCATATCCCACATCTCCCAGTGAATGTACCAGATCTGGTCCATTTGAATGTAAGCTCCCATTGGTGCCACAATGTTTCGTTTATCTTTGGTGGCCATGTGTTCTTAATGTGGGCTTAGCAATGGCATATAAACCAGTGCTCCTTGGTGTCAGGTGAAATATGTCCAGTTTAGTGTAGCACAGCATCAAATGTGCTTACTAGTCCATTTGCCTCTTGCTCTTAGCTGAGGAATACCCAGTCTAGTTTTGACTCAAGGAGCCTCTTCTACTGAATCTCCACATGGACGGAGTGCCACTCAGTCCCCCAGGCTGGATGTAGCAGTGTCTGCCATGTGATGCCATCATAATGGGGGGCTCACTTGTTGTCGGTGCCCTGTAAGAAGCTGGCTATATTTCACAGCAGCTAAACCATGTACTTGATTTCCATCATTGAGGCGTGGGCCACCTGGCTGTGCTGTTCATGCACCTGAAACTCTCCCACACAGCATTTGTTTTCTCTTTATTAGTTGGGTGGACAGGCATGAGGTGAAGGTGGCAGGGCTGAATCAGGAAGCACAGTGCATCCTGTCTCCTACCGGGGGTTGTTCTCGATTTCAGGTGAACAAAAACTGTGAACTTACGCAGTGTGCCATTGTCACAGTAGCCGGTATCTAATGAGTACACTTAGAAAAACACTACCCTCTCCTCGGATCTTCATTCAGAATCTTCCTGAAGACCTTGACTCTCACACTAACCCCTGCCTTCTGCTGTAGACCAGTGGATGGCACACAAGGATGTCACAATGATGTATTTACTGCCTCCCCAGGATCTTACTGATGGTGAAATTTCACCTTCCTCACATTCACCCTTGTAAGTTTGCTGTAAGCTCCTGCAGAACGTGACAGTGAGCTCTGGCCTCAGGGACACAGCTATCCCACTGGGACGCTGCTCAAAGGAGTCAGGCAGGTCTAAGTAGCCAAATCAAATATGGAGGTTTAAAGCACAGTCACTTTGTCAGTGGGCCTGGGTAGGTTTTCTGGGCCAAATTGCCTCAGCTAGAGCTGGGTTGTCTTGGATGGCTACCAAGGCTAGGCTACTAGTTGTTGTAGGAGAGATAAACATGGTTTTGTGTTGATCTCAAGCGTGGGATGGGGAACAGACTTGTGAGAGAGAGCAGGATGTTTTTCTACTTAGAAGTTGAACCACTTCGTGGGGGAGCTTGCATGTTGCCAGCTGAAAACATCCTAGTACAGACTTTGAGAGGATATATATATATATTCAAAACAGGATGGGGAGAGGACTTGGGACTGTTTTGGCTGCTCATCAACACTTGGAGAGATGCTCCTAGAGAGAACTGCTCCAGGGAAGGCTTCAAGGCTTTGGGCTCTGGCTGAAGCTCTGGGCCTCAGCTGATGTTCCAGGTTCCAGCAGCAAACTTGGTTGAATTGTGGGTTTGCTGAGTTCCTGCTGACTACACCGGGGAGAATCCTTCCTCAGGACTGATATCCTTAAGGTTTCATTATTGTGTCCTTTAATCTCCTTTTCCTATTGTTTGGGTTAGTCAGGTTGTAAGTGAGGTACGCTGTTAGTGGGTTCATAATAAGGTATAATTGTTAAGAAAATTGAGCCTACAAGTTGTCATCTGGGCAATGGCACAAGTCCCTCCCCCTCTAGAAGGCAGGCTTGATCTTGCTCTCCTGGCAGCAGAAGATGCCAGACTTCAAAGCATAAATGTTTTTCAGATCCCCAGTGCCACAGTTGCCCATTGCGCAGTCCTGACTGGAGGTGGCTGCTAGGCTTAACTGGCTGGTGGAAAGAGGGCCAAGCTTGTTGATTGGAAGAGGGTCCAGCTTCGATGAAAGTGATCCTGGGGCTGGAAGAATGACCGGGCCAGGTGTACAAAGTCTATACCATGATTTCTATAGAGGTTTGTTGAGCTGGCGGCGCAGGCCTGCAAGGAGTTGGTAGGTTGGGAAAGGTGGTGAGCGGCAGCATGTGGAGATGGGTGGGCTGGAGAAACAGCGCTGGGCCGGAGAAGGAGCCGCCGCAGTACCGTGGAAGCGGAAGCAGGTACCATGGCAGCAGTGGGTCCGAGCAGAAAAATGGACAGACAGGATCCTCAGAGAACTCGAGGAAGGGGGAAGGCACTGAGAGTGTGCATGGGGATGAAGAGGTGACCTGGGGGAGCAGGATCTCCAGGCCACATCCCACCTGACACTAATGAGTGTGTAAAGAAGGCTTGTGATCACTCCAAGTAGAGAAGGGAGGGGGTCTTCCCATGTGGGACGTGGGAAGCTTTGGTTAGGGCACAGTGCCCTACATGTTCCCTGAGAGGAAACGCATGGTCCAGCAGCATTTCCCAGGCCCCACCACACATGCAAACATGTGCTCATAGAATCCCATGTGGAAAGCCCACAAAGGAACCCAGAGTCCTTCATAGGGAGAAAGACTTGATGTTTTGCAATGATAGAGTTTTTTTTTTAAATAACAGTTCTCTTAGGGGTAATTCTGATTTATGTATTACTGTGAGACAAGTAACTGACACATACCAGGCCACTAAAGGCTTCTTGGCATGCTGTTATGTATTTAATCATGGGGCCAGGTATTAGCATACCAATGTCTTCCAAGTTCACATTTCTCTCAATTTTGGCAGCAGCCCACTAGCCATTCCAATATAACCACATTATTGTCTTTTATGAAGAGGCACTCCCCTCCCTACGCCAAGCTAATCTTTAAGTGACTCATATCATATCATCACTTCATGTGACATCTTTGGCACTGATCTGGCTCTGAAGTCCAACACCCCTGTTTGATTGACCCCGAGAAGACCTTGATATAGTCAGATGTCCTGGATAGGAAATTTAGAAAACCCAGAAACGAAAAACTTGCATTCCGAGGAGCCTGGAATGGATCCATAGTTACCAACAAAGTAAGATTTACATCATCTTCAAAGAAGCATTTGCTAGGCAGAGGAGACATGGTGAGTTGTGGAGGTGAGAGAATGAGCAAGCCGCATCTACCTCAGTTGTTCACGTATGGTGGCGTGCCCTGACCCAGTTCGTGTTGAACCATCCCCCAGTGCAGAGTGTGGGACATTCTAAGAGGTACGCTGAAGTGTGGGTTTTGGGAAGGCACCTCCCCCCCCCCCCCCCCCCCACACTCTTAGACGCACTGCTGTTTCTCTTTCACATGTACCTACTTGTTTTTTTTTTTTTTTTTTAGTTTTTCCACTATGTTGTAGCACAGCATGTGGCCTTTACCACAGAAGGTGAAGTCAACCTATTCTTGAACATCTCTACCTCAACACCTATGATGTAATAAAAACCTCTTTTCTCTGTAAGTTATTCAGCCTTAGGCAGTCTGTTGCTGCAACAGGAAACTGGGCTATGACATTGTATTTCTCATTGCTGTGACAAAATACCTGAACATGGAAAACTTAAATGATTGATTTATTGACTAGCTTGTAAAACTTCATTAGGACAGCAATAGGAAACTGAGCGCACGCACACACACACACACACGCGCACACACACACACACACACACACAAATTATAGAAAGCCAGAAAGAGACACTCTCTTGCCTTGGGGTGAGAAAATTAAGGCACTTCGTGGTGATGACTTCTGTGCCCTCCAGCACACAGCTTGTTGGTGAAGAGCTGGGCTTCAAACTGAGCAGGTCTCAAGAGGTCTGCATGACCAGAACAGCGAGACACTAAGGATCTTCAGCTTCATTGGCCTGGCTCCCTCCAAGCCTGTTTCTAAGGAAGGCCTGGCTCATGAGAACTGAAGGATGCCCACGCAACACTGATCTGTTAAGTCCTAGGCTTCCTACATTCCACACTTCTTATTATTCAATAAAACACATAGGCACATTATCACACAAATGGCTGGCACAGATGGGTGAGCCCAAGAGAAGTCTTAATGCGGTAGATACTGTCAAGCCTCCCACCAACATCAGCATGCCTTTCTCTTGCCATCCCAGGACCCCAGCATCCCACCATTTCTCTTGAAAAGTCAGTTCTGAGTTTTCAGAGCCTCTTCTCTGAAGCCACTGGGTCCACAAGACTCATGGGCCACAACACATGTCCTTCATGCATTGCATCTATTGTGTTTATGTGGACCACAGCTTGGGGTCTAGACAGGGCTCAGAACAGTAAATTCACCCCTGAATATGTCACAATCCAAAGGAAAGATTACCAGGGATAAAGAGGCAGACCCACAGGACAGCCTGTGCTGGAGGGGTGTGTGAGGAGGTGTGGGAAGTCACATGGCAGGCATCCTAACTGTCCCCTAACTGTATCATTTCATTATTATATTATATGTATTCCAATATTATAAAATCTATATATAACATATGTACGCATTCTAATATTATACATACTGCCGTGTAACCAACACTCCAATCTCAACTACATAATATTGGCATCAATTGTGCTTATGTATTTGCTCGTTCTCCAAGCCAAAGCAGAACTACCCTGGGTTTCCCTGGCCTGTCTTGAGTTTTGCTTCTCAGTGCACATATGCAGTGGTGCATATGTGCGACTTTTCTTCTCACAGAACGTTCTTGGCTGGCAGCAACTCCTTTAGGGTCACTGGCAGAATGAATGAATGAATGAAAAAGAGGAAACAAATGGGGATTGCTGCAAAACTACCCTCTCCTTCTACAAGCTCAGTCAGATGGCCAGGCCAAGGTGCAAATTCAAGCTCAAGTATAGAAGCAAAAAACAAACAAAGAATCATATAGACCACCTCCCTTTGGCAAGAGTGAGAGTGTAGAGAGAAAGATGAGGATAGAAGGTACATATTGCATTCTGCTGCAAGCCAGAGTCTTTCCAAATGCTACTGGATAGCCCTGGGCTAGGCGAACTATACTGTCTGGAACCCTCCATGCTGTCCCGCAGGAACAGAATCCCTGCTTCCTCCCTGTGATGGAGGAAGGGTGAGTCCTAACAGCTCTCTTGAGCCTCCCTAAGGTGCACAGTTATTAAATGTATTAAATGTAGGTCCCGACGGCAGCCTACCTTGGTTTTGTGGATATAAACCCAGAATTTGGAGCTTGAAGTCTCATCCAAAGTCTAAGCTCTAAAATCCGATTGATTGATCGATCAATTGATTGGTTGAGACTAAACCCAGAGCCCTGTGTATATCAAGCACTCTCACTGAAGCTACATTCATGCCTCACTGTTGAGATTTTAATAGAGTGTAGGAGCCTAGACTTTCACAACAGGCCGATGTGTGTTACACCAAACTCCATGCACATCACAAGACTGAATGTCCAAGAAGAGTTCAATTGCTTTTTCCACCTGAAGCTATTTGTCAAATGAAGATCTTCTGAGATTGGAACATGTAATGCTTGTGGTCAGAGGCAAGAACCCTGGGGCTATTAAGTACGGATGTCTTATCTAGAAGGATGTCTTATCTACCAAGCAATCATCGGAGCACCAATTAGCCAAGGCTAGCTCTCCTGGCCTCACAAACAATATTTTATTACAGGGAAGAACACCATGTCCTTTGGCTAAGTCAGATCTGAGTCACACCCTCGTTAGAGGGGTGGTCCAGTCAAAATTCAGTGGGCCACCTGGTGCCTGCACACTTTATTTGGACAAGCTGCATACCTTTAAAACTTAAGCTCTTAAAAAATTCTTTTAGAAATGTCAAGGCTACTGATGTATTTTTAAAAAAATGAGCCAGGGCAAACAAGGATGACATTCTTATAATTCCTTCCCCACTGGGTCATTTTCTTCTTAACATCCAGATCTGTGTACGGCCATTTTCCATAATGGACCCTTGACCTGCTCAGAGGTCCACACCTCAGGGAATCTGTGAAGCAGCTGAGAATTTTCCATAAATTGATTTCAGGGGCTTTGTCAGCCTTCCCTACCAAATCCCCAGCAGTGGCCCAAACACAAAGGTAGGGGATGAGAAAACCAAGCCAGGCCAGCAACTTTCCTCGGCTAGCTGTGGATGTGCCACCAAGAGCACAGCCACAGGGAAGAGGTCACCACATGGCGACCCCAGCCCCCTTCTAGTCACAATGTGCCTTCCATTTCCATCTTATCCCCAGCCCACTGTGCTGCCATGTTTGCTGAATACGAAATATCATCTTCCACCCTAGATTTATAATGTGGTTCAGACACAATCTTGCCCATGGAGACAGCGTGCGTGTCCCATAGGCAAAACTGAGTGCTTAATACTTTAATACGGCTTCAGTCACCATCACCTGTCTTTGTCACTAGGAGACAGACTAGTACCATGTGGCATTAAGTGAATACCTGCTCACTTCCAGGACACCATTGGCAAACACACAGTTACAGACACAGCAGGATTTTGGAAAACATGTTTTCTGGATGATTTTATAGAGTCAATTTCTACACATTAAATGATTTCCATTTCACATAACCTAGCAAAGCCAAGGAGCTATTTTTTGGGGGTACATTTTTTTCTCTGTGGAGATTGTGAGACCATATTTAAGAACGACATTAGTGGATGCAAAGGCCCACTATTGGGTATATTTCTAGAGGAAGGGACAAGTAAATGCCCATGCTTACTGCAGCACTATTTACTGTGGCCAAGAAATGAAAAGTACTTAAAGTATCCATCAAAGGATGAGTGTACCAACACAATGTGATTCATAACATATACATACACATATGCATAGGGAATCCTATTCATCCATAGAAGGGTGAAACCCCGGGACTTGTGAGATGGATTCATAGGTAAAGATGACTTCCACCCAGCCTGACAACCTACGTTTAATCCTCTTGGCCCACATGATGGAAGGAAAGAACCAACTCCTGCAAATTGTCCTATGTTTTCCCCATGTACACTGTGGCACATGCATGTCCCCCTCCCAAAAAAACAATAAAATAAGGTGTAATTAGAAAGAGTGAAAGTCTGTCTTTTGTGACTCCATGGTTGGACTGGGAGATAGTTAGCTCACAATGACGAGCCTGGCACAGGATGACAATGCCTAAGACGTGACGGTCTGTAGCATTTGAAGGAAGTGATGTCACAGAAGCAGAGGGTAGAATGCTGGTTACGGGGCCTGGGGTGCTGGCGGAAAGTGTAAGACAAAGGATCTAATTCTGATTAGTGTGAGGAAAAAGTTCAAGAGGCCTGTGGACATTATGGGATTCTAATTAATAGTAATACAGTCTTGAAATCTGAAAGAATGGATGCTTCCTCCACACAATAAAAATGAGAAGTCATATATTTGCTAAAAAGGCATCTTTCATCACTCTGTGATGCATCTGTACCCCCAAAAAACTCATGGATGCAATCCTGTTATTCATAAGGTAATAAAGAGAAGATATTTACATGCGTCACGACTGGTAGACTATCAAATTGTTAACTCACCATTCTAAGAGAGTAAAGTAGCACTTCTTTAAAAAAGAGAGGCAACATAAACGTGTTTCAAAATCATATTACCATTTAGTTAAGAAAGCCTGTTGCATAGGAAAGCCACCTTCCTCTATGCTTATGTGACACATTATAGTTTGTAGTTTTGGGGGTTCAGCACCCTCAAGCTTAAATAAGAATCTTAGAAATTCCCATTGCCTTTACCCTGGTGTGAAACATAGACCAACACAAT
This sequence comes from Acomys percivali, assembly GCA_907169655.1. Taxonomy (NCBI): domain Eukaryota; kingdom Metazoa; phylum Chordata; class Mammalia; order Rodentia; family Muridae; genus Acomys; species Acomys percivali. The sequence goes on along the minus strand of OU015742.1, from coordinate 1,851,072 downwards.
CCCACAACAATACAATTCCCTTTGTATTTTCTTCACCAAGTGTAGATATGACCCAAACTGTGGAGAACAGTTCACAGACATGGCGACAACTGATCAGCCTGAAGCACAATCCCAGGAGAAGCAGCAGTACTTGAGTCTCTCCCTTTATGACCCAGCAGTGTTCTGGGGGGCTTTCTTGACATGTACCAATCTGCAAGAGGTCCTGACTAACAAGATGGAGAACGTAAAGGAAAGCATCTTTTTTGACTACCGTGTTCTTCTGTGACACATTATTGGAGCTGATTTATCCATCAAAGTTGTAGACAAGTATCGAAAATAAGTCATTGTTAAAGAGAAACTACAGAAGATATTAATGACAGTGAGATCAAAGCTGCCTCACCATCCTCAACAGCCAGCACGACAGGGACGCACACCACAGGCATCTGTCTACTGTTAGACTCAGCACAGGTGATCTTGCCTCCCTGCCAACCCCATCTACCATGGTGAGTAGTGAATGCTGCTAATTTGAATCTGTTGGTGTGAATGTTTTGCTTGTTGTGTGTACATTTGCTTGGCTATTTACTGGGTACCTAAAAGTGGTATTCACCGTATGTTTCTGATGTTTTACAGCTGCACGAGTTTAAATGGTATATACAGATAGTCTCCTGTTGTGATTTTAAGTTTCCAAGACAGGGTTTCCTTGTGTAGCTTTGGCTGTTCTTGAACTCGCTCTATAGATCAGGCTGGCCTTGAATCCACAGAGATCTGCCTTCCTTTGCCTCCTGAGTGCTGAGATTAAAGGCAGCATGTGCCACCACCTCCCTGATCCTATTGTGATTTGACATGCAGCTTTTCAGCTTTCCAGCGGGGTGGTGATGTGCGGTTGGTAGACACTATAAAGCGCCCCAGCTGCTCATTCATGGTGGGTGCCCTTAGAATGTCTCGGTGTTCCACTTTCAGGGCAGTACTCAAAAACTTACATGAATATCCAATCCTTTATCATGTGAGAGGATGCTGCCCAACTTTGGGCTGAGGGGAGGATTTGGATTGTGTCCAAGTCAGAATAAGCTAGGGTGTTGGAAATGCTAGGAGAACAAATAGGGTTTGATAAATCCATCATAAGGTGACAGGGATGAAAACTGAAGATGCATTATATATCCCAGCCAGACAAACATTTCGCTTTAGCAACCTGCAGACTCCAGAGTACCAGCTGTCACCCTTGCATGGTCAGTGGAGGGAAGCTGGGGTTTGCTGATTCTCTTGGATACCAGAGACAGTACTGTACGGTACAACACCAGCTGGGATAGGACCCAAAGTGAAATATGTTTCCTATAACATGTGCCACTTCTGCCTTGTTCTGAAGTTGAGATTGTAAGTCAGTGAACATGTAAATTAAATGCATTTTAAAAAATTTAATGTCCTGCTCTCTTAGAATGGGTTCATTTGGATAAAACCCCACCACAAATTAAGTACTTACTTGTATTGCTAAAATGTCCATGAGTTGATACTTTCAGACTAGGTGGCCTCCACTGTGGGGTGACAGCTTAGACACCACCAATGGCCCCCACTGCTGGGCCCTGGCATTAGTTCAGTGTGTGGTAGAAATGGACGAGGCCAAGATTACTCCCCTAGTGGTTAAAGTGTGGCACGGAGCTTGAGCCCTGGTCCCCCATCAAACTCTGAGCAAGGGGAGGCAGAGCTGGCGCCCCAGTGGAAGCAAAGTAGCAGCAGAGATGATGGGACGGAACGGAGAGAAAGTATGATGACTCTTGTTTTCCTCAGTTCACTTGCAGAGCTGAGCAGACATGGCGACCTTCATGTGGGCCACCTACAGTCTCTCTGGGACGGGTCAGAGGTGGAAAGTCAGCGGCGATCCCTAAACAGTTATCAGACCCTTGATCGTTGCTTATTCTATTGTCTATCATGTTATTATAAACAACCAATACTTGTTTGTTCGTGGCCACCTAGGGACCACATTAGAGCTAAGGTCTACACATAGTGGGCCTAGAGATGTGACCACCACCTCCACGGAAATTGAAGTAAAAAAGCTCTATGAGGAATCACGCTGATTCAGAACCACTTGTGGGTAAGAGACTGCAAATACTTCCTGTGGGCCAAGTCCAGTGTGTTGTCCATTTTAAATAAAGTTTTATTGGTGCACAGCCCAGCCGCTCATTCTCAAAGCCCTAGTTTCCAGTCCTGTACAGAAAGTTTACTGCCATCTGAAGTCCAGAGGCAATAGGAAAATTGTCCCTTTCATAGGGGGGCGGGGGGGGGGGGGGGGGGGGGAGGAGGGAGGAGCGAGGATTATGCCGGCATGAAAAGGGTTTCTAGCCCGCCTCTAACTTCGGGTTGTAGATAGTCAAAGTTCATTGAGGCCATCTTGGTAAGTAATTTTAAACTTCACACTTCGTCTTTTACAAAGCTAATGAGAACAACAGAAGAACCATATTCCATGGAAGTTATCACGTGGTGCCATGTAGGCATGTAGAGGGGCTGAGGGACTGTGGGAGGGCACCCTGGAGTCCCTCGTCTGCTGATCTGGCCGGGTCTCTGGGTAGGATGAGGGTGGTGGTAGAATGTGAGTCGTGTTGGGCTTTTATAAAGACGGAACGAAATACAAGGCTTGAAGTATTTGAATACGACCTTGTTACCTTTGACTTAGTAGATCCAAGGATCTTTCAGTTAAGGACTTCACAGACATCGCGTCTGTGCCTATCAGAAGAGGGAGGTGAGGCCCAGGGCTTCACACTCTCCTGCCACAGTGAGGGTCGGACACTGCAGGCCCCGGAGGGCTGGGTCTTCCTCTGTGCATCTCCTCTGTGGGAAGTGAAGTGTCTCGTTTGCTCCCAGTCTTAGAGGAAAGATATTGGGGCGGGGGAGAAAGAGGAGCAAAGAGACAGACAGGCAGACAGACAGACAGACAGACAGACACACACACACACACACACACACACACACACTCAGCTGAAATTCAAATTTCAAACCAATGTAGGGTAATTTCAGAGAAGTGCACTCTGTACAGCTTCCCCGGTGGATTCACTTGGGGGAAACACAGGTCTCTGGGGTCCTGGGACAATCAATGGACCAGAGCTTCCCTAGAAAACAACTCAACACCAAACCCCTCCACCCTGAAGCTAAAACCTTCCTCACCCCCTGCCCCTCTGGGTGCAGCATTGCACTTGCACCATCTAGTGGCCAAATGTGAGAAGTTCCACAGTGAGGCATCTGCAAGGCATAGCAATCAATCAATCAATCCTAGCCATCTTATTCCAGTTTCCCTAGAGGCCACCTCCTCAGACCTAGGGACAGGCAGACAGGACATACAGAAGTCCAGAAGGCAGCGTGGCAATGACTAAGTCTGTGGCAGTACAAGGGAGACAGAACATGCCAGCATCCGGCTCTCTCCTCAGCAAGACACTTGACACTGTTTGGAACATTTTGGGTTTCAAGAACAGAAGGTATTACTGGAACCGTGTGGGCGGAGACAAGGCATACAGCTAAGTATCCTCCACAGCTCGGGTGGCCCCTATAGTGAGAATGACCTAATGTCCTTTGTAGCCATAGTGTGGGGAACCCAATGTAATGTTCCCAGTGTGGGGGGATCTGAGTAATATTCTCAATAAGGAGGGACTCAAGCAAGACCCCCAGTGTGGGGGACCCACATATATGGGGTTTATGCTAAGCGAGTTCTACAAGAAGGAGGTCTAACCCCAGCTCTCTGGCTCGGAGGACTGACAGGAGAACTGTGCACAGAGACGATGCTCTGGTCTGCAAACATTCGTCCATTTTGTTTTTGTTGTTCTTGTTACTTTATTATTTTGTATTGTTTCTGAGACAGAGGATTACTATGTATCCCCCTGCTGACTTAAATGCTTTGGGGGAATTTACAGTCTTGTCAGACTCCCAGGAAGATAGCTACATCACATGGTAGGGGCCAGACCTGCCTTCGTTTGCTTAGTAAGAAAAGCAATACTTTGGTTGAATTTTCCATTTTCTATCAAGCAATGAATTAACCTTTTTGAACCCACATAGGAGACCACAGAGGGGAAATGGAGCTGTATCAGAGGCGATCAGCAGGACAGAGGGGAGGAGGGTCCAGAGCGCTCAGTTCTGGGGATTTCAAGCCTCAAGCGACAACCAGCTGGCCCTGGATCCTGGTCTCCTCCCACGTAGAGTGCTTCGTGCCCGCGACAGTGGCACAGCGGTCCTCTGCATCTGAACCGGACGCCGGGGTTCCTAAGGGCCTGCAGTGGGACCTTCACCCCACCCTCAGCCACACGAGCCATGGTGAGTGCCCTGTGCATATGCCTGACTGAGAAAATGTGTAGGGGACTGCGGCTCAGCCTTTGGTGCCTCTGGCACAAGGGTGATGTAATTATGGGAACTATGGAGGCAAAGTCAGGTGAGCTGGCTGCCAAGGCGGACCATGAGGCTGACTTCAGGGTGGGTTGCTATAGGTGGGTAGCTGGCGCTTCCAGGTTATTGTAACAGGCAACACGACCCGGACATGTGGATAGTGGTATAAACAGAGACAGTTTACTAAACACTTCTAAGACAGGAAGTGTGGCAGGGCTGGGAGAAAAGTCACCCAGTGGTGACTACGCCTAGCAGATAGGGACCTTCCTAGGTCTTTTTTATACTGTGAATTTTGGTTTGTTTGTTTGTTTTGGTACATTTGGTGGTGATTTTAGTGTCATCCTATGCCAAATAGTTTCTTTTATAAGCTGTTTAATAATTACTCTTATCATTATCATCATCATTATTATTATTATTATTATTTTGTGTGTGTGTGTGTGTGTGTGTGTGTGTGTGTGTGTGTGTGTGTGGTGGAGGTGGGGGTCAGAGGACAACTCAGGGGAAATGATTTTCTCCTTTTTCAATGTGGGTCTTAGGTATCAAAAACACATCACTAGGCTTGACG
>OU015742.1:1804943-1846159 GCA_907169655.1 Acomys percivali | reverse complement strand
AATATATTTCTCTCCTTTATGAATTACCTAATCTCAAGTATTTTGTGGAGTGGCAGCAGAAACAGATTGAAATAGTACTAAATGATTAAAGGCAACATTTTTAGTGTCAGCAAGTTTATACCACAGTCATATGGTGTAACATTAAAGTCCAGTCAGGGAACTAGCCCATGATATGTATCCCAGCTGAAGAAATTTAGCACAAAGTAGCGTTCATACTCTCGGAACAACTGGCAGGTGAATTAGCATATGGTGCATCTGCCACAAGCTGGTGAAGACAGCATAAGATGGGGGAGCCTTTCAGAGGCCAGATCAGGTCTCCCAGTGGAAAGAATTCAAGGGAAGACCACCTGGCTGTAACTGTAGCAGAGAAACAGCTGTACCTCCAGGGACACCATAAAAAGTGTGGGGGCAGAGAAACACCCCAGTTTCCCCTTCCTCTCAGTTCTTTCCTTTTTTTTTTTTTTATTCATTCTTTTTGTTGTTGTTGTTTTGTTTTGTTTTTGCTTTCGTAAATGACGTTTCACTATGGAGCTTAGGCTGGCCTTGATATTTCAGTGATCCTCTGATCCTCCTGCCCCAGCCTCCTAAGCACTGAGATTGTAAATGTGACCTCTTATGCCCAGCTTGGTAGTTTCATCTCTGCCTCTTGTCTGGCCAAGCCTCAATTGAAGCCACTTAGCAAGAAACACTGAGAAATATCGAGTGGTTCTGGATAGCAGAGAGAGCAGAAACTGCTGGGCAGGTATGCTTTGCAAACACTGACAGGGAGTGGAGATTAAAAATAAAATAACATGAACTTAGTGACAATTTGGGTTATTTAAGCAAAAAAAAACAAAAACAAAAAACCCAACCAACCAAACAAACAAAAATCCACAACTGAATAAACAAACAAAAAGAACTAGATACCCTTCTGAACACTAGGACTGATACGCCATGTCCCATTTGTTCTGTGTGCTACCAAAGCTTGAGAGAGCTTGGTGGCAGTTCCTCTATCTCCCCCAAAGGTAGGCAGCCAACAGGCTGGTGTTGCCTCCACTAGAAGATTAAACAGCCAGAGCACCTCACCCCTAACAGCTTAAAACGACATACTGAGAACAGCAAGTGTAATTCCCCTATGTTTACAATGGTACGGGTGCCCTTTGAAAATCTGATTAGCTCTTTTAATTACCAGGGACCCTTTCAGCACTTAGCTGGCAAATAGCTGGATCTAATTAATACTCCAAGCGTGTCAAGAAAACACCATTCATCCCACTATCTGTGCTCTCAGCTTTGGAGGCTTCAGAGTTCAGGCACCAAGTCACATCATGGCGCGGTCCCTTTCTCTTTCACCTTTGCTTCACATACGTCTGTCTGCTGGACCATAAAGTGGCCCAGTACTTTATGGATGATCTACCCGAGAGGGACAAATGCGTGCCGAATTACAAAAGTGTTAATTACTGCGGAAAGCTAGCACAGAAGAGACATGGGTGAGAAGGGGAACCATGGTCCTCTGACTGCCCCTATGCAGTGCTGTGGATGGAGGGACTGTTCCCTGCTTGGGACAGTGATGAAAGTAGGTTATTTCCATGTTGTCCGGGAGCTGTGTGTTCCCAGAATATGACAGCATTCTAGATCTGGGTAAGGAAGAAAGCAAGAGCCCCGAGCCTGGCATCTGTGATTTGAAAGTTGTCTTGACTTCCATCTTCCACAGTGACAGGCATTCCATAGAGACCCAATCTATACCACTGTGAAAAGATAGAGCGTTGGCATTTACTCCAGGCAGCCATGCTCTTGGCAAGTTCCTGTGAATCCAGGCACAGCAAGGGCAGCAGAAGTCACCTGGTGACTTGATGAGGATGCAGCCAGGGGACTCCCTTAATCAAGAGCTCATGTAGCCTCAGGGGGTCGTGACTACCGTGCATGCAAGACCGGAAGCAACACAAACTTTTATCTCTCGGTGTTCAGATGATCAGAGCTGTGACTGTAAGAGCTGGAAGGCCTGGGTGCCACCAGAGTTCAGACCGGCCGTGCTGAATGCTGTGCAAGCAGCTTCCATCTGCACAGGCCGTGGATCGGGGCACTGTCATAATCAAGAGGGCGTCCTAGAACTCCATCAGTCAGCGCTGCTGCTACAGGTGATTCCAGCAATGGCAGGAAAAATAAAGCCTGGTTCCGGGGCATATACTTGAGGTTTTCTCAGTATAAAGTATTGTTAACTAGGGCATCAATGCTAAATACAAAACTACCCAAAATGCCAGAAAGAAGGTGAAAGAGAAATCACTCCCTGGAGCGTGCCGTTCTAAGTCCAGTTGAGCCAATTGCAATGAGGCATAGTAGCCAGCAGAGGGCAGCAGAAGACACCCTTTGGAAGTTCACTCTGCAGCCGGCAAACAGTCTTCGTAAGCCACACCAGCCAGCTGTTTGCCAAGGCTTTAACCCTTCTTTCATGACCGCTAGTTGCTGGGCTGGTGAGCCGCAGCTCAGGCCTTATGGAGAAGGCTTTTTGTTTGTTTGTTTGTGTTTGTTTGTTTGTTTGTTTTCAGATGGTGTACTGCTTTTCCCTGGGGCCATCAGGAGGGTCAGGACAGGGCTAAGGGGAGAGAAGTGATTGGTGTTCCCACTTCCCCATCCACATGACCAGGCTGTGGACTTCAGGTGACATGACTGTGGCAGGCAAACTTGCCTATTGTCCTGGAGTTAGTTAGGAGTGCCTTGGGTCTGGGAAGCCCCTTGTTTGGAGGAAGACAGAAAACTGTCAACCCGTGGTTCCTTCAGATTCCTAAGCTCTGGACCCTTCGGGCAAAAGCCCTAGGTCCCCTCCCTTAATGTGGCTCAGTGGTCAAATGCCATCGGCCTCAGTGTCTCCTTAGAGGTCCCTGAAGCTGAGATGAGTGCTGTGTGGACATCAGCAATGGGAATAGAAAAGGCGGAGGCCCTGCAAGGCCCTGGAGCTGGGAAGCCTGCGTAGAAAGCAAGCCCCACTGCCAGCAAACTTCACTGTTTTCGGTTCCTAATAAGCTCCCTTAGCTATTGGTATTATGTTTTCAAATAAGCTACAGCAGGGACTGTGGTCCTTTGGCTCCTTCAGGGTTAATGATGAACCCTCTACCTTAACTGTGTCCTCTCCTCTTCTCCTACCCCAGGGCTGTTCACTTCATCCCCAGTTAATCCGCTGCTGTCTTTCTCAGCTCCCTGTCGGTGCCCTGTGCATGTGAAGGAGGAGCTGTGACAACTCTCCTGTCCCACAAGACAGGCTGCGTTCCCTTCTCCTTTATGATAGTTATTCCTCTGCCCAAGGTATAATATTAATTTACGTTTTCACTGCTATAACAAAGTACCACAGACCGGGTAATTTATAAAGAACAAGAGTTTATTTAGGGACAGTTCTGAAGGCCCAAGGTCAAGGGGCAGCATCTAAGGACCTTCCGGCTGATGGGGACTCTGCAAGGACACAAGGTTGTGCCAGCAACCACATGGTGAGAAAAGCAAGCCAGGAGGAGGGAGATTGTTTTGTTATCAAAGTCACTCACTAGGTAAATGATCTGCTCACCAATTAGCATATTCACTAGGGTGGAATTCTCTGGGCTTAGTCACTTCTAGAAGGTTCTCCTGGCCCTATCTCTTAATCCTCACAGTGAGATAAAGATCAGCTTCCAACACAAGCCTTGGTAAAGACCTTCAAACCAGAGTGGAGACATTTTTTTACACTCAAGTCTGTTTAGCTGGAGACCTGACGGCCTTCCAGCAATCAAGTGCTGTCTGTGGGACTCTCCTGAACACTTTCAGCTGCTCCATCCCAGTTTTCAGGATGTTTTTCACATAAGAGACAGCATCTCCTATGTAAGGTCTTCCTGGGTTACAGTCATGGGTTTTAAGTGATGTTTCTCATCTCTCTGGGACTCCTACTAGAACTGTCTGTTTCTAATATCTAAACACCATTGCTTGCTTGATATATGTATATATATGGGAGGGGGAGGAATGGAGCAGGATATATATGTGGAGAGAGGGGCTTTTCAGCTGTTAGGAAAAGGATTCTCTCAATGTTGCTCCGTGTCAGCTGGAAGCAGACATCTCTATTTTGTTCTTCCACTCTCTGCTCCTGACCCAGCTCAGGTCTCACGGCCAATTCCATAAACGCCGCCTTGCTCTTTCCTCCCGGCTCGTTGAGTTGTCTCCAGCTCTCTTCTGACTCCTTGCTGGTCTCTGTGCAGCTGCTCGAAACTCAAAGCAGCGCATGAGGAAACAGGCCTGGCTTTGACCTGACAAGATCGTTGTTGGTCCCACACTACTCTCTCTCGTGTTGTCTCACCCTGCCATGTCATACCGTCTCTCCTCACGCTGTTAGCATCTCCCATTTCCAGCTTCATCTGGAAAATACCGTCAACCAGGGACATTCTGAGGGATGTCCATCACCTCTTTTTCACCTACCCTCCCAGCATCCGCCTCACTGATTTCTTGCCTATTTCACAGATGGCCACGCACCAACTAAGGAGAACTTGGCTTTTTTTTCCCTGCACTGTTCTATCCTCTCTCCTGCACTCTTGAGTGCCTGCCTTTCAGGGGTTCATTTCTACTCCCTCCTCCCAACAAGCTTGTTATTAATCTTCTCACCTTGAATAACTCTTAGGACTCTTCTTCCTCGGCCACCTCTCCGTCTCTCTGCTCCTCATGTGAAGCAAACCCTTTGATAAACCTCACTAGGGACGTTGAAACATGCCTTTCCATTTCTCTTTTTCTCACTTTAATCAGGGGTTCACTGACAACACCCACCTGAACCTGCTCTTGTCAATGTTGCTGTGACCTCCGTGTTACTGAAGCCAACGTCACTTCTCAGCTTCACTCTCCCTGACTCAGTGGCAGCATTTGACGTCTTCACTGCTCCTTGTTTCTGAAACTTTCTCTGCACTTGGTTTCTTGCTCTACACACACTACTTGGCTTTCTTTCCCAGCCACATTTACTGTCTTCTCATGTTCACAGCTTGAAAGGTACAATGTCTCAGACTCTTCAGTTCCTCAGTCTTCTCTGTCTTTTTTTTTTCTTTCTTTTTTTGCATATTACATTTATATTGTTACACATATATACAATAAACTGCCTACAGCAAGAAGAATCACAACGCAATCAGGAGTTATGTAAATGTTACATTCATAGTGTTTTGGCTATTTGTATTTGGCAACCTTGAAGAAAGCATCTTTCCTATCTTGGTGAGTCTAAAATTCTGCATGTAAATCAATATCTATCTTATCTCATCTTTATCAACTTCTCTTTCATTAAGAGATGCTCTTATCTTCTTTCAGGGCTTTAAATAACATCAATATTTTGAGTCCCCCACCCATACTACATTGTTTATTTGTTTTGGGGACAGATGCCCACTCTGTAGCCCAGACAGGTCTTGAACTTGTAACAATTCTCCCACTTCACCCTCCCAAGCGCAGGATTCTAGGCCTGACTAACCTCTGTGCTTATATATTTAGCTCAACCTCCTCTCCCAATCTTGCATGATTGCCTTGAAAATAATTCTTGGCTATCTAAGTATGTCTCAAGGTCACAGCTAATGAGAAGCTCTTGGTTTTGAGACTGGACTGAGCTACCGTCTTTAAGCTGGTTCATGGGAACTCCGTCATCCCTTTTTTCTAACTTTTTATTGATCTGTGTGTGTGTGTGTGAGAGTTTTACATCAGGGATGCCAGTCTCACTAATCTCTTTGCCCCCTCCTATCTGCCTTCTGCCCTTTTACCCACTCCCAAATAAAATAAAATAAAACAAAATAAAAAATACAATACAAAACAAAGCACAGAACACATCTCATTGTTGAAGCTATAGTATATCACAATGTGTCCCGCAGTATACCCCTCTGTCCACATAGCTTCATTTGCAAATGTTCTTGCAGTGGGTCATTGGTCTGGCTTCTGCCACGCCATCAATATTGGAAGCTCACCATGACTGCTCCAGGTTACCCTGTGGTTGCCTTGTGTGTGTCATGGAGAACCTGCAGCTTTCGATCAGCACTCCAACAGTTCACAGGTGATGTAGATTTTGGGGTGGGTGCACTTAAAGCCCTGGATCTGGGCCTGGATGGTAACTGAGCTGCTCAGTCTGCTGGCTCTCCCTTAGCCACACCACCAGGGTGAGCTCTCCAGGGCTGCTCAGGCTAGCCCACCCGATGCCGCCATAGGCTGGAGTCAGGGTCGGCTCTCATGCTTTCATGCCCTTGAAGCCTGCTCCCTTGCACCCACACCTATAGCCAACTCCATGTGCTGCTCATTCAAGGCACAGGGGCCAACTCCTTCAAGTGCTGCAGCTGGTGAGGGGCTAGGCCAGGTTTTCTGCTCTCACACCCTGAGGACTGGCTCATCCCTGCCTCCGCCATCAGGGCCAGCTCCACTGTATTGTCCGGGCAGAACTCCATCTTAACAGATTAAGCCCTGGCCAGTTCTCTAATATGCTAATATTCTACCTGGACCAGATTCTCTGTCTTTACAAGATGTCACGAGCAGACTTAGCTTCATCTTTTCTGCTACCACTCTTCTCCGAACACCATCATTAAGTGGTTTTCCAGGCTTTAATGCCTGCCCATCTATACTATACTCTATTAATCACCAGGACATCAGAACAAATGATCTCTTTAAAAAAATCTCAGTCACACGCTATCAGGCCTGTGCTCACAGCCTCCACTGTTTCTGCTCAATTCCGAGTGAAGACAAGTTCCTGCTCTGCCTTGCAGACCCCTCCACTCTGAGTCTTCAGCGACAGCATCTTGGACTCTCTCATCTACCCACTTTTGGTCACAGTGGTCTCCGTGATGTCAGGCTTGCACACTGTCTTTCCACAAGCCCGCATGCTCATACACTCCCCTTCAGCAAGGGCTCGTCTTCTCTGGGAGACCTATAAGCACCTCACTTAACTCGTTCAATTCATGATGGCTTGCTCCTAGAGTCTGCTTACTGTCTTCTAGTTCCAGGACATAGGCGTGGCGTGGCCCATCCCTTGCCTTGTTCTCCTAGATCACCATGTCCCTAGAGCAGTTACAGAGCCTGCAAATATTCAGCAAATCTGCTAACAGATAGCATTTAAACACCGTTTGTCCAGGCTGAGCATTTGGCCTTTTTAAACCTTGCCTGAGACGTCTAGCCATTTTAATCTGGTTTGACCTAGATTAAAAGCATTGGAGTATAGAAAAAGAGAAGGACATTCCAACGACTTTGAACCATGGGCCATTTCATAAAAACTATTGTTCCAACCTGTACTCCTACCCACAGCGCGTGAAAGCTGCTTGCCACCACACTCTCACTAGCGTTTGCTATTTCTTTGTTTTCTTGACTACAGCCATTTATTATTAGGTTAGATGGGCTGTGGTTCTGAGTGCATTTCCATGATTGTTTCTGATGGCATGCATGTTTTCATTGCCATGTCATGGAGGAGACAGAGAACATTATATTAAGTGAAATGAGCTGGGCACAGAAAGACGAATACCTCGTGTTCTCAACTTATTTGTGGCAGATAAATAAACCGACTCTGGAGAAGCAGAACCGTATAATGGTTATCAGAGGCTGGGAAGAGAGGGGTGAGAAGACTTAGTGACTCAATGTGAAAATTCAGCTAGATAGGAATAAGTTCTAGTGTGTTCTACAGCAAAGTGGTATTCACACCTTCCTTACTGTTTCAGAAGAGAGCTGGAAGAAAGGATTTTGAATATTTGCAGCACAAATGACAGATGGCTGAGACAATGGTATGCTAATTACCTGATTCTAATTCCACGGCATACATTGTATAATTGCTATATACAGATTAAAACAATAAAGGAGATAAAAGGAAAAATTATCATGGCAAAGCATCACCGAGATCAGTGAAGAAAGTGTACACTTTCTTTGAACAAAGACACCTCGAATGTTTACTTCTCATCACCATGGCAACAGTTTGCATTCATCTTCTTATAAAAGTGATGGGTCACTAACAATGTGCCTTATTTTCATCCCTTGGACCATGGAGGGGGAGTATTTTTCCAAGGCAGGGCTCTGAGATAGGGTCATGCCGCTAAGATAGCCTATCTGCTTACCCTGTGATTTCCATGGACCAGTACAGAAGTCAGCCTCTCTGCTCAGCCCGTGTCTGATGGGTGATAGGAACAGGTCATCCTTGCAGGTCTGGGACACACAGGCAGCATCCTCCTCCTTCTTCACTTTATGCCTACAGATCATTAAATGTTCCTGCTCTACGCCTCACAGGTGAGATCCATGCATCCAGAGTTCTCACTTGGTTGGCCCCAACCCAGTACCCAGAGTGTAGCCTTTGTGCGCGCACAAACACACACACATACACACACACACACACACACACACACACACACACACACACACACAGCCACATGAGGCTGAGAGTTCTTGTGATACAAGATTTTTAGGAACAAGTTCACAGTCTAATAGCCCAGCTGATATGGTTCCTGGTCTGTATGAGAAAAATCCCACTAAAAGAACTAGTGGCAGCCATTTTGGCAGCCACAGGGCCACAAGTGATTGACTATAGATACCAACAATCGTCTCAAAATTGTTGTCATGCGGTCTCCCCGCTTACTCTTTACCATCACTCTTTCTGCCTTATGAATTAGGGGCTCAATCTGTTTTCTTCTCATCAGAAGAAATTAGGAGCTTTTCTAAACTTAAACATCTGGGCAGTATGTTCGTAGATGGATTTGCTGCTGGGGGTTTGGGGGCCTGATGGAACTTTTAACTATTTTGCTCTGTGATGAAGACAGGGCTCCAAAGTGCTGAACAGAAGTAGACTTCTTGTCAGTTCACTGTGCAGTGGGGACACACACCTTCTCACAGCGCAGCCATTCGTGGTACATGCTTGTTGTACGGGGGAATACACGCATGAGTGGCTGTGTATGTATATGTGAACATGGGGCTGTCTACATGTTGTGTATGCATTGAGAAACTTAAGAGTAAAAGAATGGTTGCATTGGAGAGGTCGGGTAGGAGATCTTTGCTTTTTTATTTATTTATTTTTTTAGATGCAATGAGGTGGGGGCAAAGTGTGAAATGCTGGCACTGGCGGTTACTTTAATAACATCACCCAACTCTACTGATTAAATGCTTGTTAGAATGAAAGAGAAATCTGCCACAGAGGGAGGAGGACAGGGCTGCCTGAGCCAAGTGGCTAATCTTCTTGGCTCCTCTTCTGCATTCCAGATGTGATGGGATCACGCAGGAGAGGAGCGATTGGAATCATAGCTAGTCATGCTTGCTAGAACTCAGCTTGCTTGTTTCCCAGGGAGCCCTGTCTGACACTCTCAGCAGTACTGTAGCAAAGCACAACAGCTCCACTGAGAGCACCAGAAACCACACCAAAAAGCATCACAGGGAAATACTCTCACTAGAGTTCTGTTTGCTTTATCCAGAAGGGAACAGGGCTTAGCTAGACAGCTCAAGGCCAAGCATGTTCAAAGTCCAGAGTGAGGAGAGGGACCATTGTGATGGCACAATGACATGGATCGACTCCTCACTCTCTTTGATGGATCTTGGATTTTTCTGGCCTGTGCCTGGCTCAAATGATGGAGCCATTCCCTCACACCACAGAACAGCCAGACCTAGGAGGCTTCCAGCGCTTTCCAAGGCCTCTTTTCTTTTTTGGTCTCAGACCTACCTTTTGAGTATCAAGGTGGTGATAGTGAAATATAGCGCTTTCACCCCAATGCCTTTATTTTCCTTCTAGGTGCACAAATGACATCTCCACCTTCCTTGTGGCTTGGATGGTGGAGTGTAGCTGTGCCCTGGGAGCCAGTGATGCAGCCTGATGTCAAAGCCCATCAAGCCCTCTTCCCTCTCCACCCAATCCAATACCACCGAGGTTTCTGGAACTCCCAGAGGAAGGTAGAGGGGATGCATACCTCTAAATGACTGCAAAGCACAGCCGTCCTGTTCCCACTCCAACCACTGCACTGGCTCTGAGTGGTCATTCACCAAGCAGAAATCCCCTTATTGTGCTAAGCCTCCATGATGGTGCTCCAAGGAAACTATGACTAAATGCTATGAATTGGGGTGTCTTAAAGCCATCATTCCTGCCTCTTCTTCATGCCTGGTGGGTTCAGCATTACTTGGCTTAGAGATACATTCCATCAATCTCTTTGTTCCCATGCGAAACTCTCCTTGCTTGACTGAGAACGTATCCAGTTTTCACCAATCATGAAACAGGGTTCTCCATAAGGTCATGTGGCAGCACCTTAACTTAATTATGCCTGTGGAGAAGCTGCTTCCAAAGAAGGAAAGCAAAGGTTAAGACCATCAGGTCTCTCTTAAGAAGGGGCACAATTCAACCTGAGATGGTCTCTGAAACTGGCCCGTTTGGTATAGTGGCTGGTGTTATTTGATCACATCTGGCACAGATTCCCACTTTATCATTCACATTTATCAGCAATACGATTCCATTATTTGAATATACCAAAGTTTAACCCATTCACCCAATGAACAACATCTAGTTTTAAATTTGAAAATTATGACTTAGGCTTTAATGAATATTCATGTGCAACTATGCTGGTTAGTTTTTATTAACTTGATACATACTGGAGTCATCAGGGAATAGGGACCCTCAATTGAAGAATTGCTTCCATCAAATTGACATAGGGACGTGTCCTTGGGGACATTCTATTGATTAATTATTGTTGTGGGAGGGTGCTGGCACCACTGAGCAAGGGGTTTTAGATTGTATAAGAAATGTAGTTGAGCAAGCCATGGGGGCACAAGCCTGTGGGCAATATTCCTTCATAGTCTCTGCTTCCGTCTCTGCTTCCAGGTTTTTGTATTGAATTCCTGCTTTTGTAGTGGATGTAAACAGGTTTTTGTTTTGATCCCAAGTGTGGGATGTGAGACTTGTATGAGGGTGTACAGTGTTTGTCTGCTGGAAACAGTCTTGTGAGTTTTTCCACTAGAAGAGAAACTGCCTTTTGTGGGGACATGGTCTTTGCTGACCGATAAACACCCTAGTACAGACTCTGAGAGGATATGTGTATACACACACACACACACACACACACACACACACACACACACACACCACACATATATATCTGAATCCGAAACAAGAGGCTGCTCTTTTTGGTCTTGACATTTAACATAGTTTCCTATTGTTTGGCATTCATCGCTCCACTTTGAAACACTCTGCTCCTAGAGAGAACTGCTCCAGAGAATGCTTCTAGGTCCCAGGTTCCAGATGCTGCCCCTGATTCCTGCTACTGTGGTTGCAGTCACATTTGCTGAATTTCTGGTTTGCTGTTTAATGGGTTTGCTGGCATTGTTCCAAGGAACTGAGTCTAAAAAGTTCTACTTTTCCTGTTCCCATTAACTTCTTTTCTCTCCTAGCTAGGGTAGGTGGGTTGGAAGGGAGGTATAAGCATTAAAGGACCCCAGATAAAGTAGGTTTGAAAAAGTTCAAAGCCTGCATGCTTAGGCTTTCCTCAGTGACCAACTGTAATCTGCAGGCCAAATAAACTTGCTTATCTCCCTAAGTCAATATTTATCACAGGAACAGAAAGAAAATTATGGCAACTGATTCTCAGCTCACCAAGCTTCTATCAAGGAATGTTATTACTGACTTATATGGTAAGTATATAATTAGCACAGGCAATCTACAGATTCAATGCAACCCACATTAAAATTCCAACATGATTATTCACAGAAATGAAAAAAGCTTCAATTTCATAAAAAATGAAAAATACTCAGGATATCTAAAATACTTCTGAATAATTAAAGCACTGCTAGAGGCATCACCATCCTAGATCTCAAGTTGTATTACAGATATATAGCAATACAAATGGCACGGTATTGACATTAAAGCAGACATATTGATCAACGAAATAGATTTGAAGACCTGGACGCAATTCTATATATCTATGGACAACTGATTGTTGACAATGAAACAAACAAACAAAAAACACTCACTGGAGAAAAGGCATCATCTTTAACCAATGGTGATGGTCAAACTGGATGACTACATGTGGGAAAATGAAAAAAAAATCATATCTGTCACCCTGCACAAAACTCAGCTATAAATGGATCAAGGCCTCAATCTATGATGATGTATCATGTATCTGATTAAAAAAAAAAAAAGAAGGAAGCAGAGAATAGGCTTGAGCTCGTTGGCACAGGAAAGGACTTTCTGAACAGGACACTAACAGCACAGGTACTAGAAAAACAATTAGCAAATGAGACTTCATGGGAATAAAAATCTTCTGTGAGGGAAAGGATGTCATCATTTGAGCAAAGTGGCATCCACTGAATGGGAAAACATTTGTGCCAACGATATATGTAAGTGACATTTAATATCTAGAATATACAAAGAACCAGGAACATTGAAAATCAAAAAAACAAGAGTTGAACTAAGCAAAGAATTCTTGCAATTAAACAAATTCCCCAAACTAAAACAAAAGTGGCTGAGAAACACTTAAACATTCAACATCCTTATCCTTCATGAAAAAATGAAAATTAAAACATCTTTGGGAGTTTGTCCTACCCCAATCAGAATGACCAAGACCAATAAAACAAATGACAGCACATGCTAGTGGGTACGTGGGGAAAAGGGAACACAGAGTGCAAACTGGGCCAACTATGGAAAGCAGCAGGGTGATTCCTCAGGAAGCTGCTAATATGTCTACTGCAAGAACCAGCTGTACCCCTGCTGGACACATATCCAAAGGACTCTACAACTTACTACAGGGTCACGTGCTTAATCAGGTTTATTGCTGCTCTATTTATATTAGCCAGAAATGGAAGCAGCCTGAATGTCCACTAACTGATAAGTGGATAATAAAAAATGTGATACATTTACACAATGGAATAGTACTCAGCTATTAAGAAAAACGAATTATGAAATTTGCAGATAAGTGAGGTAGCCTATACCTAAAAGACAAATATTGCATGTTTTTATTATACATGGACGTTAGCTTTTAAGCTTTAATATGTATTTCTGTTGGCTCAATTTTCTTAATCAATATATTTTATTACAACTTATTAACCGAGTGTACATCACCTATAACCCGACTAACCAAAACCACAGGAAATAATGATTAAAGAACACAACAAAACTGTAAGGATATCAGTTCTGAGGAATGATTCTCCTGGTGTAATCAGCAGGATTTCTTCTGCTGGAACCTGGAGTAACCAAAACCTGGAACCTCAGCAGGAGCTGGAGCCCTGAAGCCTTCCCTAGAGTGGTTCTCTCTAGGAGCTTCTTGAAGTGGAGCGATGGACAAACAAAACTATCCCAAGTCTCCAAAGACCCCGCCTCCAGTTTTGGGCTCATTTATATATCTCCTCCCAGAGCCTGTTCATGGGAGCTTTTCAGCTGGCAACAATCAAGCTCCCACTCGAGGTGGTTGGTCTTCAAGTGGATTAACCTCACCTGTTCTCTCACAAGACCATTCGGATCCCACACTTGGTATCCTAAAAAACAGGTTTGTCTCTCCTTCATCTCCCCCTTTCTATTAAAAAAAAAAAAAGCTATATACAACAAAATAAGAATTATCCATTACGTCAACATTTGCAAGGACCAGTTCATTTGTAGTTAACAATTCTAAAGAAATTATTCCACTATCCTATGCTACTGATTCTTTTAACTAAACATATAATAATACTGTGGCTATTTAGTCTTCAACCCCATCAGAAACTCCAGAAGGAAAAACTATCTAATATGAAGGAAGTGCAGGCAAGCAACTTCCAAAAGTATTGAAAGGAGAGAAAGCTGACTGTCTGGACAGTCACAAGTTCCTCTCCATTGTCAGGGCATCCAGTCTTTCAGCCAGCTGGCCCAGGGTATCTGACAGACTGTTTCTGGACTGTCACAGGTTTCTCTCCATGGTAGGTGCATCCCACCTTCAGCCAGCTCAAAGCATCTCACAGACTGCTCTGAAGCATGAATCCTGAAGGACTAGCCCACCTGGTTTCTGCAAGGCTGGGCAGCCAATTTCTCAGTATCAGGCTGGATCATATCAGATGGTCATTCTCTCATCAGCAGTAGAGATAAGCCAAGTTCCTCAGTCCAGTGGCTGTCTGCCACTGTCATTTCTTGATACCCACATAATTAGACTGGAGGTTCTGCGAGGAATGGATGTCTCTCTGTCATAAAAGCCCTTTATTATTAAACGCTATTTTCTGTAGATCTCTGAAGTGTTTGAAGACTAGCTATCTCTCTATTCTCTCTATCAACTATCTATTCCTTTGAAAACATATACAAAAAACTAAATAAAGCTTAATCTATAATTAAGTAATTTAGTATCTAGTGAGATTTATAAGTGACCAACTACCAATTTTTATTTCCGACCATCCTGAACAACTTATAAGTTATTTTTCACCTTTTCAAATAAGTTGTAGATGTATAATACATTAAATAAATGTCAAACAAAAATGATTTTAAGTTTCTACCAGCATACAATATACAATTTCAGTTTCCATTTATATACCATATACAATACATAAAGCAAAAGTGGAAAAAGGAAAATCTTAAACTTCCATCAATTTACAATACCAACGTGAAATATATGAATACCAATATAAATTATTTGAAGCTAGTAGATTCAATAATCTACTTTTTATTCTATATATTTCAACCTACTGCAGTGGTTAGGTATCGCTAAGGTACCTAAGGTAAGGGTACTCCGGGCAGGAAGGGGTTTTCCAAGAATGGGGAAATATAGTGCTATAAAGAGATAAAGGAGAAACTAGAATAGGAGGGTTAAATGGGGGCGATGAGGGCAGGGTAGAAGAGAGTAGCGGCTGAGACAACTCACACATGCTGCTTTTGAAAAGCAGTATGAAAACCTACCTCTGTAGAAACTCTCTACAGTGTGTACATACACGTAAGGAGTTTAAGTGGAGTCACCAGACAACAGAAGGGACAATTGGACATCTTATGCCACTAAGCGAAACCTCCAGTGCCAGGAATAGGTTACATCTTGTTGAGTGAGTTGGCCAAAGAAGTCAAGTAGATATTATAGGCTATTGTCATGGCTATTGGTTACTCTCCAAAATCTTATAATAGGGTCCTGTTGCTGCAGGCACGACTTACATATGTCACAGTGGAGGAATGCTAAGCGAATGTATCAATCGTCAGTAAAGCGTTGTTTAGCCAATCAGCTGGGCGGAAGGACAGGAAGTGGAAGGCAGAAGTTCCTGGAAAGGAGGAGAAAAGTTTGATGGTTGGAGAGGGACAAAGTTCTTTGACTGTTGGAGGAGGACGGTGGGAACTGGACACGGACCGGCCCAGGGGTCATAGTGGCAAGTGCTTGGAATATATGCATGTTATAAGGTTTAGAGTAGTTTGTTTAGTTTACGAGTAGATTAGAATCACTTCAGACTCTGCCTGGCTAACTGCTGGCAGCCTTAAAGTACGTTTCAGTCTCCCTGTGTCAGTTATTTGCTTTGTAGGCCGAATGGATACAAAATACTGTAACATCACAGAACATGGGGAAATCGAACTGATGCTCAACTGAGAGCTTAATCCCTACTATAATTCTTGGCACTGGAACGTACTTTGTATGTTACTGGAGTAGAAAAGTAATCATCAATTCAAATTCTTTGACCTACACCTAATACTTGCACAACACTGAAGCAAATGTTATGGAAGTAAGCAACCATGTTTTTAAAATTTGAATTTAAGGTCCACTCCATGAGATAGATACCAGAGCCTGGTAAAGAAGGCTGTGGGATAGATCTGAGCTTAAATTTGTATCTTACTCATTTTATATAGTGGTGATTTTTACAATAGATAGTCTGAAAATGCCTGCTGGTCTGTGGTTTGCCTTATTTTTGGATATTGTCTTTCCAGAGCAGGAATTTCTCACATTAATAAAGTTTGGTTTTATTAAAAGTTAATACATTTTTATTTCATGGACCACGATTTTTATGCTATACATGAGAGATTAATAATCATATCCAAGTTCAGTTAGGTTATCGCCTATCTTTTCTAGGAATTTTATAACTTTCCTTTATATTACTATGATGCGCTTTTGATTAATTTCTTATGCTGAATCTAAGGCTTTGTCTAGATTCAAATCTCATATGCTTTTCCCCCACATGTTCAGTTGCCCCGGCATCATCTGCAGACTAGACTTTCTGTTCCCTGTTGTGTCCTTTTGCTCTCTGTGGAGGAAGATTGTTGCTTTGCATGGGTTTATCTCTGGGTGCTCTCTTCTGCTCCAGGCATAGGCTGGACTGCTGTGGCTTTGTGGTCTCAAAGCTGGCTAGTCCGTCCTTTGATCATCCTTTCAGTATTGAGCTTATTATTCAGGATACTCCGCTTCTGTTATGTACTTTCCAGTTTGGCAATATCTACAAAATCATCTTCTGAGATTTTCTTTGGTGTTGCACTGAGTCTGTAGATTAAATCTGGAAGAACTGATATTTTGAGAATGCCAAGACTTCCTCTCCATCAATGTGGAATATTTCTCCAGTTCCCTCTATCCCCTGTCCGCAACTCCCACTTGTCCCAGTTTGCTTTTTGTTCTGTGATGAAACATTAACCAAAACCATCTTTGAGAACAAAATTTCTGTCTATCACTAAGAAAAGCCAAGGCAGGAGCTTGAAGCAAAGAACACAGAGGAACATTACTTACTGGCTTGCTCTCCCAGGCTCAAATTCAACACATTTCCTTACACAACCTATACAGCTGCCCAAGAATAGCACTCCCCAAAATGAGACAGGCCCTCCATCAATTAGCAATCAAGAAAATGACAGAGAGACATTCCCACGGGCCAAGTCACTGGAGGCAGCTCCGCAGTTGATGTTCACTTTTTCTAAGTGTGTCAAGTTGACAACCAAGATTCGTCATCACACAACTTAAACCGTTATCTGGAGTATTAGCCCTGTTCATTCATGTCACTTGTGTTCTACTAGCTCCACTAACTAACTAACTAAATGTGTTGTGTATTTAGCTTGGCTTGCAAGATCATATATTTTCATAAAGCCTTTTCATATACCCTTTGTTTTGACTAAGCCACCTCCTACCCACTCTTTACCCAATCCCTCACACTATGTTTGAACCATTCTGCCTCCAGTGTTTTTCCTGTCTACTTTTATTTAGCTGTGTTTTACTAATTTCCCTCTCTTAAGAACTATAGGACTTTTTTTTGGGGGGGGGGAGAAAGGGTTTTATTTCAGCTTTTACTTCCAGATATCAGTTCATCATTGAGGGATGACAGCGCAGGGACTTAAGCAGGGAAGGGACTTGGAGCAGAGGCCATGAAAGAGTGCTGCTTCACTGCTGACTGGCTTGTTCCTCCAGGCTTCCTCAGCCTACTTTCTTATAGCACCCAGGACTACCAGCGCAGGGATGGCACCACCTGCAGCAAGCTAGACCCTCCCACATCAATCCCAATCAAGAAAACACACCACAGGCTTGCCTACAGGCAAATCTTATGAAGGCATTTTCTGAATTAAGAGTCTCTCTTTTCAAATAACTATAACTCGTGTTAACAGCAGACCAGCCAGTAGAACGAGTCTACTAACTGCTTATTTAGGGAAGAGTGTAGACTATTACGTCACTTCTTCACCATGAGCATTTAGTGCCAGAAATAATAGTTACGGGTCTTAGGGGGTTTTCTATGTTCCTCAATAATTCTTTTTTTTCAAATGCCTTTTTAAAAAAATTAATTTATTCATATTACATCTCAGTTGTTAGCCCATCCCTTGTATCCTCCCATTCCTCCCTCCCTCCCGCGACAGCCTACAGACTGGGAAAAGATCTTCACCAACCCTTCATCTGACAAAGGTCTAATATCCAAAATATATAAAGAACTCAAGAAATTAAACACCACCAAACCAAATAACCCAATAGAGAAATGGGGCTCAGAACTAAACAGAGAATTCTCAACAGAGGAATAGCAAATGGCTGAGAAACACTTAAAGAAATGCTCGACCTCCTTAGTCATCAGAGAAATGCAAATCAAAACGACACTGAGATTCCATCTTACACCCATCAGAATGGCTAAGATCAAAAACTCAAGGACACCACATGCTGGCGAGGATGTGGGGAGAGAGGAACACTCCTTCATTGCTGGTGGGAATGCAAACTAGTACAACCACTTTGGAAATCTATCTGGCACTTTCTCAGAAAAATGGGAATAGGGCTTCCTCAAGACCCAGCTATTCCACTCCTTGGAATATACCCAGAAGATGCACTACCACACAACAGGGACATATGCCCAACCATGTTCATAGCTGCCTTATTCATAATAGCCAGAACATGGAAACAGCCTACGTGTCCCTCAGTAGAAGAATGGATAAACAAACTGTGGTACATTTACATTATGGAATACTACTCAGCTATTAAAAACAAGGAATTTCTGAAATTTGTGGACAAATGGATTGAACTAGAAATTATCATAATGAGTGAGTTTACCCAGAAGAAAAAAAGAGTTAAATGGTATATACTCACTTATATCAAGACACTAGTCCAAGGGGTACGCCCCCATGAAAAACTTTACCTACCAGGAAAGTGGGTCAGAGGGGAGGACATCCTATTGAGACTTTAGTTGTGAGAAGCCTGGGAGAATGAGGAAATAGAAGGATCCAGTGGGTCCTGAAAAACTACAGGCGGGTCTGGGCCCTGGGGTCCTCCTCAAACTATGGCACCAGCCAAGGAAAATATAGGCAGTAAACTTCGAATCCCTACCCAGTTTAGCCGATGGACAGGACATTCTCCACTGTTAAGTGGAGAAAGAGATCTGACTTTCACACAAACTCTAGTGCCCCATATTTGACCATGTCCCTTGGATGGGGATGCCTGGTGGCACTCAGAGGAAGGATAATAGGTCGCCAAAAAGAGACTCGATACCCTATGAGCATATATAGGAGGAGGAGGTCCCCCTCAGTCACAGACATAGGGGAGGGGAGTAGGGGGGAACTATGGGACTTTTGAAACATGTTTTTAAACTCTCTAGCTATGTGGGGATTTTCCAGCTACTTTCATTTACTGATTTCTGCTTACTCCCTCATGGTTTGAGAGAAGTTATTGCATCATTTTGTGGCTCAGAGTGGGGTGCCCATCACAGGAGAAGAGTGTGTGTTCAAGAGTAGATGGCAAGATTCAATTATTTCCCATTGGCTGGCTGTACTTTCGAGTTCAGTTGTGTCCTTCTTGAGTTTCTGTCTGCCCTGTCCTGTACATTTTTTGATAGAGGTACATTGAAGCCTGCAAGTGTTACAATGGACTAGCTCATTTGCCTCTACAGGGCTATCAGTTTTGCCCCATATATTTTGAATGTTATATTAGATTCATGCTCATTAAGGGCTGGTATATATCCTTGGAGAACTGACCCCATTATCATCACGTAATGACCTTTGTGTTCCTGATAATTTTCCTTTCTCTGAAGTTAGCATGGTATTAGCATAGTCTATCTTTCTCTATATCTTTCCTTTTAACCTATGTATGTCTTCATATGTTTAAAAAAGCTTTCTTATGTACAACGTATATACTGGGTCTTGGTTTTGTGATCCATCCTGACAATCTTTTGTTTTCTATAACTTGTGTATTTTGGACTATTTAAGATTTGTTGTTAACAAGGAAAAGAGAGCACTAGACTAGTCTGGAAAAGGTGAGGGAGGCAGGATGTCGCATAAACCAAGGTTGTATTGTTATGCAGAGGAAGTCTCCCACACAGCTGGGTCAGAGGTCGGACAAATCTTTCACTTCCAGAACTCAATCAACTCTGAACCAAAGAGCCAGAGTACACATGGTAGACTGCATTCTGATTATGGACGGTCAAGTGCAAGGATCTTGTTTGGCAGACTTGGTTCTTAAGGATTTTCCTTTTAAAATAGTCCTTTGAATCTTTTCTCTATATAGTTCAGGTTAGTCTCAAACTCATTACCTTCCTGCCTCAGCCTCCTGAGTGCTGGTTCTGAGAGTCTTGTAGGACTCTTGTCATTCTGTGTTTTAATCTGACTTTAGAGGAGTATAAAGTGTACTTTTTCCCTATTGACAATAAAAATGATTTTACTGCACATTTGAAATACTGTCATGCTTGTTCCATGAACACTGTGTGTGGTTCTATTTATCTCTGGTCTTAGTATTATAGTCATAATTCTTTTAAAACATTTCTGTTAATGTCCTAGGTTTACATTAGGTGGCCACAACTGACTCATTTTCAAATCATACTTCAGTGCTTCACCAGTGGTGTGAATATTTTATAATCAGCCCATTCTCAGTGCCTTCATATAACATCTCTGCCATTAACCTGCTGATACATGAACCAGGCACTGAATACCTCTCATAAGAAAACAGGTTTTCCTTGCACTCCTTCAAAAATAAACTTATTCCTTCTCTTCTCTCCTTCCTATTGATTATAGTTTTTAGCCCATATCATTATATTAGTAAACTTTTGGCCATTGTGACTACATTCCTGAAAAAAAGAAAGCCAAGGAGGAAGGATTTATTTGAGCTCATAGCTTTAAGGAAGAGAGTCCTTCATGGTGGGGGAAGTATGCTGACAGGAGCATGAGGGGCTAGTCACCTTGTCTGCAGTTAGGAAGCAGAGAGAGTTAACTGTCATTGCTCAGGTAGTGTCTCCCCCACCCCTTATCTAGTTCAGGACCCCAGCCCATAGGACGGTGCAGTACACAGTCAAGGTGGGTTTCTGTCAAAGCCCCACAAGAAACAACTTTACAGATCCAAAGCTATGTCTCCTATGTGATTCCAAAGCCAGCCAAACTGACAATCAAGATGAGTCACTGTTTCACCAAACGTCCTGGGATTTCAGCGAGTTTGTTCACCTGGAAGTGGACTTTTCTTGTGTTTCTCCAGTCTGTCCCTTTCCCTGTAGCTGGAAGAAAGTGCCCAGACAAAGCAGCCACAGCTATCAGGTTGGGCTGCCCTGGGCCATGGCTTTTATAATGTTCCTAAGAGAGCTTGGACATTTTCACCCCATCCTAATGAACTGAACAAACTGGTTGCGATGGAGCTGAGTAGAAGAGTGCTTGCCTGGATGGCACAGAGCCCTGAGTTTGATCTCCAGCACTAGGGGGCTGCGGTTGGAGTAGTAATCAAACTAAAAACAGCCAACAACTCTTCATTAATCCCGCAAAGAAATGAGGGAAAACCACTCCAGCCCAACTTGGAGATATAAGTGGGTCTAGGAGCCACAGTTCACCAATGCAGAAGGTCATCAGCAAAGCCTCTTTGGGAGCCACAAGTGGGAAAGTCCGGCTGTGGCTAAAGAACAGCTGTTGCCTTGGCCTGAACCCTGTGCCAAAGGTCTCTGCACATGGAGACATGTGTTTTCTTTCTTGCTGCCACGAGGGCACAGAATGGAGGACCGCTTCTTTGACACCATGTACTCAGTCCTAACTTGGAAGTACGATTAGTCACTGGTTAGATGTTAATTGTTTTCGTAGAAGTCAGTTTAGTAGTTTTTCGGTAAGAATCGGGGAGTATTTGGGACTGTCCACTAGGTGCCAAGACTGTGCGGGAACATCTACAAGTGCTCAGGGATTGAAGCACTAGGTTTCATACTTAAGATGAAGAAACCAAATTGGATCAATGGGCTAAATTCCACTTGAAGGGAAAAAAATAGGTTGTGTGATTAAACAAGGTACCATGGTCATCCAGCTCAGAAGTGATGTTCTTCATCTCTCTGTCCCCAAGATACCGTGTTTGGTACAGGACTGGTGGAAAAGCAGTAGGGTGATGGATGAAACCAACCAAGCCAGACCACAGTCTCTTTGAATGACAGTGGGAAATGCCTTCTACCTACAATGACTGTATTAGTTATCTGCATCATTTCCCAAACTACAGCAAGACTAAACTGATTTAAAACAACTGGTGTTCATTTTTGCCCCCTGAGGGCCAGGAATACAGCTCTGGCTTGGAGTAATGTCTAATTTCAGGGTCTTGCATAAAGCTGCAGGGGAAATCATGGATGTGGGCTATTGACTCTTGGGGAGTTGTAATGTGTCTTAGGGTTTCTGTTGGCAGTGGTAAAACACTATGACAAACGCAAGTTTGGAAGGAAAGAGTTTGCATTACTTTATAGTTTGTAAGTCCGTCATCTAGGGAAGTCAGGGTAGGAACTCAAGACAGCAACCCGAAGGCAGGAACTGATGCAGAAGCCATGGAGAGTGCTGGTTACTGGATTGCTCCTCATGGCCGACTTCTTAAAGCACCCAAGGTTACCTATACAGGGTTGGCACCGCCCACAGTGGTCCTTCAACATCATCAATCAAGAAAATATACCACAGGCTTCGTCACAGGGCAATCTTGTGAGGATATTTTCTCAAGTGAGATTCCCTCTTCTAAAAGGATTTTTATCTTGTATCAAGTTGACCGAAAACTACTCAGTACAAGTGCATGACTGTTGGTGGCAGCTCAGACATGTGGTTGCTGGCAGCCTCGACATCATAGTGCTTGGGCCTCCTCATAGCCAGCTGACAACTACATGGCGAGCAACCCATTGCAGATGGGCAGAGGGTGCCATCGAGAGCGGTACATTCTTTTCACGTGCTGCTTCTGCCATATGCTGTATATTATTAAGACCCATTCGACTCAGCTTCCACTCAGGAGGAAGATGTCGCAGAGATGAGAGCACTGCAGGTTAAAACAGCTCTTTTGAGGCTTCCCGCCACAAAGACTCTATAGAAAAAACATTTGTGCTAGGAGGTTTTTGTAGCTTTTGAAGCGGTCGTGAGTATTTTTTGTAAGTCTGAAATTGCTTCCAGATATAGTTTTCACGCGCCTCAATCAGGGCGACAATTTTCCTTTGGTTGCTGTCATGTATGTTTCTCTGAAGAAGAAAAAAATCTGGAAAACAATAAGTGAGCCAGCCCTAGGACAGAACTCAGTGACATTGGGGCTAATCAACACCTGATAAGCAAAAGGGCTAGGCAAACAAACAAAAACTCTGAGTTTGAACTGAGTGAATACTGAGGAGACAGCATTGTTCAAAAAAGACTTAATACCCATTTCAATCCCAAACTGGAATTCCTGATCTTTCATGGGACCTTTGTGAGTTAAGTTACTCTCACCACACTCAGAGGAAGAATAAGCAGGCTACCAGGAAGAGAACTGATAGTCTGTGATCTTATAGTGGGGAACAAGGTCCCCTTCTGTCACAGACCTAGGGGAGGGGAATAGGATGAAAGAGGGAGAGAGGGAGGGGGAACGGGAAGATACAAGCAAGGGGATAACAATTGAGATGTAATCTGAATAAATTGCTTAAATAAAAATTAAAAAACAAAAACAAAAAACAAAAAAAATGACTCTCACCAAACAGCTATACTTAGCCTATAAAACTGGAAGCAGAAACGTCTGTCAGTGCTCTCCAAGTGAGTATCAGTTGTGAAAGCCCAAACACCTCCCCAGCAGACTATAAGCAGCAGGCACAGGTGACCAAGGATGCCTGGGGTTTTGACTCAAAGACACTGAGCAACAAATCAGAGAACCGTGAGTCTGAAAATGAGGTTTTCCTCAAATAGCAGAAAATTTTAGGTTGGGATTATGACAATCTGAAAAGAGAGAGAGAGAGAGAGAGAGAGAGAGAGAGAGAGAGAGAGAGAGAACTGGAAAACAGTCAGTAAAAGTGTGAGTTCCTGAGAAAAAGTGGTAGGCACTGCCCAGTTGTAGTATTAGAGCTAGTTCGGCCAAAAAAATAATAATAATAAAAATTGTAGAGAACACAAACTATCTAATTACTTTTGTAACGTTTTTTTAAAGTTTATTTTTGAGGGTTTCACACAATTTCAATTTCATATGAAATATGATCGGATCTATCCTCATCCCCCTCAACGCATCCCGTACCTCCCATTAAGTCTGGTTAGTGCTGACCATATGCGTGTGGGTGTGGGGCTATCCACGGAGCATGGCAAACCTACAGTGGACACATCCCTCCCGCAGCAGCAATTGCTCATTGCCAGTAGCTCCTTAGTGTAGGGTAGGGTCTGGAGACCACTCCCAATCCATTTCTAGAGTTTGACTGGTTTGGCCTTGTGCAGATCTTGTGTAGATCTTGTCCTTCTATGATTCATAATTGCTGTATCCATGTCATTTCCAGAAGAAATAATCTCAAAGCACCCCCGCCCCCCCCCCCCACAGCTTGTTCCCTGAGCCTTGGCAGTGATAGGGTTAATATGGCTGTCCTATTTAGAGCTGAGCATTCAGGTTTTTTTGTTTGTTTTATTCTCAGTGCTTTACTAGTCACGCATCCTTCTGTTGACTGCTGCTTACTGCAGAAAGAAGCTTCTCTGACCAAGGTTGGTAGCTACTCAGTTCTATGGATATAATATAAACATGAATATTTAAAAGGCAATTTAACAACATGACTGCTTGGCAAAATACCATCTACCTTGGGGCATATGAGCTCTACAGTCATGGGTTTTTTTTCCTATTTAGTTAACTAATTAATTAATCAATTTATTTATTTATTATGATTTGTTCATATTACATCCCAATTATTATCCCTTTGATTTTATCTTCCCGTTCCGGCTCTCTTCCATCCTATTCCCCTCCCCTAGACCTTAACCAGGATTATAGTACCAGGTTTAAAATTCCCTTGTGGAGCAGGCCTCAAGTCCAACCAGAAAGCAAACAGCTGCGACTGTTGTACCAGTGAGTGCGTCTTTCGTGACAAAGTATCTTCTGGCACCGTGAGAGCTAACCACCGGAGAGACTGTGTCCCTACTGATTTTAGACTGACTTTTCTATGCCCTACAGCCAGTGCGTGGTGTCTTCAGTCACGATGTATACCATGTAATTATGATGGATAATCTAGGGCAATCGTTATTTTGAAGACCTCTATGGCCAATAACTTATAAGGAGGTACTCACGCATGCCTTGAACTACAGTTTTCACTTATTAACCCAGGCCTCTGGGAGTATCACTGTCCACCAGTGCTGAGTAACTTCATTTGAGCTCTTTTTAAAGTTCAAATGGCATTTAAAATTTGCTTATTAACTGGTGGGTTTCCACACATTTTTAAAAATTAATTAATTAATTTTTTGAAAATATTTTTATTATGTTTCTTTTTTAACATATACATTTATATTATTACATATGAATAAAATAAACTACATACAGCAGGAAGAATCACGAGACAATCAGGAATTATATAAATGTTACATTCATAGTGAATTGGCCATTTGTATTTGGCAAACTTGAAGTAAACATTTTACCTATCTTCTTATGAGTTTTTTATTTTTTCATACATCTTTCATTTTGCTTAATTCATTTGCTAACCCCTTTTTCCTCCATACCCTCTGAAGGAGAGATAAACCTGTTTCCTAAGTGTGGGATGGTGAACGGTCTTGTGAGAGAACAGGTGATGTTAATCCACTAGAAGACAAACCACCTCGTGCGGGAGCTTGATTGTTGCCAGCTGAAAAGATCCCATGAACAGACTCTGGGAGGAGATACATATAAGTGAGCCCAGAACAGGAGGTGGGGCCTTTTGAGACTTGCAGTAGTTTTGGCTGCTCATCGCTGCACTTTAAGATGCTCCTAGAGAGAACCACTCGAGGGAAGGCTTCAGGGCTCCTGCTCCTGCTGAGGTTCCGGGTTCTGGTTACTCCAGGTTCCAGCAGAAGAGACTCTGCTGATTGTGCCAGGAGAATCGTTCCTCGCAACTGATATCCTTATGGTATTGTTATTGTGTTCTTTAATCCTCTTTTCCTATTGTTTCGGTTAGTTGGGTTATAAGTGGTGTATGCTCAGTTAATAAGTTACAATAAAATATATTGGTTAAGAAGATTGTGAGTACACCCTCAATGCCTATTCTTGATTACTCTTTCAAGCCTCAGTATTCCCCCTATTCTTTCTTTTTTTCTTTTTTCTTTTTTTCTTTTTGTCTTTTGAGACAGGGTTTCTCTGTGTAGCCTTGGCTGTCCTGGACTAGCTTTGTAGACCAGGCTGGCCTTGAACTCACAGCGATCCACCTGCCTCTGCCTCCTCAGTGCTGGGTAAAGATTTATTTATTATTATGTATACAGTGCTCTGCCTGCATATACACCTGCATGCCAGAAGAGGGAATCAGATCACGTTATAGATGGGTGTGAGCCACCATGTGGTTGCTGGGAACTGAACTCAGGACCTTTGGAAGAGGAGTGAGTGTGCTTAGCCTCTGAGCCACCTCTCCAGCCCCTCCCCCTAGTCTTTCTTTAGTCTGAGTTGGAAGTCATAAAAATCACTCAGTACTTCACAGTGTTCAGTGTGTCCCCGATGCTCACTCCCACTTGTCACTATGTCTTTGGGCTCCTGAGTTCTCATTTGTATTTGTCTTTTCTACTGACTGCGTACTTCAAAGTCATTTTTAGTTTTTTTGAATGGAAGGCATGAAGGTCAGAGGCAGCTTTCCCTGGTTTGATGGAATCCGAGGCGTACCTTCCCCAGGTCTAAAATATTCACCACAGTGTATGGTGCCCCTTTTAAAGCTGTAGGAAGTGCATTTTGAGAACCTAGCTAATCCTTTCCCACCCGGAGTCACACTGTGTTTCCCATAGTTTACCTGAAGCTGTTTGTTTTCTTGCTAAGCTTTGCAACCTGCCTGGGTGGATTCCTCTCCTAAGTCGGTTTTCTCTTTTTAGGAATTTCTTAAGTTATGTGTTTTAAAGGCATTAACTCATAAAATCTAAGTCGTGAAATTTACTGGCACAAAGTTGACTCTTCAATAATCTCTCTGCTGTCTGGAAGATCTATACTGTATTTTCCTCTATCTATACTTCTTCCATTGCTAAATCCAGGGTTAACAGTCTCTCCAATTTTCTTGATCATGTTTGTGAAGTTATACTATATCTTTTTTTTTTTTGGTTTGCTTTTGTCTTTTTTTTTTTTTTTTTTCCGAGACAGAGTTTCTCTATGAAGTTCTGGCTGTCCTGTACTCATTTTGTAAACTGGGATGGCCTCGAACTCACAAAGATCCTCCTGCCTCTTTAAAATCCATTTTTAACTCAGACTATTTTTCTCTCCTAAAACGTGATTTGGTCAGCAGACTGGGAATGTGCAGGACTGAGTGAGATCAGCTCTTGAGGCTGGGAGAGCAGTTGAGGTCGGGCAAAATCTGATAAGGGACACACACACATTTAGTGATTCCGAAACTGGGCGGACGCAGAACTGGAGTGCAAAATAGTGCTGCCCCACACACCCTTCCGCAGTCCGCCCAGGGATGTTTCCTGAGAATGCATTGTTAAGAGACGACTTCCCTCCCTGTCTGCTGAGGAACTGCCAGTTTGTGTTCTATAGATGTACATTAAACTCACAGGAACTTCAGCACCAGTGTTAAACTATATATAGAGTGTACATTTCTCTTAAATAGCAAAGGAAGGAAGACAGGATGGAAGAGTCCAGACAGGGGAGAGAGATGCATTTTCTTTGCTCTGTATTAGTAAGACATAGTTACCTCTGAGATACTGAAATTGTGGTGTTTCCTACCTCTCGTTTTTCTCACAATGTTAAGTGTTATCAATTATTTAATCAAAAACACATATTTTAACCACTGTTCATGCTATCATTTGCTCTTTGAGAGTGTGTGTTAAACAGCACAGGAAAATACCTAGAATATCAAGAATAAAAATAAAATAAAAAAATATGATAAATCAAATAAATATAAGATAATAAAATTTTAAGGGCAAGCTTTTAAAAAGAAAACACAAAAAAGAAGGGCAGCAAAAGACAAAGACTGACCACTGTGGGGGATCCAAATGGGCCCTTGCCCTCAGCTAGAGACAGACAGGGTACCCAGCCTGTGGTATCAGCAGCTGTGACAGTCATGACAAGTTCACCGTAATATGCCGTGGGCCTATCTGTCATGGCAGTGTGTGCTTTTAGCAGACTTTTAATAGAGCTGATGGTGAGGAACATTCGACCATCAGGGGGCCCTGAGGAAATGGAAGAGCCAAAGGTAAGATTTGCCTGCTATGATTCTGCAAGAATTTTGGATTCCTCAGGACAGCAATGTGGCTATAGAAGCTGGCTGACCTGATCCTGTTTCCTGGATCTCGCTAGTTGCCTTTCAAGAATGATTGGTTCACAGTTTAAATGTGTGAGCTTGGTCTTTCATTATATAAAACTTCATCACAGAGGTAGACAGTGCTGATAGGTACCTGTGAAGAAATGCTACACAATCAGATTTCACATGCATCAAGGGCCTGTTAAACCAGGCCTGGGAGGGGGCACTGGGGATGCAGCTCAGCTAACAGAATGCTTTCCTGGCATGCATGAAGCCCGGGGTTGGATTCCCCAGCAACACATGACACCAGGCGCGTGGCTCATACCTGTAATGCTAACATGCCAGTGAAGACAGGAAGACTACCAACTCAAGATCCCTCTTAGCTACATAGTAAGCCCATGCATAGTGGCTATGTGAAATCCTACCTCAAAACAAAATCTGACCTTTGAACATTCACTGAGGTCTGTTGTCCTTGCTTCAGGCCCTTGGACTGCTCTGTGAGTCTTGTGGCCCCACATTCCACAGAGTAGGCTCAAAACATGACCTCAAGGGTTCACAGAGCCCATATGGTATGTATCCTGCTCCAGAACATTTCTTCAGGTGTACACTCTGAACAGCACCCTCTCGGGGGGCGGGGAACCAGAAGGCAACGTGATGGATGCTCTGCGATGCTCCTCACAACTGCTCTGTGCTCCCAGACGCTTGAGTAAAGCTGTTTAGCTGTTGCATTTCACTTGGCTTGGGTCTGCTCAGAGTTTTCTATATGTTAAAATACTCAAGAGTCTTCCTATTATTGTTTCCAAACACCACGGCCCAGAGTCCCAGTCAGAGACCCGAGGCTTATGTTTCCAGCTGCACCGGGGACTCAGGTCTGCAGCATTCCTGCTAACATTTCCAGCTGGAAATAGCATAGTGCAAAGATCCAAGCTGCAGAGACATTCACGGGGAGGGGAAGCCATAGAGCTAATAGTATCCCAGGGCCTCTTTTTCAAGACCCAGGGAGGCCTGGGTGGAGGCCGCGATTGCTCCATCCGTAACATTTCCAGGGCGTCGGCAGGAGGAAGACTTCCTCAGTTGCAGGCCAGGAGGGAGGCTTCCAGCCAGCTCAGGGATGTGCTAGGCTAGCAACCATCTTCCTTCAAGGAAGGGTGTCAGTCTGTTCTCTCCTGGCCCTGGGGGACGATCCAGTGCTGGGAGGAGGAAGGACAGGGGTGGGACACCCTGGCATTTGTCTACACACTCACCCTGCTGCACACCTCACAAGGTGAACCAAAGACAGGCTCTGCCTTAAAGTAGAAATGTATCCCAAGTCTAGTTTTTCCCTTCTGGCTTTTTCAAAAGCTAAGTTTAATTAAAAAAACAAAATGTCATCTCAGGAGAGCTAGCTAGAAAGGGTAATCTGAACTTAATGCACAGAAACATTTTTCTTGACATTATTTCCTAAATGCTGAGCTCACATAACATTTTCATTATATTAGCTAGCAGGGAGAACAGTGGAAAGGAACTCTCATGCAGCGGTCACCGATGGAGAGTGACCTGTGCCCTCAGTGTTTTCCAGCCCCTGGCGGCGGGGGAGGGTAACTGACCCTACTTTGTCCTCCTGCCTGTATTCTGTCAGGCAAGAATGTAAACGTACACTCCTGTGTTATCAGGAGCTTATGGCAATGTATCCTACACCTT
This sequence comes from Acomys percivali, assembly GCA_907169655.1. Classification (NCBI taxonomy): domain Eukaryota; kingdom Metazoa; phylum Chordata; class Mammalia; order Rodentia; family Muridae; genus Acomys; species Acomys percivali. The sequence goes on along the minus strand of OU015742.1, from coordinate 1,816,588 downwards.
ATATCAGATCCAGGGAGACCTCCTCTGTCCTCATGATTTTGTGAACACCTTTGAGAGGTATTTTGTCTTAAAAACCAGAACCAAAGCAAGCTTTGTGACTTAGCTGGCAACTCACAGTCTCCCTTTCATTCCAAACCTACAGTGGTTGCAAGCCCGACTATGCACCGGTTTTCATTGTGCTACTTAACGATGTATTAGATGTTGACCTTTGAGTCCCTTGTCAATCATGGTCATCTCTGGCTCCTGCTGCTCCTCCAGTCAGCCTATCCCTGCCGCAGCTGGGGCTCCTGTTAGCACTCATTCCATTGGCTGGGGCTCCTGTTTGCACTCATTCCATTGGCTAGGGCTCCTGTTAGCACTCATTCCATTGGCTGGGGCTCCTCTTAGCACTCATTCCATTGGCTGGGGCTCCTCTTAGCCCTCATTCCATTGGTGGATTCTCTTCTCATCTTATGCTGCTCATAAGATACAGGTTGTTCGTGTTCCGGCTGCTAACAGCAGTTTTGCTATGTCCTTGTGTATTACAACATCAACCCTCTTCTCTGAAATATCTGGAAAGCCTGGCTGTGCATTCCAGCCTTTGAAAGCAACCCCATGCAGCTTTCCAAAGTGTGTGAGTTTCAGTTATTTCAGACCCTTATAAATACTAGCACAGCTGGAGCTGCAGAGCTTAACTCTCTCTGTGAGGATCAGTGTGACACCACCAATGGGAACAGCACACCACAGAATTTTATTTCATGTGCTAAATGTTGAGTGAAATATTATAGAGCTTATTGTGTGAAAACGGCATGTCAAGCTGCACGGACGGGTGGATAGGAAGCATGAGTGAGCTCTGTCTTTCGGCTTAAGTCCATCCATCCCTAGGATGTCTCATAGTGCATGTGTGAAGAGTCCAGTAGTTGAACAACACAAAATCCACAACACCCTGGGTCTGAGCATATTAGGTGAGAAATGCTCAAATTGTGTATGCTCTATTTTTTTTATAAAGACTAATTTTAAAAAGTTTATCTTATTTTTAAACAAGATTTACTTATAATTTTAAAAAATTGTGTGTACATGAATGTGTCTTACATGTGTTGGTACCCTTGGGTTCTAGAAGAGGGCATCCGATCCCCTGGAGTTGGTTACAGGTAGCTGTGAGAGGCTGGATGTGGATGCTGGGAACAGAACTCAGGTTCTCTGTGAGAATGGTGTGCACTCTTGAGTGCGGGGCCATCTCACCAGAAAAGGTTGGCTCCTTGCCCGAGCTCTCACTACGCCTCCACTGTGGCCTGTAAGGACCTGAACAAACAGTTACCATTCTAACAGCTCAGCATGTTCTCCAAACCCACCCTTCCCCACTTAAAGACCTTGCCTGGGAGAACACAGTTTGCCAGACGGTGCCCTGTTTGATGCAGCCCTGACCCACGTGCGATGTTCCATCTCCAGTGTCACAGGGAAGCCCAGGTGATGGTCTGCTGGTAGTTACAGCAGGAGTAGTCACAGCTGCTGACTGACTCTTCGCTCCTTCTCACTTCCCCAGCTCTCCTGCAGCCTGCTCTCTCCCTTTCCCCATCCTCTCGCCCTCTTTCTCCCCTGAAAGCAGATTTCTCCTTTGCACAGACTGAACATGAACTCATTTTCACTGGCTCTCTTGGGTTGCTGTAGTCATAACCAACTTCACTCGGCCATGCAGCTATGGTAGGTGTCATTTTACATGTATTCATTGGCCACTTTTCTGTTATGTTCAGTTTACTTTGCCTTTGTCTGTCTGTCTGTCTGTCTATCATCTATCTCCCTATCTATTAGACTGGTGTGTCTGCCTAAGTGTTGTTGCATGTATAACTTTTTCTTTCCTAATTTCCTGTATCTAAACATTCTTGGACAGAGGACCAGATGCACTAGTTAAGACCACACAGTTGAAGAATTAAAGAACAGAAATTAGACATTAGGCAGATAAGAAAGAAAGAAAGAAAGAAAGAAAGAAAGAAAGAAAGAAAGAAAGAAAAGTCCTTGTAGAATTTAGAAAGTGTGGGATTAAGCACTGGGGCTCTTCAGAGGAAGTCTGATCCCTGGGAAGAACAAGATAAGGAAGCATATAATAAAACCAGAAATTATATAGAGGGTGGGTGTGTGGTAAGGACTAGAGCATTGCCCAGTGGGTTCCATCCCCAGCACTACAGACTTAATGACTTTGAAGGAAGGATGGAACATTTATGATTATTGGAAGGCTTCTATAAAGATGGATCTCTGTGGATGCCAATGAAAAGAGGGCAAGCTGGAATATGTGAAATTGTGGTTAGAGCAGCTGCTGTCCACAGCACAGGAAGGCTCACCTTAAGGCAGGATGCAAAACAACCCAATTTAATTTGGGGTGTTTTAACTGTTTAGGGAGCTCTCCAGATGTCTCTGAAATGGTCTTGTGCTACACAGATTGAGGATGCTGGTCCCTGTGAGTTTATTATACTGTCAGCCTGATGCGGCCCATACCTATGCATCCACTGTAACAATCCCATGAGTCTAAAGCCATCTGATTCCTGATTCCTGAGGCCTTGCATTGCTGGGTGGGGAGCATCCTGCCAGGGGGGACTTGCCTTTCCTGAAGGAAAAGTGAGGTGTCCCAAGGGGAAGGAAAAGACACTCACAACTAGGGAAGTTGTCCACTCCCAGGGACGATGGGGGAGGGACGGCTAAGGAGTGGCCTGCAAAGCCTCAGAAGAGGGCAGTCCTGAGCTGCCAGGTCATTATGGCCACTACCATTCAGGACAGTGTAAGCTTCAACACTGCCTCAGCTCAGGCTCATGCAGAGCTGGCAAAAGAGCAGGAGTCTTGACATTAGAGACTAAAGTGTAGCCTGTGTTTGCTATTTTGTGGGGTTTCTTTTCTTCCATCCTTCTCCATCACCCCCTTTTCTTCTTCCCTTCCCACCCCCTAACACAAGATAGCAGAGAAAAAAGGACAGAGAGGAAAGGGGTCAACATTATCTTTAGACTATGTCCTGATGATTAGGGGCATCAAGCTCGTTGGGGCAAGTTTGGTCTTCGCAGTCAGAACATCTAATTTCTTATTTTTCTTCATTTCTTCGTCCATGATTACTTAACAAACCGTGACCAATAGCATCCAACCAGCAACCAGCAACAACCCACCTGTCTGGGCTCTAGCTTTTATTTAGCCTCTGAAAAGTCGTCAGAATTCCAAACATGACACAATGGCAGAAAGCGTCTGCAGCTGGCAACATCACGCCTCTGCTAGAGCATGAGGCAATTCACAGTCAGCAGCTACAGAGGAGCTTCATATCCCCACACATGGGGTTAAAACAAAGTCACATTCTTATAATATTTCTGTAGTGTCTGATGGAGTTCAAGACCAGGTAGCTTATAATATTTCTGTAGTGTCTGATGAAGTTCAAGACCCGGTAGCTTAGTTTTACAATGAAGCTCAGTTGTTTAGGGGTTAATATATTTTTAGGTCTAGATTGACGTTTTAAGTTGATGTTGACAAGATGTGATGGAGATTAATTTACATTCAGAATTTTAGACGCACCAAGGTAGGAATGATGTGTTCTTCAAGGTTGTCAAATACAAACAGCCAAACACTAAGAATTTAACCTTTATATATAATTCCTGGTTGTGTCATGGTTCTTCTTGCAATAGATAGTTTATTGTATACAAGTGTAATAATATAAATGTATATGTAAAAAATGTTTTTAAAAAAAAGAAACCAAAAATCCCCCAAATTCTCGCTACACTAAAGGGTTGCTTGTCCTTGCCCATCTTCTCCATCTCTACAAAGGGGCCAGAGAAGAGATGCGCGTTAAGGAATGACACACTGTTTAGGACATAGATGGAGAGCCAGCAGAGCCAAGAAAAAGTCTACAGTAGTCAGTCCCTGGACCGTCACAGAATAGTCCATCTTGGGAGGCAGTGAGAGGTGGTATGCTCAGGCCCAGGCCAGAGTACTGCAGGAGGAGTCTCGGCAGCATAGGCTCACATGCCTGGTTCAGTAGTGGAGCTATAAAAGATGTGGCCCTGTTTCTCTCTCGAGCTTGGGTGGCAGTTGGAAATGCCCCAGGTGCCTTCGGAATTCAGACCTTCCTTTGCTAGGGATGCTCCACTCCTCTTGGAGTATATGGCACTCAGTTCGGAGGGCTCCTTGTGGCCACACCTCCTGTGGCCTCAGCCCAATGGTCATCTCCCAAGTCCAGAGGCAGTGTCTGTCCAGGGCAGCCTGGAGTGAGGTGCCAGCCTATTAAAAGCCCTGAACACTGAGCCGCATGTTCACAAAGACAGGGGCTAAGTGACTGTGACTAAAGCCCACGAGACGCTTGAACTTTTATAAAGCAGGCTTTAGAAATATCCAATCACGTATTTCACTAAGCCACCCTCCTGGCCTGATGGGGTGGGTAGGTTTCATTTTATGTTGTCTGAGCTGTATTTACAGACTTCAATCTGCCCTAAATGTTTCCACTCAAAGGAGCATGTGAGGAGACTATGCTCAGAACCTTTTGCTTTGCCTGGATTAGTCTAATCATCACTCACTCAGCTGTTCCTTATTTTTCTATAAATCATTCTGGGATACTCCCATGGGCCAGTAGCAGTTCTCTTCTCTGGAGGCTCAGGACGCAAGGTGTCTGAAGGCAGGGCCATCTTGTGAGGGGGATGCTACCCAGCAGGGCATCACATCAGGACTGAAATGTGCTCAGTGTGTCCCATATACAGTGTTAGTGAAAAATAAGATATGTCGGGTGCTATACAAGGGAATTCTTGAACCAACCATAGGATAGCCACACCAACACTCTGCCAAGAAGTGCTTAGACTGATGGAGGGGGACTTAAATACTGTGGCAGAGAAAGATGTTGAGACATACATAATAATACACTCTTCAGGAAGTAATATGTATATATATGTGAGTATGTGAGTATAGATGTTTGAGTGTGTATATAAGTGTGTGTGTGTGCCCCCGTATGTGCATGTACATGCACATGCACGTGTGCATGTGTGCACATTCTAAATGTATTAGTCCACTTGTGGTACACAGGGTACCACAGTATGGGTTATTTATAGATGGAATATTATTATCCAAAAGTTTTAGAGACTGAGATCCTCAAAATCAAGGTGCCAGCTAACTTAGCAATTCTGATCCTGGAGTATTGAACGCCTTGTCCTTTGAGGGTCAGCTGGTTTTAATATGGCGGAAAGAGGCAATGATGGCATTGGTTCCGGAGGCACAGCTTCGGTGTCTGAGTCAACTCTTAAAGGGCCCACCTCTTTAACATAAGGTTTCCAAAGCCCACGCCACTCCCCTCCCCTCCCTCCCTCCCCTCTCTCCCTTTTGGAACATTTAGGCCAAAATCTGTATAAAATCAAACTGTAGCCTTTGGGGCAAAGCTTACCACATCTGAAGGCAGAAGCACAGGTACATTAAACAACTTGCCTCTCTGCTCTCTTCATATGTGTCCAGTAAGGCTTTGTTTCCTATGCCCTATCCATCTTCTGTTCCTGAAGAAAAACTCCTTCCCCAGCTCACTCTCAATAGGATGTAATTGTCTCACTCTACAGCTGCCCTGCTAGCTCTGTGTGTCTGGCTGATCTAAAGCTACCGTGTTCAGGTGTGAGATTTCTTTTCTCTGAACTGAATTAGACTCTGAGAGGCAGAATCCACCTAATTCGCATTTCTAGTGGGAACAGTTTATTTAGCTGCATGATCTTCCTCACAGTCCTTAGAGAAAGCTCTGCTGAAGAAGTTCTGAGAAGTAACAGGGCCAAGGGTGCTTGCATCTTCCAGGGGACCAGAAGATGATGTCCCACAGGGGCTCACTCCCAGCAGCATCCCCTGAGAAAATGAGAAAGACCTGGCCGCACCGAGGCCCACAGGCTTTGTGGGTAGCAACTTTCTATCTTGTTCTGGGATTGTGCCCAGCAGAGGAGGATAAACATGCAAAGGCACACACGTACACATGCACACACATGTGCACGCACGCATACACACACACACACGCACACTTACACATCCAAACACAGACACACGTGTTCCTCATCATTGTTGGTCTTTTTCATTAATTTTATTTCTAGCACTGAAAATTCTGTCTAGTATACCATGTGAAAGGACAGTAACCATCACAGGACAACCCCAAGACCAAGTTCTTAGGATAATGGAGATTTATTTGCCCCAGAGGGAAAAGGAGCATGGAATAAGAGACAAAGACAGGAGAGGAGAGAGAAGGGAACAAGGGATGGGGGGGGGGAGGTCAGTATTTGCCCCAAGGGACAAAACACTGCCTCTGGATAGAGAGGAGACAGACAAGCATAGGAAAATGGCAATTTATAAAGACAAAGAGAGGGAGGAAGCCCTGTGTTAGGACGAGGAGTTGAATTTCAACTGGGCATGTTAATTAGGATAGTCAAATCAGGCTTCTGATTGCTGGACTTCAGCCTCAGTTGGAGGAAGTGCTCAAATAAGGGACCGGACCTTGGAGTCCAGCTTTAGGAATGAAACCTAATGGATTTTAGCAAGGCAGAGGCCATGGGGGCGGTGAGTGGAAGGCCTGCCAGAGCCGTGTTTGTCATGCTTGGGATGGGCCTTGCCATGCTCCAGCCTGCTAGAGCCCTTCACTGTGAGTGCTCAATAAATATTTCTGAAAGAATAAGTAATAATGACACAAAAGAAGGTCTTCCTCCAACATCCCAGAGAGTAACAAAGCAACAATAGTGGTATCTTAATTTGCCCACAAAACAAGAGTGCTAGTGCCATAACTCTGTGTGTGTGCATGTCTGTGAACAGCTTTGTGATGAAAATGGCATAATGGACACCAGTGAACATGGTAAAATGGATGAGGAAGAACCCATAAAGCCTCATAAGCAACTGAGTAGAGCTGGGGGCAGAAGTGAGCTTCTCCAAGGGAGGGCACATCAATGGCTGTCCAGTGCCAAACCGTCCTCCCTGATAACATACGCACAAGTAACATAATACCGATGGAGCAGATTGTATTTAGGAATATATGTGTGTATATACAAACACACACACACACATGAGATAACAATTAGGTAAAAAGAGGCCATGAATTTGAAGGAGGGTAGAGAGGGGCATATGGGAGGCCTCAGAGGAAAAGGAAGGGAAAATGCTGTAATTAAATTATCTCAGAAACAGTCATAATGACGTCATTTATCTGTTGCAAAGTGGGTGAATTTAGAGGACATGATGCTAAGTGAAATAAGGCAGCCTGGAAAGACACAGACTGTACATTTACTTGTATGGAATCTAAAACAGTCAAACTCACTGAGTAGGAACCAGGGTCAGGAGGAGGATGGGGGGAAAATGGAGGGGAGGGTAGAGAAGAGGATGAGGAGATAGGAATCCAGGGGCGTGACATGTCAGTTAAGCAGGGGTTTGAGATCTGCCATACAACAGGGTCATTACAGTTAATGATAGTGTGTTTGTATTATTACTTTTTCATGGATGTTAAAAAAATAATTAAAAAAAGCAGCCCAAAGAGGGAAGTTTTTTATTTTTATAATTATTTGTTTTTATTTTATGTGCATTGGTGTTTTGCCTACATGTATGTCTGTGTGAGGATATCAGATCCCTCCCAGATTTAGAGTCACAGGCAGTTGTAAGCTACCACGTAAGTACTGGGAATTGAACCTGGGTCCTCTGAAAAAGCAGCCAGTGTTCTTAACTGCTGAGCTATCTGTCTGGCCCCCAGAAGCTGTTCATTCTTGTTGACAGCATCAAAAGTCAGTCTATGATCACTTGGTCCCATGAAGTTGGACAGAACGTTTGTGGGTGGGAACACAAGTGAGAGAGTTTTCCCATTTCAAGTGGACAGGAAGCTGAGAAAGGCACACAGGAAGGAAGCCAGGCAAGACTGTGATCTAGCCTCCATAAATCCCTCCTGCAGAACGCACTTCCTTTAGGAAGGTGCCCCCTCTTAAAGTTTCCAAAACCTCCCAAGACGGGAGCCACAAGCTGGGGGAGGGGGGAAGCACTGAACACATATGCCATATAGAGAACAATTTATATCCAAACCATAACAGAATTATGTACCTCAAAATAGCTGATCAAACTTTAAGAGCAAATCTCAGGTGCACGAGAAGGCTGACTTCTGGTGGACATAAGTCAGGGTGTTAAAGGGGTTCCAGGGCCCTTGATATTCAAAGCAGGACTCTATCATCTGCAGGAGGCCATGCCTTAGTGCCGGATTTTAATGATAGCATTGCTTTTCTACATATGTAACCAGAATTGGCAGTTTCTGCTTTCTCCCGAAACTGGTTTCAGCTGTTTAGAAACGAAGGTTGAGGATAAGCAGCCTGAAGAGATGGGTGCTTGCGGCGCCCAGATGCTGAGTTAGCATCTCGGCGTGGGACTTGGAAGCCACAGCTCCGCATCCCAGGAGCTTCTCCTTGGCATCTACTCCATTACCTTTTTTCTTCCTGGAAAGACGTGGCAATTCTGGACAGACAAGCGGGTGTGATAAGCAGGGTTTACTCTTTGCTTTTCTTCTAAAGCAGAAATGTATTCATTCCCTGGCCAGATGCCACGGCTTGCTTGATCTGTGCATTATATTGTACTTTACAAGACACAAACAAAACCGTTATGAAAGTGTCTATGGAACAGGCATGCTGAAAGGCCCTCTTAACAGTTCACAGGTGCAAAACGTAACCCTGAGTCCTTGCCAGTGGTGAGGTGCGGATTGAAGCGGTATGCAAGTCAGCTTTCTGTGACTGTGACAAAATAACTCAGACAATCAGTGCGAAGGAAGGAAGGTTGGTTTTGGCTCACGGGAGGTCTCAGCACTGGCTCCTTTGCCCTGGGGCCGTGTGGAGGCAGCACAGCAACGTGGGAGAAGTATACAGCAGAGAAAGTGGCTGGGCTTCCTCTAGCTCAGCGCCTCTCAACCTGTGGGGTCGTGACCCCATGTCAGATATCCTGCATATCAGATACTTACATTATGATTCATTAACAGTAGCAAAATTACAGTTAAGAAGTGGCAGCAAAAATAAATTTATGATTGGGAGCCCCCACAGCGCGAGGCTGTGTTAGAGGGGTCACAGCATTAGGAAGGTTGAGAACCACTGCTCTAATTCCAGTGGTTCAGTGAGGGACCCTGTCCCCCAAAACAAGGTGGTTAGTAAGCAAATGACACACTGTGGACCAACACTTTACCACAAGGATCTTTTGGAGAAGGGGGTAGTCATCGAAACCTTAGCCAACAGATTGAGTTTTACATCCCCAGTTACTGTGTGAAAGCCACCCCAGGAGACCTACGGGCACCCAGGATCAGCATTTCTTTTCTGTGATTTTCCCACCTTCTGAAGCTGCGTTTGTGGCACATGAGGGGAAGCTCAGCTGCTGGACACAGCCTTCTACCTTACAGAATACTAACAGAGCTGAATGAAGAAAATGGTCCACAAATGTTTCCCATACCTCGACTACTTCAAAGACACCAGGGACAGTGCAGAGGATACAGATACAACATCAACCGGGCTTCACACTCTTATGGACGTGTACTACTTTTTAGTTCAACAACAAGGATGAGAAATCCAAGGGCATGTGCCAGTTTACTTGTGTGGGAAGTGATGGTGGGGGCTGTACTGAGGTTCTCTGAAGTCTAGGTATATCTGTCACTGGTATAAAAGTTCCACCCTCATTTTCCAAAGCCAAAGGTGGGGTCCCACATAGAAAGTGGCATCCACACTGTAGTATAAAGAAGTTCAGCGGAGGCTGAAGCGATACAGGAACTAGAGAACCCTGGGGCTCTGTTTCTGGGAGGAAGTACCTAAGTAGAGCACATGTGGATGGGGAGCTGACATCAAGAAGAATTCACAGTTGTCAAAAACTCATACTCCAGCCCATCACCTCTTCTGTCTCAGAATTGCACCCAGTTGGTGAACTCCTACATCCTTCTTGTTACGGCTTAACTATGTTATATGGTTAGATCTTGACGTTTATATAGTCTGGTTGATATCATGTAAGTCACCCAAAGAGAAGCCTTAAGTGTGAGGACTGGTCATCCCAAAGAAGGATTTGATGTATTCCCTTCCCCCTGGATTCACTCTGGAGAATTCTATATCTCCCCAGGCCCCTGGAGGGATGGGAGGGCATTCAGGGAAAGCCACAGCATTGCAAACCATGTTGTGTTGCTGGTTAGTGCTTTGTGAGGCTGTCACCCCAATCTGATGCTTGGTCTCCTTAGAACTATATCAGGGGCTCACTCTTCCATCCTCTATGAAACTCATCACCTCCAGCATCCTGCAGACTCTTCTTCCAAAGGTGCTTGCCTCAGTCTCCCTAGCCTCTAACACTATCTTAGAAAAGTACTGTGTGGGACTCAGTACCTCCCTCTGGTGACTGCAGGATCCTTGACAGGGTAACGCCCCACCCCCACATGCCACCCTCAGCATCCCCACTGCCCAGCACCTCCCAGAGGAAATTCCTCCCTCCTGGTGCAGATGTTCAGGGGAAAGGAGGACCCCACCCACCCCGCCAAGTCCCCCCATTCCTCCATCCCCCATCCCCCATCCCCCCCACTCCCTCCCTCAGCCAGCAAGCTCATTAACAGTGCAGGACCCAGACAATGAATAAGAACAGGAGGAGGGCTTAAGTGTTCCCAGGGGAGAGGTGAGGGGCAGAAAAGAAAGAGGGCTGACTCCCTTGCCCTGTGATCCAAAACAGGGCAGAACGACAGCACAACCTGCCCGCTAGGACAATGATGGCCATACTTTTAAAAGATCTAAAGGACTACATTATTACTCTTAGCCCAACACTTGCTGACGCTATGTGTTGTACCTGTGTGTGAGTTTCTGTGCGTGCGTGTGTGCGCAAATGCATGCATGCAAGCATAGATGCACACGTACGTGGAGGCCAGGCGTTCACGTTGTTTGTCTTCTCCACTCACTCTCTATTTTGTGGCTTGAGATTGAGTCCCTTGCTACTCCCAGTCAAACTGATTCAACTAGCCTCACCGCCCAGGGTGCCTCCAGGGGTTCTCCTGTCTCCATCCCCATCTCCATCTTCCCACTGTCTGTGAGCCTGAACTCAGCTCTCCAAGCTCAGGGGGCAAGCACAGTGCTGACTGGACCATCGCCCCAGCCCTTCGCTGCTATCACGTAGCCCTTTGTATGCACAGGAGCAGGCTCTCCACTTAAGACATGGGGTAAGGCTGAGCGACGAGGATGCCCAGGGATTCTTTGTGGAGCTACAGCAAGTCCAATATGTGGGATTCAACGTCTTTGCCAAAAGCAGGAATTGATCATGGCATGGTAGGATCTTTTCTGGAAATTGTGTGTGTGTGTTTCTTACTTTCAACTCAGCTGCCACAGTATGGAGGAAACTAATTCCTGATGGGGCTTTAAAAGGCCCATTTCTCAAAAGGACCCATCTTCTGAGCAACTGCGGGCTTCAGTTACAACCTTTAAAAGCCTTACTGATGAGAATCATTTTAAGTTCCGAGACTACCTACACAGGTGACAAAGGAGTTGAAGTGTGACATTATGATGACTTCCAAGCACATCTACAGATTGCAGAAAAAAGTTGAATTTGATTCCTCTTTCTTGAGGGTGGGCTGGATTTACTGACTGACTGGACACAAAATAAGGCTTATGTGGAGGTACCATTTCCAAAACTAGGTCAAACAAAGATGCTACTTTCTGATCTTCTCTGTCCCTCAC
>OU015742.1:1782801-1804933 GCA_907169655.1 Acomys percivali | reverse complement strand
GCCCTTGGGTGACTTAGATGAGCAGAAGTCTGCATGCTAGCAGATTTCAGTTGCGCTTTTGTTGTCATCACAGGGTCTTCGGCTTCCACGAGTTCCCAGTCAAGCACTCTAACACTGCTGGCATTATCACAAAGAAGGCCACCAGCCCTGGGAAACTTCCCCTCAAAGGAGCGAGGGCCTCAAGTCTCATTAGAAAGGAGTTAGCTACTCCACAACACTATGTCACTATTGCGCCAGCGGGCACAACTTGCCTTGCAAGTCAGTGCTGTAGCACATAGCCTCCAGCACTGGGTAAGACCAGTGGTTTCTTTTCTTCCCCCAGAAGCCTTCCTGTACAGAAACTTCTGGTGCTACAAAAGCTAGCCTGCAGGGTGGAACTTCTTGCATTGTTAGAAACTGATTTCTCTATGTGCTGGCAGCCTAATTTTCAGTTTGAGAAATTATGCAGAACATCTTCCAAGTCTTCTTGAAGCCACAGAACACATTTAGTTCAGTCTTGGAGTGCCAAGACAGGAAGCCCAAGAAGAGAATAATTCCACCCACTGACAAATCTTAGGGGTTATGGGCTTAGATGATAGATCCTCGGAGCTGGGACAACCCAGGTCACCAAGCCAGCAGGCTCTAGCTGTGGCTGGAGTGTCAGTGGAGGACTCTGGTGGCTCCAGAATTCCTCTTCCCTTTGTCTCTGGGCCTCTGTCAGGATGGACAGAGGAGGTCAAGTGAGAAACAGAACAGTCCTGTCCACATGGCTAAGAGATGCCAAGTTCACTGACCATGCCAATCAAGACCTTATGTAGAAGATACCATGGGATGACTCTAGCAGTGTTTTCCAATCTAGCTTTCTGCTGAAGGACACAATGCCCTTGCTCCTGCCAAGACCTCTGGGTAGAACTGTTTCTTCGGTTAATTAGGACTCATTGGTCACTGTGTGACTTGAACCATTTTAATGAAATTCATGATTTGGATGAGCCCGGAGGCCTGCCCCATGTGGCTATATTATAATACAGAAGCGGAAGAAAAGTAAAGTCATCGAATGTAGGAGCAGTTGTCACCATGGGCTGATGGGGAGCCTGTTCAATAACTGGATGGAACTTCTTCATTTCTGGGTTCAACTGGACCTGCTGATCTAAATACTCAGTGAATTGACTCTGAATATTAAAATAGGGACGACTGGGTGAAGGATGAGGGTGGTTTCCATAAAACACAGAATTGTCCCAACTCTTCTAGTTGGGTGAGGATAGGAAAAAGGTTTTCAGTCAAAATTTCCTTTAATAGTTCATAAAAACTTGATCATGTGTAAGGATCACACTGATATAAACTGCTTGATGTCTAAAGTGACACTGGGCATATTATTTCAATCAAGGCTTCTAACGGCTGTTTTGTGATGCTAAGGGGCTAGTCAGGGGAAACAGTTCTCCTGACCTCACACAGCTGGGAGGGGGCAGGTCACACATTAGGTCCAGATCCTCTGGGAATACCTTCATGGTGTCCTGGAGTTAGGTCATTTTCCTGCTTGTCTTTGGATGGAGACTAAGGAACTCTGAAGGGGACAGACAGACAGACAGACAGACAGACAGACAGACAGACAGACTTGGCATGCCTCAAGGGAAAGTCTCTTTGTACAACAGAGATCAGGGATTGCTGGATTTACATTGCATATAAAAAAATACTCCCAACAGGAAAACTATGTCTAAAGGCGCCTGCAGGAATGGGTTCAGGGCTGCAGCATGCCCTGTAAGATGCTGAGAAAGACCAGCATGGCCAGGAAAGGCATAGGGAAGCAGAGGCCTCGGTAGGGTCCCTAGTAAGTCTGCCATCTCTAAGCTGGTAGTTTATGACACACTAAGTCCAGAGGACAGCATGAGGCAGGACAGGATCCCTGATGATGGAAGCAGGCATATCTCAAGGTTGAACTTCTTCTCTTTGTCTATTCTCAGCACACGCCAAAGCCCACGAGCCTCTCAGCTGCCGCTCTGATTTCCCGAGTCATCGGCAGGAGTGTGGAGGTGGCATGGTACCCAGACCCCCTGACTTGTTCCTGGGTGGCCACCTTCTATAGCTTGAGCACTCAGCACTCAGATAGGTAACACTATCTATTTTGCCTCTATCTGACTGTGATTTTCTTTCTTTCTTTCTTTCTTTCTTTCTTTTTTTTTTTTTTTTTTTTTTTTTTTTTTTTTTTTTTTTTTTTTTTTGGATTTGTTGTTTGTTTTCTCAACAGCCTGTATTCTCAAAGGCAAACACAATTGAAATCCCAGGGTCCGCTAGGGGCTGCCTTAGTCTGCCTAGCAGAGCCTCCTATCTCATCCTATGTGAGGGCTAGATGTTTCATCATCTTCCTTGGAAAATGCTAGGAGTTACCTCTGTGCCTTTAGTCAGATGCCAGAGATCTCTCAGGCAGCATGTCAGTTGAGGAGAATGTCTGAATCACATTTTCCAAGTACAAGAGTGCAGGTTAAGGAAAGAATACCGTGTAGTTTATGGTGGGGAGGGGGGCGGGGGGAACGAGGTGGGGGGAGAACAATACTGCGGAGTCCCTTAGTTCTAACACTAAGCTCAGTCCTCAGTTTGGCCACCTCCCACCAGACTGCCTGAGCTCCAAGGGACCTTTTCATTCTTCACCACCCCATGGTCAGGAAGGGACGTCACCAGTTCCCCCCCACCCCCATCCCCCCTCCCCCACCCTGTATACACCAGGTTCCTAACTCTCTCCTGCTGGACTCGAAGGGTGGGGTTGGGAGTGACTCAGGGAAAGAGCTCTTGACAGCCTGAGCCCAGTGTCCTGCAATGGGTGGTTCCAGGAAATTCCAGGCCAGCGGGCTTAGCTGGCTGCTATTTTTAAGGTCGATGAAGCAAACCCAGAGAGAAACTGAGTTCAGTCAAAGAAAAACAGTGTTCTCAGAGAAGGAAGGTACAGAAGACCTGTGCCATACTCTGTGCCTCTGGGTGAAGCCATGAGGGTAGAGCACTCACAACTATAGTAACCCTTAGACAACCACCCAGCAGTTTATGGCCATAAAGGCCCGGGATGACCCTTAAGACAGCAGCTTAGCAGAGAGAGGAGTACTATTTTTCTTGGTGATTGTGTGAGAAAAACGGTCCCCTTCGGCTGACTGCTCGTTCTCCATACTCTACTCTCCAGTACGTAGTACCAAAGCTCACAGCCCTTAAGGCTTCACTTGCTTGCTAAATCCAGCAGCATTGCTTCAATATCAAGGTCATGGTTCCCTGGACCGTCCCACAGACCATCTGGCATCTCTTTTGTATCATCCCCGCTTCCTGCTGGCCCCTCCCTTGAAGGCTACAGGAAGTTCAAGGGAAGAACAGTGTTCACACTCCCTCTAATCCTAATGTTGCTTCAGAGTCCAGAGTCTCTGGTCACCTGGATGCCAGTCAAGGGAACAATGCTGTACCCATAGCTCCAACAACTGTCTGGGATCTCCCATTCTCTGTGGTGTTGTGTACCCAGATTCCTTCCAGACATCAAAGGCCAGACTGGAGATGTAGCTCAGTTAGTAGAGTACTTGCCTAGCATGCATACAACACTGCTTTGACCCCAGCAAGGCATGAACTGGATATATCAGTGTAGGTTTACAATACCGGCACTCAGGAGATAAGGGCAGGAAGGTCAGGAGTTCAAGGTCATCTTTGACTGTGTAGTGAGTTCCTGGCCAACCTGAGTCTCTGAGACTCTGACTTAAATAAGTGGATTAATTCTTAGAAACAAAGAAAAGAAACGTTAAAACTTGTGCGCTATAGAATCTGAACAGAGCTGCTCAGGGCTCCTCTCCTAGTGGGAATTAAACCTCTATGAAACCTTGGCACAATACTGTGACAAACCTTGTGTCTGCCTGCCCCTCCATGTCTGAGTCCAGCTTTTGGGATTTATGTGGGATCTGGGTGCAGATAGGAATGTGGATTCTAGCATCCTGGAGCTTCAGTGCTCTTCTTTTGAAACAACTATGATTTGCACACACTGCTCTGGGGACTGGAGAGCATGGAAGTATCTTCCCTCCTTCATGCGCTTTCCTTAAAAGCAGTCTCTCTCTCTCTCTCTCTCTCTCTCTCTCTCTCTCTCTCTCTCTCTCTCTCTTTCTCTGTGTGTGTGTGTGTGTGTGTGTGTGTGTGTGTGTGTGTGTGTGTACCACATATGTTCAGGTGTCCTTGGACACATAAGAGACTGCCAGATCCCCTGGAGCTGGAATTATAGGCAACTGTATGTAGACATAGTTGCTGGAACCCAAACTCTAGTCCTCTGGAAAAGTAACAAGTGCTTTTAATGGCTTAATCATCCCACCAGAGCTAATACAGGGCTCTCTTTGTATCAAGGAGGGAGTCTCGTTGGGCTACCACATGCATTCGCTCTACCTGCTTGGCCGTGGTATGGGAAAGAGGAGATTCCACTCAACTTAGCGTTTGACCCAGATTCCTGATATCTAGTCAGCAAAGAGGATTGTGCAAGAAGAGGTTAGTGACGTGAAGAATATTGAGGCACCCAGTCCAATGTGAAGGGCAGTGATGAACTAAGAAGTTTGTTTTTAAAGCAAGAAGGAGGGCTAATATCCTGGGGATTTAACATGACTGAGTAAAGGATTTAGGCTGTATAACAGTTGTTGACAGATGTTTTGCCCTCAAGACGGTACAAGGCAAATTAATCAAAGCTGAAGTGCCTTCATAATGTAGGTTTCAGGTCATTTTAAAATAGGAAAATGCATTGAGCATGCCCGAGGGATACAAACACAAGTGGTTATTGCGTACTGGCAGACGACATCATTTCCTTCTGACTTCCATCGGGCCCTGAGGGTAGACTTCATAGAATCTGGAATGCAGGCCTGATGACAGGCCACCTGCACACCATGTGCTTGTTTGGGCTCTAGGCCACTCACTTTTCTTAAACTGGGGGTGGTGGTAAGTAGCTCTGTGTGGGACATGGCAGATGTGGCTGTGGAGTGGTACTGTGGGAGCAGGCTAGTTAGAGGTAGCTTCAAGTCCCGGTACCATGGAGTAACTAAGGTCCTAGGTTTCAGGTGCAGCGTCTGTGAGATGATGAAACACAGGTACTGGGCCACACCCATGTCAGTTGTTAAGACACAGGGAACCCAGTGCCCAAATTCTTAGCACAAAAAACTTCACAGTACTCTGAAGGAGAGATAAACCTGTTTTTGTTATGATCCCAAGTGTGGCATGGGGAAAGGTCTTGTGAGAGAACAGGTGATGTTAATCCACTAGAAGACAAACCACCTCGTATGGGAGCTTGATTGTTGCCAGCTGAAAAGATCCCATGAACAGACTCTGGGAGGAGATCTATAAATGAGCCCAGAAATGGAAGCGAGGCTTTTGGAGACTTGGGGTAGTTTTGGCTGTTCATCACTCCACTTTGAGACGCTCATAGAGAGAACCACTCAAGGGAAGGCATCGGGGCTCCAGCTCCTGCTGAGCTTCCGGGTTCTGGTTACTCCCGGTTCCAGCAGAAGAAATCCTGTTATTTACGGAATTGATATCCTTATCGTTTTGTTATTGTATTCTTTAATCCTCTTCTCCTATTGTTTCGGTTAGTCGGGTTATAAGAGACATATGCTAGGTTAATAATTTCATAATAAAATATATTTGTTAAGAAAATTGAGCCTACAGTACTCTTCCAAAGAAGCGGGAGGAATGAATGTATGCAGAGGTATACCAGCAATACTCAAGTGTCCTTAGGGTGCAGCTGTGAAGGCCATCTCTCTCTTAGTGGGAGCCCACACTGAAATGCAGGCACCCGGACCTTTGACCTCAAGAGGCCCATATCCCAGGGTCCCCTCTTGACACTGAGTCAATCTGAGAGCTTCATATAGATACCACAGGGAAATACAGTGACAGAGGTGACCTACGGTTTCCCAAGGGAAGCTCCAAATTGGAATTGACACGGGCGTGATCAGGAGAGAGGGAGAGATGATAAAGAGGGAGACACAGAGGAGAAGAAAGGAGCAGGAGGAATACCCTCCCCCTCCAAGGCCAGGATGACAGTATGATAGTCTGGTCAGGCCGAGGTCTTATTAATCCTCACAGCAGATTTAACAGCCTGCCAGTCCTACTCAGCGAGAGATCATCTGTTTAGCCATGTAACATCGGCTGACGCAGGAACATGTTGCAGGAGTTGGTCTGTAGTAAGTGCTCTCCTATACATTTCTCATCTTGTTCCATTTCACCTCCACTGTCAATTAAAGAATTGGCATCATTCCAGGTTTTATTTGAAGTTGCTGGGTTAGAGGTAACTTATTATTGATTAGCAAAGTAATTGATAGCTCTTGTGGGTCATTGTGATTCAGGGTCAGATGAGCTACATGGAGGCTGTAGCTTGGTTCCGGCATGGCGGAGCATCTAGGGTGAGTAAATCTGTGTGCTTTCTCAGAGAGACTAAGGAATTTCTTTTGACAATAGTAAACAGGGCACTGTCCCAACTGTAAACAGGAAACTTCCCAGGAACAAACTTTGAATTGGTGAGTGAAGGGCCCGTCTCCATCAGAGCCAAGCAGGGCAGCAGAAGCCCAGAGAGAGATGAGTTTAGAAGCTGTGCAGATGGATTTATGGGAAAGATGAAGACCCAGGGATGGCAGAAAGAGAAAATAGAGCAGAAAAGCAAATGCCGCTGTGTAGGCATGAGTGGCGTGGTGACATTTTACTGTTATTGTCAGTCTCGCTTCTCATTTCAACGGCCATCTTGTTTCAGGATTCTAGCTCCCCTAGGACAGGATTTGAGTTTGTTTTCATCCCTGATGTGCTTTCTAAAGGTAATCTCCCTCAGCACCTCAAAGATGGAGTTTTGCTCCCAGCAGCCATAAGTATATGGAGACTAGAGTAAGCACATCAACATGCCATGCCTTACCCCCCCAAAGATGGGTTAGCATACATCTGATTAATAACTCGGTGTGAGTTCATCCTGAAAACAACAGGTGTGGTTTGCTTTATAGTAAATGGCCTGAAGTGCAACCTGCCTAGGCAGCCGTCCACTTGCCTCCCAAAAGGCCCAGGGCCTTCCTTCTTTACAGCCGCGGCTTGCACATGGCTTTGGGCTTCATGTTGTATAAAAATCCAGACTCTGAAGACAAATCAGGCTTCCAGGGCTGGGAAAGAACAGTGATGGGGAAACTGGTGTTAGGTAGTCAGCCAGTCCTACAAAGAGCGTCGGGAGGATGAGGGCGTTGGGGGAAGAGGAGAAAAGGTGACTATGTCCTTAGGTACCCGGATTACATTGGGCAGCTGCTGGGATTGGGACATAGCTGAGTACCTCAGCAGAAGCAGCCCTGGGCTTTTAGCCAGTGGGTGGCTGGTTTGTTTTCATTTGTACAAAGGAGACAGCATAGCAGGACAAAAGATAGGACAGCAGAATAAAGCATTATACACTGCAGATCAAGAAGAAAAGGAGAAAAACGACCATTTCTTTTGGTTAAAGAGAGACATTTATTGCATCTGAAATAATAGTTTAAAATTCTAAGAACACCAGCAGGTGAGCGAAACCCACAAGAAACGCCAGCAGGCACTGGCGTTTGTCTCAGGATGCTGAAGGGGACCAGATGGAGCTTTTCGCATATGCGTTGGCGATGATGTGTCTGGATCCTGAACTTGGCATCTTTTCAGGGTGGTGGTGAAGGGCTATGTTGGAAGAAAATTAAGAACAGGGGAGCTTACGGCTCACCACCTAGACTGCAAGTGGTAAGCCCCTGTGCCAGAGTGACCTTCTGCAGAGATTTGCACCTTGCTGTGGCTGCTCTCTGGCTACAAAGCCTTCTGTGAATCATCACAACAGGGACTGTATGGCCTGTAAAATCTAAAACATTTGCTATCTCACCCCTCACTGGGAACATGTGCCAGCCTTGCTCAGGAGAGCACCTTGCATGCTCACCTTGATGCTACTTTGTCACTTCTGTCCAAAATTAGTGTTGGATTTTGAATAATTACCAAGGTGGTGGAAAATGTATATACACACACACACACACACACACATACACACACACACACACAGACATAGGCACACATACACATATACAATGATAAGCACAGGCTAACACACATGCAGACAGATAAAAACACATACATGTACACACACTCATACACTAAAGAAGTGACAAGGAAGAAATAGCAAAGGCATCCTTAAGGAAAGACAGGGGAGGCAGTTCCCCCCACCCCACTCTCCACCTCACCCCTCCTGTGGAGAATGAGCTGTCCATTGGCTACCATCTGAACAGGGGGATCTAGGTTCTGTGCTTGCAGTGCCCTTGGTTGGCACATCAGTTTGTGCACGAGCCCCTGGGTCCAGATCCACCAGCTTTGATAGTATCCTTGTGGAGCTCCTGACCTCTCTTTCTCCCCTCCTTCCTTCCATCCCCCAACTCTTCCATACAACACCCAGAGAATCTGTCCTGATCCCCCGCTGTGTGGAGTCTCTCAAAGGATAGTCACCATAGGCTATTTATATAGACAAAAAAAAGGAAGAAAAACAGCCACTTGTGTTTCTGTCTTGTAAATTCAGAAACATGGGAATATGTCCTGCAGCTACATGCTTACTTGCTCTATCAGCTTTAAAGGTACAGGCACATACATACACACAAATTTAAAGTGTACACACGGTGCTAGATAGAGTGTGGAAACACATTCATCATTCATTTGGGGACGAACCAGGTGGAAGAGCATGGGGAAGAAGAAGGATGTCCATCACAGGGGTTCCCGTGAGCTCTGAGGACCCTCCCCCAAGAGGAAAGTTACCATTTACAGACAAGAGGCACTCTCTGAACAGTGAGCACCTTCATAATGCCGTGTTCACAGCAAAGGCCTGGGTTGAGTATGGAAAAGGGATGTTTCCTCCTCTCCAAGATAAGAGAAACTATGGCGTAAGGGAATGGGGGTGGCAGATGCAAGGGAAAGGAAGATGCCCTGAGGGGCTGTATGGTGCTTTCTCATAGGATCCTTAGGGAAGAGGCCTGGCGTCAATGGGCCCCTTCTGAGTCAATATTTCAGTGTGTCTGATTACACTAAGTCAGCTGTAAAGTGCTGGAGTCGATGTGTGAAGTGGAGCATCTACTTACTGTAGGTGCAGTACTGTTGGCAGGCTCGCTGGTAGCCTGTGGGCCTAAGGAAAGGGTAGCGTGTTGTGTGATGAGGGCTCAGGGTAGCAGTCTACAGCACATGTGAAATGCTTACTGAGAGCCAGGACTCTGTATCTTCTCTAAGTCTCACTACAACTTTACAGAGCAGGACCACAGATGTCTCAGTTTCAATTCCCTGATGCTGTGATAAAATATCCCCAACAAAAGCAACTTAGGAGGGACAAAAAGTTTATTTTCCTCATAATTCCAGGTTACATATAATCTATCATTGCCTGGAAGTCAAGATGGCAGCAACTTGCTGCAGCCTGTCACATTATATTCAAACCAAGAGCAGAGAACAGTGGCTAACATGTGCATTCTAGTGCTCAGCTCACTTTTTCCAGTCTTGTATATCTCAGTATTTCTTGTCCAGGGAATGATGCCTTCTACATTGGATAGATTTTCCCACTAATCAAGACAATACCTCACAGACATACTCACAGGCTGACATAATCTAGATGACCCCTCACTGGAATTTCTTTCTCAAGTACCTTTAGATTATGTGAGCCTGAAAATTACAACCAACCATCACATCATGTTATTGTGTCTCAAGAAATCATGCAATTTGTTCAAGAAAAATTGGCCAGCATATATACCATCCATACTGTTCATAAACTACCCAAGCACATGAACTATGCAAAGCCATATTATTGCATCCATACAGTTCCATACTCCGCACCAGAGAATCAGTAGGTACCATTGATTGCTTGGCTTCCACCACACCCAGAACCTGAGATGACCAGGATTCAAGTGCAAATGCCTTGATCCCTTGAAGCATCCCTAAAGCACAGAGGAAATGAGATAACCCAGTGAGTGGCATTAACTGGAGGCTTGTTCCTGCTGGGAACTTCTGGAAGGTGGTGGAGGTCTCAGCTTAGGAAGGTGGAAAGTTTGGGAATTTTCAGCTCACCCTATCCATCATTGGTTAAATGATATCTTTGGAACACCAACTCTTTTTGCTGGCAGCTTTCCTGGATATGAATTCTAGGAAGGAGAATGTCCTCAGGTAGAAGACTTCAGGTGCCCAGCAGGACAAGTCAAGGGGACAGGTCAGGGTATCAAGTTTCAACCGGAAGAGAAAGGTCAAGATGAGGAACCAGCCACTTTAATACATCTCTACTTCTAAACATATGCTACTGGGAAACTCAGTATCGACATTAAAAACAAAACAAGACAAAACAAAATCCTGCACTTGGAATCTTGTACTGTATAAAAATGTTAGCTCAAAGACATAGACATAAGATGTAAAACTATAGGACTCTTAGAAACATAAAGAGATCATTGTAAGACACTGGATTTGGCAATGATTTCATAGATAAGATCCCGGAAGTATAAACAGTGGTTAAAATAAAACAGGTGAGAGTTAATCACTTTGTTCATAAAAGGACACAACAGTTTGAAAAGGCAACAGATCAAATCATACACTTGATAGGTTTAAATACCTACAATCTATAAGAAATACTTATAATTAAACAACAAAAGACAATTAGATTAAAAATGAGCAAAGGACTTGAAAAGATATTAATACAAAGAAGACACACAAATGGTAAAGAAACCGAAGAAGAGTTATTCAATATCACTGGTCAGTAGAGCCATACAAGTTAAAACTTCAGTGAGCTCACAACCATCAGAGTGGCTAACACACACACACGTGCACACACACACATGCACACACACACACATGCACACACACACACATGCACACACACACACACACACCGTATATTTGTATGTGCTAGTTTTTATTGTTAAATGATTGGTACATCTAGAAAGAGGAAACCTCAATTGAAGAAATTTTTCCATCAGATTATTCTGTGGGCTTGCCTGTAGGGCATAGTCTTGATTGTTAATTGATGCAGGAGTGATCAGGCCCATTGATGGTGATAACATCCCTAGGTAGGTGTCCCTGAGCTGTGTAAAAATGCTAGGAGAGGGAGCTGGAGAGATGGCTCAGCAGTTAAGAGCAGTAACTGCTATTCCAGAAGTCCTGAGTTCAATTCCCAGAAACCACATGGTGGCTCACAACCATCTATAATGTGATCTGATGCCCTCTTTTGGTGTACAGGTATACATGCAGGCAGAACACTGTATAATAAATAAATAAATAAATAAATAAATAAATAAATAAATAAATAAATCTTTAAAAAATTAAAAAATGCTAGGTGAGGAGACACACACACTGGGGGGGGAGGGGCAGGTCACTACATTAATCCTTTCCTCTTCAACTTGCTTTTGGTCATGGTGTTTGTTATAGCAACAGAAAAGCAAATTACAACAATATATGAATCAGAAACTAACAAAAAAACACCCCAGAAATTTGAATACCAGTACACCATTAGTGGAATTATAAAAGGCATAGTCTCTATGAAACACATTATAGTAATGCCTAAAACAAATCCTAAAAAGAATTAATGTGTGAGCTAGATACCACATGTGGATACAAATACCAAAAAAACTGAAATTAAGGTCATGAAGACATGTTTGTAAACACACATTATAATAACATTCAGAAATAACCTAGCTATCAGTGCTTGAACAGATGAAATGTAGTACGCTCAGACAAAGGAATATTATACAGCCGTAAAGAAGAAGGAATTTTGTTTTTGGGACAAGGTCTTACATATCCCATGATGTTCATGATGTTCTCGAATTCACTCTGTTGCCAAATAGGACTTTGAGTTTCTGATTGTCCTGCCTTCGCTTCCTGAGTACTGTGATAACAGGTTAAATACTGCCATGGCAGGTTTATATTGTACTGAGGAATCAAACCCAGGACTCTGTGCAAGCCGGATTAGCACTCTACCAGTTGGGCTACATTTGACATGTGCTACAATGAAGATGAGCCTTGATCTAGGTGAAAAAGCCAGTCTTGAAAGGAAAATAGGATGCAATTTCACCTCCGTGAGGACCTTGGGGTAACTAAACCCCCAGACTGAGTGCAGGCTGCTCGTTTTCAGGGGCTGAGGGAAGAGGAGGTGTTGCTCCATGGGTCGGTCAACCTTCGGTATGACCTGATGAGCAGAGGTCTGGAGTTTGGGTGCACAGCAGTCTGTATCTACTTAATACCCTGATCTGTACACTTTTTAAAAATGCTTGAGACTGCACATTTTCTAGGATGTGGATTTCACTACAATTATGCAAGGAAAAACTCTCTAAGCATCTCTGATGTGGAGCCAGATCAGGGTGGACCAGGGCCTACATGTTTGTTTCAGGTGATCAAAGAGGTTCATATCTTTCGAAATCCACATGGACGAGAGACTCCTCTGGGTGTTTCCCATCCTGGCATGCTGCAAGCACAGAAGAATGAAGGTGGAAGAGCCAAGGCAGGCAGCCAGAGGAAGTTGAACCTCCCCTCTGCACCCTCACAGAGTGAGTCGGGGCGTTCTCCACAGAGCGTAGAGGAAGCACCATCACTTTCTCTTTGGATGGCATTAAAGCGTTCAGCTTTTAAAAACGTCACATGGCGTGTGACACATGTAGATAGGCCTGAGCTCTCGTGCTTCCTTGTGACAGATGTTGCCAGAAGCTTCCGTATGGCCATTTGGATGCTTCACCCCCTGCTCACTTTTCTTGCATAGGTCAACTTACAATCTCAGCGGCTTCTGCCCAGACACTTCTTTTTGCGTGCTCATAGATTAGAAGTTATTTCGGATCAAGGCTGGCATTAGTTGGGTTGTAACTTATTTCAGTGTTTGCTGAGCTCAGACCTGTAGATTCCTCCCTTATAAGACCCAGGCTGGAGGGACATTGGCTCTTTGATGAGGTTCTTGTCGTAAGAGGCAGTAGGAGTTTGAGCTCAGCTGTCAGAGGAACTGTGCTTCTCAGATCCTTGGCTTATAGCTGCCATATAACTTGTACCCCTGCTCTGCCCACCAAGAAACTCACACTTCCAAGACTGACATTGACAAAAACCATTGCGAGATATTGCTAGGCTACAAGATATAAGGCTAAGATGTGTTTGTCAATCTACAAAGTACTGAGATCAACAATGTGATCAGGCACATTTCACTGAGATCAACAATGTGATCAGGTACATTTCACTGGGGGCACATTTAAGGGAAAACAAAACTTAGAGAAAATGCTCCATTGCATCAGTTCAGAGCAATGTCCAGGAGACTCGACATTTCTGCACGGCCTGGCATATGTGGACAAGTCCAGCTGGGCAGACGATAGCTCCATGGCATCGCTGTGTTTAGTATACCTGGTATAGAGGAAGCCCAGATGAGCCAAGGGTAACATATTCAGAGTGAAATCTCCAAGAAGCAGGCCGAGGGGGAAAAACCTGAATTCAAGTATTGGATTGCAAAGGCCTCAATTTTTTGAAAGAGGAGAGGTCTTCGGATTGAACTAAACTGAGGCGTAAAATAGTTTCTCGAGGCTAGAACTTCTCCCTAAGAACAGAGATGGATGAGAAAGGATACTTCAAAAGGTGGGCAAGGTGAGCCAGGTGTGGTGGCGCACACCTTTATCCCCAGTATTTGAGAGGCAGGGGGATTGCTGTGAGTTCCATGCCAGCCAGAGCTACACAGCGAGACCCTGTCTCAAAAACAATAGCAGCAACAGAGTGAAGCAACATCTGGTGGATATCTGTAGAAAGGTTCCACCCTCGCTGTCTGTGGGCACAGGGACGTGGCTCACGTTCCTTTCATAAAGAAGGCTTGTAAGGATATTTCTCTGGGCTGGGAGTTTAAGGCAGAGTTCCTGGCAATTGCCAATGATGCTTCTTCATTGAAAATGAGAGCCTGAAAGAAAAGGAGGATGAAGAGAAATGGTAAGCTCTAAAGTATATCTTAACAGCAGTCACCAAGGACTCTTGGAACCCACTCAGAGCAAGGGCTGTTTGTGGAGGCAGAGACAAAGTGCTATTGTTCGATAGAAATCATTAGGAGATGGCGCATCCATTCCACTACACACTTGAAAGGCCTCAGAAGGAGGGGGTGGTGCCCCAAGGACACACATCCCAGCCTTTGGGAAGTATAATATTGACAAAGCAGGAATCTGGAGCCGAAGCAGAATCAGGACCACCCAGTGGGTCCCACCAATGAAAGGCTAATCATGAAAGGGGTGCCCTATTCAAAAAGCAAAGGAAGTACCTGGCTCTTGTTAAACTCTTGGTCAACACTGCATGCTGCTTTAATGACTTCCAAACGTATTTGTACAGGGAGAAGTACAGTCCATCTACTGTGCACATCAGGGTCAGTGCCAGGTTACCGCCTACCCCTCCAGCCCACTCAAAGCTAGAGCTGACTTTACTGACAGAGTCAACCCCTTGATGAGGTGATGGATCTTAACTCTGAAGCCCGCACTGCCGCCTGTGATCACAGACACTTCCATCCTGCAGGGACCGTGGCTCTTGGCCCTTCAGATCGGGCAGGATGGAAGTCTTGTCCTTCAAAGTTCTATCCCTCTTGAGGCCGCGTCCCAGCATGCTTATCTGGTTGTTTGATTTTTGGCTTTTGGAATTATTTGTAGGCTCCTTCCAAGTCTTCCAAATGCTGGGGTTAGAGATACGTCCTCCCACACTTGGCAGTCTGAGCCATTGGAAGTTGTGGTGGCGTAGCCTAAACTGCTGGGCCTTTGGTTTGAACTCATTCTGCACAGGCAGGGTGAACAGTGTTTATGTGGAACAGTGGAGACTGGGACAGGCTGGATCTTTTATTAGAATACAAGAAGAGACTTGGGAATTAAGCATACCACAGAGGCACAAAACCTCCCTCAGTGCAAGGGTCTGAAAGGTCTCTGGAGGATGGGGTGTTTAACTGAGGGTTGAGCTGTTAAGAGTGAGCCACAGGACAGGGAGCTTCAGAACACTTGAGGCTCCTGTGTGACCAGGAGGCTGGCAAATCTTAAAGATACATATGTGGGGTGGAGAGGCCAGTGGTAGATCTTGGCTTACCCACAGAAAGTTTGGGAGAATGCTGCGGACTGGAACTCCCACTGAGCAGAGGCGAGCTGGTGAGCACTTATATTAGTAGTGGCCTGATTTGAAGAGATCATTTTCATGCTACGTGTGAAACAGTGGGGCAGCATCTAGGTGTGAGAGGGCAGAGAGAAGGCAGTTGCAGTAGCCCAGATGTGAACTTGGGTCTGCAGCATGGACAGATGTGGAGAGGCCGTGGGCCGGTGTGCCATACCTGTTAAAGGTGTCACCTTGAGGCTTGCAACCTGGATTGATGTGTGGTGAAGGAGCATCATATTTTCATTTCCTGTTGCTGTGATAAAATACCCTGGAAGGGAAAAAGAGACAATTTAAGGGAAATAACAGTTACTGGGCCACAATTCTAAGATTACAAGAAGGGAACAGGGCTTGAAGCAACTGGTCACATTACATCCACAGCCAAGAGCAGAGAGCAGTGAGTCCACATAGGCCAGCGTTTAGCTCACATTCTCCTTGTCCTTCATTCTAAGGCCCAGTCCATGAAGTGGTGCCACCCACATCCCAGGTGTGCCTTCCCGCCTCAACTAAGCCAGCTTTGACAATCCCCCACAGGTCCACCTATTCCAGACAGATCGTGACTGAGAGTCCCTTCCCAGGTGATGCCAGGTTGGGTCAAGTTGACAGTTAAAACTAACTGCGATAGAGAAGTTTTCAACAGTCTGGGTTGGGATGCCTGGGTGTATCGGAATGGGAGCATCTGGAAGCAGATCGGGGGTAAGAGAACTATAGCAAACCTAGCCGTAGACTGTTGGGTGTGAAGGGTCCAGAAACCAAGGTTGGAGATGCAGAAGTGGCTGCTGCATTGTGCCTCAGCTTCTGGAAAATTGTTTGTACTTCCCTCCCAGGGCTGTTGTGGCTTCTAGACACTTAACACACATTGGATTCCAATAGGCAGGAAAGCAATAACCATACAGGGAAGATCATTGACTTGGAGGACTGATGAGTTAGCAGAGAGACGGACGTGAAAATTGCAAAGGAAAGTAGGATCAGTCATAGTGGGGAAACTGTGGTCAGTAATGTATCCGCTGTGAGAATGTGCGAGCAGGCCTGAGGTCTCCTATATTACCATGTGTAAAACACAGCGACTGGGAGGAAAGAAGAGAGGCATAGGAGATGACAACTTAGGAAGATAGATGGCCCTGCGCCCCGGCAAGCACGTTTGAGATTCTTGTCCCTCTGACACAGCTCAACAGGGTGACTGTACAGGATGCAGTGAAAGTCACATTAAGAGAGAGGGTGGGTTTCCTGTGAGTGTCCGCAAACCATGACGTGAAGACTGTGGGAGAAAAAGGAAATGCTAAGTGGGTTGGACGTCCTAAAGAGCGAGAGGTGATGTGTGGGTTTCCAAGTGCGGAGACACGCACTTGGCGGCTCGTTACACAAGCTTCTGATAAGAAAGTTCACAAGAACACGTCCATCCTGTTCCTGCACGGGGGCAGCTCCGGAATGCAAGGGGAGCCATTCTTGGATGAGTCACAGGGCATGGAGACTCGGTGACAAATGCCTGCCTTTCATGCCAACCTCTTATTCCATATGCTTTTTGCCCTCTTTAGAGGGCTTCACCTTTTAACCCGAGAAGTAAGTGTATGATGTCACCAGAGGAGCCAAGGGCAGCATCGTGTTGCTCTGGCCCCACAGAAAAAAACCTGGAGGTGCTTGTGGTCTGAGCAAGAGTGGCTAGAGGGCGTTCCCAGCGTGTCCCGGCAGCTCTTGTATGGAACAGTTTCCAAGCCCTAGAGCTATAAGAATAACTAGTAGACTTCTCAGATATCAGGGGTCCTGACTCCCTGTCCTCCCACCTGCAAGAAACAACCCATGGTCCCTGAGCCATTGCTCCTGACAAGTCAGCCCAGTGTTTGGTGGCTTATCACAACCGACTTCTTTTTCTCTCTGTTCTTTCATAACTGGATGAATGGTCTTCCTCTGAGCCCTTTATTCACCTGAATGACATCATCTCCTGCACACACATTTGTGAGGCCTCTGTTTGCATCATGTTTGCTCTATGTGCAAGTGGTTAAATGGTCAGTAAGTCACGTAGTCAAGGCAGGCAGTGGAGTACATTTGTCATTACTGCAATAATCTCGCAGGAAGGGTTAAAGGTTCCTGGTGACAGCTTAGGGTACTGCTCTGAGGTCTTTGATTTATGTCTCATTATATTCTCATCTAATAGATCAGGGAAAGTTATTTACCCCACACTAGAGAGAACAGTATAGCATTGTGTCCATCCAGTCTGTAGTGGTGTTTATTGAGAAGCAACCAATATGGTGTCTACCATGGAAAAGAAATATCACACATAATCCTAAGAGAAGGACAATACATAGGATTAAGGTTGCTCACACCCTCTTTGCGGGAGGGGGGGGGTGGTGAGTGAGCGAGGCAAGCCTCTCACCTACAGAAATTTAAAATACAACTTACAACATAAAACACTACAGATCAAAAACACTACCTATCACTTATTGAACATGTATTAGGTGTTGTGATTTCTCATCACAATATGTCTGAATGACTAGGGTATGGCACAGTTGGTAGCATGCTTACACTGCATGCATGAAGCTCTGGGTCTACTCCACAGCACCACATATGACATCCCTACAATCCCAGCACTTGTGAGGTATAGGCAGGAAAATCAGAAGTTTAAGGTCATCCTTGTGAGTTTGACCCCCAAAGAAAGAAGGGAAAGAGAGAGAACAAAAGTGAGTGAGATTGAGGCGGGGAGCAACATCGAAGACTGATCAGATTCAGCAAATTTGCTTGGCATTTTACAAAGTTTTGGATGCTGGGCGTGATTAGGATTTAAGAGCATTCTAGAATCTTTTCATGACCCTGAGGCAAAAAACTTCTCCTAAAGTGTCCTGCAAAAACAAACATGCTGTAGGGTGAGTGGAGCCTTATGGAAGTATTAGTGGTTGAAAGCTCAGGCTGTTAATTTTTTTTCACAGTAGTGCTGAACTCCCTCTGTATTCACCCTGTCCAAATCTCTTCTTCAGTTCTTCAGTGCGTAGACTGCCAGGCTGGGCAGCAGGAAATCGGCTTTCAGTACGGGCATTGCTTGCATTCCTCTGACCATGAGTGACACCAAGTCACTTTCCGTGTTAAATAAACCATTTGCATTTCTTTTCCTGTAAATCATCCCCCATTTGTCTTTATAGGTTGTGTGGATTTTATTTTTAGAACTTACATGTACTTCCTATAAGTTAAAAAAAAAAATAGAAGGATCCCTGTCACAATTAACCTTCTCAGTTTGTCATTTGTCATATGAATTTGTGAGTGGTTGTTACATTATATTATAATTTATTTTGAAACCATGTCTCACTGTATAGCTCAGGTTGGCTTGAAACTTAGAATCTTCCTGCCCCAGATTCTCAAATGCTGGCACACAGGCCTGCTGCACCACATTTCACTTTTAGCTAGCTATGTTTGCCAACATATTGACAAAATATGCACACTCAATAATCACATCAGACTCCTTGACATTTTGCCAACGTTCCAAAGCCAAGGCTATTTAGATGTGTTTGACTTTACCTTCATGGGGGTCCGCTGATCAAGGGAGATGGTGGGCCACCTCTGGTTTGATTTGTGGCTTCTCAGTGGCCTATCTGTGGTGGACCACCAGGCCAACATCACAAGTGCATCTGGCCCTGGGTGTGTGGCATACACTTAAGCTGTTTTGTTTCCTTCCATTTCCTCAGAAGCCATAAAACAGTCTGTGGTCACTTTCTAAGTTTGAGAGTGACCGATACTCTGTGTCTCAGGACAGAGTCTCAATGCCCTCCAAGCCCCTGAGAACATGTCCGTCCCACAGACCCCCACCTCATTCACCGTCTGCACTGTTGCTTTCTGCCTGTCCTGCTCCTGCAAATAGCATTGTCTCCTGTAGTTTCCTGCAGGAGAATTTTGTTTTGCTAACAATCTGTTGATGATTGACGGTGCGTACCTCTTATATGTTCAGTTTTCTGCTTCCCTCTGCTCTCCCTGATGGAGCACAAGGGTGTACGTCGGAATATCTTTAAGGGGAATGCCAGTTTCCCAGGAGGGGCTTGTTTTAGAGGCTGGTGCTCATGATGAGGTTAGTGCATTTAATAATGAAAGTGATGTGTGGAACAGCCAGTAATGGAAGGAGGAGAACCTGGAGATCTTTTCCTGATAAATTAGTGATCAGCTAGACCTATCACTCTAAAAGGATTAAAAAAGCCTTCTATTTCAAAATATCAAGTCTAACTTTTCCTACTAATGTATCCTGTGTCTATATTTAGTAACAGATGATTGATTAAGAAAGTAACTGGTGTTACTGTGGAACATTTTGCTTCTAGTAAAATTCATCTGATGGAAATTTTCATGAGAAATTGACAGGGAATGAAAACTAAACAGCAGTGTCATCATATGGTGTCATTTTTATATGCTCTACTTTTGGGGATAACGTCTTTTCCCTGGCTCTCTGATCTTACTAGGACCTGTGGTTTTCATTTTGTGGTGGTACAAAAGCAAAATGAATTTATTAGACTTGCTTCTTGAAATTTTGAGTGTGTATCTTCTCTTCAGCTAGCGACATGTCCTACCACAGTTCTCTTGAGATGTCAGGCAGTGGTAGCTAGCCACAGTGGTATGAAGGTCAATGGTCTAACTACTTCTAGTGGATTGCATTGACAGCATTTTTTATATAAACACTCAATAAACTGCTTGAGATCTCCCATACTTTATTATAAAATAGGCTTTGTGATAGTGGTTCCATCCAGATTGAGGGAAAGACCACTGTTCTGGCGTATTTAAGACAAGCTAGGCTAAGCTATGATGTCTAATAGATAGGGGGCATTAAATGCATCTTTACATTGGAGAGATAGCTTGATTGATAAAGTATTTGCTGTGTGAATATGTGTAAAAATAAATATCTGAAACCTGAGGTCAGATCCACAACACTCATGTAAAATTCCAGGCATGGTGGCATTCGCCTCTAATCCCAGTACTAGGGAGATGGACAACTGGGTCCCAGGGTCTCATTGGCCAGTCCATCAAGTCAGTCATTTACCTACAAGCTCACGGAGAGACTCTAGTCAAAAATAGAGCCATCTGAAGGACAATGCTATTTGGAAAGCACCTTCTTCCCAGTTAAATGCCTAAGGGGAAACAGGGTCTGAATTCCTGAAGAATCCTGTAAGGCTTACAGTCTGTTTGCATGTAAATTTTGCTTTACTCTCTATCGTGGTTAGTAATAAACCTGCTAAGAGAAGCAAAACAGAAATGTGGAAAGGGACTGAGGGAGACACCTGTTGTCAACCTCTGCCCCATTCCCCACACCAAATATGCAGCCAAGTGAATGAGACTTAAAATTAGTGGAGGAACCTACAAGGCAAACACAAACCACACACTACAGCCGGAGAGGTAGATTTAGAAGCTACTAGCCAATGGTCTGCAGGCAGGTCATGACGGAACTGGTCAGGACAGTGCAGGTGTGCTACTCAGCTCACACATTGGTGCCAGGTGGCCCTTCCGTTCCCAGAGGGCAGAACACAGGCACACTATGGACTTTCCATGCTCCTGGAATTACCCTAATTGATATCTGTTTGGTTAGCATGTCTATCTTTGGCCTCTATGTCTCCTTCTTAGGGGGGGGATTACCCAGATAATTGCACAGCTGTGCAGACATCCTCCCTCCCACCGCCCAAAGACTGTAAGCTTTCATCTCACCATCAGTTGGAAAACAGATTTCTCTACTCTGAAAGGGTTGTTCTTGGCTGTGGTTTCCAGCACTTAGCTCTTGTAAAATTGAGATAAAGCACTTGGCAGCTTTAGGACATCTTTAAGCCAGCAGCCAAGGACACAGCTTAGTGCAGCTGCCCTGAACATCCATGCTAGGCTTGAACTTGGTGTTTCTTCTCGTAGGATTTCACTGGGAGACTCTGAAGCATTCAGTTCTGTTCTTTAGTCCCGAGATGGTGTTTATTTTAACCTAGACATTTTCAAGGTGATGGAAGACCTTCTTGCTCAGAGAGTCCTGGGACTGGCACAGATTCCGAACATCAAACTCAAGTTCCTGTTACCTGGACACAAAGTACTGCTTCCCTGCCTAGGTGCAACAGCAACCCCAGAAGTACACTTCAAAATGCAGACAGTATGCTCTGAACACTCCAGTATGTTTTCCTAGCCCCCACTGGTACTCAATGCTTAAAACAGAAACAGGGAGATTATATCTAAAATAAGTGTTTGAGCCATTGACTTTGTCAGTGATACACCTCTGAGTAACCAGCACTTAGTACAAGATGTGGAATGTTTACGTCATTCCAGACAGTTCTCTGGGTCTTTTCCAAATCAAGTTTCCTGCCTTACCCAGCGCGAGCACGTTTTGACTTCCAGCACCAATAGATCAATCTTGTCATTTCTACTGCTTCATACACATGGGAGTGTCTCTAGGCTTCTTTCACACATGTGATACTCGTCGGAATAAAAACAAATTGCTTCTGTCAAGTCCTACAAAAACAAAAATAAATAAAGTAATGGGGATGTGAAGGATGCTACCATTCAGTGTTGTCTGAGGATGGTAATTACCACAAACTACTGACGGAACCCAAGGATTGCCCAAAGGCCGCTCCAGCCATCAGCTAAAACAAGCAAGTGAGCAAACCCTTCTTCAGGCACACCTGCCCAGCGCCCGTCTGTCAGCTTCAGATTGGCCTCTTTTGTTATCAGACCTTATGTTATAGATATTGTGTTACTAGACCATGAATTATCACTTCAAAATAGCGTATGCCACTTTCCTAGCCCTGTGTTTTAAAAACTTCACCTTGCTTCAACCTCCTCGAATGTTCTCACAGTTTAGAAGGCATGCCTTGTCTCATTACAATGCTATTCTGTTCCCAAATAAATATAATTTCTCGTTGGAGACAGATTACATAGTTTGACACTCAGCACATTTGCACATGTATCTATATATGCATATGACTGTGTCCACCAGTGTGTTTGCCTCAGCGGGTACACAGGAGTCCTTGAGTGCACCCAGTGATAGGCACTGGGTTGACTTAATTCTTTGGAGCCATTATCAATAAATCCAGTAGGAACATTCTTTTCCCAAGACTTATTT
>OU015742.1:1717318-1755799 GCA_907169655.1 Acomys percivali | reverse complement strand
CACACACACACACACACACACACACACACACACACACACACACACACGCACACAAACCCCACTAAACAGTAAATGGAGAGTACAAAATCGAATTGAAGCCAGAGGAGATAGATTGCAATGATTTAAATGCATACTCCATACAAAGTCAGCCTGAGTTGGATTTTAAAAATATATACAAATCATACGTGCTTTGTGCTGAAGTGACTAAAAAAGACCTCCCCACTGTCAAAGCTACAAGAACAACTGATTTTTTTCATGCCTCAAAGTGAGTTCCCTAACATCCACAGGCCAGAACCAAATGATAGAAATGAGACATTTAGGGCAAAAATATTTTAAAATACTGCAAAGGAGAGGGGAAATACGCTAGTGAAGAAATAGGTCTGGATGCTCTGAGTGAGAAATTTATGTCTTGCTCAATGTAAGTGAGCAGATGTTTCACTGGGGTGGAATAACTGTTCCCCACATGCTCCAGGCAATTAGACACTGGTCACTCACCTCACCCCACAGCCCTCCCAGGAATATACCTTCATTCTCACCATGACCACATTTGTGTCCTGGCTATAAGAAGAAATAAGAGCCAAGAAGAAAGCAAAACTGAAAACACATAAGCAAAAAGTTGCACTTGAGTCTCCTGCTCTTAGGTCACTGGATAGAGTACAGTCTTTCATCTGCAGTGAAATACCAAGTTCTGGGCTGAGCTAGGCCAATGTACAGAGCAGGATAGGGGAACAGTGTATTATTAAACGGAAGAAATGTCAAACGATTGCTGGAAGACAATCAGAGCCAGACCCTGTTTTCCTCCCATTGTCTTGCTCTGTTAGCCCTTGGTGTGTCACCTTCACCCCATTATCAGAGACAATTCAGTGTCACCTCACTTGAGTTCTAGCCAGTGGGACGGTGTTAGAGTTTGGATATGATTTGTTATTAGAATATTAACTAAATAGCTCAGCTGGTGTCACTATTTAAAGGCAACTGAATTGTAAGAGCGCTGATCTTACCAATGGGTTTTTGACTGATCCACTAGTTAATTTCTTGCAGAGTGGGCTATTAGAAAGTGGGGTCATTTTGGAGGGCATGGATTATTAGATATATGCATTGAAGGGTAAATATTATTGCTGGCCCCCTTTTGTCTTTCTCCACCTTGGCTGTCATAAAAATTCCTTCACCTCTTCTTCTATCATGATGTTTCTTCTTTGCTACAGTAATAGATATGACTAACACAGAAGGAGGGGGAAAGCACATAAACAATTTCCCTGAAGCATGAGACCTGCAAGGTGCACGTATGATCTCTGTCTCATTTCACGAGCCAGAATATCAACCCATGACCTCACGTAGCTGCAGGAGAGGCTAGGAGTGTCTGCGGACTGAGGTTTTATGGATAGCAGAGGTTTTATGAATAATAGTAAAGAGGGAATGGATTTGAGGAGGTTAGTTAAAGACTACAAACAGTACAATTATGGACTGCATGTTTAATTTCCTTAAGATGCTCACAAATTACTCTTAGTTCCTAATGGACTCTCGATGTTGCTAATTATAAGGGCTCTTTATTAGTCAAATGTGAGCAGCAGGCTTGCAAAAAGAACAGTAATTTCTGTGATAGGCAACTTGTCATTTGAAAGTCCAATTTTCAGCAATGTTCTTTGAGTTTGAGTGGCTTAGCTGCAGTTTCAGAACAGGGCTTCTCGAACTGTGTTTTACATGTGTCCTGTGAAATCATTCTGGGAAACAGAGGCATGACCTTCTCATGATGGAACATGCTGTGCATCAAATGTCCTTTGAGTCCTACAGGGAAGGGTTCTGTTTGACCTTTTAACCCAGTGTATGCCACACTTATCCTTGAATTCCCTTCTTCTATGTCTCTTTTCCGTTCTGTGAGCACTTCATGGGGCACATATCAGCAGGCACCTGCTAGCACGGTTGCTCCTGTAAAGAAGGAATAATTTTGGTTCAGAAGTTATTACCTGCCCTGAAGAAACATTAACTGCTAGGTGTGACTGTGAGACCCTGGCTAGATCAAGCACAGTCTGTGGATTTTGTTTTTATCACTGTGGTAAGAGATGATTTGGACAGACTGCATCTAGGGCTGTGTGTCGGGGTTTGTGTGTCTCCTTTGTTTGTCACTATGTAGCAAGCAGACTAAAATAGTATTACTTTGGCAGAAGTAGTTTCTTGGGGACAAAGACAGAGACTGCCTTCATGGTAACCCCAGGTCTCTCCAGTCTTAATAAATTTGTCTTGAATGATGAATAAGTGAATGAATGAATGAATGAATGAATGAGTGAATTAATGAATCAATGAAATCCCAAGACTAGTGATAACATTACTATCTTTGGGGAAATGGGCTGTTATTGACCTTACCCAAAAGAGCCACTGAGAAAGCCCTGACCACTGACTTGCTCACATAGTGAGAAAGGAGCAAGAAGGGGGCAGCCAGGTACTGACCTAGGGGCTTGTTCTTCTCTGAGCAGTGATGGGTTCCATCTAAGTCCTGGACGTGGAGCAGACCAGGAAACAATGGCCACTCATTGGCCAAAGCAGTTCTCCATTACTACTTGGATTGGAATTTAGCCCTGCTAGGAAGTCTTCATCTTGTCCTGGGAATATGCTTATTAGAACGCTGAAGTGGAATGGAAGGTCCAGATATGGATGGGGTCTGTTGTTCCAATTCTTCTAGGAAACTTTTTCAGAGAGGTAAAGAGTAGAACAGATTTCTCCAGCCCTGCAGGCAGAGAGGGCCTGGGATAAACAGGTAGACAGGAGGATTAAATGTTCTGTGCACAGTGGGGTAACAACCACAGGGGTAACAGTAACTCACTGGATGCTTCAAAATTTCTAGAAGAGAGATCTCAACATAAATAATGAAGGCTTGAGGAAATTTAAAAAATACTGATTATCCTGATTTGATCATTGCATGTTTATTATATGTCGAAATACCACATTACACTTGTAAGCATTGTGATTGTCAGGCATTGTCACACATCATTTATTACTAATGACACAATTTCAACAATTTATACGGATACAGCCATAAGAAAAGCTGAAAATAATTCTGCTAGTATACTAAACTTTATCATCTTTTACATCTTATGGGAGAAGGGTGAAAAGGGACAGTTTACTACTATTATTATTGTTAATTTTATTTTTTCCCCAATAAGTAATCTAGCTTTACAATGAATTCTTATCAATAATGTCTTATTCTCATTAACTGCTCATCTCTAACATGCTTGCCCTGTGTGACCCTTATACCCTGCCTAGCTCTGTTGCTGGCACTGACTTGGACTTCATGACTCTAGCAGACTAGATCGAAAGAAGCCATAGCTCAAAGCTCCTCTGAACTGTGCTCCTCGTCCTGGGCTACAGGGAGGGGGTCTGGCTGCAGTGATGGCTCAACACGCACTCAGGGTGGTTACACAAAAGTCTCCCGCAAGTCTGTAGTCTCCAGCACAGGCGCATTCTTCTGAAAGTCACCTGTCCTTACTGGAGAGCTGGCTTTGGCAATTGGGAAGTGGTACTGTTGTGCTGAGACTGCCAGGTTCCGAGCAGCACAGGTGTTGAGGCATCTGTCTTGATGCTTTCTTTTGTACTACAGAAAAAAAGAGAGAGATTTGTGGAGGCCATTTGAATGTTCCTGCACTTAAAAAAAAAATAAGTAGGTTTTAGTTTTGAGTTTCGAATGAGACGGAGACAGGGAAATGCAGAAAAGACCTTCTCAGGAGTCTAAACACATGAAGCAGGAAGAGGGACAGTTGCCATCATTTTGTTTATGATGGGAGAATAAGAATAGTTCAAAGTTAGTCCCCTCTCCCTCCCTCCTTCTGTCTCTGTCGCTCCCTCCTCCCTCCCTCCCTCCCCTCTGTGAGTGTGTGCATGCATGTGTATATCTGTATGCACATACGTGTTTCTGAACCTCCCAGAGGGTGACATGGGCTTTGAGTGCTCCATTTCACGAGTCTCCAGATCCGTCTGAAAATGAACAAAAGCCTAAATAAGGTTGTGAGACGCGTGGCATCTTTTCAGTGTTTACTTTGCAAACTTTAGAGTTTTTATGGCGACCTGCAAAATCCTCACTTGGGCCTTGTACAGGGTGGAAATGCATGATTGCCTTAACCCACGAAGCCTGCTCGGGGCTCTTCTCACCCAGAGACTCTGTGTGCCTATGAAAGAAGAGAGGCCATGTGAGCTTCCAGCTATAATCCCAGAAGCAGGAGCAGGCCAGCTGCTGGCCTTGGGAGCCATTCCCAGACATTCTGCTTGCTGGGGATCCTCCCCCACCCACTCCCAGCAACTGGCTCTTGAGCTGCTTGGGCAGATAGAACATACAGGATCACATGACATGGACAGGACAGGCTTGACTTCCCTGACCCCAATAGGATGGAATTTCCCCCCACGGCATGGGTAGCTCTGAAGGCTAAGCCTCTCACAGGCCCACAGCCATCAGCTGGCTGCTGCAGACAGTGCAGGGGCCCCAAGCCTGGGAGAAAGCTTTCTCTGAACCACAGAGCATGAGATTTGATTAGCCTTATCTGAGTTACAGAGCACAATGGCAGCTCTGCCCTGTGGGCCAGGTTTGCCATTCCCTCTGCAGGTTACCACCCTGCTGCATATGACAACTGAATTCTGGGAACAGCTCAGAAGGCTTCCTTGGAGGATGGTCACTGAAGGGGATACGGAACAAACCACAGTTAGGGCTTGACGTTGGGGCCATGGTACAGAGAGCTGTATGGGCGTCCCAGAGGAGATGAATCATGGTGAAGACGGCAGAGCAAGGAAGAGAGGCTGAGGGGCGGTCATGAGAAACAGCCACGGTTGACTTCAGAGCAAGCCCAATGCTTATGATGACGTGAACTTTGCATATAATAAGGACCCATGTTTTAGCAAGATGTCACAGTGTTGCCTAAGTTTAGCAGTTCAGGGCTCAAGAGCTTAAAAGGAGATGATTAAAGGCAGAGAGGGGGAGAGATGACAGTATTTGTGACCCACAAAGACCAAATATTAGATCTCTGTATTCAGGTTGGTCCTTGGGACTATGGCGCTGGCTAGGTAGATACCTGGTAGAGACTTGTCATCTTTTCTTGATGCCCACCTTGACTGTCCCCCTTCTCTATGCACACTCACAACACCAGGTACATACTTTCTACATTGTTCCTTGATCCTATGAAACCTGCTGGTCCCTAGGGCTTCTGGCTCCTCCTACTCACAGAAAGTGTAGGGTTGGCCTTGCCTCTGGAGGAAGACCATACATAGCCCAGGAACTGGCAGAATTCAGACTACCAACTACAGCAACAACACACACACGCACATGCACACTCACACACACACACACACACACACACACGCACGCATGCACACACACACACAAAGGACAGGAGGAGACATGAGGAACAGGGCCCCTCAGTGATCAGGACTTACTGGCCTTCACTTGGTCTGGCCTTCTGGCTGGCTCCTCCATGGGCAAGTAGCTGTGGTTAGCCATGCCTTCTTTGACAGAGGTTTGGAAGCCCCAGGGCAGCAGACAACACAGGAAGCTAGGGTGGATGAAGGAAACCAGCCCTAAATGGGCTGTGGGGGCACGTGACTTACCAAATGGCTCACTCTGGTCAGATAGGAGGCACAGCTTGGAAGACCAGGAGGCCTCTGCATATGGGGCTAGTATGAAGCTGCTGGATAGATAGGGATAAATGACAGATCCAAAAGTAGGTAGACACTGGATGATGAAGCCAGTCCATTGGAATATCACACTGTACCCCATAAACACTTACAAGTGTTATGTTAGCTAAAATGGTTAAAAGTGACACTCTAGATAAACACTTTTAAAATGACATTGTTTCAGTCTGATAAAATAAATGATTATAGGGAAAGTACAGAGTATGGCCAAGTCTAACACGCACTCAGATACCCCAAGTGTGAACATTTTTAGCATCTTTCTGTATTTCTCTGCTGTACTTCTGTATATGTTTCCATGTGTTCCTGAAAACAAGAATATTCTGGCACTATCTTTAAACATTTTCCAAATCAGTAAATTAAGACCAACACAGACCTATGATCTAACCCACAGACCCTGTTCATATTTCACTAACGGTACAGCATCTGAGAAGAAACGGAGCCTGGTTCCGGCTGCAGCGTGGTCTGGAGCTCCTGTAACCCAGAGGAGTGCTCATCTTCCTTTACGAAGTTTTGATGACTCCAAGTCAATTTCACAAAATGATCCTCTGGGCAGACCATTTTAAGACTTGTGTCAGGTGAATCGTCACTCCCTTGGCCCAAAGAAACTGCCCTGTAGATTATGTGTTGCACTTAAATCTCAAAAACTGTTTTGATAAAGGAGTTGGACCATGTTCTTGGCAGACCTGTAGTTCATCTTGGCTAAAGTGGGGGCAGCCTTTTCACTGTCTCTCTCTGCAGGGAGTTGTCCTTTTCTCTCCTCTGCCCCTCTGGGAAGGCTGCTTCAGGGTCAATTAGGACCCATACTCCCAGCAGCAAAGGGATCCCAGAGCCTAGCTACCCTTAAAATGATGAGGAACATCCTGAAAGACAATCACAGATGGACTTTCTCCATGTGAGACAAAGTCAAGTTTGCAGGACAACGTGGCTCAAGGGTCCTGGGGAACTTTGGGAGCTCAGTCCAGACACCCATTGTGTTTTGACCATCATCAATCAATGCAGAATTTGGTTCGTATTTCCATGAGCCGGCTGGAGAAGACTCACACAGATAAAAGTACGTGTCTGTGTCAGGAGACTTCAGATAGAGCCTTTACAGCTGGGGTCAGCTCTAGCTAAACTACGAGCTTTCGTCCCTGAGCTTTCCAGCCTTGCTTTGCACTCTATACCTCCTCCATTTGAATCCCGGAGAACAGCCAAGTTCCACAAACAAGGGCTCTGACCTCAGGTTACATATATCTGACATGCCCTGTCTCCTGTAGTTCCCCAGATATGTTCAGTATGTGCCCCTTTCCCAGGACTCTGTTTCTGAGAAAAGAAAAGAGAAGGGAAGTCAGGTCAGATTCTGTACATAGTGTTTGCCTCACCCTCCCCTTCCCAGCAGCATCCCGAGTCACTCCCTATACTGCACTCCTCCCTCCCTCCCTCCCTCTAATCCAGGGAGCGGCCTTGTTCTCCAAGCAACCATTGTCAAAACAAGAAAAAGCTTCTTTGCTACTTCTGGTGGTGGATGAACAAATTCTATGGCTTGGGTAGCCCAGGATGGAAGAAGAGGGCTGACTTCAGCTTTAAGGATTGAGGGGTCAGGGGAGAGGCGCGGGAAGATACAAGTGAGGGGATAACAATCTGGATGTAATCTGAATCAATTATTCTTTTTAAAAAGAACGGAGGGGGACATGGCGTGTATCCACTGACGCTAGGCTGCCCATGGTCCGTTGACTTCTGAACCACGACTAGTTTTGGTTTTCTGCTCTGTAAAGAGAGGCTTCTTTGGTGAGAAATGGTAGCTTCCCTAATCTGTGTGAATAAGGATAAGATTTAGTAGGTAGTGGTCTAGCAAAGCACTAATGGTAGATTCTTTTCTAAGGTTCATGATGTCAGTAGCCCCGGGAAGCTGGCTAGACTTCCAGTGTCGGGCACGTTTTCCCTCCTGTTGAGTGGGTCTTACATCCAGTTAGATGTCTGTTCATGACCACTGATACATCAGCGCCACTCGATTAACCTGCATGCGTATTTTGACATGCTGGTAATTGCCATGTTTCATAGGCTTTGCAGCTGGGTAGGGCTCTTTAACTGTTTCTGTCCTTGGCAGCTTGCATAGTATTTTCTGGGAACATGAAATCTAGACAAGAGCTCTCAAGTTAGAACCAGCTCCAATCTTCTGTGCCCTGTGTCCTAAATCTATCTTCGGCAATAGGGAC
Organism: Acomys percivali; assembly: GCA_907169655.1. NCBI lineage: Eukaryota > Metazoa > Chordata > Mammalia > Rodentia > Muridae > Acomys > Acomys percivali. Next base: position 1,747,940 of record OU015742.1, on the reverse strand, counting down.
CCATCCTAACAACTGAGAGGCAACCAAGGATGGCATCATTAACCTTGGACTACCCTGACCAACAGTTCAAAAGGAGGTTTCTCGTGCCTGCCATTTGGGTTTTTCCTAATCTGTGGTTCTTGTAGGGAGCATCATCAGCCCAAGTGGCCTAAAACACACCCCTGCACCCACGTCCCCTCCCCCACAAAACATACACGTCTATGTATAATTTTAGATAAAATATAAAATAATCTGATTCCTTGAGGCTTTGTCAAACAATCTTGGTGTTATTTGTCCCTCCTCCTTTCGTCTTCCGTATTGGCCTTTCTCAGTCCTCCCAGTTGGCTTTTATGGTTCATGGAACTGGGAAGAGGGGGAAGAACAAAAAAAAAAAAAAGAAAGAAAGAAAGAAAGAAAGAAAGAAAGAAAGAAACAACAACAACAACTCCCCCTAACCAAGAATATCAAGAAGTCCTCTGTGAAACAATCCCTCCTACACATGCCTGTATAAGCAATAGTAGAACAATGGCAATATGAATGGGCATATTAATGTGGAAGTGGATACTTTTCTTTGCCGGGTCTCACTCTTAGACGAAGAACACTAGGCAGCTGCTGACTGCTGGGAGAAGGAGATTTACCCTTTCCTAGGCATGAGCCCCGTATTTGTTGTCTAGTGCAGTGTTCAGCCTCGAAACTACATATACACACACAAAAGCAGACTCGGAAGGTTGCACGTATGTGGGTGGTTATTTGTGCATACACATTCTCATATATGCATGTAACAACAACACCAAAACTAAATAATAGTGAAAGACGCTGCTAACAATTTGAGAGTAAGGGCGACATGGGAGGGGTTTGGGAGAAGGTTGCTGGAAGGGGCTGGAGGGGAGAAAGGGAAGGGAAAAGTGATGTAATTCTATTACAATTTTTTAAAAAATATCAAAATACTTTAAAATAAAAGCATAGTTTCGAAACAAAAGCAATGGAAGGGATGGAAAGGATGGATGCCAACCAGATGTTAAGTCCAGTTGGCCTTTATGTGGGCTCACTCCCACAGTCACAAGAATGTCATTCGTTCTCTCATCTGCTCCACTGAGGACTCTAAGTACAAAGACAGCTGGGTGAAGGCTAAAGCAGCTACATCGTTTGCTACCTGGGTTTCCATGTTCAATCTCTCAGAGATATCTGCACAGGTGATGAAGAGGGAAGGGAATGGTAGAAGCTGCCTGGCTCCAGCCATGTCCCTCAGCCTCTGGAAGTTCCCCACAGACATCCATACCCAAAGGCTCTGTGGATGTCTCTGTCTGAGCTTGCTCTCCGGCTCCTGTGTCGCTGGAGCTGCAGGAACTGAGGACCACAGCCTCAGGAACATTGCTTCCACAGTGAGGGTGGGTGAAAACCATGCTTCTTTGCCTTACAGTGGCCACCTTAAAGCCACTAGGTGTACTGTCACCTGGGGCTCTGGTGGGATGAAACCTCAGTTGTCTGCAGTGTGAGGGGTTTACCACCACCTCCTCCTTTTCAGTGCCTCTCTTGTATTCCTTCGGGACATGCCTGGTCACTTCCAAACACGGTGCCTTTCTCCTTGCTGGTTCCAGGGTCCATATTTCTGGGAACACAAGAGGGCCACAAAGCATTCTCATACACTCTCTAGAATGTCTTCAGCTGCAAATATGGGTGGCTCTTGGAGAGCCTTGGAGGATCTTCTCAACAGTGTGCTTGCTCTTGGTGGGGGCAGCTGATGGAGACTCACTGAGCTTGCTCTCTGTTTACCTCGATGCTGTGGCCATCAGGCCCTCTTCCCAGAGGGACACACCACGAAGAGAGTACAGCCAAGTCTTTGAGAGCTAGGCTTGAGATGAGCCACATTGTCTGCTGGTCTCTGGGATGCCCCAACATCAGTACCACTGAAGGACCTTCTCTCGCTCAATTACTGACTCCTTATTCAGGTCTAGAAAGTACAGATCTCCTAGGAAGAACAGCCCAGGAGGGCTTTGTCAAGACCCCTGCTCCTGTCTAGAACCTTCACCATGGGTGGAACAAGCAGGCATTCTCAGCCCATGGAGGAAACAGGGTGGAAGCATTGGTGAAACATAAATTAAAATGGGCTTGAGGTGTCAGGTGGCAATGAGTGTTTTGTGGTTGGCTTTTGTTTTTTTGTTTTGTTTTGTTTTGTTTTGTTTTGTTTGTTTGTTTGTTTTGAGACAGGGTTTCTCTGTGTAGCCTTGGCTGTCCTGGACTCAATTTATAGACGAGGCTGGCCTCGAACTTACAGCGATCCACTTGCCTCTGCCTCCTTGAATGCTGGGATTACAGTCATGTACCACCACACCCGCCTGAGTTTTAGATTTTAGAGTTTCTATGAGTCAGGCCTGGTGATGTATGCTTGCAACCCAGTGCTGGGCAGTCTGAATCGGGCAGGGCAATCATGAGTTTGAGAACACCCTGGGCTATGTAGTGAGTTCCTGGCTTTTCTTGGCTCTTGGTGAGAGCCTGACTCAAAAACAGACCAACAGAAAGATGCCTGAAATTAGTTCAAAAGGCCCCTTGGAGTCATGGGGAATAAATGACCTCCGGTCCCCAGCTGAGCTTTTTAAGACAGGGCTGAGTCGGCTACTTTCCTGGGGGGCTGTCCTGGCAGGTGGGAGCACAGAGCACTCTTACTGGAAGGAAACATTCCGGTAACTCGTGGATGGAAAGAAAAACACACATTTTATTTTTGTTCTCATTAACCTTTAGTGAAATGCTACAGTCCCTCAGAAAGCTGACTTCCTAAGGTGTCATGAGGTGGGAGGTGCAGAGCTCAGCACAGTTGAGACATGGGGTGAGGGTGAGGGGTGCGACTGGGGAGGCCTTTGCTCATTTCTGATGCTGAGTTTGTGCATCAGCTGTTGTGGCTGCCTGGGAGCTGAGAGCAGAGCCAAGGCGTGGGCCATGCAGTGCTCAAGACGACTTCCTTCATCCTCACCTTGATGTCTAACCCTGTCAACTTGACAGGGTCCAAATCACCTTGGAGACTATCTGGGTTAACTGAGATGAGAAGAGCTACTCTAACTTTCTGAACTGATTTTTTACTGTCTCTATCTATCTAACTATCTATCTATCTATCTATCTATCTATCTATCTATCTATCTATCATCATCACCATCTATTTATTTTGAGATGGTCTCTCTATGTAGTCCCGGTTGTCCTGAAATTAGTTGTGTAGATCAGGCTGGCCCTACAACTTAGTAACGTACCTGCCTCTGCCTCCAGAATCCTGGGCTTGAAGGCGTGAGCCCCCAAAATCTGCCTCTGGACTGAATACAAAGGAGAAAGTGTGCTTAGCACCAGGACTCACCCTTCTCTGCTTCCGGTTTGTGGATCCAACGTGGTCCGCTGCCTCAGGCTCACACCGCCATGCCTGCCCTACTAGGACGGACTGCATCTCCTTGGCCTCTAAGACAAAACAAACCCTTTCTCCTCTCAGTTGCTTCTTGACAAATATTTTGTCACAGCAATGAGTAAAAAGAAATACTCACCGTGTCAGTTGGTGTCTGGAGAGGTGCACATCCCCTGCTTTCTGCTTTCCTGGTAGAGGAGGATAGAGAGAGAAAAGGACAAAGAAGACGACGGAGCATCTTCAGAGCTTAGCACACATGGTGCTGCCGTCTAGTCACACAGGTCTCCCCATCCTTCCATATCCATCCTCCTCCCTTGCAACCTTCCTCGCCACCAATAAGATAAAATAAGAGAGAATTAAAAAAAAAATCTTATCATGGAATCTGTAGTGTGTCACATAGTGTACCCTTTTGCCCACACATATTTACTTGTAAATATTCATTGAAATGAGTCATTGGTTTGAAGCCTCCGGCTTCCGCTACACTATAAATACTGGATCCTCACAGATATGGTGCTGTTGTCCTGTGTTATGCAGATCGTGCAGCATTGACTCTGCGGGACTAGACTTTTCAGCAGACGATAGAGGAGATACATGTTGGGGTGGGCCAACTCAGAAGCCCTGGATCTGGATCTGAGAGAAAGACGAGTTGATCAGCCCACCAGTTCTCCTGCACCGGCACCAACAGGATGAGTTCTCCAGAACTGCCCTGACTAGTTCACTCAGAGCTGTAGCTGGCAAGGGATAGGGTCAGCTGTCCTGCTCTTTGCCACCAGGTTCAGCTCTACCGTGCTGCCCAGGTGAGGTTCAGGGGCCTCCTTCCCAAGTGCTGCAGTCAGTGAGGAGCAGGGGCAGCACTCCCACCCCACCCTCACAACTTTGGGACAAGCTCTTCTGTCTGCCACGGGGAGCTGGGTGAGGGTGGGGTGGAGGTATCTCTCCTTGCCCATGCCACACACAGCATCTGTCCTTCTTCTTGCACATTGGCCACTGCTGTAACAGGAACATGCCAGAAAATGAAGGTCTTGGGAGAAATATTAGAGGCATGTAGGGCAGAGCTGAACACTCACCAGGATAGCCTAGACCAACTGACTGCCAGCTGACCATGAGAAATATTTAGTAATCGCTATTACAGACTTTTGGTGTGAATTGTTACACAGCACCATCAAGATGATAGCTACTTAGTATTTGGGTTAACTTTTGGCCTAGCAACCTGATTCTCATTTGGCAAAGGAAACTAGTTACTAAGAACTTCTCAAATTCAAGCTCACACAGCTCCCTCCCACTGCAAAACCAGTGAGAAAACTGTGTCCATCTCAGTGAAGTGAAGTGCAGTGGTATTAACAACAAGAACTGAAGGGTTCCGTAAGCTTCTGGCCACCTCGTCACTCACTTCTACAGAAGTCTACAGGTTTGTGATGAGCAAAAGTGAAACAAAGCAGGACACTATCCTCTTTAGACTCGGTGTACATCTTGGTTATAAGAATAACGGCAATGAAGTGTGACTACATAACCACTGATATCCCATTCTGTGTGCACTCACAGGTTACTGCACAGATGTGGTGGTTTGAATAGGAACGGCCCCCATTGACTCATGTGTTTGAATGCTTGGCCCGTAGGGGGTGGCACTGTTAGGAGGTGTGGCCTTGTCGGAGTAGATATGGCTTTTCTAGAGAAAGTGTGTCACTTGTGGGTAGGGCTTGAAGTCTCAGAAGCTCAAGTCAGTTGTCTCCTATGGGTCAACACCTCTTGGCGCCTTCTCCAGCCCCCTGTCTGCCTGTGTGCTGTCATGCTTCCTGCTGTGATGATAACGGACTAGACTTCTGAAACCATAAGCCAGCCCCGATCGAGTGTTTTCCATTATGAATTGCCATGGTCACAGTGTCTTTTCAGAGCAATGAAACCCCAAGACATCGTCACAATACCCCTGTAACATCAGGGTGCTAGATACAGGTGAATCTTTCAACTTCCCCCCATCACACACCTGGTTTCACGTTATAGAGCAATGTTTCAAAGGCCACAAATATCTTGTTTATCAACAGCTTATTGACCTTACTGCTTCATATTTTTAAAAATCCAATTTGGGAGCATAGTGTCCTGCACAAGACTGACTTTTTGAGCTTGTTTATGTGGGTAGAGTGTGAGGGAGGAAGCCTTTCTTTGTGACAAGATAGAGGATGTTTCTGAGTCAATGTTTGGCATAAACAGTGGTATGAGATCATCTTTCTTCTATAAACATATTTTCAAAATACATTCTCATGTCTAGTTATGAGAAACATTGTGCACCCATTTAGGATCTTTAAGAATGTGATTGGCGGGAACTTCTTTCCTCCAACTTAAATAAATAATGTCTAAAAAAGCCAGGTGTTGCAGCACGTGCCCACAGTCATGTTAGTTCTGGGGCGGGGGAGGGGCTAAGTCGGTAAACTTTGGAGCTTGAGGCCAGCCTGGGCTACATATAAGTTATTAGTTGCATTTCTATTGCTGCGATAAAATGCCATAACCAGCACAACTTTCAAAAGAAGTAATTTATTTGGATTCAGGGTTCCAGAGATGTAAGAGCCCATGATGTCAAAGAAAGGCACAGGAGCAGGAGCGAGATGCTGACGGCTTCAATCTTGAACTGCAAGCATGAAGCAGAAAGCAAACTAGAAATGATGGCCCCTAGTGACACACTTCCTCCACATCTCTTAAAACTACCCAAACAGCACCACCGTTTCCAAACCAAGTCTTTCATAGTGCTTTCAACTGTGAGGGATGTTTATCCTTCGAACCATCACTGTGAGCCTCTGTCTCAGGCAACAAAACAAGCAAAGTAAAATAAATGAAAGAAAACAAAAACAAACAAACAACAAAAAAAGAGGAGCTACTAGGTCTTCAGCCAATATCTGTAGCAAGAATTACTGATGAGAAGCTTAACAACTGAGGTCAGGGACAAGGCAAAGATGTCACCTTCCACTACCCTTTAAAACATCATACTGGAAGCCTTAATTAATGCAACAATATTAGAAAAAGGAAGTAAAAAGCATATATACAGGGGAGTTAGAAAGAAAACTGCTTGTGTTTACAGATGACTTGACTATTTATATAGGAAATTTATATCAACAAAAAGTTCTGGGAACTAAAGCAGTTATAACAGAGTTGAAGGATTTAAGGTAACAACATATGTGAGTCAATCATTTTCTAACATGCCAACAAGGGGATCTGAAATTAACCAGGCAAGTGTTTTTGGTGGTTCATGCCTGTAATCATAGCACAGGGGAAGTGGAAGCAAAGGTCCAGGGGTTCAAGGCTAGCCTCAGCTATATAGTAAGTTTAAGACTAGCCTGGGCTACATGAATTTTGTTTTGGAAAAAAAAAAAACACCAAAAAGCTGATAAGCTGGGTGTGGCACCACACACCTTTAATCCCAGTATTCAAGGAGGCAGAGGCAGGCAGATCACTGTGAGTTTGAGGCCAACCTCGTCTACAAAGTGAGTCTAGGACATCCAAGGCTATGCAGAGAAGCCTGGTCTTCAAAACCAAAACTAAACAAAACAAAAACCCCAAACCAAAAACCAAAAATCAAACCAAACCAAAACCAAAACCAAAAGCCAATCAAACAAACAAACAAAACACACCAAGCGCGCCCCCCCACAAAAAAAAACACCACCAAACTTTAGGGTCAATTTACTGATGAAATAATTTGATGTCAAGCAGCACTGGTGGTGGTGGGCGGGTGCACATGGGCAGTTATGAGAAAAGGCTACATGAGGCCTATCCTGGGAATTTCCAGTATTCCAATTGGAAATGGAATAAAGTCTAATTTGACATTCAACATTTAGTTCTTACACCAAGGAGAAATGTAGAAATGTATCGTGGTCACTGAGATAGAGGAAAATAACCAAGCCATATGAAATCATAAACGCTGATCTAACATGAGGGTCATAAATAATTTACTTAAAGTATGGAAGTTCATCCTGGACCTAGAGGGTGTATAGGAGTTACATACTTGAAGGGAAGTCCTTGAAAGATGACCCTAGCATGACTCTTCAATATGTCCAACCAAGCAGTCATGAGTCAGCAGAATACTTCAGGGACACTGTGCTGCTGGAAGCAGGTTGGTGCGATGGAGGGTGGGCAAGTGAAATGCAAGCTAGTACACATTGTGGCTGGAGAGAGAGAGAGAGAAGCCTATCTCGACACCTTGGCAGTGTTGAATGTGCCTCAGCAGTGTCTTGATACAAAGCATGACAAAACAGCATAGTTTTAAGTGAGGACATCTTAAGAGCAGGCATATGCTTTCAATAATGTTACCATGGACTGGGTTTTTAGAAAGAAGGTTCCCAGATGGAGAATGTGTATGGGAGGTTTACTAAGACTTGAGAGTCTTGAGAACTTGAGGTGAGCACACATGAGAAAGGGCAGGCGAATGAGGGGTCAGAATTGAGGGGAGGCTGGAGCTGAGCTAAGGGATGGTCATAAGGGAAGCTCAGCTTACCGCATAATGAGCTACGGAATCAGAATAGCCTGTAAAAATAGTCCTGAGGCTGAAGAAAGGTGCTGATCTCTGTGTCTACCAGGCATTGAGTAGGACTTGGCCTGTAAGAAAGGTCTGCCCATGGAGAGGCGTTGAAGCTCTGTGGCAGAGGGAGAAGGTAAGAGAGCGTGTCTGCGACAGTGCTTCCAGAAACCATAGCAGCGAACACTTCACTTTTGAGGAGAAATCTGCACAGTGCATACAACACCCACCACAGACACTGACGTCATAGATCTACCCTGGCCTGTCTCCTGCCTGACCAATTGTTTATCTGTGGCCACTAAATTCTCATGAAACATTTACTTATTGGCTGCCCTTCTCCCACCCCCAATTTAAACTTGTTTCTCCTTCAGGGTATGGGCCATAGCATAGGCCAACTGTGGGAATGCATACCATGGAACTCAGCCATGGCCACTGGATAACTGCATGGTGACTGATGCTTTAGAATTCTGATGGAAAGGTCCCAAGGAGTGTTTGCAAATCCCAGGATAACACAGAGCCACAGGCTAAGGAAGGAGCTGCTTGCAATTACTTACTGGATGATGGATGGGCAATGAACTTTGCAGCAATTTTCCATTAGCTGACAGCCTTTTACAGCATGCTTTTCCTGGAAAACAGAATACATCTTTGTAGTGGTACCCTGGCTGAGTCTCCCAGGCCCTTCATTGCTATTTTCTCAGTCTCTCCCCTTACACTCATCCTCCAGTTCCACTATATGGTGCAGGAGAGATGCCCACAAGAGCCATAAATACAGTACCAGAAAAGTAAGACTCTCCTGATGGCTGTATCAAGTCAGTAGATACAACAATGTATGGGGACAGAGGACACAGGACAGGAATTGAACACTGGATAAGCGGTTCAGGAAACCATATGTTTTCAAGGGCTGGTAGAGTGAGTCCACGCCACACCCTATCACATTGATTCATTGTTAAATAATTGGAAATCCTGTGATAGTCACTTATTCTTGTCTCTTAGGCTGAGAACTTTGCCTCTCTCAGACTCATTCTGAAAGTAGCATGTATCCAGCAAACAACTCATCAACAAACTAAGACGTAGGGGCTGGAGAGCTGTTCGGGTTGATCTGGAGGTACTATGTGTTCAAGTGTTGGTTGCTTGCATCCCAGGATCCTTCTTGTCCTAGGAGCAGATTCTCATGTATTCAGGATGTAATCACCATTGGTGTGAACCTTGCCTTGCAAGTTGTCCCTGATTGGATAACAAAAGTTGCTGACAGCCTATACTTGGGCAGAGAGAGAGAAATGGAAGGTGGGTCTTCCTGGGAGAGAGAAAATAACTTTTGGAAGAAGAAAGAGGAAAGACCCTTTTCACCAGGAGACATGGGAGGAGACAGGCATGAGTACAGGCCTGGAAAGTATACCTAGACACTTGGCTGGATGGGGCTAGGCACACAGGTTAACTTAGTGAGCTAGTTGGGAGTCTGCCCAGCTAAGGCCTAAGCTTTGAAATGTTAAAAGGTCTTGGTGCCTTTATTTATTTATTTTTTTTGTCTGAAAAGACTTCAGGATTTATACAGCAGGAGAGAGAATGCTGTGGATAAAAGCACTCGCTGTACAAGAAGGAAGACCCAACTTCAGACCCCCAACACACTTATATAAAGTGAGGCACGGCTGTGCGTGCACCTGCAACACTGTGGTTGTAAGGAGTGGGGAATAGGAGAGTTGTTGGAGCTTGATGATGACCAGCTGAGCTCCAGGGTCAGTGAGAGGCTCTATATCAAAGGAATGAGGTGGAGAGTGACAGAGCAGGACACCCAGCGTCCTCCTGTGGCTTCTCCGTGAAGACACACATGGGTATGTGCACCCCTCTACACATGAATGTGCAAACACACACACACACACAGAGAGAGAGAGAGAGAGAGAGAGAGAGAGAGAGAGAAGTCAACTCCAAAGAGGCTTTTTAGATGGATAGTATGGGGAATATGTAGGGAGGAGACAGCAGTAGGACAGGTGGTGTCCACTCCTATGCCCAGAGCTTTCACTATTTTCACATCTGTAATCACTGCACTCTCCTCCCGCTACCTTCCCTGGCAGCAGGTAGGCAGCCTGTACGATGAGCCAGCCTTATAGAACAGGATTTAATAGTCCTGAGAAAAGTTTTCAGTTAGTGATGGGTGGGGATGGTGATTTAAAATTCAGGTTGTCTGTCTCTTGTGAGTATTACTGTGGAGCATGTTTTGAACTGTTTAATCCCAGGACCCAATGAGACTAAGCAACAAAAGCTTTCTTCATCTCTATCTTCTAGGATCTTGAATTTCCATTCCTATAGAAGCATCCTAGAGTTCTTCCCTGTATGCTGTACCATAGCCTGCCTGTGGAGATCAGGCCAAGACCCCTCAGTGCCCTTATATGGATTAGAAACAGTGACTTTACCCCATCTCTACAGAAACCATCTGTGTCCCACCCACCTCCCATCTGCAGACAGAGGCTGCTTCTGGTGCTACTTTCCAGTTTCCCAAAGTGTGTGTTATTCAGCCTTTACACTGTTGTAACAGATACTTGAAAGCTGATTCAACGGCACACTACAGTGGGAAAAGTTTAGAGGTTTAGTGTACTGATGCGGATGATTCTTCCTCCCACAAGGCAGATAGTCATGGGACATTAGGTGTCAACAAAGACCACCCCGATGGAAAGTTTTATCAGCACCAGAGTGACAGCTAGATGCTCTGTGGCCTTTCCTTATGGATGAGGGTTAAAGAAGTGCTACATTTCTAAGTCTCACACTGTGGCTGTGAATTTTACTCCAAATCAGACTTTTGTGTGTTATAGAAGCTAACACATACAAATACATACACACACACACACACACACACACACAGAGAGAGAGAGAGAGAGAGAGCGAGAGAGAGAGAGAGAGAGAGAGAGAGAGAGACAGACAGACAGACAGACAGACAGACAGACAGACAGACAGACACAGAAAGACAGAGAGACAAAGGAGAGGGAGAGACACAGAGAGACAGAGGGAGGGTGTGAGGAGTGATGGATGGAGGGAGGGAGGAAGGAGAGAAGGAGAGAGAGTGAAGTCACAATTTAGATAGGTAGGAAAGTAGGGGAAATCTGGGAGGAGCTAGAAATACAATATATGAACATTTCTTTAAATAATAAAAAAAAATAGTAACCCCGCTTTATCAAGCATTCAGTAAACTTATTTCAATCTTCCACTAATAAGAGGAATTAACAGCTGGGTGTGAGTGGTGGTACACACCTTTAACCCCAGCACTGGGAGGCAAAGGCAGGCGGATCTCTGAGTTTGAGAAAGGTTCAGGACAGCCAGAGCTACAGAGAAAGCCTGTCTCAACACTCTCCTAAATAAAAGAGGAATTAAAATGGGATCTCAAGTTTACAAGGTGGAATTGATTATGACAGTTTACAGCAGACAAGAGGTGTGGTTGGGCTTAAGAACAATGTCTCAGTCACCTATTCTGGATGTGCCTACTGGAAGAGTCACAGATTGGCCTGACTGATGCCAAACACAGCTGCTTCGTTTTGCCTTTAAGATTTTTTCACTCGCTGTGCATGAAGAGGTGGGTCAGCAGCTAGGAGCACTTGCTGCTCTCGCAGAGGACCCAAGTTAATGTCCCAGGAAGCACACAGCAGCTCAAAACCATCTATAGCTCCAGTTGCTGGGCATCTGATGCCCTCCCCTGGCTTCCCAAGGCACCAGGCACGCCCTTGTTGCACATACTTGTCTGCAGGCAAAATATCCATGTACGTTAAATAAAATTATCTCCCACAGGAGATACCGTCCTACTGTTATGTTAATTTTCAGTAAATAACGGAATAAAAGGAAGCTGAACAAAGTTATTAGTCTCTGCAGCTCAAACATACAAGTTGATTTGTGAAAGAATAAAGAAAAACACGCAATTTTAGCGAGAAGTAAAAGCAGGAGTCTGTACTTGCAAAAAGCCGCCATCTCACAAGGCTGGAGGAGGTGAAGATGGAAAGGTAATTTTACAGGGCTGGACACCCCCTTATGATTTGTGTCCTAGAACCATCCACTCGACCACAGCACTCTGTTCTTTCTCAGTGAATCCAGCACCGTCTGTCCCTCTGGTGAGTATAATTTTCTTTTTCCTTTGTTAGGATTGAAGACTTCAAAGAAACCTCATGAAGTTAAAAGGTTCTCCTTGCTCCCGAGCAGAGAGAACCGTGGGGAGGAAGTCGCCCACATTTCAGCTTGCATGAGAGCCATGCCAGCTCTCGGAATTAGTGGCACTGTGAAGCCCGCCAGCCAGCCAGCCACAGAAAGAAAACCAAGAATTTCAGTGGTTTCTGCTATCGTCCAAATTGCCCAAGCTACACATTCTGCAAACCTTAACCAGCCCAAGAGCTGACAATGGCTTCTAGAAGACTCGAAGGCAAAACATACCAATCAGTACCTTACAAATGGCGTTTACATAGATTAGCTTCAGACTCGTTGTCCGTGTTGCTTAACAGCACTAAACAAGAAAGGCTTTTCATCCAACGCACAGAAGGCTGAGGCTGACACGGGGTGGGGGTGGGGGTGGGGGTGAGGGGACTCTCACAGCAGTCAGGCTCCCCTTTAGGAAAAGACAAATCCCTTTCTCCACACGCTGAGTGCCAACACCTCAGTATCAGCCAGTCCTGGTTGCAACTTCCAGCCTAGGGAACCAAGACCATTCTCTAACTCTGAACGCTAGAGATATGGCATTTCTTAAAGAAACAAGCGTGGACCTTTTACTTGGCTTCCCTAAGAGAGAAAAATTGATTCTTTGACTACCACACCCTCCACAGAGTGAGTGATGAGCATTCTCTTAGAGATGTCACATACTCTACCTGACCTATTGGTGGGAAACATAAGGTATCACAGTACGGCTTCCCAGGTTGTGGCTCATTCCTTGTAGTGGAGAGGGAGTGGGAAACTGTGCTCTAAGAATCAGCAGGACTTTGTACAGAAGACTTGCCCCGCCCTCAAGCAGCTAGACATTTAATTATTTTTCCTCCTCTGTCTGTTGTGAGTTTACCTCTGGGGCTTGGCCCTGCTTTCCCTGTGGGCAAACCACATATCCCCCTGGTTCCATCCTCCACACAGTAAGACAAGACTCCAGACAAGAGCCACACACGATAAACTGGGAAATTAATTTTTCTGAGAAAATGCAACGAAAGTATGCCCCTTTATCATTGGAATGCCTTTAAAAGCCAAATAAGCAATTTATAAAAGCTAGAATCTATTCCTGGAAGGGCCAGCCTTTTATTTTGTTTTGCTTTAATAGTCTGTGCAGAGGGAAGCCGTCCTCACTCTGTTACCCGGGGCAACATGGCAGATCTCTATGTCCGAATGCTCACCATCTCTTCTAAGCATTCATGAGATGAGGGGAAATGCCCTGGCCACAACAACCTCCAGCCCATTATTTGTTTACCCACTTACCAACACACAGCCATAGGAAGGCAGGAGGGAGGACAAAAAATCCATTCCTTGTTATGAATTACCCAGAAATGGAAAATTCTGCCTTGTAAATATGGAGATGTTGGATGCTACCTTCCATCACAGTTTTTTTTTCCCCCCGGTCCATGTCAGTGTTTCACATGTAAGAGGATGGCACCTGCAGTCTGCTTCATAGAAGAGCGAAGGACCTGGGAGAGATTTGCAGCACCTGTGGGATAACTAAATGCACCAACAGCCCTGAAATATCTAAACACACACACTTGCAGTCCACCCTGCCCTCCTAGGAGCCTGCTGACTGGCAGCGGGACTGGCCTTTGGATCTGGAAGACACAGAGTCAGCTGAAGTGCACTCCCTCTCTCCAGTACAAACTGTCCCACCCCACTGTTCACTCCCCACATTGAGCCGCTCTCCTTCTGACTCCTGCCTCATTTTCAACCTGTCCTTTCGTTCCACCTCCCCATTGCGCCCTTTATTCTATCCCACTCCTCCCTCCCTGGCTCAGGAAAAGAGGGGTACTATCAGTCTATCCGGGGAGCAGAGATGATGCTTAGGGGCCAGTGAGATCCTCTTTTTCGTGTCTGCAGGTCTTAGAGGGGAGGTCACACTGAACACGTCAGCTGGGACAATGTCACAAACTTGGTCAACGCTAACCAAAGCAGCATAGACTTCTCTAGGGCAATTAGCACACACACCGTTCGAAAACACCCCGATGCGAGAGTTAGACAGCCTGGCGGTGTCTCTAAGTCAGCCTCCGAGGGATTAGCGATAAGAACAAAGTGATATGAGATGGTGTAGAAGAGCTGCCCATAGCAGTGCTAGGAGAGGCACACAGAAAAGTGCCCAGGCCATAAAGAAATATCTGGAGTAGCCTTGGGTGGCCAGATGCCACTGGAGGAAGCCTCCTTGGATCTTCATGTGAAAGCGCATGGCCAGAGCTATGTAGCTCAACACAAAACCGTGGATTGGGTGGAAAGAGTAGTTTGGGCCCCGCTAGCAACAGCTAATGCACCCGTCATCTCCCCAGCATCTTATTAACCACACACCCTAGCTTCTTGTGCTCCAGCAATGGGCACTCCCACACTTAGTTAATGTCTCATATTAATTAATCACTGCGTTTTGGAGTGTTTTCCTGAAGCGTTTGTGGGATTTATATTTACACACACACAAATGAGACACCTGTAAATTAGAGCCAGAGGGACTGCTACTAAGCCCTGAGCCATGCTTTATGAGCCATGGTACCAAAGGGAAGAGACACACTACCCTCTGCGCTAGCTTCTCCTTCATAAATGGAAGAAATGACCTCTGTGGTTAAATTATGTATATAAAACTGACATTGTCATTTTTTTTAAAAAAAAATGAAGCAGCCCTGCATAATACAATGAGCATTAACAGTGAAAAGCTCTCAGTCAGAGTTTCTTGCACAATGTGTAACCTAGGCAACAGTACATCACCTCTCTAATAAATGCAAGCCATAACCCTAGAGGATTAGTGGAATATGTGGGAGAGCACTTTGGAAACTGTAGTGTAAACAAATATGGGTGTGTCTACACACAGCTACATACTCCCACCAAGAATGCGATGCTTAAAGCAAAAATGACCTTCTGCCAGTAGAGAAGAACACATATCTGGGAGGGGGTGGGCACTGGGTAATATCCATCGTGTGATTCATGAAGTTACTTTTTTTTTTTTTAAATTTCACCGTAGGTAGGCATGTACAATTGAAGGCATTTTAGATAAATATTGTTTTCAGCACTAAACTCCCATTTGGATGAGACCAGTGGGTGTTTAAAGTCTCGTTTTTTCCCAGTACTATGCATTTCTTTCAGAATCTATGTGGCGCCTGTCAAACAAAGTGCACTTGACATCTAGGTTTATAAAAGAGAAGCTAATGTATTACCATTCTGTATTATTTCTACGCACGCGCGCACACGTCCCCCTCCCTAGATAAAGAGCCTCAGGCAATCAATGTCTACAGAAGGAGGAAGATTCCCCCCCCCCCCAGTGATGAGCTCTGTGGTGGTTTGAATAGGCATGGCCCCCATAGACGCACGTGGTTGAATGCTTGGCCCACAAGGAGTGGCACTACTAGGAGGCGTGGCCTTGTTGGAGGAGGTGTGGTTTTGTTGGAGGAAGTGTGGCCTTGTTGGAGGAAGTATGGCCTTGTTGGAGGAAGTGTGTCACTGTAGAGGACGGGCTTTGGGGTCTCCTATGCTCAAGCTACGCCCAGTGTGACACACAGTCTCCTGCTGCCTGGAACCAAGATTTAGAATTGTCGGCTCCTCCAGCGTCAAGGCTGCCATGGTTCCCGTAATGATGATAGTGGAATCTGAAACACCTGAAACTGTAAGCTAGCCCCGGTTACATGTTTTCCTTCATAAAGGTTGCCTTGGTCATGTCGGCTCTTCACAGCAACAAAGCCCAAACTAAGACAAGCTCCCTGACACGTTATCCAATTCCAAGTGGTAAGCTCTAAACATATGAACATATGAAACACACTGAATAGACTAAGTAGGTCACGCATGTGCCTGTGTGCATGTGTTTCAATAATAATTATAGAACTAATGAACTTGAGAGGGAATGATAGATACGATAAAAGTTGGAAAGGGTATAGAGAAGGGGTGGAAATAATGTAAATAAAGTACTCACTAGTATACAATTCTAAAAAATAATCTGGGTATGGTGGTGCACACCTGTAATCCCAGCACTCTCAGAGGCTAAGAACAGGACAGCCAAGGCTACACAGAGAAAGGCTATCTCCAAAACCAAAACAAAAAACAAAAAAAAAAAAACAACCAAATTTAGAAAAGCACACACATTCTATGCTGGTAGAATCTCACAATCACTTCTTCTGTCTTCGGTCATCGGGCTACGGTTCAGCACCAGAGATGTAACAGAACAAGTTCTTCATGATCAACAGAGCCACGATTGCATGTGCCTTTATGTGCAGTGGTAGGAAAACAAATGACTGGGCCTTAGCTGATGTTGCATGGCATGTGTAGAACTTTGCAAGCACAACATCTGGGCTTTGATGTGGGGAAAGTGGGTATTTAGTCCTATGATGCAGAAATGAAGAAAATTCTAGAATAAGTCAATGTCAAGTATTTCCTTTACCTGTCCCTTACTCCTAAGAAGATGTCCAAGGAGATGCAGAAACCCTTGACATGTATGCTACTAACAACAGGGCACTAAAACACGAGAGGCAAAAACGGATAGGAAAATTAAAAGAGAAATAGATCCAGTATCATAAGTAGAGACTCATCCAAAAGGCATGCACAGATCCAGAGGACAGAAAAGAAGAAAACCTTATCAGTTAATCTCTGGCCTTCTTGCAGTGACAGATGGAAGAACACAGGCGTTTGGTGGGGGTTCCTTACAGTTTATCTCCGCAGCAATGTTTAAGCCTTAAGACAGTGAGGAGGAAAGGACCTCGTTACAAAAGGCCTGTCTATGGAAAGACCACAGAAGACACCACATCAGCAGTGAACTAGACAAAGGTTCTCATTTTCATCTTTTTTTTTGTCCAGCACGATACCGGAAACATTAGCTGGCATAGCCAGATGAGAAATAGAAACAGGAGAAAGCCAAACCAACATCGATGCAAAGATTAGGAAAACAAGTTAGAGCTAACTACAGACACTTATTATGGCCTGGACTGCATTTCTAAAAGTTCCTATTTTGGGGCCATGAATATTCAATAACTCAAAATGTGACCTATTTAGATAGAAGTAATTTAGTTGAATTAAGACACTGTAGCGTGTCTTAATCCAATATTACTAGTGTCTTAGTTAGGACTTTTATTGTTGTGAAGAGGCACCATGACCAAGGCAACTCTTACAAAGGAAAACATTTAATTGAGGCTGGCTTACAGTTTCAGAGGTTCAGTCCATCATTGTCACGGAGGGAAGCAAGCTGGCATGCAGGCAGACAGGGTGCTGGAAAGGGAGCTGAGAGCATTACATCTGGATTGGTGGGCAGTACCCAGAGAATGTCATACTGGCCTTGGATTGACCATCTGAGTCCTCAAAGCCAGCCCCCAGTATCACACTTCCTCCAACAAAGCCACACCTCCTAACAGTGCTGCTCCCTATGAGCCTATGGGGGCCAATTTGAATCAAACCACCACATTCCACTCCCTGGCCGCCATAGGCTGCTAGCTTTATTATAATGCAAAATTCGCAGTCAGTTTAACTTCAAAAGTACCCATCAAAAATGTTTAGAAGTTCAAAGTCTCTTATGAGATTCATGCAGTCTCTTAACCGTAATCCCCTCTAAAGTAAAAATGAAAAACCGGATCACATACTTCCAACATGCAGTGGCACAGGATACACATTACTATTCCAAAAGGGAGAAAGGTGAGACCAGCGAGGAAATACTGGGAAAGCAAGACTGAAAACCAGCTGGGCAAACTCCAGGCTCTGCGCTCTTGGGATCTCCAACTCCTTTCAGCTTCCTTGACTGCAACATCCTTTTCTCTCTGGAGCTAGTTACACTCCAATTTAGCAGCTCTTCTCAGCATGGCTTTGGCACCTCCAAAATCTTGGGGTCTCCAAGGCGATCCAGGCTTCACCTTCACAGCTTCACACAGTGACCTCTCTGGGCCTCCATACAGGGACACCCTTGACACGCTTCTGGCCTCAGAGGCTTTTCTTAGTTGAGGAGGGAGATTCCCTAACCCTTCTCTTGTATCCTTTACCCTAAAGCCAAAACCACGTGGCTGAA
Organism: Acomys percivali; assembly: GCA_907169655.1. Classification (NCBI taxonomy): domain Eukaryota; kingdom Metazoa; phylum Chordata; class Mammalia; order Rodentia; family Muridae; genus Acomys; species Acomys percivali. The sequence goes on along the minus strand of OU015742.1, from coordinate 1,729,919 downwards.
GTTGCCAAGTTCTGCTGCTTGCTGGGGTTTGAACATGGCCCCTTGTTCAAATACATTTTAACCACCTTTCTGTTTTTGATGTTTTCCTTCATTGCCTAAGCTTGACTGTCCTGGAACTCACTCTGTAGATCAAGTTGGCCTCAGACTTCACCTGTCTCTGCCTCGAAGTACTGGATTAAAGAAAGGTTTACACCACCACACCTGGCCTTAAGTTTTTCTTTAATTCCTTTTCACGTGTTGGAATCTTAGTTGGGTGGATCTTACACAACCACGCCCTTTGTTCCACATAACATCATGCTTTTCTATAATCTCTTTAGCTCCTTAAACACAGGATTTAGCTCCATTTCACTTCCTGGTATTCCTTTTCTCCTCAAATTTTACATTTAAAAATTTTCTTTGCTCAGCTTGCTCCTTTTTATTATAAACCTTCTTAAGAATGAACACTAACAACCACAGGACAGAGTCAACACTGGGCTGTTTTGAGATTTCCTCATATGGGACAATGACAAAAAAGCAGCCACTTTCTTAGGCAAACTATCACAAGGATGGTCTCTCAACCACATACAAATATTCTTCTCATCTGAAACCTCTTATGCTGGGCCCTCACAATTTAAATCACCCTCAACATGATCCCATCAGTATGCCCTATTAAGCCCCATTTAAAGCATTAAACTGCTTGTCTAATCCAAAGATCCAAACAAAACATGATCCAATCTACCATAGAAATACCAACTTCCATCTTGGGGTACTCCAACAAGGATACACCTTCTAATAGTGCCACTCCCTATAAGCCTAGAAGGGCTCTTTTCATTCAGACCCCCACAACCAGCATTATTCTAAGAACGATTATGACACAGACACATTGATGGGAGATGACCCAAAGACATGGGGATGGCAGCCATCTTCATGCCAAGGGATACAGGAGAAGTCAACATAGCAGATGGTCCTTGCTTGGACTTGTAGGCTGCAGAATTGGGAGGAAGTCAATTTATTATTTATACCTCCTAATCTGGTATTTTGATTTTCCAGAAAAGTAGGGTGAGTTGTGGGCATAAAGGGTATGCTTCTGTTGTAATAAATATTTTTAAAATTTGAAAGAAAAAAAAAAAAAAAAAAAGAACCTAAAACCAGAAAGAAAGAACTAAAATTCTACATGTTTTTAGATAATATGGCTTTATATGGAAAAAATTCTAAAGACTGCTCCAGAAATATTATAACTAGCAGATGCAGTTTCAGTGAAGTTTCACAACACATGATCTATATACAAAATTTCAAGTGTTTCAGTGTGCTAATGTTAAGCTGCTCAAAGAGGAAACCAAGAAAACAATCCCATTTACAGTTGCATAGAACCCCTTGGGAATAAAGTTAATCAAGGAAATCAAATACAAATATCGAATTCTAAAACATTGAATAAGACATTAAAAAAACTAAATATATTCTGTGTTCATGAATTGGAAGAGTTAATATTCACAAAATGCCCATAAACCTGGTTGTAAGCTAAATGTAATCTATATGGAATTTTTGATGAGATTTTTTTACAGAAATCAAAAGAAATCCTAAAATTTGTATAAGACCACAAAAACCTTCAAATAGCCAAGGAATCTGGAGAAAAAAAACCCTCATCAAACTTTGTGATTTCAAACTCCATAATAGAGACATAGGTATCATCAGTACAGTTTAGGATTTGCACGAAATGGGTACAATAGCCAAATCAATCAAAGGAATAATTGCAAATGAATTCATGCATATAGGCTGACCTAGTTTTTGACAAATGTGTCAGGAACATTCAACAGGAAGTGATGCTGGGACAGCTGAATATTCACTTGCAGAATGATGGAAGTGGATCATTGTCTCATGGAAAATGTAAGAGTCAACTAAAACCCAATCAGTGTGTTAAACCTTAAAAAACTATAAAGTACCTAACAAAACAGAAGGAAAATCTTCTGTCCACACATTGGTTTGGGCAATGACTTTTAGCTCATAATTAAAAGATTTATGGAGAAAAAAACAAGCAAGTAGAGCTATGTCAGTTTCTATACAACAAAGAAAAATACCAGGGAAATGAAAAATAAACCTACAGATTGGGAAACACATTTGCAAAGCATATTAAACAAGGGGATTGTGTCTGAAATATATGAAGAATTCATACAACTGAATAGCAAATGCACACACACACACACACACACACACACACACACACACACACACACAATTGAAAAATAGTCAAAGAACTCTGCATAGACTTTTTCCCCCTAGAGGAGGGTATAAATGGCTAATGAGACTTTTAAAAAGATGCTTAATGTAATCATTCAGGAAATACAAATCAAAACCTCAAGAAGATGCCACATCACACTTCCTAGGAGCGTTCTTATCACCACAGAGAGGGGACGCCCACACTTCAGTAGGAATGGAACACAGTCCAGCCATTACGGAAACAAGTGCGGTGATTCCTCAGAAAACTAAACACAGAACTCTCTCACATAATCCAGAAAACCCATATCTGGTTATGCACTAAAGGAAACAAAATCAGTATGACAGGAATGAGTCCATTCTTACATTCATTAAGGCATGGTTTCCAGAGGCCAAGACACAGGAGCCAGCCATGTGTCCACCAACAAAGCATGTGTAAAGGCAGTGTGGTATAGATGTGTGCACATGTGCATGCGCAAGAGGTATCAGCAAGCTTTTTTTTTAAAATGGAAATTGTGTCCCTTAGGGCACCATGAATGAGCCTGGAGGACATTATGTAGGTAAAACAAATGAAACCAAGAAAGATTGATTATGTGTGTTCTCCCTCATATGCGGAACCTTGAAAAGAGTAGAACTGTTTACAATAGAGACTAGAATAGTAGATACCAGGAGTTAAGGATGGAGAAAATTAAGAGATACTGGCCAAAGGATATAAGATGGATAAATATTGGAGACCTAATTACAGTACGGTGACTACAATGAATAATTTCCCATTTTCTTTTTCTTTTTTTAATTAATTATTTTTTTCACATATACATTTACATTACTACACACATATAAAATAAACTATATACAAGAAGAAGAACCGCAGAACAATCAGGAATTACATTCATGTTACATTCATAGTTTTTTGGCTGTTTGTATTTGGCAACCTTGAAGAAAATGTTTTCTTATTTCAGTGAGTCTAAAATTCTGAATGTAACTCAATATCTACCATATCTCATCTCTATCAACTTAAAACATCTGTCTAGACCCAAAAGCATCCTAACCCTCAGACAACCAAGTTTAGTTGTGAAATTAAATTATTTGGTCTTCAACCCCTTCAGGGACTTGAGAAGTAGCAAAATCAATCTCCTGAGTAAACAGGAAGTGCAGGTTAGCAGCTTCCATATTTAAAAAAACAAAAATGGCAGAGACTGTTTGCTGCCTGGAGAATCATCCATAACTGTTTAAAACATTGGAGCATGATCTTCGGCCTTCTAGCCCAGGATATCTGACTGACATATTTGTGAGGCAGGAACTATTGAGGACATGCTTTCCCTGTCTTGGCAGAGTTCGGCTGTTGACTCTGTCTGCATCCGTATAGACAGATAAGCTAAAATACTTAGATAAGGTCTTCAAAAACCTCAGAGTCCTACAGAACATGGTATTTAAAGATGTTTAAATTGTTTTAAAGACTCTTTGACAATAATATAGTTTGACTCCTGGCAGCACCCAGCCTACCTCAGGGATGATGATGACCATCAGTCAATTTCCTTATGGAGATGGCTTCAAATGTGGCAAACAAGCCGCTGGGCAAAATGTCTTCATTTCTACCACTGAAAGAATTCTGCCTAATTGTCCATTTTCTAATAAGATAGATTTGAAGTGTCCTCAGCTCCTTCCCTTCCAAGCTCCTCCCCCCTCAGTTGGGCTATGTGAAGTCTGTTGGCCATGAATGCATTAGCTCCCCCAACAAATCACCTTGCAATGCAGATCATAAATCTGTATACTTCAAATGTATCACATTTTTACCTGACAATCATACCATGGTAAAGCTGGAGGATGTGCATGAAAACAGAAAGAAAAGATTAAACTTCACCCCAAGGATAGGGATTAGCTTGGACCCATTCCAACCTTGCGGCCTACAGATCTGTTAAGTGACAGTGCTGTGACCCTTATGTCTTCATAGTTTAATAATCTTAACAAGGTTTGGGGTGTGAGGAATTTCACAACATCCATCTGTGGCCTCAGACTCTCACTCACCTGTATGCCACTCTCAGAGGCATACTGGGGGATATTAGAATAAGAATTTGTTATAGCTGAGAGTGATAAGGTCATTTCAGTGCCACTCAGATTCCCATTAAATAGGAATAGGGGTCTAAGTAGTGAATATCATTAAAATTCATAGCAACAAGGCTTATACCCAAGTGTGGATATCACTGACACACAATAAGAAATACTTACCTATGTGAAAATTTAGGCTTGGTGGGGGGGGGCAATACAGGAGCTATAGCAAGGTGATCACATTTGGGAAATGGTATCATTGAAACTACCCCTGGCGTTGGCTTGTCCATACCATACAGAAACATGAAAATTGTCCAGGTATTTGAATCTTTTACCTTTTTAAGACAGTTATATCTCCCTGTCCTACCTAGCCTCTCATCCACATTTTTTCCTGGGCCCCCACTGTTAGGTCGTGGGTACCATTTCTGACATTCTTACTACTAGCCTAGATGTCATGACCTCCCTAGACTACATGCATCCATCATCACTCAAGAAGAGGGTGCCTGACATTCAAGCAAGTAGCATATCCTTTCAATTATTTTATTATTTTGTTTTCTCATATATGTTTATTATATTACACATGTATAAAACAAACTATATACAGCAGGAAGAACCATGTGACAATCATGATTCTATAAATGTTATATTCATAGTGGTTTGGCAATTTGTATTTGTCACACTTGAAGTAAATGTCTTTCCTGTCTTGTTGAGTCTAAATTTCTGAATGAAATTCAATATCTATCCTATCTCAACTCTAATAACTTAACTTCTTTATCTTGATCTAAAAAGATCTTATCCCATAACCAACTAATTTTGATTGTAAAACTAAACAATCTGGCCTTCACTGCCCCTCAGAGACTTGAGAAGGAATAAAACTTAAATTCCTGAGTGAACCATCAGTGCAGGTTAGCAGCTTCCAAAATGAACAAATTGACTGAGAAAGTTTACTGCCTGAACAGTCAATCACCCAAAACTCTCTATAATGTTGGAGTCTCATCTTTGGCCTTCTGGCCCAATGTCTCTGCCAGACTTATTCACAAGACAAGAACTATTGAGGACTTGCTTACCCTGTCTTGGCAGAGTATGGCTGTGGACTCTGCCTGCATCTAAGCTACCCATTTTTAGGCAGAATTCTGTTTGTGCCAGGAATGAGGATGTTTTGCCCAGTTGCTGGTTTGCCACATTTAAGGCCATCTCCATAAGGAGGCTCTTTGATGCTCATCTTCTTCTTTGAGGTTGCTTGGGTGTTGTCAGGAGTTAAATTGTCTTGTTGTCAAAGAAACTTTAGGATTATTAAAAAAACTCTTTAAATGCCATATTCTGTGGGTCTCTGAGGCTTTGAAGACCTTATTTAACTATTTTATCTCATATATCAATAGAGTCATATCTATCTGTCAGACTTAGGAAATATATTTTTGTGCTAGAATCTGACAAGTATTTGCTATGCCCATGTTTTGTACCAATATATAAATTCTATACCAGTGACTTAGATATAACCTTAATTATGAATAACAATTAAGGCATTGAGTTAAGGAGTAGGTTCAATCATCTAGTTTTTGTTCTATCCTCCCTTAATGTCTCCCTTTATTCTTACCTCCTATCTCATTATCTATGGATGAAAGATAAAGGAAAAGAGAGACATCCCTGAGAGCAGTCTAGTTTTTTCTCTGCTTAAGACCAATTATGACTTATGACTACCTCCCGATGAAAATAAGCATCTGTTTACCAAGAGAACAAACAAAAACCTACAGTCCCCCCCCTTACACACAATGATTTCTTCAGGCTGAATTGGGGTGAATAATATCTTGGAAGGTGCCAAAATTGGAGAAAATAGTTAAGCAAGCCAGGGATTACATTTGTGGTCCAGTTTCTAAATGTTGAGAGAGTCCAGGCTTAATAGGAGATTGAAATGGTGGTCCAAATTGGATCAGAAGCTTTCTACAATGCTGTCCAGGAAGCTCTCCAAATCTGATGTGTAACAGCAACAAAGGCATCTGGGGCTGGAGCAAGGAGGATGCAGGATGTCAGTGTCCAGCATGCTGAGAGGAATGAATCCTGTCGGGTCCGATCCAGCATCAGTGTCCAGTTCTTTTGTTCTGTAAACATAATTTCTCACAAGCATTAAACAGTTCTAACATTATAATTATATGAGGTGTGTGGGATGCACAGAACAATTAAAGCTAGTTTTCTGCTCATTGTATGAGCCGACGTAAGGTGTCTGCAAATCTTCCTTCATGTTGCACTAAGAATGGCCTCTAGTAATAAGTCACAGAGAGTGTGTGGCCAACATGAAACCTCTCGGTGCCAGTCTCAGAGCTATTCCCATGTAGTGGGATTAGGAATATAAATTACTTCCTTGTTCTGCAGTTTTAATTCTTTACATCCCAATTGTAGCCCCCTCCCTCATCTCCTCCCAATCCCATCCTCCCTCTCATTTCCTTTCCTTCCCTCCCCTAGTCCTTAGAAAGGGGAGCCCTCCTCCCCTAACATCTGACCTTAGTTTATCTGGTGTCACGTGTACAACATATGACCTCTTCCTCTGTGGCCTGGCAGGGCCATCCTACACTCTCGGCACTCTGTCCAGTGTCCAGCTTCGAACCACAGTAACTGTCCCTGTCTCCTGCTGGGTGGAGTCTCTCCAAGGATGTCTATGTTGGGTTAAAATCCAAATATAAGTGAGTATATACCATGCATGTCTTTTTGGGGGTCTGGGTTATCTCACTTAGTATGGTCATTTCTAATTCCATCCATTTGCCTGCAAAATTCAAGATTTCCTTGTTTTTAATAGCTGAATAGTATTCCATTGTGCAGATGTACCACAGTTTCTTTATCTATTCTTCAGTTGAAGGACATCTCGGTTGTTTCCAGGTTCTGGCTATTACGAATAAGGCTGCTATGAACATAGTTGCACAAATGTCTTTGTTGCATGGTGGGGCATCTTTTAGGTATATGCCCAGGAGTGGTTTAGCTGGGTCTTGGGGTAGAGCTATTCCCAATTTTCTGAGAAAGCACCATATTCCTTTCCAGAGTTGTTGAACAAGTTTGCACTCCCACCAGCAGTGGAGGAGTGTTTCCCTTTTTGCCACATCCTCGCCAGCATGTGTTATCATTTGAGTTATTGATCTTCGTCATTCAAATAGGTATAAGACAGAATCTCAAGATCATTTTGATTTGCATTTCTCTGATAACTAGGGATGTTGAGAATTTCTTTAAGTGTTTCTCAGCCATTCAATATTCCTTTATTGAGAATTCTCTGTTTAGTTCTGTACTCCATTTTTTTAATTGGATTATTTGGTTTGGTGGTGTTTAATTTCTTGAGTTCTTTATATATTTTAGATATTAGCCCTTTGTCAGATGTAGGGTTGGTAAAGAGTCTTTTGGGAGGACATTTTGTCTTTTGAGATCTCAGTTAATGCAACTTGGGATTTCTAAAAGGAAGGTAAGAATGTATTGGTAACACTTTAAAATTGAGCATGTGCCAATGCTACTTTCAGACACAAAAACATGCACAATTGTCCCTCAGTATCCACTAGGAATTGATTTGGGGACTTTATATAAATACCACCATCTGTGGATTCTCAAGTCCTTTATATAAGACAGGTCTTGTTTGCTTATGACCTACATACGTCTCCCCATGTACTTTAATTGTCTCCAGATGTCTATGTGAATATGCAAATACTTACCTTCTTTTCTTCCTTCCTTCCTTCCTTCTCTCTTTCTCCTCTCCTTTCTCTCTTGCCCATCTACTTGTTGCTGTGTTGTTTTCTTCCTAACTCAAGAGATACCACAGCCACCAGCAGAAACTTGAGAGTGGAAACAAGATTCTGGGCTGACAAAATAAGCCAAGTTGAGGCATGAGCAGAGAGGTCCAGGCTTCTTTCTGTATATGGTTGAAGAAAGTCTCTCAGTGGGAGGCTCTGTGTAGTCTGAGGCCTGCAACTGAGAGGGCTTAGCTATGCCAAAACTAGGAGTAGCCGTCTAGGTAGATAACACTGCATGTGCAGAGGTCCTGTAGTGTGAAACTGTCTACTACTTCAGGAAGTTAATGAAGGCTGTGATGGCTTGGGGCTTGGGCTATAGGCACAGACATGGAGGGACTGAGCTGACATCTTAGGCATCTAGAAGCTGTGGCATCGAGACCTGACTGAGCCTTGCTTACAGGAGCCTGACCAGCCCAGTCAATGGGCTAAAAACCAAAACCAACAAAAACCAAAGCAAGGAAGCAAGCAAACAAACAAGATCCCCTGTGGCTAAAGGGTAGAGGCCCTGAAATAAAACAGGAAGCTCTAAGTCCCACTTCCATGCTTAGTTGGAGGAGGCATTTAATGAGCCTGCCTTGGGCACAAAGGGTCAGTGCTGAAAGATATAGAATTAGCACTGAACAGTTCTCAGTGAGGATTGTGCCTTTGGCCTCTGTGCCATCTGGCTTGTGTCAATACACACCTTGGGCCCATTACACACAGTAAGAGACTGGATGTCCCTGTGGTAGGAACTTATGTCATCCCATGTTGTATTCAATGCTAAATATTCTCTGGTAATCAAAATTAAGTAACTTACTTCACTCCATAGCCTTCTGATTACTGGGAGGAGTGGGGAGGCTATTATTCATGTTTTAAGGAGCCTCTCAATAAACAAAACAAGGTCCAGTCTAGTTGGGAAGCTGCTTTTGTCCTTGTGGTTAGGGGATACTGTAACCCGGAGGAATGAGACACAGTGATGGTGAAGTGTGCGAGCTAATTTTGTAAGCAGAAAGTGTCCTGTCTTTTCCATCCTGACTTCAGACTGAAAATTAGATTTTATGTGCCTCAGCAGAGACCACAGCCATCTGCCTTTTTCTGCCAGAGAGTGATGTACCCTCTCCCAAGTCCTTATTCGAGAGAACTGGCAGGAATATCGTTAGAGCTGTGGTATCAGAACATGGCAAGCAGAATACGTTGGAGGGAAGTCACACCAGTAAAAGGAACATGGTTTCTGCTTGCCTGCATATGCTTCTCCTGTTCCCACAGCAATCCATCAGGGTCAGTTAGAAACCAAAGCCAGGAAGAAACAAAGAACCAATGAACCATTTCAAGTCTGATGTCCTAAGAGTTATAATTGGGGGCAGCTTTCATGGGGCTGTGGGGAGTGGATTTCACAACATGTGCTGGAAACAGATTATTTCTGTCATGTCCACCAAAAAAAAAAATCAGTTGAACAGAACCCTTCCCACAAGTAAAAGACTAGGGAAGGCTGCATGCCCCTAGGACCAGATGGGCTTCTCACAAGATCCATAAGAAACTAGAGTTGAGGGATCAACCAGGGAGCCTGAGCGAAGAGGACAAGAAAGGGGACACATGCTGTGCTGTGTGTAGCTGTGTTCCCGGGACTCTTCAGGAGAGGCTTTACTTCCCAGAGAACAAGTGCCCAATGTGACATATAGGAAAAAGATGTGAGAAATATTCTCCCCAGCAGAAAGAAGGCAAGGCAAGAAAAAAGAGCGAAAGCATCCAGCTTTGGTGGGTAATCTGGGCTGAAAGATCAACCCAGGCAAATAATAACTGCTTTTGCTAGTTTGTTTGTCTTCAGATAAAATTCTGAGACTTATAAAATAGATGTCAAAAATTACATTTTAAGACAAATAGACTCTGCTATTCTTTCCACATGAATAAATCTAAAAGATTTTCCTCAATTTACTACCATGCTTAAAGGAAGCTTCCTACCAAGGAGGCTTGGCTAGAACAGTAGGTAAGTGAGAGATCTAGATCATCGATGAGGGACATTGTTCTAATAATGATTGACAAAAGTCTTCTTCGTTCATTTGTTCACCCATGACTGTTGATTGGGGAACAATTTAACTAGCAGGATTCCCTCGCATCATTTGGTCTTCATAAAGGGTCTAGATTCTACCTTCTTTGGAATAATCTACACATCTAAAAGTTGCTGCTCATAGTTTGAATCTACAATGTCCTCTTGAAGCTCACGATCCTCCACCACCTGGAGGCAATGTCTGGGAAAGCTGCAGAACCAGTAGGAGACGGGGCCTAGTTGGAGGATATCATCCCTGCCACCCTGGTACGAAACCCCCAGGAGCTGTGAGCCCAAACAGGTTCTTCCTCCCTAAAGGGCACTGGGCCCTGGGCATTCAATCATCTGCCAAGGGTCTCATTTATCTATTCTCCCACAACGCCCTCCTCTCTGAAATCAGCTGTGCATCCTCTATAAGGGTGATGCCCATCAGTTATGTCAGCACTAGAGCCTAGGGGCTCCTGCTTGGCACTGACCAAGCAGATGGAGCCAGCCCCTGTACAGCTGCAACTGCTCCAGCAGTTTAGGCTAACTACATCCACTTCTGCCCATCATTCATTTTACCTTTGCCTTTTGCACTCTGGCCTCCAGTCTTGCAGTAGGAACAGCAGCCTTCCTGTGGAAATAGCCTCACGGCCCTACTGTGGTTATAATTATTCTAACCCCTGGGGTTTCTAAGGAAATATACATTCATGCTGAACTGCTGCTTAAGAATGTGGAGCCATGGCCGCTGCTTTCAAACATTGTTACAATAAAGACTCTTCCTGGAAGCCCCATGCTTAGGCCATAGCAAACATCTTTTCCTGAGCAGCCAAGGACCCAGAAGGATGCTGCTGCCAGGACAGGGCCTCCTGAGTCCTTCACTGCTCAGTTTCCTGACGCCCTTGTGGATTCCAGACAACGTGGCTATTGTCTTCCCCTAATCCTACAAAACCCCCAGATGTGAATCGGTCTTGGAAAATGAAATTCTGCCCTGTTTTTGTCTAGTCCTAATAACGGGGCCCTTCCTATGACACTCAGGTAAGGAAAAAACAAGTCAGACAGTCTTTACCTTGGAGAATTGGGAAATAATGAGACTTTAAATAGATCATTGTGGAGCTTGCACTATGGAAAGAAAGTAATTCTATTTTCCCGATTCTGACACACACATACTCATACACCCTTCCCGCCAACATTCCCCATGTTCCTAAATTTGGGATGCATCTCACAGTCAGAGCTTGCTCCCTCCTGTGAAGACAAACCCGAGTTGGTTGTTCATACTCACACCATTGTGTCTGGTTGTTGGAAGGTGCCTTGCATTTTCACTATGAAGTTAACTTCAACTTTGACAGGTCTGGTCACTGCAAGAGGTCACACTAACAGGTGCTACAGTGTTCTCAGACAAGGGTGTGCTCTGTCCTTGTTCCAACTTTTCCATGTTTCTTTTAGAAGAATCCCAGGTATTTCTCAGCCAACCTTGATCTTCCTGGACTGTGGAATCACTGATTACAAAGAGTTCTTATCCTTCAGCCATGATCATCCTTAGCATTTACTTTGAGAGGGAAAAAAAGTCTCTTCCTAACAAACTTCTCCAGTATCTTACTGCCTCCTAATGATTCTATGAGCATATGCAGGGGGAGGTAATCTCCCTCAGGAACAGTCATAGGGGAAAAGGGGGAAAATGGGAGGGAGGGAAGAATGGGAGGATACATGGGATGGGATAACCATTGAGATATAACAAGAATAAATTAAAAAAAAAAAAGAAAAAAGATGAACACATCTGCCTATGGATGTTTCCAGAATTGCTTACTTGGACTTAAAAGACTGAATTTCTGCTATAATTTCATTCTATTTCCACCCATAAATGGAGCATTTGCTTCCTTTTAACGTGAAAGCACAAAGTGTCTTACCTTAGCTGAAAATTAATTTTACAATGTGCAGTACAGTGTGTTGTATCATCTCCTGTGTAAGGCCATCCCTCTATCTCTGCCTTCCAACGTTCCCCATCCACCCCTCAGCTGTCCAATTATCTCATAAAGGCATTTAAGAAATCATTTATTTTTTGGTGAATCAATCACTTGACAACATACATTTTTTTTAATTCATGAGATATTTCTTTATGTCTACCACTGTGCTGAACACTATTGGGATATCATAGAATTCAGTATAAAAAGATTTTGTCTGTCTTGTTTTCCAGGTGTAAAAATATCCCTTCTCCTAGGTTATTTAATTTACTCGCTAAGGTCAGGTGGCAAGCTTAGCTCATATATGTGGAAGTTGCCAGTGCTAAAAATGGTTACCCGTGCCAGGCTCTGGCAAGATGGAAATCAAGAAGTCATGGAGGGACTGCCCTTGTGTAAACTGACCTCACAACATTAACAAAAAAACTTCTTTGACACTAATTGTGGTCTCCAAAGTTGCCTTGCTAAATCTCAACTATGCAGCCACAACTGTTTCTGGGTAGCCATCTCCGTTTCAACAGCCAGTCCCATGAATCAGCCAGCTTTGCCTTCTGCAATGAGCTTCTTCTTCTTCTTCTTCTTCTTCTTCTTCTTCTTCTTCTTCTTCTTCTTCTTCTTCTTCTTCTTCTTCTTCTTCTTCT
>OU015742.1:1664540-1713491 GCA_907169655.1 Acomys percivali | reverse complement strand
ACACACACACACACACACACACACACACACACACACACACACACCACCTCTGGTTTTCTTATGTGTCCTCTAGGTTGAGGTTGGTGTCCAGTTGACAGAGAAAGCACTTGTCCTGACTCCACAGAACTTGATTCAATTTGGTGGGAAGATGGAGTAACTGAATTCATCTCCAATGATGAGCTTTACTTCTCCTGTGTATATACAGCTTCCAGAACAACATCGATCAATCGCAGAGCAGCAAGAATTCTCCCCAGGGCACATTCCCAAGCTGGCAAGCACATTAGCGTGAGCACAGTGCATAAGCTGCTCCTGCTGTGCCTCAAAATTGGTGACTCTCTGTCACTCCTGCCTACTCCTTAACTCAATTCACATGCTTTCTCACTTAGGTAAATCCAATCGACCCCTCGAGTGCAATATCAAAAAATTTAATTGTGGTGTCTGACTTATGGGTGTTTTTCTCTATTAGTGTTTGGACTGGAGACAACATGGCAACAGTGAATAGGAGCTAGGCTCAGTGGTTTCTATCAGGGCTGTGTGCATCATCATTGCTAAAGAAACCAAGGTCCGCTAATACTTGAGGCTCCATTCCCAGACGGGCTAGCCAGTATGAAGGTGATGGAGTGGACACGGGACAGCATCATTCACACCAACCATATCTTCAAATTCACAAGAGTTGAGAGGACTGCCATGGGATGCTGGAAACTACCTCAGTGGCAGAGCTGTATTCCCCCATAGCCCTCAGGGACCACCTCATCGGCAGGTTCCTTTCAGGTAGCACAGATCCCCATGGCATTCTGTAAGTCTGTCAACCTTTATTTCTGCCTGCTCCCTTGGCAGTGTTCTTGAGAGCTCTGGATGGGTGGTGATGCCTTTAACATCATTGCCGGTCCCTGGACCTCTAGCATTCTGGGTTAAATGTTAATTTGAAAACATCCTGGTGAAGAACAGAATCCCTTCCCCTTTGAGTTTTTGTCTCAACCTCATCATAGCACATAAAGGAAAACGAATATGAAAAACAACGGAATGGGGGGGCAGTGCTGGATACTTCCTCTAGCTTTACAATTTGAATTATTGACGGGTCAAATTTCAACACAGAGGAAAGTTCTGATCTCTGTCTCTGTCTCTGTCTCTGTATCTCTGTCTGTCTGTCTGTCTGTCTGTCTGTCTGTCTTTCTCTCTCTCTGGACCAGTTCCACATCTCTGAAAGACTAGCACCACATAAGCAAGCTCCATGTGACTGAATTGAGAATGTAGAGAGAGAAGAGGAAGGGAAGAGAGGACCCCGACTCCTTAATCCTATGACACTCATCCAGCGATGCTGGAACAAGTGAGTCTAACCAACAGCTACAGCTCTCAAGGACCTGTAACCAGCCATGATCCTGTCTGTGTGCTTTAGGAAAACACATGGCTGACATGACAAAAGTGAGTGACCAGCACCAGTGGATGACTGACACAAGTTGGTGGCTGGCTCCAGAGGTTGCCTGGTTCAGAGATTATGATGAAAGGTTGTAATTTACTTTTAGGGGAAAAACATCTGTGAAACCAATAAGGACAATTTATGCATGGATATTTATGTCACACAACTATTTTTTCTCTATGCCTCTCCTTCATTGTTTTCACCTCCTTCCTGCCTTAAGTGGGAGTGAACGTCATTCTGTTTATCCAATTTTCTTGATAAACCAAACGTTTTAAAGAAAAACATACTAAACACTCCTGATAATAAAAACCCAGCTGAAGAAAATTGAATTCCTCCTTGATGATCTAGAAATGCTTCTAATTAAGAACTGCAACTACGCATACGGATTGCAAAAAAAAAAAAAAGTTGCGTTATTTCAACACATGACTCAGGCTGTCGATTTTATTTCTGGCTGATAGTTCATTAAAAACCATAGATAACATATTGCCTCAATTTGAATCTTCTGAAATATTATGCATTTTCAATCCTTCTTAGGCTCCAAGACATGTTTTCCTCTAATTTTCTATAATCCCCTATTAGTGAAAGGGGGTGCAGTAAAGCATAATATCATCATGGTTTATCTCCCCCCAAAGGCAGCAGAGGCAAAGGAAGCTTGTTAAATACCCTGCACTAGGGGCATCTGTTGTATCCATTTCTTGTATCCATCATGATGAGTAAGGTCCTCTTATCTGACTAACTCAGAGGACCGCAAAACCAGTTCTTCTCAACTTCAAATGTCTCTGCTCCTCACCTCCACAGCTCAGGTTCCAGTGTTTAAAGTGTCTCTGCACTTACTTGCTATCAGCTCAGCAAATGACAGAGAATATCACCCCAGTGTCCGGTCATCTGTGTATTATGTAATAATATCGGAATAGCACTCAGATCATGAGTTGTTTGATGTTGAAGTAGACCCTAGGACAAGAGTGTGGGAGCAAGGGGTATATTTTGGAAGTGATGCCAAGAATACCGGATGGAGAAGGGTGGAGAAGTGAGACACGGGAGTGAAAGAGTGTTTGTGGTGTGTGTTTATGAGTAGATTACTTCTGAGGACAGCTGGGGCTCAGCTACAATGAGGAGGATCTCTGAGAAGGTAAGTAGAGCAGGAGGCCATCTGACGCCATAAGAAGATGAAGTCTTATTTGATAATGACCGTCTATTTCCAGTTGAAAGTTGCGCCCCAGGTACTGAATACCCAGCATGTCTAATCTGTGTGACATGTGAGCACAGCTGTGGAAAGGACATAGCCGAGCAAGCTCTTGGACATAACTGCAGGTGCAGTGTGGGTATACAGGAAGGTGACTGTCGGCTGGGGAACATCACTCTGAAGGAACACTGGGCTCTTCTGTGATGTTCATGAACATGCAGCCTGCAAGCTTCTCCTTCAGAGGGCCTAAGGCTGAGGAGGTCTGAGGAGAGGCCAGAAATGTTAACCTGTCCCCAGAGGCTACTGATATTATTGATCAAGGACTTGATTTTGAGAAGCACTCAATGGTAGGGTAGATAAAAGTGAAGCTCCAGGAGTGTTTGCCCCTGAGAGAACACTATAAAAAAATCTTCAGAGCCTGTTGGCTGTCTGACTGTGGACAGTGGGCAAATTCAAAGAGGAGAGAGATGACAAAAGGAGAACAAGAAGAAAGTGTGAAGAGAAAAGTAAGCAGATAAGGAGACTTTCTGCTCTCTCTTCTTAAGAGGATATTATTCCTTGTCAAGAAGATGAAGAATGGAGAAAACCATTCCTTGTTTTAAGTCACGTGGCCACAGTAGCGATGGCGGATGGAGCTTATGGGTGGAGACGGTGAGTAGGCGTGGTAGCTGGAGGTAGCAGGTGCAGATGTTGGGTCTCTCCTATACTCTCATGTTGGAATAACAATGGTCTCAAGTGTGGCACTCCTGTGAACATGTCTAGACTTTGGACAATATTTTTCTCAAATTCTGTCGTAGATCTCCTGGTAGAGCTCCATAGTTCTGTGTGATCACTTCTTTCATTCATGGTAAATCACAAGAGCATCTTTAAAATTGTCTGTCTCTGCAGGTAAGAAAACTACTCTGAGTTCATTCTGGAAACTCTACCCACTTCTTCCACTTGAGCTATCTGAAGGGTGGCCTGGTCTTGACATGTCAGTCATCTCTATCACAACTCTAGATGACCTGGATGGATTACATTGATGCTATGCCTGGGGCTCTGCATTGGGAGAATCCTAGACTCACAGTGGTAAGTGTGGAGTACTCTGAGTTCCTGGGTGCCATAGATTTATCATCTCCTGTGTCTCATGAAGCTCTGCCATTGATGAGAGACAATCTCCTTTGCTCAGATACAATACTGTGCACCATGATATGGGCACCATAGCTTCCTGTACTGGCTGCCTCAGCTCCCTATGTATAAAGCAGTACTAGGAAGTCTGGAAGTTTAAAAGTCTCTCTTACCTAGAATTGTATGTCTGTTGATGATGGTCTTTGTGTTGGAGAGGACAAAGTGGGCAAATATTTCTATGGGGGAGCATGGCAGTGCAGTGTCTTTCTGTGGAAGGGATGGAAAGTTCTGCTTCTGGGCTCTAGAACTCTCAAACTGATTCCTGCCACTTGTCAATACAATGGCTGAGCAGGGAGAAGTAGCCCATTATACTGTTTTAAATTACCCATAATTTTAATCAAGGAAATAATTACAGGTATTGGCACTTTGTTAGTCACCGTATTTTGGCATATTTCTCCTTTGGTGTTGATGAACAGGTGTGTGAGTGGATCTGTGCCCAAGCTGCTGACCTACATCAGTGCTGGGAGTCATTTTTTTTTCAATGAAAATGGCTTAGCTTTCCTTTCAGAAATATCTTCTTTAATAGCTCTTAGTAACCTGGATAGTATGTTAGAGAGACAGAGTTTGAAGAGAATATATTCCGCTCTTCATTAAAATAATTAATAATAATAATAATAATAATGATAATGATAATCAAAGAAGTCTTTCGATGTCTCACAAATGTTGTAAGACAGTCATCAAATCAGCAGGTGTTGTAATAAAACCCAGATTCCAAGCTCTATAATTTTCCAGACCTGCTCCCAAATCTAAAAGTCCATTTGGGTGTGGTGGCCCATGCCTCTAATCCCAGCAAGTGTGGGAAGGTTATGAATTCAAGATCGTCCCAAGCTGAAGAGCGAGACCCTGTCAATAATTGAACAAACAAATCTGACATTTATCTCTGGCCTCTCTCCCCTTTTCTCCCCCTAATGCAATCATCCCAGTTCCCCAGCTTCCCTCAGAAATTCTGTCTTGCCCACTCCAGTTCTGTCCCTCTGCTGTCACTTTCCAACCACCATTACTCCTTTACTTCAACTGCCACTCAGCTCATCTTTGCTTCGGCCTCTCCACACTCCATGATCAGACTAAACTTCCTTCTCAAACAGGACTCTTGTCAAAACCATCTGTCCTCAGTTTTAGAGGTGGACAGTCCCAAGGGATCCCTACGGTACTAACTGCTACCACAGTGGATCTTTAATCTTGTCTCCCCTCACCTAGTCCTCCCTCTTTCCCCACCTGCCGACTGAAGCCAGCTCTCTGAATCTGCTGGGCGTTGCCTCTGGTTATAGTCTTCTCCACATATTTCTTGGTTTCTGTTTCCCTAAAGAACTTCAGTTCCTTCCTTACTGAATTATTCAAAAACTTCCCATATCTTGGAATGACCATCCTTCTCAGAAAAACCCACTCATACTCTAAGACAGTAGTTCTCAACCTGTGGGTTGTGACCCCTTTAGTGGGGGGTCAAAAGACCTTTCTACAGGGCTCGCCTAAGACCATTGGAAAAGGCAGATATTTGAATTATGATTCATAACAGTAGAAAACTACAGTTAGGAGGTAACAATGAAATAATTTTATGGTTGGGGTCACTAAAACATGAGTAACTGTGTTAAAGAGTCACAGAATTAGGAAGGTTGTGAACCACTGCTCTATGACCTTGCTGTTCAGTGTTCTGGTGACCCACTGCTGTTCCATCATCACTGTCATCAATATCACCTGGAAACTCCTGGGTAGGAACTGGCATTTTAAACACATCCCTGGGTTATTCACCAGCATGTTAAAGATTGAAGAGTGTTAAGCTAAGCTGTCTAATACTCTTTTCCCCTTTTAGCTGGTGCCTGCTTCCCTGGTATGCCTACTTCTCTACAATGTTTATTTATGTGAGAACCTGAGGAAAAGTATCGTCTTTACTTCTTCAGAGTCTAAAATAAGGCTTGCTTTATCTGATCCCACAAATGGACACTAAGCAGCTATGTAGGCAGCCACATGCAAGGTGATGAGGACCGAACGCCACTGATGAACAGGTGATGTGGTATCTATTGGGTGGTGATGAGGACTGAATGCCACTGATGAACGGGTGGTGTGGTATCTATCTGGTGGTGATGAGGACCGAATGCCACCGAACCACAGGTGATGTGGTATCTATTTGGTGGGAACAAAGACCAGGTGATCTCCACAAGATGGGAGGGCCAAAAGTGTGGGTGGTTTCATTATCTCGCCTTTTGTTTTCTAAAGATTTTATTTTACTTTTCTTGCATATACATTTATATAATTACACCTGAATTTAAAAAAAAACTACATACAGCAAGAAGAACCTCGAAACAATCAGGAATTATATAAATGTTCCATTCATGGTGTTTGGCTAATTGTATTTGGCAACCTTGCAGAAAACATCTTTCCTATCTTGGTAAGTCTAAAACTCTGAACAAAAATCAATATCTATTATAGCTCATCTCTGTCAACTTAAAACATCTATCTAGATCTAAAAACCTCTTAAACCCTAAACTACTAAGCTTGACTATAAGACGAAACTATTGGGTCTTCAACCCCATCAGAGACTTGAGAAGGAATTAAATTTAATTACCTGAGTGAACCCGGAGTGCAGGTTAGCAGCTTCCAAAATGAAAAAAGAAAAGAAAAGACATAAACAGTTTGCTGCCAGAACAGTCACCCAAAACTCTCTATAATATTGGAGCATCATAAATTATTTTTAATTCATTGGTATAGAATTTTGTATATTGGTACAAAGTAAGTTTAATTTTGATACACTGGTATAGAATTCAGATTTAAGATTATTCTCCACACACAATATATATGCATTTATATGTATATTTCTACTCTAATATGAGATATTGAACCCATAAAACTCAATTATAATTCAAAGTTTGCTTCCAATACCTTGAAGTGCTATTGCAGGATGTTTAGGATAATTAAGTAATACAAATTAATTGTTAGTTGATCAAATCATGGTCATGTCAATTACTAGTCTATTTTTATCACAAGAATATACATCCTAGGTTTAACAGATAGATATGATCCTACAGATAGATAAGATAAAATAGATAAGGTGTTCAAAAGTCTCAGAGACCTACAGAATATGGCATTTAAAGATGCTTTTAATATTTTAAAGATTCTTTGATGTCAAGACAGGTTAACTCCTGGCAACACCCAGCCTACATCAAGCAGATGATGAGCATCAAAGAATGTCCTTATGGAGATGGCTTCAGATTTGGCAAACCAGCCACTGGGCAAAATGCCCAGAAGGCTGAAGATGATGTTCATTATATTGTCTTAACATAGCTGGAATTCAAGCTTGGAAAGGATCATAGAATTATAGGCACTAAATACTGACTATTTGGGACCTTTTTCACAGAATCCTCATTCCATGTGGTATCGCCGAAATCCCTTCTCACACGGAGCTTGGTTTCCCCTGCCCAGCTCACTGTCGCGCTGATCAGAGCTGAATGCTGATCTTAGCCTGCCTGGTAAGCAGGTGCATGTCAGTTTGCTGCAGGGAGCAGAGCAGGGGGAGTTCAGTAAAATGTGTAGCAATAAGGAAGCTCTAGCTACCGTTTGTCCATCCTTGACTCCAGTGGGGCCACGTTGCTATGCAGAAATCGTTCCTGGGCATATGAGAGAAGATGGAACTGTTCATTCTGCACATGTGAGAAGGCAGATGGATTGAAAAAGTGTGGTCCAAAAGTACAGGAGGGCTTCTGAAAAAAAATCTTCTTATTAGTGCTTGACCAGTTCAGAGCACAAATTAGCGAAACAGCAAAAACAAAACAAAACCAAAAAAACCAAAAACCAAAAAACAACAACAACAACAACAAAACAGATCTAAATCTAAAGAGGTGAAGACGCATCTAGCTATAATTCCTGGGGACCTTACCAGCCAGTTGCAACCTCTCAATGTTTCGATCAACAAACCATCTAAAGTCTTTATGAGAGAAGAGTGGAACAAATGGATGGCTGCTGGGAATCATGATCTGACTCCAACAGGACGAATGAAGAGGCCCACTGTCACTCAAGTTTGTGAGTGGGTTAAAACATTATGACAGTCAGTGAAGGAGGAAACCGTGGTTCGATCATTCAGAAAATGTGGCATTAGCAATGCCTTAGGTGGAACTGAAGATAATATCATATATGAAGATAGCGAAGAAAAGCGATACAAGTGATTGATTGTCAGCAACTGAGCTTCCTAAATTCAGACACTAGCGATGATGAGTTTTTGGGGTTTCCAGAAAAAAGAAAATTCCTTGAGTTGCTAAGTCTTTCTTCCTTTTGAGTTAACACTGTCTAATATTACCGTATTTTGTTATATTTTAATAAATATTTTATTGCACTAGTACTAATTTAGTTCAGAATATTTTTTTCTTGTTTTATTGATCTAAAAACTGGGTGTGTCTTATGGTCAGGTGCATCTTATGGTCCGAAAAATACAGTACATCCTTGGTTTGTTCCTGCTATTTCTGAAGGTAGCACCTGAATTTCTTCATCCTTTCCAACTGGGCTTTGAATTTCAGACTAAGAGGCTGGGAGGATGGTATAGAGAGGAAAAAGAAAACAGAAAAATTTCCAGATACTTATGAGGATGGAGCACTGAGAAAATTTAGAGAACTGGTGATTTTGACTGGGAGAGATTAAACTGAAATATTAACTCCTGTAAGGAAATAATGACCTCCAAGTCTAGATATCTGTTAGTCTTAGGCCATCACTAGCCCCATTCTTTATCCAGTACCTCCTGAGGATCCTCAAAAGAGTACAGTAAGATCTCTTAGTTGAGACTGGTAAGATGAACCCAGCTAGCCACAGTGACATTTCCCAGCTTGCATGATTATGAATCACTCCTTTCTCTAAGGACCAGCTAATGTCTCTGTGAGAACCTCTAATTTGTACCACCATTCATCTATCATTTGGAAATAAAAGCTGTTTGCCTGTTATGTGTGCCAAAGAATAGATGAAACTGATAAAGAAAATTACAAGATGAATAAGTGCAATTTACTTGTCAAGTGGAAATAGCTCCCTGTTTAGCTGAGCTTCTCCCTATAGGGAAGCTGTGGTGTTAGAGCTTTGCAGGGGGATGGGGTGGGGGCCAGTCTGAAGGCAGTTTGAGGGCTGGTGGGGCCCAACCATTGTAGTGGATTAGGAACCTCCTATCCAGCAAAAGAAGACAAGAAGAAAGAAATCTTTCCTGATAGTCTTCACCGTAGTGACAGTTGTAAGCATATAACTGCAGAGAAAGGAGCCATGAAGAGAAACAAAAATCAACTGAGCTGGGAACAGCAGCATGCTGGAATCTGCAGAGTCTAACTGCATTTCTTAAATGAAGTCAGGAAGAGTTTAGGATAATGTATGAATAATGAGGACTACCATACAAACCAGAAATACAGAACAATTCTTGTAAATTCCTGGAAAGCTATTTGTGTGTGTGCATGTGCACACAAGCATACATGTGTGCATGTGTGCATACACATACTATAATTTATATATATTTTGATAACACACATACACACACAAATAACATGAAAGAAAAAAAAATAACATAAAAAAGGAGGGACAAGGCCAGGCATGGTAATACATGCCCTTAATCCTAGCACTCTGGGAGAAACAGGTGGATCTCTACGAGTTCAAGGCAAACTTGGTCTACAAAGCAAATCCAGGGAACCAAGGATTCTCAAAAAACGAAGGGGAAAAAAAGAAAAGGAAAAATTGGTTGCCAACAATAAATGAAGGAAAGGGCTGTATGAGGAACAGGTAAACAGTCTCAAAGGTCAGACTAGTAACATGTGAAATATAAAACATCAATGCTTCATCAATCTCTGCAGATGTGATAACACTAACAACGTGTGTAGGATACCCTGCCTGTTGGAAGAAAGGCTTGGCTAGTGAGGTGTGCTTAAGAAGAACAAGAGCAAAAAATGAGAAATGATGAGCTAGTAGTAGGATAGAGAAAGAAATGTCAGAATGCACTTGACAGTATCATACTAGGAAAAGGGATGCCAAAGAGTGATAAACCACGATGAAGAACAGAACAAAAAACACTAAAACAAATATTCGATGGCCATACAACTGCATCTTGTCTGTGTCCCAGTTAGCTTTCCTGGTGTCATAGTAAATACTGTGACCAAAAGCAACTGAGGGAAGAAACGGTTTATTCCAACCACAGCCCATCATTGAGGGAAGTCAGGAACAGAGGCAGAAACCATGGAGGAATGTTGTTTACTGGCTTGATGTTCATGGCTTCCTCAGCCTGCTTTCTTATAACATCCAGGACCACCTGCTCAAAGATGGCACTGCTATAGTAGACTGGGCCATCCTACATCAATCATTTATCAAGAAAATGTTCCACAAACACACACGCCCACAGGCCAATATGACGGAGACAATTTCTCAGTTGTTCCCTCTTCCAACGTGACTCTATTTTTTCAAAAGTTGACAACTAACCAGCACATACACCAAATAAGAGGAGACAAAACCAGCAAAGCCTGAGATCTAGAAACTTCGAGAATAAATCAACAAAGATAAGCATTAGCATGATATTAATACTTTCCATGGTTAAATATGACATAAACTTACTAATTTAGCGGGTAGAGTTATGTCTCTGAAACTTGAGTGCCCCACAGAACCTGCTGTCCCCTAGGACACATTGTGGGGTTCTAGCACTTCAGTTGGTTGAGCTGCGGCCTGGGAGCATGCATCAGAGAAACTCTCAGGCCATGGTGATATGGGGGCTGCTGGTCCTGGGATCACAAACTTGAAGCAGAGGATGGAAATTAGGTCATCAGTACATCGTAGATCTCTTTAATGACAGAAAGTAAACACTTCACCAGAAAAGAAAAGGGACCATCAGTTGGCCATAGCAAAGTTACCCCAAAATTGAAAAACATAGAAATGTTTGTAATTAATATTACATCTTGTGGAAATGTTGCATATAATGAGAATTAGAGTTTGGGTAATTTGCTTTCAGCATATTTTTAGCCTGAAATGTCTATATAAGCAGATATAATATAAATAAATAGTTCAACT
Source organism: Acomys percivali (assembly GCA_907169655.1). NCBI lineage: Eukaryota > Metazoa > Chordata > Mammalia > Rodentia > Muridae > Acomys > Acomys percivali. Next base: position 1,702,719 of record OU015742.1, on the reverse strand, counting down.
GAAGAAAGTACAGTAAATCTGAACATATCTATGTACAGTGTATCGGACACAATGTTGTTTATCAAGAACTAGATGCAGGGAGAAAAGGTTTACTTGACTTAATTTGTATTTATTATTATTGGTGTATGTGCAATGCATGTGAGGGTGCAGGAACAGGCATGCCATGGCACACCTGACGTCAAGGAAAGTTTAGGGGTTCAGTTCTCTCCTTCCACCATGGGAGGCAAGAATCAGACTCTTGCAGCAAACACTTCTACTTGCTGAGCATCCTCAAGGGCCTGAGATTTACTTTTTACTCTGAATTTTCTGTGCCTTCTGCACTGTGTAATAACACACACATACTGTTTCCTTTTGAAATCATGCCAAGGGCTATTTTCTGGCAGTAAAAAAAAATCAGCACTTATTATTTTTGTTGTTTTTCTTTCAATTGTTTCTCATCAGATATTGACTTTCATAAATAAAGAAGGACATTTATTTCTCATATTGGAGAAAAAACAAAACATCATATAACCAGTAATTCCACATTTCTAATTGTGGAAATGGTGGGTATAATTTCACTGTGGGTCTGGTTGGAGCCTGAGACGCAGCTGGCTTCTCCTGCTCTCACTATCAGATGCAGCCAGGTGACTCTCCTCCTCCAGCAGGCTGTAAGTGCATGCTGCTGAGTCATTGAATTGGCTGAGTGAGTTTTCGATAAACATTCTTTCCAAACAGCTGGTGAAGGCAGCTTTCCAGTTGAGTATAGCATTTCAAAATGTTAACGGTTTCTGTTGTATAACTACATCGATTAAATTTATAAAGCATGGAGTTCTCGCTGTTCTGGATGCTAGGAAGTTCAAGTGCATGGAGCAGCCTCTGCTGAGAGCCTCTGTGCTCCATAACAACCAGGAGAAGGGAGTCCATGCTGTTGCTCTCTCCTTCCTCTTCTAAAGCTACTCCTCTTCTAAAGCTACTCCTCTTCTAAAGCTACTCCTCGTCTAAAGCTACTCCTCTTCTAATGCTCCTGACATCATCATGGGACCAACCACCCTGACCTTATCAAATCCTTATTACCTCCAAATACCAGGAAACAGTTACTCTGGCTTTACTGTTCACCTCAAACAGTCTACTCTTCACAGTTGGTCTATCACAGTGTCCTCTTCCCAAGCCTCAAGTTCCCTGTGCTCTGCCCCGGATCATGCCACCTCTGGGACATCATCACCTGGAACCCCATTATTTCAGAGCTCTCAAGAAATATGTCCATAAAATGATGTCCATAGAATTGAGGTTTACTGTGTGCTTGTCTGTCAGAGCTTGGATTTTAGAGTGGTCCTTGTCCATAGCACTCAATATCTTATTCCATTTCTCCTTGTCCCTCTCCCTCTCTGCCCCCTTTTGTGTATACATGCCTATGTATAAACTTATAAATAAAACTTTCCCAGCTTATTTTGCATTACTTATGTGTTTGTTATTTCATCACAAACTAATTGGCATTGGATAACCAATGTAGGGTGCTCATCCCCTGGGATGAGTTCCGTTCTGCGCACTGCTTAGTTACCAACTTGATTTTGAAGGAAAATAAATCTCACTGAGACCTAGGGCTTGCCACTAATTAGGCTAAACTAACTGGCCACCAATCCCCAAGGATGCTTTTGGCTCTGCTACTGCAAAACCAAGATTATAAGCTTATACCATCATGCCTGTCTTTTCTGAGGGTGTGGTGGTGCTAGGAATCTCAACTCAGGGCCTCTGGTTTACACAGGAAGCACTTTACCAACTGAGCTGGTTCTTCAAGCTCAGGAAAGACACTTGTAAGATCTGAGTTACCTGGGGGAAAGTTTGGGTTTTCTGACAGATTGGCTGATTTCCTCTTAAAGGAATATCTGCATCAATTTTCCCACTTCTAGCCTATGAGCCAAGTAGCTCTAGCTCATATCCATACAGCACATAAATAGATGGTTCTTTTTGGTACAATTTTCCTCCATGGCTGTTTCTTTTCCTAACTACTGCTGCAAAAACAGAAGGATGCCATTTTGAAATTTTTATTTTGGATAGTTCCACTTCTCCTAGCCTTCTGTTGTTATTGTTATTACTTTGCTTCAATTCTTTCAGAATCTGTGTCACAGAAATTAATAATTATCAAATGTTTCTAATTAATAATCAAGAGAGGAAGGAAATAAGAACTGGCCAGAAACGTAATTTGGTTTTTGTTGTTGACAGAGCACAGAAAGGATTTCAAGTCCCTTTCTAGGTTGATATCCAGGGTAATAAATAACTTTTTTTTAAAAACCCGACAACATAAAAAAAATGCAGGCAAAGAATTAATCAGACAATTCTAAAAACAAAGAACTCAAGATAAAAGGCAAAAATGCATGAAAAATGAACAATATCTTTAGCCACCAATTCCACCAGAGAACTGCTACAGCTGATAAACACCTTCAGCAAATTGGCAGGATACAAAATAAACTCAAAAAAGTCAGTAGCTTTCCTATATACAAATGATAAACAGGCAGAGGAAAAAATTAGGAAAATTACTCCCTTTACGATAGCCACAAGCAATATAAAATACCCAGGAATAACCCTAACCAAGCAAGTGAAGGACTTATTTGAAAAAAACTTTAAATCTCTGAAGAAAGAGATTGAAAATGACATCAGAAGATGGTGGGATCTACCTTGTTCGTGGATCGGGAGAATTAACATAGTAAAAATGGCCATTTTACCAAAAGCAATTTAGAGATTCAATGCAATCCCTATCAGAATACCTACAAAATATTTTGAAGATATTGAAAGAACAATTCTCAACTTCATATGGAGAAACAAAAAGACCAGAATAGCAAAAACAATCCTATACAATAAAAAATCCTCTGGAAGAATCTCCATACCTGATCTCAAGCTGTACTATAGAGCAACAGTAATTAAAACAGCATGGTACTGGCACATCAATAGGCTAGTGGATCAATGGAATCGAACTGAAGACCCAGAGGTGAATCCGCACACATTTGGTCACTTGATTTTTGACAAAGAAGCCAAATCCATTCAATGGAAAAACGACAGCATCTTCAACAAATGGTGCTGGTCTAACTGGTTGTCTACATGTAGAAAAATGCAATTAGACCCCTATTTGTCACCATGCACAAAAATCAAGTCCAAGTGGATTAAAGACCTCAACCTAAAACCAGAGACATTAACCCAATTAGAGGAAAAAGTGGGGAAGAGTCTGGTACACATAGGTACAGGAGACAACTTCCTGAATAGAACACCAACAGCCCAGGCCTTAACGTCAACAATTAATAAATGGGATCTCATGAGGCTGAGAAGCTTCTATAAGGCAGGTGACACTGTCAAGAGATCAAAGCGACAGCCTACAGACTGGGAAAAGATTTTCACCAACCCTTCATCTGACAAAGGTCTAATATCCAAAATATATAAAGAACTCAAGAAATTAAACACTACCAAACCAAATAACCCAATAGAGAAATAGGGCTCAGAACTAAACAGAATTCTCAACAGAGGAATAGCAAATGGTGGAGAAACACTTAAAGAAATGCTCGACCTCCTTAGTCATCAGAGAAATGCAAATCAAAACGACACTGAGATTCCATCTTACACCCATCAGAATGGCTAAGATCAATAACTCAACTGACACCACATGCTGGCGAGGATGTGGAGAGAGAGGAACACTCCTTCATTGCTGGTGGGAATGCAAACTAGTACAACCACTTTGGAAATCTATATGGCGCTTTCTCAGAAAAATGGGAATAGGGCTTCCTCAAGACCCAGCTATTCCACTCCTTGGAATATACCCAGAAGATGCACTACCACACAACAGGGACATATGCTCAACCATGTTCATAGCTGCCTTATTCATAATAGCCAGAACATGGAAACAACCTACGTGTCCCTCAGTAGAAGAATGGATAAAGAAACTGTGGTATATTTACACTATGGAATACTACTCAGCTATTAAAAACAAGGAATTTCCGAAATTTGTGGACAAATGGATTGAACTAGAAATTATCATAATGAGTGAGTTCACCCAGAAGCAAAAAGAGTCAAATGATATATACTCACTTATATCGAGACACTAGTCCAAGGGGTACGTCCCCATGAAAAACTTTACCTACCAGGAAAGTGGGTCAGAGGGGAGAAAATCCTATTGAGACTCTAGGGGTGAGAAGCCTGGGAGAATGAGGAAATAGAAGGATCCAGAGGGTCCTGGAAAACTACAGGTGGGTCTGGGCCCTGGGGTCCTCCTCAAACTATGGCACCAGCCAAGGAAAATATAGGCAGTAAACTTCGAACCTCTACCCAGTCTAGCCGATGGACAGGACATTCTCCACCATTAAGTGGAGAAGGGGATCTGACTTTCACACAAACTCTGGTGCCCCATATCGGACCATGTCCCTTGGATGGGGAGGCCTGGTGGCACTCAGAGGAAAGATAATAAGTCACCAAGAAGAGACTCGATACCCTAGGAGCATATACAGGGGGAGGAGGTCCCCCTCAGTCACAGACATAGGAGAAGGGAGTAGAGGGGGAAGCGGGAGGGAGGAAAGAAAGGGAGGATACAAGGGATGAGCTAACAATTGAGATGTAATATGAATAAATTAATTAAAAAATTTTAAAAAAAAGAAATGTAAGTCAAAAATACACTGACATTCCATTTATTCCTCCTCAGAATGTTATTTTCAAGAAAATAAACATGAAAAAACCCCACTGGCAATAGTGTGGGAAAAAGAAATCCTAGACAGTGTTAGTGGGAATATAAAATCGTTGTGCCTGTAGAAATAAGTATGAAGTTCTCTCAAAGAACCACTGATAAAGCTGGGCATGATGCCACATGCCTGCAGTGCCAGCACTTGAAAAGCTGAGGCCTGAGGACAGGAGCCAAAGGCAGCCTTAGCTACATCACATGTTCCAGGCCATATCAGGCTAAATGAAGTCCTACCTCAAATTAAATAGATAGATATTAATAGAACTGCTATGTGGTCAAGCCTTATTATTCCCATGTGTATACCGAAAGGTCTCTAAGCATGCAACAGAAATACTTGCACTTCCTTATTTATCACAGCTGTTATAAATAGATAACACCCAAATTATGAAATCATAAAGTTACTCACCACTAGATATGTGTGTAAAATGTGATACATATATATATATTACATGCATAGATAAAATATGCTACAGATATAGTATACATATGCCACAGAATATGTACCTTAAAGAAGAAATTCTGCTGTTTTTTAGGGAAAAAAGCTGGAACTTAGATCATCATCAAGTGAAATGAAAACACACATCACATGTTTTCTCTAATATCTGGAATCTAGATCTTTCTCTAGTGAAGGATGTAAATATTTCTCTGAAGAAACCTCAACACAGTCAGATGAGAACCAAGTACAGACACTTGAGAGTAATTATTTATTCAAATTTTCTAAGCTTCATACGCAAACACACAGAGACAGACAAATACACACCCATGCATGTGAATGGTACTGTATCACAGAGACCCTCGGCAACAGTAGAGTCACAGCCCCAGGGGCAAAGAATGAATTGATTTACAGAGAAGAGACTGGTAATCTTTACACTGTTTCTTAATCCAGCTCAAAACAGACTACAAAGGGATGAGTAAGTTTATAAACTAAGAAATCTCACTTTATCTGAACTGATGAAATCTTGCTCACTAGAAGTTCTCAGCTCACTGAGGGGTTTGCTTCCTGATGAAGTTGTGTAATGCTCCCTGTTTGGTAAGAAATGGTCTCCCATGTGCTCATTAGGAAACGCGTTTGCTGTTCTGATTTGAGACCCACAGGTGCACAACTTCATACAGAAACTGACAAGAGTTTGACTACCTAAGTCCTCACGTGGGTGAACTAGTGTGTCTAACTGTGTGGCTGCACCTCATGTGGGTGAGGGAGGCAGGCAGGCCACAGGAAAAAGCACTGATGGTTAGCAGAATAAGAAAAAGTTACGTAAGCACAGTTGAGTAGACTACCTCTGTCCTGGCTAGTTTTTGTCAAACTGACACAAGCAAGGGTTATCTGGGATGAGAGCCTCAGTGGGGAAAAAATTGCCTCCATTAGATTAGCTTGTAGGCAACTCTATGGTGCTTTTTTGTTTGTTTGTTTGTTTGTTTGTTTGACTAATGATTGATGTGGAAGGCCTAGCCCATTGTGGCTGGCTCCATCCCTGGGCAGGTGGTTCTGGGATGTGTAAGAATCCAGACTGATCAATCCATGAAGAGTAAGTCACGGTCCTCCACGGTCTCTGCTTCAGTTCCTGTCTCCAGGCTCCTGCCATGGCTTCTCCTGACGTTGGACTATGATGGCGGTGTGATGGCAAATGAAACCCTTCCGCCCCAAGTTGTTTTGCTTCTTGTCATCGCGCTTTATGACAAAAACAGAGCACAAACCAGCACAACCACTGGCAAGCAGCTCGTGTGTGTAGAGGACACAGCATGAGTCTCACTTCACACCAGATTTGTTTCCTAAGATGTCTTTCTTACCACAAGTACGATGTGTTCAACAAGAACAAGCCTGTGGTCATCAAGGCACTGGGAACGCCCCATCATTCACTATCAGAGTTTTTATAAATATCCATGATCACATTGAGGATGCCCTTTAGTTTATGAGTCATATGAGAAACCAACTTAGATTTTTTTCATGTGATTTCTTAAGAAAATCGTCTCTTAAAAGGCATACTTGTATCCCCTTGATGAATTATGGCAGTAGGCTAAAAGCATGCTATCCTCAAAGCAGGCGTACTTGACTTAAAAAAAAAAAAAAGATTGTTCTTAATATAATGAATGGTAGATTTGAGGTGCTGGTACTTTCCTTATGATTTTCCTTTATTTTCATGTGTAACATTGGCTTCTAACATCTTTTACCTCTAGTATGTTTCATCACCCTCTCATAGTCTGATTAAATGGGTATTTATGAAGTAGAGCTTTTGCTTGTTTTTTGTTGTTGTTTGTTTGTTGTTATTTTTACATCTCACTGTGTAGCCCAGGCTGGCCTCAAACTCACAAAGATCTGTCTGCCTCTGCCTCTTAGTACTGGGATTAAAGGCGTGCACCTCCATACCTGGCCTTCTGGAGCAGGATATATATCTCCTTGAAAATTAAACACAAAATTTTTATAAAAATAAATCTGGGAACCATGGGCAAACTTTCAAGTTTCTGCTATATGACATGATCTATTCGTTCCTTAATGTTTTGGGGTGAATCTTGAGAAGTTAGATTTTAGGATGTTTTCGATGAAATTCATAGGCTGTGCCTTTCAAGAAGGCCTTACTGTCTTTGTTTCTCCTGTTTTCTTCCTGGTACCCAACACTGAGTCTCTTCAGACGCAAGACATTCGTTTATTCATTGATCTTTTCTGTGAGGCAGAATTTGGCTTTATTTATCCATTCCAATCTTTGCTGATGTATTTTTTGTTGTGCTTAAATTAGGCAATGGCTTCTTTGATGTTTATAAACTTTCCTCTAACTTCCTCTGGTTCGTTTTGTTGTATATGTTTTAGTGAACATATTTTTAAACAATTTTCCTTCTTAATAAAAACATTTAAGGCTGACCTGGAACTCTCTAGCTGTGCCTCTTTTACTACTGTCATTTGCTTTATATTCCATCTCTATTCTAAATTATAGGCACTTACATCTTTGATAGGTAACTTAAATCCATATGGATTAATTTCCACTCTCAATATTTGATCTTTACCTTCTTTTTTATTTTCAAGTTATTCTGTTTTCTGTTTCTTTTTTTTCTTCATGACTAATTTTTATTCCACTTTTTCATTTTCACTAATTCAGTTTATCAGGCTTCTGTGTTTTTGTTAGCCTGTCTTATTATAGAAGACTAAAGTGTATTTAACAGGCAGCAGTGTCTGGCAGTCTACATGGATGCCCATCGCTGAGCCTGATGGATGAAGAATACAAAGCATGAACAATACGGTGCTCTTTCTCAAAGACAGCTTGAAGACTAGTTGAGAGTTTACAGAAAAAAAAAAAAAGTAAGAGCTACAAGTAATAAGACAGGGGCTAGTTGCCTGCTAAGTGCTCTGGAATTCAGAAGAAGATGAATAAGCAGTAAATGTGGTCCCTTCAGGAGGATGCTGGAGATAAGCAGTAACTATCATCCTCACAGGAAGATCTTGGGAGCTGTGTTTGATTGGTGCTACATACTGGGGAGGTTATGGTTTGTTTGTTTGTTTTTTTAATCTTGAAATCCAAAGAATTTTCATCTTGAACTTCAAAGTGATGCCCTCCAAACAAAAGGGAGGCTCAAGTGTGTCCAAAGCCCGTCTTCTCCTTGCTTCCTGTCTTAGAAGAGTAGCCTTCACCTGCCACCATGGAGCATCACTTTAGCAGTGAGCTTTTCATACATGTTTATTATGATAAAATAGTTTTGATTTTAAGAATGTTTTTATTATGACAGGACGCTGGGTTTTGTGTTGTGCCTTTTCTGCATAAAGCGTCACGTTTGTAGACTCTGTCTGCTTCATTTTGCTCATATGGTTGCTCATTGCTTGAGTTTCATATATCAGAAATCCTTGTGATGATACTACATAATCCTTTTAATTTGCTGTTGACTTTGGATGTCTAGTATTTTGGGGGAAGATTTCACTTCTTTATTTGCAACAGATATTGCTGTGTGGTTTCTTTCCTTCTGTTATAGTCATCTGGCTTTATCGGAAGAGCAATTTTGGTTTCATAAAATAATTGTAGAAGTTACTGCTCCCCTTCAGTTTTTTTTTGAGAAAGGATTGAGGAACAATAATGTCATTCTTTAGATGTTGGAAGAACTCATTAGAGAAACCATCTGGCCATGACTTTCCTTTGCTATGGGCTTTTGATCACTGATTCAGTTTCCTTGTTAAAGTCTATTCATATTTTCTTCCTTTTTTTTTTCTTTCTCTGCTTCATTTCTGGCAGCCCGTGTTGAAGAACTTATGCTTTTAAACAGGCGATCTAAGTTGGTGACGATCATTGTTCATCATATGCATGATGTTAAGTAAGTTGTAATGTTCCTGACTTAATCGCTGCTTTTGCCTATTTGAACCTGTATTGGCTGCCGTCCCATTGCTGTGGTAAAACAGCACAGCCAAGGCAACTTATGGGAAAGAGAGTTTGCTTTGGCGGAAGGTTCCAGAGTAATCCATCATTGCACGATAACGTACATATTAGAAGGTAAAGACATGGTGGCAGAAACAGGAAGCTGAGAGATCACATTTCAACCACAAGCACGAAGATGACAACGCAAACCGGAAGTAGGTGAGGCTTTTAACTCTCAAAGTCTGACTCCAGTGACACACTTCCTTCTCCAGCAAGGATGTGTCTCCTAAACCTCCCTGAAAGGTACCCCCAACTGAAAGCAAAGTATTCACTTAGTTGAGCCTATGGTATCCATTCTCACTCTAAGCATTGCAAAGTCTTTCCACTTTTTCCTTTAAACAATATGACCAAAGATGGGTGAATTTTGTCTTTCTTCTCAAAGAACCAATTCCTATTTTTTTTCTGATTCTTTATGTTGCTGACCCCTGTTATTTATTGTTTTCTTCTTTCTGGTAGACTTGGGTCTAATTTTGATCTTTTATTCCTAGTTTTTAAGGTGTGTGTTGATTTTCTATCTTTATTTTTTAAATGTAAGCATTCAGAGGCACTGATTTATATTGTAGCATTGCCTTGGCTGCACCTCAAACATTTTTGTGAATTTTTAAATGTAGTTTCATTCCAATACAATCAGAAAAGATGCTCTGCATTATTTGAATTTTTTCTAACTTGCTACAGATGTTTTCTAACATATGGTTCCTCTGGGTAATGTTCTATTTACATTTGGTTTTAAAATGTGAATTTTTCTATTGTTTAGAAGAGTGGATATAGCAGTCCCTTTCCACCACAGTCCCTTGCAATTTTAATCACCACTGTCAACTGACTGACTGTCTTAAAACATTTCTTCTATATAATAAGGTACTCTGAAAGAGACAACATGGCCAGATAACTTCCATGATGGTGTGTAGTTATTATAATCATTCTATTGATTCTATAAGATATTGTCAGCCTCATACTGTAATTAACTAATGGATTATCCTTCCTCACAAACTATGGAGGAAATGCGTGTGTAGGAAAACCATAGCAACGTAAGTAGAGTCTGTTATTACTTGTGATTTCAAGAATCTTCCGTGGGCTTGCAACCTAGCTTCCATAGATAAATGGGAGGCTGTCATGTGTCCCCCTTTCTGCCCTTTCAGCTTCCTTATTGATCTTCCAATTGGCTGTGGTTTTCCGTTAATGCAAACAGTGATACTGACCTCCTCCCTGCTGCTGAGCTACATCTACCTTTGACTCTTCAATGTTTCTTCAGATGCTTATAATTCAGCTGTGTGCCTGGTGTTATACACACACTCTATTTCTAATGGGAGTGGAAATAAAGAATACGCTTGCAAGCTGAAGGAAAGATAAGGACCCCAGAAGAGAAGAAAGCAAAAGAGCCAGGTGGAACGGCTCTCTGCTGTGATGGCAGGAGAGCAGGTGAGAGGGCGGGTAAACAAAGTCACACGTTCACGAGTGTGACTTCATTGATTATGTTTGCATGGTTGCTATGCTCTCTGCCTGGATGCTGGAGCTCTCACAAAGGTAATTTTTCTACCTGAGTGTTGTCATCACTTTAGTGGAATGATGTCAGAGCTTCCAAATCCACCACTAAAGGCCATTATCAAATAAAATACCTTGCTGGGCTAAAACGAGCTCATATCCCACTCACAGGAATCCACCTGCATCTGCCTCCTGAGTGCTGATATTGAATCCATGTACCATTATGTTAGTGTCCAATAATTCTTTTTAAAAATGTATAAAATCTGCACTTCATATGTTTCTCCATGAGTTTAATTTTTAGATCTATCGAACATTCTAAGAGGAAGAAGCTTTCCCAATGTTATTGCAGGCTTATGCTACATGGACCAATAACCTACCTTGGCACCGTGGTCAAGACTAGTACCTCAACTGAGTGGAGCTAATCAGGATATATCAAACACTGATTTATTTATTTTTTATCAAGACTGATTTAAAGGAGCTGCTGACAAGAGCCCACAGTCAAGCCAGGCATGGTGTGAGCACACCACAGTCCAAACACTAAGGAGACTGAAACAGGAAGGGTGAGCATTTCAGGCCAATATAGGCTACAGAGTGACAGCTTGTTTGAAAAAAAAATTTTTAATTAAAAATGTAAAATTGGTTTTAAAAACAAGAACAGTACAAAACAAACCTTAAGTTCTTTCTGGTTTCTGCACATAAGGTGTAAAGCTTTCTCTTCAAATCTTGAGTGTCTTGTACTATTCTTGGGCAGGAATCTCATTGCACACATTGCTCTCCATTCTCTTGGGTACCATAAAATGTCCACTGATTCCTGTTTCCTGTTTCTTGGAAAGCTTACTTTTGGTAGTGTCACAAAGCATATCAGCAAATCTGGCTAAGTATTTTATTTATATTCTTTCTTTGGGAAGGCAAGTCTTTGGTAGATTTCTCTCTCTCTCTCTCTCTCTCTCTCTCTCTCTCTCTCTCTCTCTCTCTCTCTCTCTCCCTCTCTCTCTGCCTCTCTGATCTTAGATAACTCAAAGTTGATAGAAGTGTAGGCATAGTCCAGTCAGCCTGCTTGACAAAGGCCAGATTTTCCCCTCTCCAGTGAGTACTTCCTTCACAGCTTTACCTAAGTTCCTTTTAATTTTACAATGACGACTCAGCACACCACACAGGTGTTTCTTTCTCAGCCTGGTGGCATTCTGGGTGGTGCTTTAGCACTAAGTGTAAACTTTTCTTGTTATTTTTGGGAGTTCACCAAGAAGTTATATCTTGAGAAAAAGACTTAGAAGTAGGAGCTACTTTGGGTGCTGACTCCAGTAAACATAGTAGTGTACTAGGCCAGTGAGTTAGGGAGGAGGCAGCAAGAAACAGGAGCATATTCTTGAAGCTTTTGGAGGCAGCTCAGCCTCTGTCCCGTGGAGCCATCTAAGAAGAGTATCTAGAACCTTCTTCGTGGCTGTCCTATCTGGCGTATAAGAAAGTAGCAATGATTTCTATGGTTTGGCCCTTCCCTGTCTTCCATGTGTTTAACCCTTGATTTGAGCAGTGGTAGAATGCTTAGGTGGTGGCACTTGGACTCACTGAAGGCAGGCCATTGAAGGGGACATGGGATTCTGGAACCCTCTCTTCCTCTCATTTTTCTTTCTGGCGGCCTCAAGTTGTGAGCTTGCTCTCCCCACATGCTACCCCCACGAACTACTTCCTGACCAGAGACCCAAAAATCAATGAGAGCAACAAAATATATTCTGAAACCTGCCAAAATGGTGACTCAAAAATCAACCTTTTGTTATTTATAGTTTGTTGTCATGTGTATTTTTGTTATAATAATAGAAAACTTACCATGACTAAGGATTTTTTTTTGAGGGATATTAATTCCCCAGAATTTCTGGCCCCTCTTATGGGATGAGCAGACTCAAGAAACTGGAGCTGGAGAGTGGATGCAGGAGATGTGTGGGAGGCACCAGTCACTTCTGCTGTGTTTTTCCTGTACACGAGAAAGGATGTTAAGAAGCTAGCATTCCTTTAAAAATTTCCAAATGTGTATCTGAGAAGTCCTAACCTCAGGGATTACTATCATTTTGGCAATGAAAGCTGTTCTACACAGTGACCTTTTGTGGTAGCCAAAGGCGTTTAGAAGAGAATACATTGTTCATGGAGGAAGATCAATTTTCTGCTGACCTTAAGGTGTAGCTTAGCATACAAATGAGTGAATGCATTCTCAGAAGCAGTGTCTCAGAACATCAGAAACCTTGTTGATGTGATCTGCACAAGCTTTGTAAGGGGTAATGACCTTAATGAAGTCTGGTACAATGAGGGAAACATTCCTAGGTGAGAGATGAATTTACTGGACTATTAAAAAGAAGGAGGCATAACTGGAGGTGTGCATATGAGGAAAGATGTGAGGCTGGTTTGGCCAGGGCTGTGGAGGACAGACCAGGGTGTTGAAAAAAATGCAATTGCATTTTCTGTTAACTAAACACACACACACACACACACACACACACACAAACTGACCCATAAATTACTTGGGAAAGCACACTGCATTGAAAGGTATTTAGGTATTTGTAAATATGAGGACTCCACTTCCTTCTCAGTTCTACCCACCACTAGAAATAGTTGTGAGACTGATGTGTGAGGGTGACGTGCTTCTGCTACTGAGAAACAAACCAACTTTTTCACTCAGTGGGAGGAAGGCTAAGGAGAATTTGACAGGCTGAGTGAGACAGGAAGTACCACACACTCCTAATCATCAAGCCTGTGGCAGTTTCTAAGTGTCATGTGATGTTTTGTGGCAAATAATGTGCCTGCTGTGAGCAGTTGAAAAGATATTTACAGTTAAACTATAGAGAGTTATGGATAAAATGGAAACATGCTATTCAAACAACCAGAAGAGTTCCTAGTAAATTGAGCGTTTGTTTCCTCGTGAAAAAGTATCTCCTCGTGGCTCTCTGGAAGATCTTAGAAACACAGATCCAAACCAAGTTTTAATTTCCATCTCATCTTCTATCTTAGGCTGATGAGTCTCTGTCTTGAATAGAAAGGCTAGAGGTTCCCAAATTTGAAGTACAATATACCTGCCGACCTTGAGTTGCTTGTGTGTTAATATGAAGATGAGAGCAAATGCATGATGGCTAGAATGGGGGTGAGATGTGCAGTTCTCTGCAGCTGCTTCCCTACCCCTCCCAACGGGAGCCACCATTAACTGATCTTGGTTCTTGGTCTTGACAAGCCTTATCAGTTCAGAATTTATAACAAATAAAGGAATCCTCAGAATAATACTATATTATATTCTAAGCATTATTACAACAAACACCAAAGACAAGGTATTGTATAAGGAAAGAATGGTTGATGAGGTCACAGTTTTAAGGGTTGATGAGCATAGGACTTGCATTGGCTTGGCTCTGGTTAGAAACTTATGCTAGGTAATGTCACAGTGGCATTAAGGAAGTATCACATGGAAATATAGGAAGCCAGACAGCAAAGAAGAGGCTCATTTGTTTTTCTATAAGTCCCCCCTTGTTAAAAGTAACTGCACCAACTCCTCCTTAGCACAGTATTTCCTGCAATCTTCTACTATGCTCCACCATTACCATGCCACAAAGCAAGCTCCTAGCACATGAATACTAGTTGACGAATTCAGGCCATTTCAAACCATAGCTGAGACTAACTATGGCCTCTCATATATTTCCATGTCTATGGTTAAGTATCAGAGTCATATAGCCAAGAGCATTGAGCTCTTTGTCATTTTAAATGGCTCTGTCTTCCATAAAGAATATACCCAGCCCAGCTTACAGCTGAACTGAGCTGACTGGGCACAGAGAGGAAGCACTTCACCAAATACAACTGTACATACTCAGGAAGTATTTATTGACAGCTTCTTATGTGTCAGACATGATGCATATATAAAAGACAAAGTGATGAATCTTCCATGAGGGAGGAGCAAGTCATACTGAGAGGAAGATTGGCAGAGTGAGAAGGTCAGGATGTGCAGGACCACAGTGTGACCCGGGAGTTGCACATCTTAGCTCAACTCCTCCTTCTGACATTGGCTAACTGACCTTCAAAGATGATGAACTTTTCTGATCTTCATTTCTCTGTCTATCCTGTGGGTCAGAATACCGCCTTTCAGACATGTAGAGTCACAGATAACAAATGAATTTTAGCACACTGCTCACCACTCATGACATAGCAAACGTACTTATTAATGGAGAGACAATTTGAGTTGGTTAGCTGTCTATGTGGAATCAATTACTGCCAGCAAACTCTTAAGCAAATGCACATTTATCATCCCAAAGTTTCATGGGAAATCAGGACTGCCTCAGTTGGGGCCTGGGCTTTAGTGTTTCCCATGCTCCCATGGGCTTCAGTCAATGTCTCAAACGAGACTGACATTTCCTCTGAAGGCTCAACCAGCCTTGATTACAAGAGTGAGCCTGGGGGATCTTGGCTGGAAGCCACTCTCATTTCTTTTTGAGCCTCTGGTTTATTTCATCAAGGTGTGCAGAGGGAAAGCCTGCTGCAAATGAGAAGTGAAAAGCATTGTTCTCTGTGCTCTGAGATGACATTGTTTCATTACTATTGTATTTCATAGATTAGGACCAAACCAGGTCATTTTACCTACTTGAAAAGAGAAAAATATTCAAGGGCATAAACATCAGGAAGTAGAAAAAAATGAGAGCCATCTTGGTGTCTATCTGCCACAGGCCTATTTTAAGAACACTTTAAATGTGCAATGATATAAGGCTGATAATAAATTATAACATACAATTGTTATATCTACATAACTATATTACATATAACATGCAAACAATAAATATTTCAGGTCTATTGAGAAGAGATTAATTACAAAAGAATATTATTTCCTTAAAGAATGGGCACTAAACTAACTAGAAATATAAGAATTTGTCTAGAGGACAGTGTAAGTAGGAGAAAGGCAGACATGACCAGGTGGCCAGCCTATTTGGTACACTGGCCTTCTAAATAAGAAGCATGTCACACCACGCTCCTGAAGTTAAAACATTGAATTCTGAAGTAGCCTGAAGAGCCAGGACCTGACCTGGGGATGGGCCTACACTCTCTATGTCTCCTTTAATGTGATTCTTCTACATAGAAACTCCAGTGGTATGAGCACTCACTATCCAATCCGAGGCAATGTGCTAACCAATCACAACCAATAGGCTTGCACTATATAAGAGGTTGCTCACATGCACTAAAGCAGATGTTGCTGTTACCTGAAACCTTCTCTAGAATGGTTCATCTCCACGCCCTTTACTGACCTGAAGGCACTTCTGTCTTGACCTGGGACAATCCAGTAATGAAGGCAGGAGAGCACAGTGTGGGAGGGCACCTAGGCAAAGGAAACCCTGCCCCAGCACACACTATGGTAACACTGTCCTGATCTTGAGTGACCATAGGAAGCTGTAGAAGCAGGCAAGACTTTGTTCATGAAAGTATCCCCCATCTTCCTCTTAATTCCGCTTCCCCCTGCTTTGTCCCCAAGCAGTCTTGTCTAGAGAGGCTTCATCAGTCTCTTTCCTCTGGCTCCAGCTGGTTTGAAACAACGGTGAACATCCCAAGAGACAGGAAGGAAGGCAGGAAGAATAGGGAGTTAGAATGTTAACAGCTTCTGGGTACCTTTTCTGAGTCTGCCTTGACTTGATGATATCCTTGGACCAAGAACTTGGCCCTTTCCCTGTAGATCTTGATCTAAGTTTCATGACCACCCTCTCTTGTCTTTTCAGATCTTGGGGAAATGTTGGATTCCTTTGCTTGTGGGTGCAGGAAAAAGTGATGGTTCCAAGAGGGTAAAGTTGGATAAAGAGGAAAGGCTTCCTTCTCTGTACTAGGACATCAGAGAAGAGCTATGTCAACAACACATACAGAGATTGGAGATAAGTTGGAAAGACAAAGATTGGCGCCATCGATCCAGAACCCAAGGTGTATCGGGGATAGCAATGTGGAACTTCTGGAATCTGTGTAACACAGGAATCTGGAAAGCATCCTCGGGATGCTGTAGAGGAGACATTGGAGTAATGTTTGAAAATACAACTGAGAAAGGCTCGTCTAAGGAGAGAGGGATTAGAAAGAGAAAAAATGTTATAAATACTATAGGTATAGCTCTAGAAAAAAATACCTTATTGTATTATCCATTTCAAACCTATTACCAAAAGATAAACGTCCCCACCTCATTGCACCCTCTCCATTCATCTCACAAATATTTGGCAAGTATTATACTAGATATTTTTCGTCTAAAAATGGTTCAAAACTCCACAACTATTTTTTTTTCATCATGGAACTCCCATTACAGTAAGGCAAAGTAAAGTAAAACCAACCTAAATAACTAAATATATCAAAAGTCAGAAAATGTTAATGCTGTGTGCTTTTAAAAGTGTACAAGAGGCTTCACACTCTGTATGGAATCATAGAGGCCTCATTGAGACAGTAACAGTCAAAAAAATTTGAAATTAACATTTATATAATTCCTGATTGTCTCATGGTTCTTCTTGCTGTAGGTAACTTTTTGAATATATGTGTAATAATATAAATGTGTATGTAAATTTTTTTAATTAATAAAAAAAATGAGAGAAAAAGCAAGATTTCTCCAGGAAAGTGATTGAGAAAGGAACATCTTTCTTCTGTAGGCTGATTTAGATTGGGCAGGAGCACAGCTCTTACTGATCAGAGCACATTGGCAGAATCAGCCTTGCTCATGCTTTGCCCTATCTCTGTTTCAGACAAAACACACAAATCTAGAGGGCAACACTGGCACTTAAAATTGATGCAGACTCTAACATGTGACTCTGTTTATGATCTAGGACTAGATTCCAATGTTGATAAACACCCGGATATGTAAAGATTATTCATGAAAAATTAGTAGTAATAATAAACAAAGGAGGGAAATTGTTGGGGCTGGTGACTACACTTATGACGGAGACAGTGTGGAGAGTTTTGCTGACCTGTGCTCTTTTGTACTCACCAAATTGCATATATTAAATACATACAGCTTTTTGAATATTGATCATATGGTAATAAATTGGTTTATAAAACTTTTAAAAAATTAGAAGAATGTGAAGTAATGATCCTTGATACAGGGAACATACAGTCTCAGGCAGATAGAAGAAATGACATCACAACCCTCTAAAGAGGAGTCATATTATCCTGGGCGTGAACTAACATGGGCATCAGGATGGACACTGAGGTGGACAGAAAAGAAATATTGATGAGAGATATAATAAAAAACCTTAACTTAGGTATTAGATGTCACTGGGAGGTACTGTGAAGACATTACATGGCCCAGGGCCTAGGAAGGGAGGTCTATAATTAAAAAAAGACAGATATTAGAAAAACGAGCCATTGTGAGGAGGGGGAGAGAGAGAGAGAGAGAGAGAGAGAGAGAGAGAGAGAGAGAGAGAGAGAGAGAGAGAGAGAGAGATTGTAAAGAGAGGAAGCCCTGTGAAGGTAGAAAGCTACTGTGAGAATAGGGGAGGTTACTGTGAGGAGAGGGGGCCACAGTAAAAAGAGCAGACCCACTGTGAAAAGAGGGTGAGGGTGAAGAGGAGAAATTCTAAGAAGAAGCAGCCTTTGGGCTGAGGAGATAAGCTAGGGTGAGAAAGGAGAGCTGTTGATAAAGGAGTGCCCTTGTGAGGAAAGGGGCTGTATGGAGGAGGGAGGCCATGGGAGGAATGGGGAGGGGGAGCTGTTCTGAGAGGGATTGCTTTCTGTGAGACTTGTCCTGCTAACGCTTTGGGCAGAGAAGGTGCCATCTTGGAAATGTGAGTTTAAACTGAATCCCTGCTGGGGAGGAAACACTGTAAAGACAGACCTCCTTATGCCTCTCTTTGGCTATCAGACTGCCACTTCTTTTTGTTTTTTTGGCTTGCGGAATTAATGCAATTAATAGGCATACAAGAATCTGAGCTTAAAGCTGACCACCACAGAAAAGATGCCAGATGCTTCTTGCCTAGCCTTGTAAAGCTTGTGAGACTATTACAAAAATAAAACAGGTGCCTACCCTATTTTCCTACGGTGGGCCTCAAAGAAAAACTGCCTATGTAACAAAAACAGAAACAATGAAGGCATGCTGAGACACAAGTTCCCTTCCCTTCAACAGTTACTCTGCCTCACACATAAGTCTATACATCTTCTAGGCTTTCTACCAAAGCTCACCCATGCAACCCATAAGATGACTACAAACACCTGAAAGGAGCTTCGATCCTGTTTTCTCCCTGCACCCCTTACCTGTCCTCCACTTTAGTCAACCTGTAAAAATAAATTCTTTATTAATTTCTATTTCCTGACTTCTGCTATATGGAAGTTGAAGAAGTTGATTTATAGACCTACATGCCTAGAAATAATCTGATTTTTGTTTTTACAGATCATTTTGGCCCTGCGTGAAACAGGCAAGAGGGTTGAGGTGTTTCCTCGGAAGACCATTGCAGAAAAAAAGCTCTAGCTAAGTTGGTAGCATTTACATTAGTTCCAAGGGATGAGATCATGCACCCACTTTGAGTATAGAGCCACTGGAAAAATAAGTTATTTCCTACCACAGCGGTATTGCTGCAAAAACAACCAAGGAACCAAGAATAACAACAACAAAAACAAAAACCAGCCTTGCTTCAAAGGGCGTAAACTCTGGAACTAAACATGTGTGGCCTGGGAACACGGATTTAGAATATCCCCAAATATATGATCCAGCAACTCATGAAGTTTTTTTAATTGCATAGCAAAAGTCATAAATAAGGGCACTTTTCAAAGGCATTGGTGGGAATCTGAGGTAGGTGAGTCACAGAAAAGCAGGGACATCTCTGCTCTAGGCCTCAGGTGTTATCTGATGACACTTTCAGCTTTGGGGTTTGTGGAAGCCAGGGGTCTGTAAATACATTTCAAAAAGGCTTACCTGATGATCACAAGGACGTTGTATGACACACCTGCCGCTTTTTCTATTCTTGAGAATGCCAGCTATCCAAGCATTAGGTTATATGCATCTTCAAGTCAAATATTATTTTATGTCCTACAAATCTTCTTCCCTGATAAAGACAAAGATGGGTAGGTAGAAAAGCAGTCTTCAGGAGAGAGAAATGGCCGGTCGAGTCACCAAGAAATAAATACTCAGATGATATCAAGTTTAACAGCCATCAACAGATGGATCTGACTCTCTCGATTCTTGCTAATGTGTCTGACAAAATATTTGTAATGTATAATAAGGATACTATGTCTGTGAGTTAAAGTAATCAAGAATTTAGTGGAGATGAAAGAAGTAAAGAACCCTTTGGATGGTTTAATTCCATTGGTATAGCTTCATGAAGAGTAGCTGGTTCTTTTCTTTAATTTGTGTTCAGTAATTTCAACAAAACTTCAAAAATTAATGAGCTTCAAATGAAGTTAGCAGTTCTCTTGCTATCTTTAAGTCCTATTGAGTTTGTCATTTGGTATGCTTTTTTATATACATATTTTTATTATAATTTATTTTACATTACATCTCAATGGTAATCCCCTTGCTCTTGTCTTCCTGTTCCCACTTTCCCTCCCTTTTCCACCCTATTGACCTCCCCTAGACCTCTGACACGTGGAGCCTTCCTCCCCCACTGTCTAACCACAGCCTGTCAGGTCTCATCTAGATAGCCTGGATCCGCTTGCTATGTGTCCCCACAGGGCCTCTCTGCAGAGAGGCTGACAAAATCATGAGCACCAGAGTTCCTGTCAGAGGCAGTCCCCCATTCTTCTCTCCACTTCTCCATGTGGAGAATGAGCTGTCCGTCGGCTACATCTGAACAAGGAGGGGGTCAAGGTTCTCTGCTTGCAATGTCCTTGGTTGGTGCATCAGTTTGTGCAACCCACCCTGGGTCCAGATCTGTCAGCCTTCATAGTCTCCATGTGGAGCTTCTGACAAGCCGCTCTCTCCTTCTATCCCCCATCTCTTCCATACCACTCACAGCTCTTAACCAAGAGTCTGGCTTTAAGTCTCAATATCTGTCCTGATCCCACCCTGGGTAGAGTCCCTCAGAGGACATCTATGTGGGGCTACTATGCACTTATAAGTGAATATGTACCATGGATGTCTTTCTGGGTCTGGGCTACCTCACTCAGGATGATTGTCTCTAGTTCCATCCATTTGCCTGAAAATTTCAAGATTTGCTTGTTTTTGATAGCTGTAAATGTACCCACAGTTTCTTTATCCATTCTTTGGTTGAGGAACATCTAGGTTGTTTCCAGATTCTGGCTATTATGAATAAAGCTGCTATGAACATAGTAGAGCAAGTGTCCTTGTATGGTGGAGCATCTTTCCGGTATATGCCCAGGAGTGATATAACTGGGCCTTGAAGTAGAACTATTCCCAATTTTCTGAGAAGGTGCCAGATTCATTTTCAAAGTGGTTGTGCAAGTTTGCATTCCCACAAGCAATGGAGTAATGTTCCTCATTCTCCACATCCTCACTAGCATGTGCTGTCACTTGAGTTATTGATTTTAGCTATTCTGATAGGTGTAAGATAGAATCTCAGAGCCATTTTGATTTGCATTTCTCTAATGACTAAGGGCATTGAGCCTTTCTTTTTTAAAAATATATTATTAATTTATTCATATTACATCTAAATTGTTAGCCCATCCCTTTTATCCTCCCGTTCTTCCCTCCCTCCTACTTTCCCACTACTCCCCTCCCCTATGTCTGTGACTGAGGGGGACCCCCTCACCCTCTATATGCTCATAGGGTATCAAGTCTCTTCTTGATAGCCTGCTATCTTTCCTCTGAGTGCCACCAGGCCTCCCCATCAAGGGGGCATGGTCAAAAATGAGGCACCAAAGTTTATGTGAAAGTCAGACCCCACTCTCCACTCAGCCCTGGAGAATGTCCTGTCCATTGGCTAGATCTGGGCAGGGGTTTGAAGTTTACTGCCTGTATTGTCCTTGGCTGGTGCCATAGTTTGACCAGGACCCCTCGGCCTATATCCATCATAATGTTATTCTTGTAGGTTTCTAGGACCCTCTGGATCCTTCTATTTCCCCATTCTCCCATGCTTCTCTCACCTAAAGTCCCAATAGGATGTTTCTCAGCCATTCAATATTCCTCCACTGAGAATTCTCTGTTTAGCTCTGTACCCCATTTTTCAATTGGGAATATTTGGTTGGATTGTGTTTAATTTCTTGAATTCTTTATGTATTTTGGATATTAGCTCTTTGTCAGATATAGGGTTGGTAAAGGTCTTTTCCCAGTATGTAGGCTGTTGTTTTGTTCTGTTGACAGTGTCCTTTGCCTTACATAAGCTTTTCAATCACATGAGGTCCCATTTATTAATTGTTATTCTTAGAGCCTGAGCTGTTGGTGTTCTGTTCAGGAAGTTGTCTCCTGCGCCAATGAGTTTAAGGCTCTTCCCTGATTTTTCTTCTAACAGATTTAGCGTGTCTGCTTTTAAGTTGAGGTCTTTAATCCACTCGGTCTTTAGTTTTGTGCAGGGTGATAAACAGGGATCTACTAGCATTTATCTACATGTAGACAACAGTTATACCAGCACCATTTGTTGAAGATGCTCTCTTTTTTTTTTCTATTGTATGCATTTGGCTTCTTTGTCAAAAATCAAGTGTCCATAGGTGTGTGGGTTCATTTTTGGATCTTTGATTCAATTCGATTGATCAAGCAGCCTATTTCTATGCCAGTACCATGCTCTTTTTATTACTGTTACTCTATAGTAAAAGTTGAGATCCAGGGTGGAGATTCCTCTAGAAGATCTTCTATTGTAGAGGATTGTTTTAGCTACTCTGGGTGGTTGTTGTTGTTGTTGTTGTTGTTTTTCCATATGGTGTTGAGAATTGTTCTTTCAAGGTCTGTAAGGAATTGTGTACGAATTTTGATGGGAACTGCATTGAATCTGTAAAATGCTTTTGGTAAGATGTCCATCTTTACCAGGTTGCTTCTCCCAATCCAAAGAGTCATCAAGTCAGATGCTGTGGTGCACACCTGTACTTTCAGCACTTGAGGAGGCAGAGGCAGGCAGATCTCTGTGGGTTTGAGGCCATCCTGATCTACAAAGGGAGTCCAGTACAGCCAAGGCTACCCAGAGAAACCTTGTCTCAAAAAATCAAAATCAAAAAGGAAAAAAGAAAAATTCATTATTAATGTCTAATAGTATCTTACTTGTGACTAAAATTTTTATTGTTCAGTTCCTTTCACATTACATCACAATCCAGTTTTAGGAAGTAAACGGATAGTAATATTACAGAAGAAATTGATATCACATTAAATTTCTTTTAAACAAAATTTAATTTTTGCTATTTCCAGATATCACTAATGCCAGGGCCATTGACAATAAGGAACAAAATAAGTGGCCAGGCTACGAACACTCCTTTATCCATTTTTATAGAATTTCCAGTGCTAATTTTATGAGGAGATAATGGATAGTTTTCAAATGGGGACAGATCTTGAAGTTATAAGAAACAATGGAAGTGTTTTAGGTAAGAAAATATAGTACTTTAGTTGATTTTGATATTTAGTGTCATTTGGTCATTTAACTATCAGACAAGAAAATTAAAGATTGTAGACACAATTTTTAAAAAAACTGAACGCTAGGCCAAATTTCACAAACAGGTTTAAACATTGCCAACTAAACTAAGTTCCACAATTACCATGTAATTGAACATGAATACCCAAGAAGGAATAATTAATTTTTATATAATTTTCCTTGCAGCCAAGGCAATGTCTGGCAAATGAAGACTCTAATCATCCAACAGGGAAAAAAGCAAACAAATATAAACTTATCATTTGGATAAAATCTTATCACCAGGTTTTAAACATCTTTTTTTCACTAATTTGTTTTGCAATATAAGTTACCTGCTTGTTCTGCAGTTTAAATTATTCACATCCTGATTCCCACTCCCTCATCCCCTCCCGATCCCCCCTCCCTCACTCCCTCTTTCTCCCTTCCCTAAGTAAAAGCCACGTTCACAAAGCCCTCCCTGCACAATTCCTGTTTTAAGAAAACACTAACAATTGTGAAGACGTTTCTTCTTCTTCTTCTTCTTCTTCTTCTTCTTCTTCTTCTAACTAGAAAAGTAAACAAAGAATTAAGCACTGACTCTACATCAAGGTACTGAACTTTGACCTCAGGAACTGTTGGCAAGGTTTACACAGCCAACACGGTCACCCTCTTACGATCTCTATTACATCATTCAAGTTCCCAGTTTTGTCCTGGTTTATTTTCACTTTAAAGCTTTAACCTTAGGATAAAACTAACTCATCATCTAAAATTCTTTCTACCTAAAAGCAGTTTCCTTTCACTTTTAAGTTTTTTCCTTAAAAGCAAAAATGTATTTTATCTATCATAATATCCTTGCTATTTTTGGATTTATTTTTATTCTTTTTAAAATTATGTACATAAGGGTATGTCTGTGTGGATATGTGCATGTGAGTGTAGGTGTCTGTGTGGTCTGGAAGAGGCTTAGGTTCCCTGGAGCTGGAGTTACAAGCAGTTGTGGACCATCCAATGTGGGTGGTGGAAATCAAGCCCTGGTCCTCTGCAGGAGCCCTGTGTGCCCTTAGCCATTGATTGAGTCATCTCTCCAGTCCTCTGGCACACATCCTTAACTGATCTTTTTTTCTTAAAAAATTAGAAAAAAAAAATCACAGCAGGATATTCTTAATGAAAACCTAAGAAGCTGCATCTGAAACAGACAAAAGCCATTTACACTCCTATGGACATTTTCTTTCCTCTTACTAACAAGTTTTAATTCTCCACAGTGTGTTAGCAACATAAGCTCTTATATGTCAGGTGCTCAAAAACTGTGTTTGTTAAAAGTATTAACTGATGATTCGGGCCCACGAGGCAATCAAAACTCACGGTCAAACTCTAGTATTTCTGCCTTTACTGTATGTTTATCCCCTTTCTTTTGGATTTCCTATGTACCTCATTGAGTAACATATTAATCATTTGAATGAGTATCTACCCAAATTATATCATCCTCTGCCATGGGGTATCTCGGGAGCACAGGTGTTGGCCCACACCTTGCCACCCCTGGCAGTCAGGAAAGCGACCTACAGTGTCATGAGCAGAAGGCCTATCCCTGCCCCTCACCATCAGCAGCACTTGGAAGAGTAGACACTGCACCTTGCTTGGACAGCCCAGCAGAGCTGCCCCCGGTGGTGGAGGCACAGGTGAGCTGACCCTGCTACTCACCACTTGTCTGCTGTGAGGTAGTATGGGTGCAGTGGTGATGCCACCCTCATCCCCCTACCCCATCCTTGCTACCAGTGGTAATCAGGAGAGCTGGCCCCAAGGGCAGGAGAGCGATAGCGCGAGCTCTGGCCACTCTCTGTCTGCAGCACTCTGGAGGGCAAGCCTTGCACTTTGTCTCAGCAACACAATGGAGCTGGCCCCGTGGCAAAAGCCCCGGTGAGCCAGCCCTGTGTGTGTAAGAGGGGGAAAGCTGTCCCAGCCCCTTGCAAAGTGCAGCACTTGGGAGAGTTGGCGTACTGCCTTGACTGATCAGCACAGTGGAGCTGGAGCTGGAGCTGCAGGTGCAGGTGAGCCAGTCCCAAGGGCATGAGAGCAGGAGAGCTGCCCCTGCCTCCTGCTGATGGAGGCTTTGGGTGGCCTAACTGAAGTAGTTCTGGAAAGCTCACCCTGGGGGTGCAGATAAGGGAAAGCTAGAATGCTGACCAGCTCAGCAACCACCCAGGCCCAGATCCAGAGCTCTGAGATGACTCACCCCAAAATCTATATTATCTACGCAGGGTTAGGATCCATAGAAGGGTTTGTCCCGAGAGTTCAAAGCGGAGCTCTGTAACACAGGGCAACAACAGGATAATTGGCAGAAGTCCTAATGAGCATCCAATATTGATGGTGTCACAGAAGCCAGAGACCTCAAACCAGAGCAACATTTGCAGGTGAAGATGTGTAGACAGAGGGATATACTGTGGGACACACTGACATACTACGGCTTCCACAATGAGATGTTTTCTGGTCTTTGGGGGTTGTTGTTGTTGTTGTTGTTCTTATTGTTTGGTTTTTCGTGTGCCATGTGTGCGTGTGTGTGTGTATGTGTGTGCGTGAACACATGCGTGTGTGTGTGTGCATGTGCATGTGTGTGTGCATGTGTGTGTGCATGAACACATGCATGTGTGTGTGCGTGAACACGTGTGTGTGTGCGTGTGTGTGTGCGCGCGTGTGTGCATGTGTATGCGTACGTGTGTGTGCATGCGTGTGTGTGCGTGCGTGCGTGTGCGTGCGTGCGTGTGCGTGTGTGTGTGTTTTTGGAGGCGGGAGGTTGCAAGGGTGAAGTGCAGATAAGAGAGGACCAGATGAGTGGGAGTAGGGTGCACAATGTGAAACTCACAAGGAATCAATAAACAGTTTAAAAATATATAGAAATAAAGTTGTCACAGATTTAGATAGTCATTTGTCTCCCACAATTCCAGGGGTAGATTGGGTTGTTTTAAGAGAAAAGGGGCAAATTAGGTCTACCTGAAAATAATTCTCCCAAGCACATGTTGTAGCGCTACATGAAATCAGAATGCAATGAGGAAGCACCTTGCTTACATCTCTGAGGTGTGAGGAAGACGTAGTGACAACCCAGGATAGATACATGATGCTCTTTGTGTACATGTGGGCTCCTGGCTTTCCTGTTAAGAGAACTAATTGGCAGAGAGGAAGATGCCTTGCACATGGGAAACTTTGATTAAAAAAATAGGTTGTTTTGTAGGCTATTGAGTATCTGATTTTTTTTTTCTTCTAAAGAAAGGTTGGCGACAAGCACCTTTATCTCACAGGGCCCTAATATGACTCAGAAAATGCCACAAACTTCTTAGGCCAGTTTTTATCCAGGGAGAGCCAACAGCATGTGTCTTCTTACTCTAGCTTTTATCTTAAAATAACCTTTTCGTTTGGTGCAGAATCTTGTTCTATTAGAGGCAAAAAAAAAAAAAAAAAAAAAAGGTGGAAGAGACAAGGTCAAAGAAAGGTACATGAGAGTGAGGGTTGAGAATAGGTAAAATTTTCAGAATTGATTTTTTAGTTCTGACACACCACTAATTTTAAAATTACCGTCCCAGGGCTGGAAAAACAGCTCCACAGCTGACATCACTGGTTTCTCTTCCAGGTTTGATTTTCAGCATCACATAGCAGCTCAAAATTATCTGTAACTCCAGTTCCAGGAGATCTGACACCTCCTTCTGGCCCCTTACATGAGCATTCATACTCATAAAATGAACATTTTTAAAAATTAAAAATCAATTTCTTATTTGTTAACATCTTTTAAATTTTGATACAGTGCTTAACAGTCTTATTTTTAGATAAATTAGTAACTTCATCATTTCCTTTTGCATATTCTTTTTATTGAATTTTTAAAATTTGGGGCCAGGAGAAGGGACATACCCATCACACATGATATCAGATGAACTTATGGGAGTCAGTTTTCTCTTTCCACCTTGAGGGCTCTAGGGAAAGAATGCAGGTTATCCGGGTTTGAAGCAATCACCTTTCTCCAGACCCTCAGCATCTCTTCTCCCTTCTCTGTTTTAAAATTTAAAGTAAGATGACAGTCCCTGATTTTTAGTTGTTTTGCCTAGGAGTTCAAGTTTAGCATGAAAAACAAACTAGAATTATCAAGTGTTCCCCATTAAGGGAAATATAAAGCCAAGTAATCTAGTAACATTTGCCTACTTTTCTAAATAAGGCATGTTCAGTTAATGGTAATTATGAACTCTAAAACCAGCTGGAGTACCAAATGGTAGCTTTTCTCTAAACATCTTCCCCTTACTTTGAATCTCTTACTTCCGTTTTCCATTTCCCACTCTAAGCTTCTCTATTTTAGCTAGAAGAACCCCTATCAGATCAGATTTACTTGCTACTTTGGGAAGTAGCTACCTCAGCTCTCATGCTGGGGTCAGTGTCTCAGGCTTACTCTGCATGTTCATAGGAACACAGGCAGCTCAAGATACTTGGTGATCATCTTTTATGTGTGTCTTTTCTGACTGAGCCCTTATAACCAAGGAACAGGGTAGGACTTCCAGGTTTCCTATGATCCTGTGACACAGCCTGAGTTATTCTCCCTAACACCTCTACCCTGATATGCTGAAGGGAACAAGTGCCTCTTATCTTCTGCAGGTCTGTGATCAGGCACTCACAGACCACCTAAACTAAGAGTGCCATGTTTGTCGTTAGCAGGGAGGTCACAGGAAAAGGCTGAATCAGGAGAATGGGAGAGAAAAAAATAAATGACATCCTAGCAAGATAAACAAACACCCCGAAAACAAACAGAAACAACCCAAATGCTCTGAGAAGCAAACAAAATGGAATGTTTAAACTGGGTGCTCTGAAAAAACAAACAAGCAAGCAAGCAAGCAAGAAAGAAAAGTGTAAAACAAAGGTGGGAATAAAGCATTTGCCATCAACAAAACTAAGGAAAGTCCCAGGCCCTGAAAGAATTCGCCAGCATCTACCTGCAGAGGCAATTCTAGACAGACGGGCACAGAGAGCCCATGTTGGAATCTCCCGCCAATCTGGGTGACTACACATGTCAAAGTGGATTGTCACTAGCGATGCACATTGAGTGTCGAAGCTGTGATTGCAAAAACAAGATGTCACCTTAAAGGAAGTAAAATATAGTGTCTTCTGAAGCCAAATATGAGCAGCCATAATGGCCTGAGAACATGAGTTCAGGTCACTCTAAATACATATTTCAGCGCTACAGTTCCATGATGCTAGTGGTCTGTTAGTATGTCCCCAAACGATTTCACTTAGCCAGGGTTTATTGCTCATACCATAATCCCAGAAACTGGGAGGTTAGACACAGGTGGATCCAGGTAAGATCGAGGCCGTTCTGGTCTACACAGCAAGTCCCAGGCCAACCAAAGCTACGTAGTAGGACTCTATCTCAAAATAATTCCTAGAAAACTTAAATGATCGTAGCTGATAGTCACAAAGATGTTGGACCAAAGATAGAAATCTGCAGCTAATGGCTGTTATGAGGGATAACAATGACGCAAGGAAAATTAGCTTCAAGTCTGAAACATACCAACTCTCCATTATCACAGAGTTCCTCATCAGTCAGCCTTGTAGAACCATGAACACATTTGAAGCTTTTTTTTTTTTTTTTCTGGAAACTTCAGCTCACTGTGGAAATGGATTCATTTAAAGTCCATTATGGATCCTGAAACCAATGGGAAACATTTTATTGAGAAACAGGATACTAACAAATTCTCCATAATAATTGTTACTCTCAAAATGTTTATTGAAGAAGTAATAAGGGAAAGTTGGCAGACCTGCATTAACTGAGGAATCAGTGTTGACATCATCAGCTGTGGTAGTTCGAATTGCATGTCTCAACACTACAATGCATGGAGCACACAGTGACACCTCAGATGTAGCCACAGTACACACCCTAAACCTAAACACAAGCACTGACTATCAGAATCCTTCTCCACGAACGTCCCTCGGCTCCATGCCCATCATGGGATGCATCAAAAGTCAACAACTAATAAGTGAGACCTCTTGAAACTGAAATGCTTCTGTAAGGCAAAGGACACTGTCAATAGAACAAAACGACAGCCTACAGACTGGGGAAAGATCTTTACCAACTCTAGTCCAACAAAGGACTAATATTCAAAATACATAAAGAACTCAAAAAATTAAATACCAACAAACAAACTAAGCCAATTGCTTTGACTTACTCTCTCTTCCTCTGTCTCTGTCTCTGTCTCTGTCTCTCTCTCTCTCTCTCTCTCTCTCTCTCTCTCTCTCTCTCTGGGGCACCCCTCCCTCCTTTCCTTCTCACCCCATGCTCACTTAATAAACCTCATATAATCTTTAAAAAAATGGGGTACTGAGCTAAACAGAGAATTCTCAGCAGAGGAATCTTGAAAGGCTGAGAATCACTTAAAGAAATGCTTAATATCCTTAATCATCAGGGAAATGCAAATCAAAATGACTCTGAAATTCCATCTTACACCTGTCACAATGACTATGATCGAAAACCCAAGTGATAGCACATGCTAGTGAGCATGTGGAGAAAGGAGAACACGCCTCCATTGCTGGTGGGAGTGCAGACTTGTAAAAACCACTTTGGAAATCAATCTGGTGCTTTGTCAGATAATAAGAAATGGCTCTACATCAAGACCCAGCTATACCACTCCTCGCAATATACCCAAAAGACACGTCATCATATAGCAAGGTCACATGGTCAACTATGTTCATAGCAGCTTTATTTGCAACAGCCATAATCTGGAAACAACCTAGATATCCTTCAACCGAAGAATGGATAAAGAAACTGTGGTACATTTACACAATGGAATACTACTCAGCTAATAAAAACAAAGAAATCATGAAATTTGCAGGCAAATGAGTGGAACTAGAAAAGATCATCCTGAGTGAGGTCATCCAGACCCAGAAAGACACACGTGGTATGTACTCACTTGTAAATGGATTTTGACCATAGAGTACATGATAACTACACTACAATGCACAGAACCAAAGAAGATAAGCAACAAGGAAGATCCAAGGGAGGATGCTTGAATCTCACTTGGAAGGGAAAATAATATCGACAGAGGTAGTGGCTGAAGAGAGGGAACAAAGTAAGAGAGGAAACACAAAGTGAAACAGAGAGATATCGCGGCGGGCATCAGACCTGGGGAGAGCCGAACAGGAGTACAAAAGGCCTGAAGAGAAAAGAGAAGCTGTGGGAAGGGCGTCTCTGTGACAAGCTGGAGACCTAAATCAAGGTAGGCTCCCAGGGGGATATAAAAGGGACTGTAATAACAATTGAGATGTAATTTGAATAAATTAGTAAAATTAAATTTAAAAAAAGAAAGGGACTCTGGCAGAGATTCCTAATAGCAGGGGCCATAGAGACTAAGATGACACCCTAGTCTCCTAGTAGAGGGAGGGGAACACCAACCCACCCACAAAAATTTTGACTCAAAATTCACCTAGCGTACAAGATGTGCAGGGATAAAAATAGAACAGATAGAGCAGAGATTGAGGGAATGTCCAACCACTGCCTGGCCCAATCCAAGACCCACCCCATGGGAGGAAACCAACCTCTGACACTACTAATGATACTCTTCTGTGCTTGCAGACCAGAGCCAAACAAAATTGTCCTCTGAGTGGCTCTACTCAGCAGCACCCCAACACAGATGCTGAGACTCACAGCCAAACATTAGGTGAGGCATAAGGAGCCTTGTGGAAAAGTGAGGGTGGGGAGAGAAAAGGAACTGGAGGTGATAGGAGTGTCACAAGAAGACCAACAGAACCAACTAACCAGGGCCCAGAGGGGTCTGCTGAGACTGAAGCACCAACCAAGGACCTTGCATGGACTGGACCTAGGCCCCCTACACAGATGTAGCTGATGGGCAGCTCTGGCTTCATGTCAGTCCCCTAGTAAGGGGAGTGGAGACTCTCTCTCTGACATGGACTTACTCTTGCCGCCTTTTCAGTTACTTCCCTCTGGCAGACTGCCTTGCCAGGCCACGGGGAAGAGGACATAGTCAGTCCTGATAGGACTTGATGAGCCCAGGTGGTTGGGAGGGGGGCTCCTCTCTTCTGAGGAATAGAGAAGCGGGATTTGGTAGAGGGAGGAAGGGTGGAACCGGGAGAGGAGGATGGATGGGTCTATGACCAGCTTGTAAAGTAAATAAATTAATTAATTTTAAAAAAGCACAAGTTTAGGCAGATGTAAATGCATTTTATTGTTTACTCTGCTTTCACATAAGAATTTTTTTTACAAGTGATTAAATGCTAATAGCTTCAGAGATGTATGAAAACATATTAAACAAAAGTTTCTCTTGTGCGTTCAAAAAAGTAATTGAGATGAGACACAGAGCACAGTATAGAAAATAGAGTTTATTACAGGTAAAGTGGGGCACTCTCAAGGGATAAGTGGACAGTGGCCCAGCGGACAGTGGCCCAATGATCGCTGAAGGGAGAGATACACACGTGGCTGTGACCAAAGGGGCCAGCATAGCAACCTGCATTTTCAAACAGGCTTTACTCTGTTTCTTAAGGTTTCTGGGACAGACATATTGCTGAAGGGCATTGTCAAGACCATGTGCTTGACAGGCACATTTGGGTTAATTCTTAAGTGGAGAGGAAAGTTAATTCAAAGCACGGCTGTTCTGGCATGAGATCATATCCTAGGTCTATGTGATCTGGCTGGCAAGAAATCACATCCAAAGATCTTCTAGGTCTGTGTGATCCAGCTGGAATACAAACAAGCCTCTAATCCAGGAAACAGTGACAAAAAGATCTGAGTTCAAGGCCAGCCCTGTATAGAGAAAGCATCAGGTAAAGAAAAGCTTAGGCCCAGGCATGGTGATACATGCCTTTAAAGGTAAAGTTAGTTTGTAGAAGGAAGCACCCATGTTTGAAAGTGACATTTAATTGAGTGGCAGAAAAGGTGACAAATCAGATTTCACAGAATAGGATATGCCCTACTCTAACAAGAAGAGAGAGGAAAGGGAAGCTACTTAAGAGGTAGTTTTACCAGGACAGCGATAGAGAGATGGGTTGCAGAGGGAACTCAGGAGAAGACCACATGAGTCAGAGAATGAGACGAAGCCAGGAGATTAGAGCAGATTGCTGAGTTAGTTTGAGGCCAAGCAGAGCAATTCCAGGTTGAGAGAGAAGCCAGATTAAATAAGTCAGCTGGGAGAAGAGTTTGAGCCAGAACAGCTGAGTTGAAAGAGCCAGGCCAGAGCTCAGAAAGAACAAGTAAAGGTGAGCTTATTAAGTGGTAAGTCTCAGAGGCTAAGAACATTCTAGGCCTAGGTTAGATTGTACAGAGGCTAGAAGCTTCCATGACTAGCCCTAGGTTGGCAGAAGGAGGCAGTAAGCCTCCGAAACAACAGGTGAAACAGGAGGGGGAAAGTTACTTTTACACTCAGGGAGTAACCAGTGGTCTGCTCTTGTTCCTTCTCAGAAACCCCGACTAGATAGTAATCTTCAGGTCTTTGGGGAGGTTGAGAATGTCAGGTCTCCACCCAGGGCCAGAGATATGACTCAGATCTCACTCTTCTGGCCAGTAATCAAAGTCCTGCAGTTTTCATTTCTGGTTTTTACAAGCAGTTGGTTGTGAGGGAGGGGTCCACCCGCGGTGCCCTTCAACCCTCTTAATATCCACTTACCAGAACCATCAGGCAAACTGCGTCTGAGGAGTACCTTTTATGGGTTCTTTGTCTCATTGACAAAAGAATTTTAAAAGTGCGCTCAAAAGGAAATTCAAAAACAGCCCTGCTGAAGTCAGAGGGAAGAAACAATGAAGTAGGCAAGCTAGTGTTTTCAACAGTGGCTGAGAGGAAGGAGGAAGCATTGGGGTGCTCGGGAAGAGAGCGTTAGGCCTTCTTAAAGTTAAGTAGGCGTCAAGGAAGAGGTCAGGTAGGCGGGCATGTGCAATCCTAGTACTTTAGAGGTAGGGGCTGGAAGATTGTGAGTTCAAGGCCAACCTTGGTTTCATAGTGAGTTTGAGGAGATCCTGGGCTATGTGAGACCTTGACAAGAAAGAAGAAAAGAGAAAGGTCAGGGAAGAGAAAAAGGGAAGAAAAAAAGAGAAGAAGAGGGAAAGAAAATGGAAAGAAAAGCAGGCAGCATTCAGCTGTATGGGCTGGCATGCAGTCTTCAAAGGGACAGCAGAATGTTGGGTGAGCAGGCAGAAGGGAGGGATCCTGAAGGAAGTCCGGAAATGGGAGTAGGAAAGAGGGGGAAGAGAAAGTTAGACTTCTATAATTGGAATTCAGAAAGCCCACGGTGAGCGAAGGACAGCTTCAGAGACTATATAATTGTATTTATATCTCATTAAGGGGGAAGGATGCTGTTCCGTTTTCTTTTCAAGTCTTCAGTGTGTCGTATTTTATTTTCTACCTCTGGCCAGTCTTCCTTAGGCTGTAAAATAGAAATTCCTCCTTGAGACAGGAGGTCTCTTTCATCTCTGTGTGATAAACTCCTGATGTCTACATTAAAAGGCTACATACAAGTGGAGCAAGCCACTTGTGAAAAGGCTCACTGACCATCAACCATGGTATTGGTGTCAGAGGGTGTTACTATGCTGATATATAAATGTCCCATAGAGGGAATCTACAAACACAGGAGTGACCACTGTAAGAGTTTAATTCCCAGGACCCACACGATGGATGCAAAGAAAGGACCCCCCACAAGTTGTTCTCTGACCTCTATGTGTGCATCGCAGTGTGTCCACGCCAACCATACACATGTGCACACACAGTAAATAATTAATCAAAATTTAAAATAATCATAAACAACATTGAATCATTTAAAAATGAAAATTAAAATCATATCTTCAATTGACACTAATAGATTTTAAGTAAACCCTAAAAGCATACATTCAGAAATAACAATAATTAAAATATGGGCATATCGACTACATGCCACACTTCCTAAAGGAAGCCATTCCTGTGTTAAAGGTTCAACGGGGCTGACTGAGTAATTAGGTTCTGGATTATAGAGAGTTGTGATGTTATAGATCCAGAGCTGAGTCCTCAGGCTATCCGTAGTTTGAATAGCCGTCGTTGTCTTACCCACCTCTGTCTGTCCTGACATCCTTGTGACTATCAGAGAAAACATCAGGCTGCATTAACAGACTTCGAGCTTCCACAAACCCTAATGCGGAGATTGTCATCAGATAACATCTGAAGACCATAGCCGCAGTCTCCCCACCTGGCAGAGGTCAGTCCGCTTCCTGTTCCTGCTGATGTATCTAGGAAACACCCTGATTTATGACCTTTTTCAGTTCTGTAGCTATAAAAACTTCGTGAAACTCCATCCACCTTGGGAGATGCTTTTCCAGGCAACATGGATCCGGCCATTCATGTTTAATTCAAGAATAAACTTTACTTATTCCCTTTGAGGAGAGAGCTGAGCTTTGTGCAGGCGAGGAAAACATTAACTTCTGAGAAATAAGAGAGAAGGATGTTCAGAAAGGGCTAGTATGATTTCAAAACCTTCTTGCAAGCCTAAGATTATTTCAGCATTCAGAGAGAATTTCACATATATTAGAAAAACTGCAGAATTTGAGGGAATTTCCAGAGGTTTGTACATTTAATCACAGCTCGTCATTCAAGGTCAATGGTGCCATATTAAAGATATTAACATCCTCTAAATGAAATAACAAAAGCAGAGATCCATCGCTTAATTGATTTTTACTTAACTAATGATTACATAATAAAAAATTTATAAAGAACATTTAACTCTTTTCATTCATGTTCTGTTCAGTTTTGTTTGTTGTTTGTTTTGGGGCAGAGCAACTCCTCTTTCAAATCACATTCTATACAGCTGTTTTAATATAAAATTAAGCCAAGCTCAAACATCAACCTTTTTTTTTTTTAATCAGGGAATAAAAAAATATGATTGTGTTGGTTTGGTAGGAATGGCCCCCATAGATTCATGTGCTTGAAGGAGTGCTTGGCCCATAGGGAGTGACACTATTAGGAGATGTGGCTTTGTTGGAGTAGGTACAGTTTTTTTTGGAGGAAGAGTGTCACTGTGAGAAGAGGCTTTGAGGGCTCAGATGCACAAGCTAAGCTCAGTGTGGCACACAGTCTCCTCCTGCTGCCTGCTGATCCAGCTGTAGAACTCCCTGCTCCCTCTCCAGCACCATGTCTGCCTGCACGCCACCATGCTTCCCACCATGATGACAATGGACTATACTTCTGAGACTGTAAGTCAGCCCCAGTTAAATATTTTTCCTTTATAAGAGTTGCCATAGGTGTCAATTCACAGCAATAAAACCCCAAGACAATGATCAAAATATATTGCATAAAAATATTTTTAATTTAACATATAAAAACAAAATTTAAACTGTGATCAGCATTAAATCCTCTGGCAGGCCTTCATTGTATTGCTAGGCCAGTGAAAGTGATTCCACAATTTCTTAAGGTTCTAGAAGAAAATCCTTTCTTCCAGGTTAGGCTAATATAAAGAGATCAGAGCTGGAGCAACTGTGGTCATTTTATTGCTGTGGGACAAACATGGTCAAAATATGCTGTATGAAAATATTTTAAAGAAATAATACAATCTACATGCCAAGCGTAGATCAAAGGTAAACTGTAGAGACTAAATGGGGCAAAAATAGAAGACAACAGGGGAAATGAGTGTTTGATCTAAAGCTTATATTTTTAATTAAGTTATTTTTATTTAAATCTTTCTACAATATATTATGATCATATTTTCCCCAACTTCTTCCAGATCTCCCACTTCCTACCCACCCGTCTTCATGTTCTTCCTCCCTCTCTCTGAAAATAACCCAGAAAGAACAAGAAAGCAAAAAGAGAAAAAAAAATACTAAAATGAATAATGTGCATGCACACCACATGTACTCATACACACATGCACAAGTGCGCGTGTGCACACACACACACACACACACACACACACACACACACGCATGGAATCTGTTTTGTGTCTGCCGACTACTTCTGGGCATAAGGCCCTCCCTAAAGTGTGGGTGATATTCTCAGTGGCACTCAATTGGAAAAAACAGATTTTTCCCTTTGCCAGCAGGCATCAATTGTGAATAACATCTTGGTTAGAGGTAGGACTGTCGTCCACTTCCTTTCTTAGTGCTGGGGTTTTGTCTGGTTTGAACCTGTGCTGGTCTTATAAGCACAATCTCTTTCAGTTTGTATGTATATCAGTCCTGTTGTGTCTGGAAGACACCATTTCCTTGGAGTTGTTCACCATCCCCGGCTCTTAACCATCTCCCCGCCTTTTTGTTGACCTAGATCTCCACACCTTGACAGGAGTGGGAGACAGTTGTTGATGAAGAGAACACACTTAGGGCAGATTGCTCCAAAGCCTCTCATTTTCTGCACATCACCCAGTTGTGTGTCTCTTTATTAATTACCATATACTGCAAGAAGAGTCTTCTCTGATAAGGACTGGGTGATACAATGACCTATGGTTATAGCACTACGTCGTTAGGAGTCATTTTACGCTATGAGCATTTAGCAACTCTGTCTAGTCTCAGGCTCTTGGACTTCAAAAGGGCTATGTACGGGTTCCATAGCATGGAATGTGTCCTAAATCCAGTTTTTTAAAAAGTGGTTAGTGAATCCCTTAGCATTTGTGCCACTATTTCCCCAGTGAATCTGGCAAGCAGGTAAGTCTCTGTTGCAGGTCACAGGGTTTTTACAGCTGGATAAAACTGATGGTTACTTTTCTCTTCTGGTAGCATACAAAGTACCTTCTAGAACCACGAATGCTAGTTAGTGGGGATGAAGCTTCTAGTGGAACCCTGGCTCAGTTTCTCCATAGTTACTGACATACACAAGCTTTGTCTTCAGCAGTAGGGCCTTACTGTGCCTGGCCACAAACGACTCCGAAGTACTGAAAAGGGGAAAGACCAACTCTGTCTACCTGTGGTATGAAAATACCTTCACGACAAGAAATAAAAGTCCATACGTTTTGCTAATGTCACTACAATATGCTGTCTCCATTGGCTAAGTTTCTACATAAATAAAAGGACAGTGGGTCTTTTCCAAATGAGTGCCCTCCGCACCGGAGACCAAGTCTACACAGCAACAGCATTCCTTTGGAAGAAGTAATGTGAAGTAGATTCTTATGGATTTTTTTTTTCTGTATAAGGAATCTGAAAACACAGAACGCACTGAAAAAGAGGCTGCCTTATTAACGACACAAGGAACTTTCTTCTTCAGATTTCATTTTAAAACGTATTGTTCTGCCTTCCTCCTCCCCAAGAGAGAAGGAAGAACATAGCATGCCGGCTTGTGTTTCTTCCAGCTGGCCTCCTAGAACGGATGCCAGTGTGAAATCTATGAAGGCAGAAGGATGTTTTATGGCTTAAGCAAAGAGTAGAAATACCTAATAAATTATTTATATTGAAACCACGTTCAAAAAGCAATCAGAGAGAAGTCTGTAGGAATATGGAGTTCATGTGCATGCATATGATGAGAAGGGAAAGTATTTTGAAAATTTCTGGTCCAGCCTGCATTTCTCAGCAGGGCAGTGAATTCGGAAATAAAAACAAGTGTTTCGGGTGCCTTGTGCTCTTGCTGAGGTAGTGAGGCCACTTAAGCTCTATTACAAAAATGTTGGCTGGGCCCTGGTGACATTTTCTGTTCGTAAATGAGACATCCAATTACCTTATTAGATTATTAAATGGGTTCTGGTGGAAGGTCTAGATGCCGCAGCCAGGCAATTTCTGCATCAAGGTCAGGTTGAAGAAAGGAGCATGAGGTGCTCCCTTTTAGAGTGCCTCTGAACCCTTCCCTCCTGCAGGGCAGACTGGCAATACTGCCACAGCACCCCCTGCGCCCTCTGCTCCAGCCCAAACATCCTAGATAAGCGGTGTCTCACCCTCTGGTAAACTGGTCGTGATATAGAAGTCCCAGCTACTGATATTGGTATTCAGATCCCCAGAACCTATGTAAAGTCCAGGTGCAGCCACATAGGCATCTGCACTCACGGTACTCCTCAAAGAAATGAGCATCTCCAGTTATCCTGATGTACACAGGATGAATAAGATGGGCAGCAAAGAAGTGACACTTGAGGCTGTTCTTTGACTTCTACAAACATGAGGTGGTATTCATGCATCTGTATGAACGTGTATTCATACACACACACACACACACACACAGAGAGAGAGAGAGAGAGAGAGAGAGAGAGAGAGAGAGAGAGAGAGA
>OU015742.1:1642674-1659306 GCA_907169655.1 Acomys percivali | reverse complement strand
CACACACACACACACACACACACACACACACACACACACACACACACCACATTCCACTAGAAGACTTTACAACGCCCCTTAGAGGTTCCTCAGGGAACCTATACAGGATGTTCCGCAAGAGGACTAGAGGCCCAGGAGACAACAAATCCTCAGAGTCTGCTGTTTTCCTGCTGAAAATCGGGAGTAGAACCTGCCACATCTCTGTTTTGGCTGAGCAGATTAAACTTAGCATGTCACAGACAAGTCAAAGCTCTGAGAATAACCCCCTTCTGAGGGACACATGTGTGGGAGGAAGACTTGGGGGAGGAGTTGACCACTTCCATGGGTTCCTTTGGCTCTGTGCATAAGTCAGATGAGGTTAGTCAAAAATAACTAGTCATATCTAGAGATCCAGGACAACAATTCTCAACTGTGATAACTTTTTTCCCTCCAAAGGACATTTAACAGTGCCTGCATACAATCTTAGATGGCATAACCAGAAAGAGGCTACTGGCATCCAGTGGAAAGAGACCAGAGAGAGTCACCTCTGAGCATCCTATACTAGTCAGTCAGCCTCCTGTTGTAAATGTCACACCAGCCACACTATCAATAGGACCCAAGCTGAGAAACCCTTTCTTAGAGTGGTCTGGGTAGAATTTAAGCTGCTGCCATGCCAGAGAATGCCATGTGGAATGCAGCAAGAACTCTCCATCTGCAGGGGGTGTGGATGCCTTGTAGGATTCCTCACATTCTTAAGACTATTTTCTGTACCCCAGGAATCATCTGAGGTGGCCCATAAAGCCCTGATAGAGGGACTCTGTGGTAGTGTTGATTACAGCAGACCCTGCCATCGCCATGAGAAAGGTACAGCATGAATGAGACCAGCCCGAGCCTCAGGCCACAGCCTCAGGATGTGAGAGGAGCTCTGTCTGTGGTTCTGGCATGTGAGAAGGGATTCTTGATCTCCTGAGCTGCACTTAACCCATAAGGGAAATTGCAGCTGCCACAGAGGACATTTTGGCAGAGCATCTGCGAAGGAGACAAGCAAGAACAGGACCATGGCTTCAGGGAAACATGGCTTTACAAGTGCATTGAGGTAAAAAATCCTCTGGAGGAATCTCCATACCTGATCTCAAGCTGTACTATAGAGCAACAGTAATTAAAACAGCATGGTACTGGCACAGCAATAGGCTAGTGGATCAATGGAATCGAACTGAAGACCCAGAGATGAATCCGCACACATTTGGTCACTTGATTTTTGACAAAGAAGCCAAATCCATTCAATGGAAAAACAACAGCATCTTCAACAAATGGTGCTGGTCTAACTGGTTGTCTACATGTAGAAAAATGCAATTAGACCCCTATTTGTCACCATGCACAAAAATCAAGTCCAAGTAGATTAAAGACCTCAACCTAAAACCAGAGACATTAACCCAATTAGAGGAAAAAGTGGGGAAGAGTCTGGAACACA
This sequence comes from Acomys percivali, assembly GCA_907169655.1. Classification (NCBI taxonomy): domain Eukaryota; kingdom Metazoa; phylum Chordata; class Mammalia; order Rodentia; family Muridae; genus Acomys; species Acomys percivali. The sequence continues at coordinate 1,657,856 of OU015742.1, read as the reverse complement.
TAGGTACAGGAGACAACTTCCTGAATAGAACACCAACAGCCCAGGCCTTAGTGTCAACAATTAATAAATGGGATCTCATGAGGCTGAGAAGCTTCTGTAAGGCAGGTGACACTGTCAAGAGAACAAAGTGACAGCCTACAGACTGGGAAAAGATCTTCACCAACCCTTCATCTGACAAAGGTCTAATATCCAAAATATATAAAGAACTCAAGAAATTAAACACTACCAAACCAAATAACCCAATAGAGAAATGGGGCTCAGAACTAAACAGAGAATTCTCAACAGAGGAATAGCAAATGGTGGAGAAACACTTAAAGAAATGCTCGACCTCCTTAGTCATCAGAGAAATGCAAATCAAAACGACACTGAGATTCCATCTTACACCCATCAGAAAGGCTAAGATCAATAATTCAACTGACACCACATGCTGGTGAGGATGTGGAGAGAGAGGAACACTCCTTCATTGCTGGTGGGAATGCAAACTAGTACAACCACTTTGGAAATCTATCTGGCGCTTTCTCAGAAAAATGGGAATAGGGCTTCCTCAAGACCCAGCTATTCCACTCCTTGGAATATACCCAGAAGATGCACTACCACACAACAGGGACATATGCTCAACCATGTTCATAGCAGCCTTATTTATAATAGCCAGAACATGGAAACAGCCTACGTGTCCCTCAGTAGAAGAATGGATAAAGAAACTGTGGTACATTTACACTATGGAATACTACTCAGCTATTAAAAACAAGGAATTTCCGAAATTTGTGGACAAATGGATTGAACTAGAAATTATCATAATGAGTGAGTTCACCCATAAGCAAAAAGAGTCAAATGATATATACTCACTTATATCGAGACACTAGTCCAAGGGGTATGCCCCCATGAAAAACTTTACCTACCAGGAAAGTGGGTCAGAGGGGAGAAAATCCTATTGAGACTTTAGGTGTGAGAAGCCTGGGACAATGAGGAAATAGAAGGATCTAGAGGGTCCTGGAAAAATACAGGCGGGTCTGGGCCCTGGAGTCCTCCTCAAACTATGGCACCAGCCAAGGAAAATATAGACAGTAAACTTCGAGCCCCTACCCAGTCTAGCTGATGGACAGGACATTCTCCACTGTTAAGTGGAGAAGGGGATCTGACTTTCACACAAACTCTGGTGCCCCATATCGGACCATGTCCCTTGGATGGGGAGGCCTGGTGGCACTCAGAGGAAAGATAATAAGTCACCAAGAAGAGACTCGATACCCTAGGAGCATATACAGGGGGAGGAGGTCCCCCTCAGTCACAGACATAGGGGAAGGGAGTAGAGGGGGAAGCGGGAGGGAGGAAAGAAAGGGAGGATACAAGGGATGGGCTAACAATTGAGATGTAATATGAATAAATTAATTTAAAAAAGGGGGAAAAAAAACAAGTGCATTGAGGGTTAATGATTTTTTTTACTGTTAAAATGATAAGTCACCAAATAGAAAATGAACATGTATCAAAGGTTTTATTCGACTCTTCGATCAGTGAGGGAACTAGTAAGAGTTTGTCAAAGATTCTGGGGCCATACCCAGACAAACATCAAACATACTTAAGTTGCAGACTCGGGGATGCTAGAACAAATCTACACATAATACCAAACAGACATTTTCTTCAGCATTCAGAGAAGGGAATTTCAATGTCCTTATGCAAGACAGAATCTGTGCATCCACAGACAAGTGTCTTTCTTGGTGCTATCAGTTATCAACAATCTAGTTGCCAAATAACTCAAAGACAATGAATGGTCCAGAGCTCCAGAGAACCAGACAAGGAGGAAAAGTGTGTTTAGATGATGTTTGTACTCTGCAGAAGAAATTCCAAAAGGTTTTTGGCCCATTTCAAAGTTGTCGGAAATTTTCCTTACTGAAGATCTTGTGGTTGCTGCTTATAGGACTATTATGGTGTGCTTTTCCTGGTTGGAATGAAGGAGAAAAGTTGTCACATGAAGAAGGAGAAGGGGAGAGCTGAAGGGGCAAAGCTCTGCATGTGTAAGACACCAGAAGATTCAGTAAGTGAGTACGGGGTTGACAATATGGCTTCCACATGGTAGCTGCTGCTGTTTAGGGGTGATCTGATCATGGGGTAATATCTGTCAGATTATGCTGTTCCCAGAACCCAAAGTGACTGTAGGTTTAGGACAATAATTAGGAGACAGATGTCCAGGTACATTTTCATGAACAGGGGTTGTTAAAAACAAAAGCAAAGCATCCTGGCAGTTAGATATCTCATGGACACTTACATTTGTGCCTTCGGCCTTGAGCAGGGATACGACAGATTAGCTCCCAGCAGCCTTTAGTCAAGCATTTATCAAATGGTTAATGTGTCCACGTGAAGAGTCAAACAGGGCTCTAAGCAAAAGCACAGGAGACAGGCACAAAATGAAGGCAGAGACCGCGGAATCTCATCCTGCTTTTGGTTTTCCTGAGTCTCCAAGCAAGGAGTAAATTCTTTTCAGCAAAAGCCACTTCTAAGAACCTGTTACAGTTCCTCAGAGAAATCTGAAGGGAGGAAACAGACTGAGGATAACATGTCCAAAGTGGATGTTAGTCATTTAGTGATCTCAAGAGATGTTAAGTGACCATCCTTAGAGATTAGGAAAAGACACCATAAGGAGATATGGTGACATGACATTGGAGTCAGTGAAGGCCAGCTGGGACATATGTGAATGACTTTACAATATAACCAGAGGCACTGGCATAGGGATGCACACTTAGTTCAGTGAGCAAAATAGAAAACCAGACAAGCCCACAGAAAGAAAGGCACAAAAATCAACTTAGTGAGTTAAAGATGGTTTAAATAAAAGTTTTAGAGTAGTTGGACACTCAGAAGCAAAATAATAATCTCACCTTCCTTATGAAAGTTAACATGTACTATAGATTTCAACATTAAAGGTACAACTATAAACCCTTTGAAAGATGTTTTTAGGTAAACATTTCTTAGAGATGACTTTAGAAAAAAGACTACTGGACAAATCTGACTTCACCAAAACTAGAAACTCTTTTTTTTTTCTGTTAAAAAGAGTAAAAGATATGCTTAGGCTTGGGGGTGGGGTGGTGTACTTGCTGCATATGTGTAAGGACTTGAGTTTGAGTCTCCAGCATCCATGTAAAGCCTGGTGTGCACCTGAGATCCCAAAGATCCTACAGTCAGATGGCAGGCAGAGAGAAAAGAAGCTTGTGGGCCAGCTAGCTCAGTGGACAGAGCAAAGAACAACAAAGAGACCCTGTCTCAAATAAGATGGATAAGGGAACTCATACACAAGACTGTCTCCTGACACCATGGCATGTGTGCATCCACACTCCCACACATGAACATTTGCACACACAGAGCCACTTCATTGACGGAAAGAAAATATTTGTAAGTAATACGTGCAACAAATAGTTAGTATGTAGACTAAATAAAGAACTCTAATAATGAAATAATCAATTATATAATAGGGGAAGATTATACAAACATATCTTTCCAGAGATAGAAAATAGATGGGAAGTTAACATGGTTCTACACATGTTAATATTCCTGAAATGATAAGTTTAAAGAATGGAAAGGAAGTGATGAGGTGCAAGGGAAGCTGCTGAAGACCCAGAGAGGCAACAGGAAGGATCCGTGTGGTAGTAGAACTTTCTTGAATCTGATCATATCAATGTCACACCCTGGCTGTGAATCTGTGCTGTGTCCCTATGAGATGTTCCTGGGGATAATCTGGAAAAGCTTTACAAGACCTATCAGTTCTTGAATGTATATGTGGGTCCACAACTAGACGAAGCATTGTTTAGAAGTTTAGAAAGCTAGTGTGGAGGTAGCCACAGTCCCAACCATTGGTCCTTAGGTATTGGTATGGGTCAGGAAAAGTGAGCATTGTATGATTGAGTTGTGATTTTTTGTTTGTTTGTTTGTTTGTTTTTAGGGAAGAAGATGAGAGGGAGTTAGAGATACACGTGGGCAATAAAGATGAGCAGAGAGGGTCCTGGAACAAGGACTGGGAAGGTAGGAGGGCTGAAGAGTTAAAAAAAAATGGAGGGATTGCTAAGATTTCTTCCCTGGGGGAGACACACAAAAACCATCTTCTCCCCCTCCTGAGGTCCCAACAACAAACCAATACACCAGTCCAGCAAAGTTCACTCTAGGGAGCCAGTGAGCTTATCGCTTTATGGAGCATAGGTGAGGGTTGATAGCCAGGCTGCCTCTGAAAAGCCTTCACCCAGTAGGTATAGACAAAGCCCCCTCCCCTAGTCTCTTCCAACCTACATACTGTAGCTCCACGCCCAAGCCCAGGCCATGTGCAATAAGGCAGAACTGCATCCAACAATAATAGAGAGCAATTGGATACTCAGGTGAGGGTCTTGTGACCGTCTCCACACCTCCACAATGGGGCATAAACAGCCAACAACCCGAGATTGGATGATCCTCTTGCAGGAAGGAGCAATTCCCCAGTATGTCGGCGGCTTGGCTCTAAGGACAGTCACTCACAACAGCTGGACGTAGGTCCTTGCATACAGAGGTAACGATGGGAATGAATTGGGCCAAGAGGACCTGTGATTGACTTAAGAACCATATGCTCAAAACTGAAATGTTGAGATGATAGAGTTGTGCTGAGGTTACTAAATGGTATTTCTGAAATGGTCAAGAAAATTACATATTAGGAAGTCAAAGTGGTGAGAAGCCAGTAGCTGGACCATATTCTTGTGTTTTTATTTTTTCCCTACTCTACTCCCTTTTTATTTACTTTTATTTTTTAACATATACATTTATTTTTATTACACATGAACAAAACAAACTACATACAGCAGGGAGAACCATGAGACAATCATGAGTTATATAAATGTTACATTCATAGTGATTTGGCTATTTGTATTTGTTAAACTTGAAATAAACATCTTTCCTATCTTGTTGGGTCTAAATTTCTGAATGAAATTCAGTATCTGTCATATCTCATCTCTATTAACTTAGATCCTTTATCTTAATCTAAAAAGATCTTATCCCCTAACCAACTAAACTTGATTGTAAAACTAAACTATCTGATCTTCAAACACCCTCAGAGACTTGAGAAGGAATAAAACTTAAATGCATGAGTGAACTGAGAGTTCAGGTTAGCAGCTTCCAAAATGAAAAAATGACTGAGAGTTTACTGCTTGAACAGTCACCCAACATTCTCTATAACATTGGAGCCTCATCTTTGGCCTTCTAGCCCAACATCTCTGCCAGACTTATTCGCAAGGCAGGAACTATTGAGGACTTGCTTATCCTGTTTTGGCAGAGTTTGACCATCGACTCTGCCTGCATCTAAGCTTGCCCATTTTTAGGCAGAATTCTGTCTGTGGCAGAAATGAGGATGTTTTGCCCAGTGGCTTGTGTGCCACATTTGAAGACAGCTCCATAAGTAGGTTCTTTGATGCTCATCATCTTCTTTGAGGTCGGCTGGGTGTTATCAGGAGTTAACTTGTCTTGTTGTCAACGAATCTTTAGAATAATAAAAAAACATCCTTAAATGCCATATTCTATAGGTCTCTGAAGCCTTTGAAGACCTTATTTAACTATTTTACCTTATATATCTATACAATTATATCGATCTGTTAGACTTAGGATATATATTCTTGTGCTAAATCAGACTAGTATTTGACACGACCATGATTTGCATCAATATACAGAATTCTATACCAATGACTTAGACATAACCTTCTTTGTGAGTAACAATTAAGGCCTTGAGTTAAGGAGTAGGTTCAATCATCTACGGTTTTTTTCTGTCTTACCTCTATATTTCTATAACCCCCTTTCTTCCTTCTCAGCTCCTATCTCCTTGCCTACTCATGAAAGATAAAGGAAAAGAGAGACGTCCCTGAATTCAGCCTAGTTTTCTCTCTGCATAAGACCAATAATAACATATAACCACCTCTCAATGAAAATAAGCATTTGTAGACTAGAAGAACAAACAGAAACCTACCCAACCTCCCTTAGAGGGAATGGGATGTTGTTCTCTTAAGGTTTCTTCAGGCTGAATTGGGGCATATAATACCTTAGAAGGGGCTCCCCAAAACTGGGAGAAAAGGTTAAGGAAGCCAGGGATTGTATTTGTGGTCCAGTTTTCTAAATGTTGAGAGACTCCAGGCTTAATAGGAGTCCTGTGTGGGACAGATTGAAATGCTGAACCAAATGGGATCAATAGCTTTCAACAATGCTGTCTGGGAAGCTGTCCGATTCTGATGGGTAACAGCAACAGAGGCCACTGGGGCTGAAGCAAGAAGAACGCAGCATGTCAGTGTCCAGCATGCTGAGAGGAATGAATCTTGTCAGGTCTGACCCAACATCAGCGTCCAGTTCTTTTGTTCTGAAAACAATTTCTCACAAGCATTATACAGTTCTAACATTAAAATTGTATAAGGTGTGAGGGATGTACAGAGCAATTAAGACTGATTCTCTGCTCATTGTATGAGCAGAAGTAAGACATCTGCAAATCTTCCTTCATGCCTCACTAAGAATGGCCTCTAGTAATAGGTCACAGAGAATCTATGGCCAACGTGAAGCCTTGTCTATGTGTAGACATTCCTATCTCGGCCTGTCTCAGAGCTGTTCCCATGTAGTGGGATTAGGGATATAAGTTACCTGCTTGTTCTGAAGTTTGAGTTATTTACATCCCAATTGCCACCCCCTCCTTCAACACCTCCCGATCCCACCCCCTCCCTCATCATCTCGCAATCGCATCTCCTCCCTCATCCCCTTTCCCTCCCTCCCCTAGTCCTTAGAAAGGGCAGTCCTCCTCCCCTAAGGTCTGCCCTCAGCTTATCTAGTGTCCCCTGTACTACATACAACCTCTTCTTCTGTGGCCTGGTAAGGCCACCCTACACTCCCAGCACTCTGCCCAGTATCCAGCTTCAAATCTCAGTACCTATACTTTCAACACTCTGCCCAATATACAGCTTCAAACCACAGTAACTGTCCTTATCCTCCACTGGGTGGAGTCTCTCAGAGGACATCTATGTTGGGCTAAAATCTACATATAAGTGATTATATACCATGTGTGTCCTTTTGGATCTGAGTTATCTCACTTAGGATGATCATTTCTAGTTCCAACCATTTGCCTGCAAAATTCAAGATTTCCTTGTTTTAATAGTTGAATAGTACTCCATTGTGTAGATGTACCACAGTTTCTTTATCCATTCTCCGGCCAATGATACCTAGGTTGTTTCCAGATTCTGGCTGTTACGAATAAAGCTGCTATGAACATAGTTGAGCAAATGGCCTTGTTGTATTGTGGAACATCTTTCGGGTATATTCCAGGAGTGGTATGGCTGGGTCCTGAGGTAAAGTTGTTCCTAATTTCCAGCACCTGGATTCAGCTCTGTGGGCCACAAGGTATGTCCCCAGCTGGTAAGAAGCTGTGGGGGAAGGGTCTGTGAAGGATTGGATCTCCAAGCTGCTCAAAGTTCCACAGACCCTCTGGGATGGCAGAGGTATACTTATCTGCTCCGTGACCCAGCCAGGCTAGGCCAGCAAGCACCTGGGGGGGGGGAGCTGAGAGAGATAAGAGCTCAAAGAGTCTTGGGTTTTCCGCACTCTTTCTTGGGAGGCAGCTAATGTGGATAGTATCCTGTGCTGGGACTCAGCTCTGCCTGCTAGCTCCCTGTCCTGGATCCAGCAAGCAGCAGACTATATCCCACAGTCCTTCTGTCCCTGATCTCACAAGCAGTAGATGGGCAGTTAGCACCAGAAGTTGCAGGGAAATCCCACAGTCCTTCCCAAGATGGCGGCTAATATGGGCTGTCCCCCTGGATTTTTCTGTGGATTAACTGGGTGGCCAGTGTGTGGCCACAGTGTGGATCCCTCTCACCTGGGAATCAGCAGCACTGGTGTTTTGTAGCTCTCAGATTGGTCTTTTGGTCGCTGTGCAGTCCTGGTTTTCCTGCTAATCAGACTCAGTATGTGAATGGTGCCGCCTTCTTGGATCTGATTATTCTTGTGTTTTTAAAATGCCTTCAAGATGAAGGCACATATTTGGTGCAGACAGAGTTGGGTTATTACCCACTTTGTGGCACTTTGTGTTACATTTTTAAAAATTCTTTTCTTGAGACAGAGGGCTCTTGTGAAGTTGCAATTAGAAATGGAAAAGATTCCTACTTCCCTCAGTCCTGATGAGTGACAGAAAAGAAGAAGGTGACAGACAGGGCAGATTGCTATTTAGAGTACCTAAGTTCCAAGTGTTTTCCCAGACCAGGAATTGGAGCAGTACGTGGGGGCTTCTCTGCCTTGATAGCCCTAGGGCTGGCACCCTAGAATTTGTGTTTGGCCAGTGATGACACAGCCGAAGCCTGAGCGCTACAGGCTTAGATCAGCACTTCTGGAACCAGAGCTGATGGCAGCAATGAAGAGAAATGGTGACCAGAGGGGGTTTTCAGGCCCTTGGTCAAGACCCAATCTCATTAGGGTTCATGTACCCACCATCTCACTGGATCCCAGATAGAGTAATGTGGGCAGGAAAAAAAAGTAAGCTCTCCCTCTTTACAGATGATTTGTCCTCTCCTGACCTTTGACCCTTTAGAGCAACCGCAATCAGGATAAAATTATATAATCATGGTTTGGGGATCTTAAGCCTTTGGGGCCTATACCTATATCCCCCCCCCCACTTAAATCTGACCCCCTGTCCTTTGGCCTTGAGCTGAACTGTGACATTAGCTGTTCTGATTCTCATGGAGCTTCTTGTTCTCCATAGCCATGCAAACCAATACCAATGTCTTAACTACCTTTCTATTGCTACTACCGGGACTCCATGGCCAAAGCAACTTACACAAGAAAGGATTAGCTAATATCTGCTTATAAGTGAGTGTATACCATGTGTATATTTCTGGGTCTCAGTTACCTCACACAGGATGATCATTTGTTTTTAATAACTGAGTAGTATTCACTTGTGTAAATGTACAAGTTTCTTTTTCCATTCTTTGGTTGAGGGGCATCTAGGGTATTTCCAGATTCTGGCTATGATGAATAAAGCTGCTATGAACATAGTTGAGAAAGTGTCCTTGAGGATAACCACACTACAATACACAGACCTAGAGAAACTAAATAGCAAGGAAGGCCCTAGGGAGAATGTTTAATTCTCATTAAGAAGGACAGATAGAAAAGATATCAGAAGCATTTGAAGAGAAGGAAAAGGAAGGGAGCCTACCATAGAGGTCATCAGAAAGACTCCACCCAACAGGACATCCAAGCAGATACTGAGACACACAGCCAAACTTAGAAGCGGAACACAGGGAATCTTATGGAAGAATTGGGAATAGAGGAACCTGGAGGGGTCAGGAGCTCCACAGGGCAACCAATGAAGCCAACAAATCCTGGAAGAGGAGGGGGCTGCTACAGAGACTGATACACCAACCAAGGAGCATGCATGGTGAGGACCTAGACCCCCTGCTCAGATGTAGTAGATAGACAGCACAGTCTCCTTGTGGGTCCCATAATATGGGAGTAGGGACTACTTCTGACATGGACTCTGGTCCCCACTTGTTGATCACTTCCTCCTGCTGGGGTGGCCTTGCCAGGCCATAGAGGAAGAGGATATGGGCAGTCCAGATGAGACTTGATAGGCTGAGGTTAGATGTTAGGGGAGGAGGGCTCCCCCTTTCTGAGGACTAGGGGAGGGAGGGAGAGGGGATAATGGAGGGAGGGTGGGGCTGGGAGGCAACAAGGGAAGGCGCTACAATTGGGATCTAAGGTAAACAAATGAAAAGTTTTTCAAATTTAAAAAGAGAGAACACAGTTATTAGGGGCTTGTTTGCAGTTTTTGAGGATGAATGCATGACTATCATGGCTGGGAGCATGCAGCAGCTGGCATGCATGATAAGGACGCCAGACCAGTAGGATGGAGAAGGGAGAGCTGGGTTTCTGTTAGGCCTTTTCAAACTCAAAAGCCCATCTCCAGAGGCACACCTCCCCCAACAGGGTCACACTTCCTAACATCTTCTAAATAATCTGCTAACTGGGTACCAAACATTCAAATATTTGAGCATGTGGAGGCCATTCTCATTTTAAGCATCCCCAAACTCCTCTTATATAGTTCTCTGGAGAACTGTGACAATCCATGGCGTGGAGGCAGGGGCGTGGGGGAGCGGGGGAGAGGCTGAGTCATAGTTAGACCTAGTGATAATGTGGGTAGAAACCGAGGATAGAGAGGGCCCTCAGGACCCTGTATGGCATATGATGGAGGACTTCACCTGTTGTTGTATACAGAAATACCTCCAAACCCCTTGAAGTCCATCAAGGCAACCAGTAGTATTTGTGATAAGTCTGCTTATGTGAAAGAAAGTGAAAGCCATAGAGCATGATTTTGAGGTTAATCCAAGGTCATCAGTGAAAGTCATGAGCCCCTTAAGAGGTTGCCTTTGGATTCCTCTAAGACTCTCGGGGAGGCAGGTTTCCTCACAGCCATCGTGCAGGGAACTGCTTGTGCTTCTTTCATGTTGTTTACATTAAAAATATGATGATGGTATTCGCAGAGTTTTTTGAGGGAAGAGTTATTTTGTTTTGTTTTATTTTATTCAGGTCTGGCTAAATCATGCCTGTTAGCCTCAAAGTCATAATTGTCCTGCATTTGCCTCCTGGGTGATGTGGTAATAGATATATGTAATATTTCTCAGTGCTAGAGATTTTCTAAATTACATTATTTTAACAGGTCCAGCTAAACTATGGGTTAAGAAGGCATGTAAGGTGCATTTACAAGTTAAATCTTATTGATGAAATACACCCTAGGTCCTTGGCAACTCCTACCTTTGTGAAGTGTCCCAGGGGCATTCCAAAGTTACCTAGATCCAATGCATAAGAGGATGGAATGCTGGGGGACAGGGGAGGGTACAGTAGTGGCATGAAATTCTCTGTCCTAGAAAGCAGATAGACACACTGTGTAGACAGAGTCAAGGTGAAGCGTATGAAATGTGAGAGATGGGGAAGGTTTCTACCTTGCACCATGAGAGTCCTGTAGATGTGGCACACATGCAAAGATATGGCCTTGTGTCAGAGGGCTGAAGACCATACGCTAAGGCCCAGTGTGGAAATGAGGAACCCACTCCAACCTAAGACAGGAAGGAACAAATCCCACGTCCTCTGGAGCCTAAAGAAATTCACTCCCTTAACTTATTGTTTTCTTTTTTCAAAAAACTGACATTTTATGTATTTATATGAAACAGCCTAATTTTTATTTATTTATTTATTTATTTTCCTTTTCTTTTTTTATTTAATTAATTTATTCTTGTTACATCTCTATGGTTATTCCATCCCTTGTATCCTCCCATTCTCCCCTCCCTCCCATTTTCCCCTTATTCCCCTCCCCTATGACTGTTCCTGAGGGGGATTACTTCCCCCTGTATATGTTCATAGGGTATCAAGTCTCTTCTCGGTGACCTGCTGTCCTTCCTCTGAGTGCCACTAGGTCTCCCCCTCCAGGGAACATGGTCAAATGTGATAGCCTAATTTTTAAAGGCTGGTAACCAGTTTTTAAAATATATGAAACATTGAACAGGGCATAAAAGATACAAACATGACTCCAACAGCTCAAGAAATAAAGGCAACAACTGGCCAGGGGGGTGCATAACGTTAGAAAGCTTTCTCATGCAAAAGAAACAATGAGCAGAGGGAACAGACAGCCTAAGGAAAACTATAAGGGTCTAAATGAAAAATAAAACACGAAAAGTTTTTATTCAATCAATACATGGACAAAGAAATTGAGCAGGTATTAAAAGGAAAAAGACACACATACACACACACACATACACACACACACACACAGATAGATATTTCATACATATAATACATATAAATTATATATCATAGTACATATTAATAAATAATTTATATATTAATTAAATAGTGGTATATTATGTATTATAATATATTAAAGTCAAACATACATATTACATATATTATATATTGATTCTATAATATATACTTATTTATATTAATATAGTTAACATATGCTAATTACATAATACTATATAATATTATAAATATATAAAAGACCACATCAATATGAAAAACAATCAATGTCTTTGTCAAACCAAAATTATATTGAAATTCCACCTCACCCCAGTTGGAATGGCTCAAAAGGTGAACAAACAGCACCAAACCCTAGCAAGGATACACAGGAAGAGGAGCCCTCCCACACTGCAGCTGAGAATGTAAGTTGGAACAGCCATTGTGATATCAGCATGGAGGTTCTTCAGAAAGGGAAACAGAGCACAGAGCTACCATATACCAGCTGTACCTTGCCTGAGCACATACCCAAAGGATTATAAGCACACGGCAAAGACACTTGCACATCATACTAATTAAAGCACTATCGATGATTGTCAATATTTGGAACCAGCCTAGGTGCCTATCAGCAAGTGAATTGAAAAAGAAAAATATTATAGCATATACAGACAACGAAGTTTTATTGAGCAATAAGGAAGAATGAGATTATATCATTTTCCGGGAAAAAATGGTGGGAACTGGAGGTCGTTGTGCAAAATGAAATAAGCTGAACTTAGAAAGATATGTATATTCAGAGTACAGGTTAAAAAAGGTGTGTGTGTGTGTGTGTGTGTGTGTGTGTATGTATGTATGTATGTGTGTGTGTGTGTGTGTGTGTGTAAGAGAGAGAACAAGAAAGCAAGAGAAAAAAAATATTCTGAACAACATATTAGACATTTTCTTTACCTCCTTGGAGTCTCTAGCTCCCTTTTTATCCAAACACTGTCAGCTTTCCAGTGCTGTACCAACAGAAACCCATGAGACAATCTAGCTAAGAGAAGGAACATTTTTTTTGGTTCGCAGATTTACTTACTTTTTTGTATTATTATAATTCCTTTTTTACATATACATTTATATTATTGCATATAAATAAACTACATAGAGCAGGGATAACCACAAAACAATCAGGAATTATATGAATGTTACGTTCATAGTGATTTGGCTATTTGTAGTTGGCCAATTCGAAGAAATCTTTCCTATCTTGGTGAGTCTAAAATTCTGAATGAAAGTCAATATCTACCTCTACTAACTTACAACATCTATCTAGACCTAAAATTTTCTTAACCCCCTAAACAACTAAGCTTAATTGTAAGCCTAAACTATCTGGTCTTCAACACTATCAGAGACTTGAGAAGGAAGAAAACATAATTATCCGAGTGAACCAGACATGCAGGTTAGCAGCTTTCAAAATGAAAAAAATGACAGAGACAGCTTGATGCCTGAACAGTCACACAAAACTCTCCTTAGGGATATTAGCTCCTGCCTATTAGCCCCTTCTACTTGAGCCTGTGGCAAAGCTGAATATCACAGCAGGAGCAAATGGCAAAGCTGTTAATTTCATTGCAGAACATGATGTAAAACAGAGAGGAGGCAAGAGTTTTACAACCCCCTGTAAGGTCATGCCCCCGCCCCATGACCTAAGACTGACTTCATTAGACCTCACCTTCAAGTTTGCAACACCCAAAAATGTCAATCTGGCGACAAAGCCTTTAGTGTGTGAGCCTTTGGGAAAGATTTCTGATCTTCTAACACATGGATACTGTCCTTTTGCCATCATTTTTTGATACATAACAAGGGGACTTTGCCTAGAGTTTTGAAAGAAGATGAATAATAAGGAAAATTATGACGCCCTGCATCAAAGCAGACACCCTCATTTCCCTGACCTCGGGTCTTCCCAGCACCCTATCCCTGTCCATAGCCCTAGTCTCCAGCCCTCTCCAAATCCCTCTGAAGAACGATCCACTCTGCATCTTCTCCCCTGCCTCAAAGCATCAGGAACTTCTGAACACGAGTTTCCTGAAGTCATAAAAAATAGCCTCTCCAAACGCCACACTGATCTTATGCTATTCTCCCAGGGGTCACCTTTGCAAAACCCAAGATCTAACTTCCACATCACAATGGTGTTCTCATGCCGAAAGCACAGAGAGGTCTTCATCCTGGTGTCGCTGTATGTATGTGATAGCATGTAATTGTAGATGCTGCTGTAGTTGACTTTCTTAGTGTCCTCTAAAGGTTCCTGTGATAAAGATTATCTCTTCATCATGGTGCTATTGGGAGGTGGAAGAGTCTGTAGGAGGTGGTACCTACTGGGAAGTCTCTGAGTCATTGTAGGTCTTGAAAGAGACATTTGGATCCGTTCCTTCCACTCTGTACTTCCTGGCCATGAAGTCAGTGGCCTTTATCTGCCATGAGATGCTGCCAATATGTGCAGCTTCACCATGAGCCAAACAATGGGACCAGCAAACCATAGACTAACCCTTCCCAAACTGTGAACCCAAATTGACCTTCCCTTTTTTCAAAGTACATTCTCCCAGGTATTTTTTATGGTTTCAGAAATTTTACTATATTAGTTACTTTTCTCGTCACTGTGACAGAATATGTGTCAGAGGCAATGTAAGCCCAGGCGAGTTTCATCTCCATCTGTGGTTCTGAGTTCAGAGCCCATCCTGGCAGGGAAGTCATGTGCAGAAGCATCTTGCTCCTTGATGGTGGCAGCTCACATTTGACCACACATCATCAACTAGACATGACCAAGGAAGCTAGATCAGGACAGGAGGTGAGCTATAGTCCTACGAAGCCTACTGCCTCTGGTAGCCTGTGTCTGTTGGCCAGGCTCCACCTCCTAACGGCTCCACAGCCTCCCAAAACAACACTGCCAGCTGAGGACCAACTGTTCAAACACAGCAGCCTGTGGGGGACATTTCAGACTCAAACAATAACAGTGAGCAACACACTAGAGGGAAGAAATTAGACCTTTATTTTAACAAGTCTATAACTAAAATTTGGCATCATGAATCAAGGCAGCTGCCACGGTTTTATTATCAGAGTCTGTTACTGTATCTCCATTAGAAATCAGAAATGTTTTCTTATCATATGGTATGTGTAACTTTACCTTCACATCCATTTATACATCCCTCCACTTTGAAATCACAAAAGTAGCCATAGCTGTCGCTAGAACCTTTCTTGATTAACAGAGCGCGCACACATCCATATATACACACACAGCTAGGTGGCTGTGTTCAGTGGTGCCACGTTCCCTTTCAATGCTTTCATTTTAAGTTTTAAACAGTACTCCTCTGAAAAAGGAAATGGAAGCTTTGCCAGAACGCCCAAGGAGTGCAAGTCCCAAGGAAAGCTGCAGACCCCACAGCCATGAACAAGCCGGCAATGCAACC
>OU015742.1:1629034-1639124 GCA_907169655.1 Acomys percivali | reverse complement strand
GTGTTGTATAGAAACAGAGGAGAATGCCTTTAAGTTGATGAAGAATTTTTATCAAAACTCCAGGCTCTCTGTTGTCTCCCTGTAACACAGAGTTTTGAACTTGTTATTCATAGGCAGCTATGAGAGTCTTGGCCTCTTACTGAGCTCCCCCCACCTCCTGGATGTTTGAGTTCCTCATTGTTAAGGGTCTAGACTCCTGCTGGGCCTTGAATGGTGCAGACTGGGGCCACATGGACAACTGTACAGCCATCGCTATGGAAAAGTTGCCCCATTTCTAGTCCTTCGTACAAACTAAATGACCTTTTCTTGGGGCCTGTCTCATATGGTCCTGTTGTATTTCTTCCTTCCAGTGTTGTGATAAGCGAGTCAACAAAGAGGTCCTGGAATATTCCGCTGTGTTGTTCTGGGTAACTAGCCAATCTGCCTTCTTCTCTTGACTTGTCAGCTTTCTTATTTCTTTAATCACTTTACAGTCTGATACCAGCCCCTCCCCCACTCTGTTTTCTTATGCTTGTGATTTAGAGTGCAGGAAAAACTGGCCTCAGAGAAGATTCTTATTCAGGGATGTATTGCATAAGTTCTTCATAACCTATGCAACATTCCTGCGACTTTGAGGCGGTAGATAGTGTATCATATTTGCAGATTCCATGTCTCCTCCTTCTTCTCCTCTACTTCCTTCTCTATAATTGTGTTTTGATTTTGATGTTTGTTAGCAACTCCCAGATTCATATCTTGAAATCCAAACATCTAAAGTGGCAGTGTAAGGAAGTGGGGACTTTGAAATAATCCTAACATGAAAGTAGAGAATTTATGAACGTCTTAACGTCTTCTAGAAGAGAGGGAGGACAGCAGAGCCTGGAGGAAGTAGAACCTTAAAGAATAATTAAAGGACCTTGAGAGCTAATTACAAGAAGCTTCTTCCATTTACACACTAGAAAACAATCCCTTCCCAGACACTCAACCTATTTGTGTCTTTCTCTTGAATTTCCAGCCTCTAGAACTGAGAAATAAACTCCTGTGGTTTATAAGACATCCAGTTGATGGTATTTTGTTATAGCAGCCCAAACAAATAAAGACAAATATTTTGGCCTATAATGCTTTTTAGTTTCTGAGATTTCTTTCATACTATCTGATTTCCCCTCTTTGGGGATATTCTTGGAATTGCATAGTTTATCTTTGGATATCAGTTTTGTTTTTTGTTTGCTCCATGTGTCCTCTGAATTCCTTTTTAAAAAATTTCTTTACCACATCAGCTGTTTCCCCTGAGTTCCTTCTGTTGACTTGTTTGTCTGTTTGATTTGATCTCTTTCATGTTGAGGAGTTCACCTATCTGGGGACCTTTAGCAGCCTGTTCACATTTAACTGAGTTACTGAGAAGCAGATGGGAAAAAACCCTGCAAATCTCTCACTTGCCCCTTAGACTCCACTCTCATGCTGTCCTTTGTCCTAGTGGCTGACCAGTGTGCCATGTCATCAGTATCCTTTGTACCCTGGCCTCTGTTGGAAGTAACCAAAGTACAGCATTGATAAGAGGTCAAATGTCAGGCAGAGAAAGCATCTTCCCTACTGAGCAGGAACCATATTCCTCCTTTGATGGCATCATCTCCAGAGTCACCCTGCTGCAACAACTCTTCCTTGGCCTCTAGGAACCATTTCCCTCTGCTTCTCCAGGGGCTCCACCATTTTGTTGGTTTCTGTTAGCCACATCCTCTCCTCATAAATAGATCTTTTACCAAACTGTCTTCTGTCCCCTTATGGATGTGCCATCTGTCTTTCATTCAGCAGTCCTGATCATTGCCACATTCAGGTTCAGGACAAGGCTTGTCAATGGGTGGCCTTCAGTGCAGTGTCATTGGCCTTGTTGTTGGAAGGCATCAACATATATCCATATGAGGCTGCCAGGGCTCCCACCATAAGGCTCCATGGAAATTTATATATTCACAGTCCTAGATGTAAATGTCCAGGTGCAAAGTGCCAGCAGCTTTGGTGCCTTCTTAGACCTCTTTCCTGGGCTTGTAGGTGGTGTCTCATCTCTGTGTCTTCCATGACAGACCCTCTATGTGCCTATGTTTGATGTGTCTGTAAGATCAGCAACCAGGTGATATGCAACACCTCCACCCACCCAAACACTAACAGCCTTATTTAAATTCATTACCTCTTTGAGACCCTGTCTCTAATACTGCATCATATTCCCAGGTTCTATAAATTGGGCAGGAGGCATGCGGAGGCAAGATTGGGCCTTGAAAATCCATCTTGGGGAGCTTTTGATAGCTACATTAAGCACCTGAGGATCTATTTCCCCACCCCACCCCCAAAATGCCCTCTCATCCATGGTTGAAGATGCATGCTGGACCACTGTTCTTAATGAAGGGTCTTAATGAATCCCCCTGTCATCTGTCCTACAGCTAGTTCCCTCGCTCCACTGAGGTTCCAGAATTATCTCTTATTTTTGGAAAGAACAATGTGATCTTCTACTGTAGGGGCAGGGTAGATGTGTCTGTCACTGTCTCCTTTCTCTCCTCTGTCCTCCAAGTCTGACTCGGGGATGCTGGAATGCTGCTCACACATAACCTAGTGTCTACAAGAGCACTGGCTAACTTTCCAATGTTAGTTCTTCCATGGAGACCTGGTTTCCACATTCCACTCACTTAAGATGTTACCACCCACCCATCCAGTTCATCTTACCTTAGGGAAAGAAGGAAGACTGCCACACATTCACTGGTAGTCATGTCTCTGTTAAGACATCACTGGTGAATGTCCTCTTCACCCTGATTAGACTGTTACCCTCTCTCCACTTGACCATAATTTTAGTGATCTGAGAAAAGAGTGATGACAAAGGCTTGTGGTCAAACCATGCTTAACTGTCGGTTCACGGTGACCCTTAAAGCCACATAACCTAGGCTCCCAAGTGCTAAAAATGGCCTCTGCTCATCAGTATTGAGGCTTCAACAACAAATATAATGGGACTTGATTTTTAAATTATTTTGTTGTTGAGTATTTTTATTTCTTAGCATAAGGCAACTATTTTTTTAAGGCAACTATTTTTATGTTGAATATTTTTATTATTTTATTTTTAACATCCATCAGTCCTCTTGTCTATTGCAACTCTGAGGACAGCTATACCCTCATGACTTCATGTGAACCTAATTACTTCCTAAAAGCCTCGCCTCCGAACCATTAGCAAATGAATTTTGGGGATTAAGTTTCCAACACATGAACTCACAGGTGCCTGCTCAAAGCCCTGAATGCTCTCATTCTTCACCCCTGAAGCCACTCTCTCTTTCCATAGTCTATTCCTTAGAAACAAGTCACCAGATACAGCTACACTGGGAGTAGGGCGGTGGAGGAAGCTAGTTCCTCTTTTTGATGGCCCAGCTCCTGTATTGTTTTTAAATTACGTGTATTATCTATACGCCTGGCTAGCAATCAATCAAGACACAGACACTTGTTATACTTTAAAATAGCCTTAGTTAACCTGAGGCAGGGCAGATATCAATCCTCTAAACTACCTCCCATAGTGGGGCAAGTATGGGATCCTTGCCTCAATCCCATGCCAGCTGCTCCCAATAACTTCTATCAAGTTAGCTCCCATCCATAATCCCAAATACTTGCTGGCCGTGTGTTTCTCCTCCAGCTAACCCATGGTGGCCTTCTTCTCCTCCTCCTCTGGCCTTTCTCCTTCCTCCTTGTGGTGGTCTTTTCTTCTTCTTCCTCCCAGGATTCCTCTCTCTCTCTCCTAGCCCCTCCTATCTCCTTTGCCTTGCCCAGGTGGGATGGCTTTTTATTAAGCAAAAGGTCAGTCACAGAGTCAGCAAGCAGCAATTAGCATCAAAATACATCAGAGGATTCCCCCATCCCCCAACACTCCTGTTTTAGTTTTGCATCATTATGGTGTCCAGACAGCTCTAGTTTACTGAAGGCTGCCCACAGATGGCTGCATGTTACTCTGTACATACATACGTGGAAATTTATCAGTGATCAAAGATGAAAGCCAAAATGGCCCTCTGTTCCCGGCCAACACCCTTCCTCCTGGGATAAAACGCTTGTCTTTTCTCAGAAACGGAGTCTGTGACTTCATAACAACGGTTTCTTTCTGCAAGAATGCAGGTCCTTGCTAAGAGGTCTCCTGGTGGTCAAAGAAATTACATTTGTACTTAGAAATGGGTTTTTCAGGAAGTTATTACGTATTGGCATGCATTGCTTTGAACTAAGTCCACAATTCTTTCATTAAAAGCCCCAAAAGAGCCCACTGACCAGCTGAGGCAGTGCACGGAGACCAAGGCACTGGCTCCCGCTCTCACTTCATTGTCCCCTCACATCCTGGATGATCTCTGTTTTCATTGTCCTGTGTGATGTGCAGAGCAAATTTGCATACATCCTTATGTCACTGGGCTCGTCAGGTAACCAGTGAAATGTGGGGAGAGTTCTGCGAAAGCCCCCTGCTGAATGGCCACTGGCTATAGGATGGGAAGCCTGTGTCTGCTCCATCCCTCTGGGTTGATGCGAGGGCAGTGGCATGGTGCACTCTGAGAAAGGGATTCTTTCTCCCCTAACACTACTCAGCATGGGTGCGAGTCCTAACTTAACTATTCAACAGCTCCCGAGGGCACACTGACCCTTCACTACATCCCACAGTCCCTCCTTCCTGTCTCTATCCTTATCGGGTTGTGGTCCTTTTCTTTCCATTTCCTTCCTTTGGTCTAAGTGAGCCCTTGCTTGCAGCAGTTCTTGGGGGAGGTGACCTTTTTGCTTCTTGGCCTGGCTCAGGACTACACTGACACTTTACTTCCATATAGCCCCAGCTTCTATACAGGAAGAGCAAGTGGAAACTTCCTAAACCATTCTTAGAATTATTTATGAGACCAAGTTTTCTTTCTTCTTCTTCTTCTTCTTCTTCTTCTTCTTCTTCTTCTTCTTCTTCTTCTTCTTCTTCTTCTTCTTCTTCTTCTTCAGTGCCCTGGTCAGGTTTGACCTGTGTGTTTGGCTGCTAAGCTTGCTGCTTCCCTGTAGAGACGTAGCAGTGACAAAAGCACTGGACAAGGCAACAATCCAGTTGGCTCACCCATTTCCTTCCTCCCTCATTAATTAAAGACAAGACAACCATACCTATTTGCTCCAAACACTGGGGATGCTGGAGAAAAAGATGGATCAAAAGCCAGGGCTGTGACACTGTATGCTACAGGAGAGCAGTCTGGAGCCAGAGCACACAAATGGTTAATCCACAGGCACCATGGTTTCCAAGAACACACCCAGGAAAAGGTGAGGCCTGCCTGACAAACTGATGGCCAGCCCAGTTACATAAAGGCAAGGGTTATTTTTGTAAAGAAAGTAAAGAGGCCATCCCTTCCAAACAAATCCCAGATGGGCTGAGAGTCTTTTCTTTAAAATAAACACGCCCAGGTCTTAGGAAGTACAAAGGGAAATGTGTACACAGAGAAGAGAAGTTGCCTGGAAGTGACTGCGCCTTCGGGGCCATGGGGTATCTGTAGTCTACCTGTGGGTGATGTCCTCTGTGAAAACCGTGGTGTTGCCAGCAACTGGAGCACAATTTGGACAACTGTAGGACCACAGGTGTTAGCTATAGACTGAGGGGCTAGAGGAGACAGAAGGATGGATGGAGGCGGGGTGGACCAGGAGGATCTAATGAGGAGAGGGACAAAGGAGGGAATATGGGGAAAGACAACTAAAATTAAGAGCCACTCAGGGGTGGTATGGAAACCTAATATAGAAGGAGCTCCCTAAAAGGTATACATACATAAAGGTGATCTAACTGAAATTGTCAAGGGGGGGGGGGGGGGGGGGGAAGACAGCCCAAAACTGACCATCTTTTTTTATCAAATGAAGCTCCCAGTCCCAAGGATTCTAGAATTAGCTTATATCTAATTGAGTTTTTGGTCAAAAGGGTCCCATGGGAATCCCCAAACAACCCACGCTGTTACCAAGACTACAGTTATAGTTGCTCTCCACAAAACAATGGCAAGGCCCCATTGCTGAAGACAACACTTACACAATTCACTGAATCTGGAGAGATCAAACTGGTGCCTAAATGGAGCCTTTAATCTTATGTGCTGGCTTCTTTGGTTTAGGAAGATGTTCTGCAATCTTTACTATGGTGTCCTGCCTGCGAGATATTCTAGGACAGTGGTGACACAAAGTTTGTGGGTGTAACCAACCAATATCTGATTTGACTTGAGGCACACTTCGTAAGATGGAACCCATATTTGACACTGCTTGGGTGACCAAGAACCTAAGACTAGATAGCCCAGGGACCTAGGGTAAAACCAAATACTAGTGTTTCCATATCTTCCAGGACCCTAGCGAGAACCCATAGTAATGAATACAGAGCCTGTCTGAGCTGCCCATCTTCTATAACCAGACAACTCCCAGTTATTGAAGTTGGGCACCAACCCAGCCACAAAACCTTCAACCTATAATTTATCCTGCCTGAAAGTACGGGATCAATGGAGATGCAGAAACTTATGAGACTGGCCAACCAATGACAAGACAGGGAGCCTCTGCCTGGCACTGCCTGGATGACCAGAGACTGGATTGCCCCGAGACCCAAGATACGGGGGGAAATTCAATAAAATTATTCATAATGATATTCCGCTATACTCATAGATCATTATGCAGCCTGTTCATCATCAGAGAGGCTTCCTCTGTTAGCTAATGGGAACGGAAGCAGAGATCCACAGCCAAACACTCGACACAGGGAGAGCCAAAGTTGGAGACCTCCATAGGATCCCACCCATCGGAGCTTAGGGAAGAGGAGGAGGAAGAATTGTAGGAGCCGGAGGGTCTAGGATACCAGCGGAACTCAGTTCACAGATTCAACTAAGCGGGGCTCGTAGGAGCTTGCAGAGACTGAAGCGACATTCGTGGAGCTCGTATAAGTCTGCACTAGGTCCTCTGCATAGGTTATGGTTGCTAGCTTGGCATTTTGTGCAACTTCTAACAGTGGGGGTGGGGTTGCCTCTGACTCTTTCTCCTGCTCTTGGGACTCTCTCCTTCCTGCCTGGATGCATCACCTAGCCCTCATATAAGGGTTTGTGCCTAGTCTTATTGTATTTTGTTATGAAGTATTCGGTTGATATCCCTGGGAGGCCTGCAATTTTTTTTTTTTGAATGGGAACTTAAGAGGTGTGGGTCTAGGGCAGAGGGGATATGAGTGTGGGTACTGGAAGGAGAGGAGGGATGGGAAACTGTTGTGGAGAAGGATTGTATGAATCAAGAATTTAAAAAGGAGAGAGAGGACAAATGATTCTTAATGACATCAGTGCCTTGCTCAGCCATCATGAGAGAAGCGTTCTCCTGCAGCAGACGGGAACTAATACAGGGCCCCACAGCCAGACATGAGAGGCCTTGGAACACTCCTAAGAAATCCTAAATGGGATTTCTCTATCAAATTCCTCCCCTCAGGGCTCAGGGACTCCTGTGGAAGAGGAGGCGGAAAGAATGTAAGGGCCAGGAAGGAAGGAGGGAAACCAAGAAAACAAGGTCCTCTGTGTTAATATGATTAAGACACATATGAATGCAGAGACTGAGGCAGCACGCTCAGGGCCTGCACACGTCTGCACCAGGGTCTCTGTGTATGTACTACTATGTGTTTCCATGGGGTTCCTGCATGTGGGAATGAGTGGGTCTCTGCTTTCTGTGCTTTCTATTAGCCTTTCCCCTGCTTCTGTTTGTTTGTTTTGCCCAATTCTGATGTGTTAGTCTTGTTTTATCTTGTTATATATATATTTTTATTTTATTATTAGCCCTTAGAAGCTGGTTTGTTTTCTAGTAAGAGACACAAAGGGTATAGACCCGGATGGGAGGGGAGGTGGGGAGGAACTGGGAGGGGTAGAGGGGAGGCTAATCAGAACATGTTTTGTGAGGAAGGAAAAAAAAATCTATTTTCAAAAAAAGGGAAAAAAGTCAGACACAGTGAGACTGGCTTCTAAACACACACACACACACACACACACACACACACACACACTTACTTCATATCTTAAAATACTATCCCCAGATGCCTGTAGAGATTTATTTCCCACTGACCAATCTGGACAATTGAGCTTAAACATGTAGTTGTTTTTTTTTTTTTTTTAACTCCAAGAGAGAACATAAAGTTATATCAGGGGCCACCTGCAGGATATGGGGTCCACTTGTTCTTTTATGAAACCAATTATTTTTTAAAGTATATGCTTACAAAATCCTTCCCAGTGATCTGCTTTTTACTTAAGTATTCCTTGCATTAGCTTATATTATGACAACAAATAAGCAATGTGGAAGCCAATGAAGAGGTGTGCATGTGTATAGGTGTGCATGTGCAGGAGTCCATGTGAGTATGAATAAGCAAGCATGTGTTTGATGTGTGCATGTTTGATTAAGTACAAGTAGCTTATAAAAGCCTAGGACATCCAGTTAAATTTAAATTCACATTAAAGAATGAATAATACTTTACCATAATTATGCTCACAAGTGGTACCCATAAATATTATGAATGCTGTATATGACAAATATGCACGAAAATATTATTTATTGCATATCCAGAGTCTGATACAATGATTATTCTGGATCTGTATATTTTTTCTAACAATTGTAGGAAACATGAGAGTGAAGAGCTGGTCAATATGTATGCATTCACATGGTGTGAGTCTGTGTGTGAACATCTGTCTGTCTCTCTGTCTCTCTGCATGTCTGCCTCCCTCCCTCCCTCCCTCCCTCCCTCCCTCCCTCTCTCCTTCCCTCCCTCCGTCTCTCCCTCCCCCTCTGTCTCTGTGTCAGTGAATGAGTGTACATGGTGATATAGCTTCCTCCAAAGAGTGGAATGGCCAGGGACTATTCTGTGTGGGAGGCAGGATTCACAAAAGAGGAGTTGGCTGTGAATGGCAGCATGCGATGATGAAGGAGCCCTGGACTCCTTGACATTCATGCAGGTCAGAATGAAATCTGGGCTGTGAAAGCTTTGGGCTGTGGGGCTACAGTCAGGTGCAAAGTAGACGGAACACCACTCAGAGAATGTCTGACTTCTCGTGCAGTATGTATGAAAAGACTATGTATATGTGAAAGTATATGTGAACTATCAGAAGAGGAAAATGGATGAACTCTCTGGAAGAAAACTTTTATTTCTTTCAAGGGGTTTAAACCTTTTAAAATATATTCAGCATTTTCCATACTATGTACTGCTTCTGAAAGTAGAGAGAAGAGAGCGTGGGGGAGGAGGAAGGGGAGGAGGAGGAGGAGGGAAACATGAATGTGAACACTGTGTGATGATTTTCCTGTGTTCAAATATCATGAGACCTGTTATTTTGCATGATGACTAAAATATTAAAGAACAAATAAACCTCATTTGTAAGCAAAACAGGCACACACAGTGGCTGCGGTGAACATGGACTGTACCACATCACTGAGTCCACCTGTTGGCTCTGTCCTCAGTAGAGGCTGGGGGATTGCTGCAAAGAGAGCAATTCTGAGACTGGCCTTACCTCAGGCCCATAGAAAGTGATTGTGAGGAATTCTGGATACAGACGCAGGTGCCCTGGGCCAGCCAGCCAGGACTAGCGCTTTCTCACTGTTCAGGTTGAAGGTTTTGCTGCAGGTGGCTAATTGACTCCTGTCACCTTTTGCCTTGTAAGCTTGAGTTCTAGAAATCCAACTGAAACAGAAAGGGAACGAAAAAAGAACAAACACATGTACACAGGGCTAGGGACAGGGCTTAGCTAGTCTCCATAAGAGGTATTCATAGGCAAGCAGTCTCAGGCTGTTAATACCCAGAGGGAGAAAGTTATGGTTGCTGGACTTTGCACACACCAGTCAATCTTTCATGAACTGTCAACATCCGAACTCAGACCAGAGGAAAGCTTTGCAACTCTGAGCCTGATTCCTATGGAAACGACGCTGCTAATTTCCCATGAATCCGAAGCCTTGATCCTTGACATAAGCAGCTCATGTCAAGCATACATCCACTCAAGACTTCCTTGCCACAAGAGCTAAAATGAATCCTCAGTAAAGCATGCAAGTCCACATGCTCTGAAAGAAGCACCTCTCCAGCCCATCAGCACCCCAAAATCATTTAAGTATTTATATGACTCTTTTTTTTTTT
>OU015742.1:1596592-1628634 GCA_907169655.1 Acomys percivali | reverse complement strand
CTCCCCACTGCTCCCCAGCCTCCCTTCCTTAAGGCCTCACTTCTCCCTTTCACGGTCCTTTCCTATTTTCATGATCTATTTTCACCCCTACACACATATATAAAAATTAAAAACTAGGATCACCATATAAGACATGGGCCATTTGTCTTTCTGAACCTAGGTTACTTTGCCTAATATAATGAACTCTAATTGCCTCAATTTTTTCTGAGTCATAACTCCATTCTTTTTGTGACTGAATAAGATTCCTCTGTGTGTGTGTGTGTGCCACATATTCTTTGTCCATTTATTTGTTTACAAACATCTGACCTGGTTCCATTTCTTAGCTACTGTGAACAGAATGGCTATAAACACAAACATGCAAGTATTTCCATGGTAGAACTTAAGAGTCCTTTGAGTGATGCCAGGAGTGATATAGCTGGGTCATCTGGTAGTTCTGTTTTTAGGCTTTTGGTTTTGTTTGCTTGTTTGTTTCGCTGTGTTTTCAGAGACTTCCACACTTACGTCCATAATAGTCACACCAGTTTACATTCCCAGCAACAGTATTTTGCCTCCTTCCTTACCTGCATTTATCGTCATTTGTTTTCTTGATGAAAGCCATTCTGACTAGAATAAGATGATCTCAGTTTTTACTTTATTAATTTTTTGCAAATTTCATAGATGCTTACAATATAACTTGATCATATCCATGATCCACTTTCTTTTGAAAATGTATAACTCATTTAGTACAATAAACACTGTCCATATGCACATACATGTAGGTTCGTCCGTTAGGAATGGACAACGGACCAATGGCCACTCCCACATAAGGAACAGTCTCTCTCTAACCCACCCCCCTGCCCCCGCCGCTTGCCCCTGCCGCTTGCCTCCCACCCCCATCGATCTCTCTCAGCAGACATCCACAGCCATTAGCTGTTTGGCTAGGGAAGAACTCTTAAGTGCGGAGGCTGCAGCCTTAGCACACCAGTACCAGGCTGAGCATTTATCAATGATGTGAAATCACAATTAATGAGCCAATATCTGGATGAATATGGGCCTTCTCACTCCTGAGAGGATGGCTACTCTGCACTGACATGAAAGCGGGTTGTCGTGATGGGAGCGAGTCATGGGAAAACATCCATGGTAAATGAGAGCCATTCCTCATGCCTCATGTAAACAGGCAGAGGAAAAGCACAAAGAACAAAGGGAATATGGCATGGCGCATGTGCCCAGCTTCAAGAACACTCCAGCCACAAGGCCAAGACTAGGCAAGTTTTCTGGCCGAGAAATAAGCATGATTATGTCACAGATTTTAACAACACCTGCAGCACACTTGGCCCCATTTACCACAGACCATCCAAGAAAATGATGAAAACAAAAAACAAAAAACAAAAACAAAAACCAAGCAAGATGGGCCTTTAGTTCCTTTAGTAACCCTGTGATAGTTCTAAAACAAAACAAAGCAAACAAAGAAACAAACAACAACACTTTGGAGAAATGGGAGGTAAATTATAAAGAGATATGACCTGAATTATCCCAACTAAGTCAACTAAGCAAATGACATGTGGCCCATTTTAAGAAATAAATTCATATGTAAGATTATAGGGTTTTTTCCTTTTATTAAAAAATAAGTTCTTTTCTCATATAATACATCCTGACTACGGTTTCCTCTCCCTCTCCTCATCCCAATTCCCCACATTCCCTCCCATCCAGATCCACTCTCTTTCTGTCTTTCATTAGAAAAAACAAAAACAAAAACATGGGCTTCTAAGGGATAATAATAAAATATAACAAAATAAAATATAATAAAATAAAACAAAAACTATCACATTGGAGTTGTACAATACAAACAAATAGAAAAAAAGAGACCCCCAAAAGGTACAAGACTCAGAAACCCACATGTTTGCACCCTCAGGAATCCAAACCCATGCAGGCCCTATGCATGCTGCCTCTGTCTCTGTGAGTTCATATGAGCTTTGATCATGTGGATTAGAGCTATTTTTTAACACAGCAGATCTTTTAAGCAATGATTCAACACAGAGTTTGTTTCAAAAATGTGCTGTGCAAATTATCTGAAGCTAATTAAGCATTGGTTCTAGGAAATCCCCAATTTCCAATTTGATTTGTGTCAGCACAGACGCCTTCATGGCAAGAGAAGAAAGCTTTCCCATAGACACTAAGACCTTTTGTCACACCCATTAAGAGGATGTACAGGGCCCAGTAGATGATAGGCAGCCTTGCCGTCCAGGAACCAGCCCCCTCTGCCAGCCCCCCCCCCCCAGCTCTGCTTCCTCTTCTATTGGCTCAGTTTGTCTCCTTGGAGCTGTGAACCAACTGCAGCAATTCCAGCAGCTGAGCCTGTACATTCAACACGCAGCATATATAGACAAAAATGACCGTCCCCTTTTATGACACTGTAACAATGTGGGAAAGTTTTCCAGAGTCTTCTGTGGAAATGCTAGTTGGAGCCAGTCAGAGCTTCATGCCTAAGCCATTGCTCAGCTATTAAGAGCCTGCATGGCCACAGGCCTCCCCAACATGGATCGCTCTCTTCGCATCCACACAAAAGGAGAAGCCCACACCCAAATACAGACAGAAATTTGACCAGGATATTTCTCTACTTAAAGTCAGAGTGCTACGGTCAGATAAATTCATGGGCTAGTATTATTACTACAAAGTGTTTTCCTCCCATATTTTACATCAGTTCTAATCCTTTATTTTATTTTTTTATAGATGTATTTCTTTATTATTATGTATACAGTGCTCTGCCTGCATGTACACCTGTGGGCCAGAAGAGGGCATCAGATCACATTACAGATGGTTGTGAACCATCATGTGGTTGCAGGGAATGGAACTCAGGACCTTTGGAAGAGCAAGCGATGCTCTTAACTGCTGAGCCACCTCTCCAGCGCCCTAATCCTTTATTTTAAGTTTGTACTAATTTACTTTTAGATATTCCACTTGTATAACCTTGAGAGTTGCTGTAGTACAAAATAAGACTCATTTGTGTTTGCTCTGAAACATACTCTGTAAGGGGAAAGATTGTAGATAGATACAGTACATGGTAGCACCAAGCTGTGCTTTGAAACATCAAACTTCTGACACTGCTCACAATCTTACACTGTCACTTTAAATAGCCTGTTCTTTAATCTGCACATGATGCTAGAATTCCAACAAGGAAATGCGAATTGAATTTTATGTAACTGAAAAATATAATATATTGGAATTTCTACATCCCAGCAATGTAGAAATCTAGTTTGATTGACATTGACTATCAAATGCCATGTCTAAATATATTTGAGGACTAAGCCTTCAAATTAATTTTTTAATGTCTTGAAATGGCCTATTTGAACCTAATTTAGGGAGTGTGCATCTGAATGGCAATGCTGTGATGTTTCTACTAAGGCATTTAAAAATGTAGGCAGTTTAAGCCAACTCCCAAGTATAAAAATGAATCCAAATTGCATTTCTGGCAGCTTCCGAAGCTGGAAAGCTAAAAACCGCCTGACTGTGGCTTGGCATGGCAGAGGTGATAACTGAGACAGGTCACGGTTCTCTTTATATTCCATATTGGCTATAGAGGCTGTTGGCCAGTTATCTTCAGAAACACAAAACCCGTCAGTGAAGAACAGCTCTACGTCCCGTCTCTATTTCTCCCGTTTGCATCTTCTTTCTCGAGCGTGCTCAGCTTCTGTGCCTTCCTCTACTTTAGGTGCTGGTTCTGCAATGGGCTAGTTTGCTGCCACATATTAAAATATAATTTTATATTGGTTCCAGCTGGGAACTCAAAAGTGGTGTTTGAATCCCTCAAGTCCAAGCGGCTAAGTCCTTTGGTGTCCTGGGGAGGGAGGAATATGATGCTCTGAGGCATCATGCTGCTGGGTGTGTGCTGGCTCTGGTAGGATGCAAAGTGTCAGGCTCATAACATCACACCAGTATCCCCAAGGAACATTCCAGAAACTCCATTATAGGGCTACTCCTAACCTAGCCGGATCAAGGACCAGTCATGTGAGTACCCATGAGGGATTCGGATGCTCTTTCAAGTTTAGTGTTTTAAAAATACTTCTCATTATTTTTCCTACAAAAGAGTTACATTCATTTGACTTTTAAAATGTGCCTGAAGTGGGCAAGATGGCTCAGGGAGTAAAGGCACTTGCTGCCAACTGGATCTGATGACCTGAGTTAAAACACTGGGACTCATAAAAGTGGAAGGAGAAAAAAAGTGGTCCTAGGACATCCACTCTACTCCACATGTTGTGGCACACACCCACTTTAAAATATAAGAAAATAAAGGTCTGTAGCCAGATACTGTGCTGTATGCCTATAATCCCAGTACACAAGAGAGACAAAAGAAAATTTAAAGCCAGCTTGGGATACATAGTTGCAGGCTAGCCTGGTTTGCATAGTAAGACTGTCTCAGAAAACAAACCAAAACCAGAAGTTGTATGTATGAGAGAGAGAGAGAGAGAGAGAGAGAGAGAGAGAGAGAGGGAGGGAGGGAGGGAGGGAGGGAGGGAGGGCGCGCAGCAGCAAGTTTTGAGAATTGAAGGGAGCACTTTGGTTTGTATTCCTATAGGAATAGTACTCTGCCTGTTTCTTGGTCTCCTGAATGATCTTAGAAGCTGCACCCAAGATGTGCACAGGGTCCACATCTCAGTGGGCACTCTCAGCTGGCAGCTCACCCCCAAGCCAAAGCAGAATGGCCTTGCTGGAAGTCTCTCATCTATGCTTGTTGGAATTCAGGGATACTTCTTCATGGAATCAGTGGCCAATGCGCGTCTGTTCTGTGAGATACATTATACTAGCATGTCCAAACACAGAGGGAGGAGCAAGAACAGGCGCTACATAGTCCCTCATAGAGCAGGTCCTTCATTCTGTTGTTGGGCCACGGTGAAAGGACCCTTCTCGGGACCACTGAGCTGAAGTCTGAGACTCCTCTGATACTAGACTATTCTGATCCCACCCTAATCCTTCAAGGAGAAGCTTTGTGGGATGTAAGCAATGGCTCGGGTATGAGAGGACCAAGGGTAGAAAGCCAGCCATTTTTATAGCATAAGCAATTACTGAGCCCCATCATGCCCCACTCAGGAAAGATGGGGGCTCTGTGCAGAAGCCACTCAGAGAGGAAAGTGCTCATGTGCACTCAACTCTGTCCTAGTATCAAGGACAAAGAGCCCCCCACAATGGAGGGATGAAGAAGAGGAGAAGAAGAAATGAACATGACTCCAGATGTAAGAGATATGAAGGAAGCTGGCAGCTCCAATCTCCACAAAGGCAAAGAGGCCGTCAGGCCAGCCCAGGCCAGAAAAGGATGAAAACATTTTAAAGCAACTAAATAGCCTCTAATTAAGTGACTAAACCCCTCCAGCTGCCCCTCAAACCCATGTGCAGCTAGAAGACAAAGAGCTAATTATTTCATGCTTTTTAAAATGTCCCTCTCAACACATCCCAGTCACTGAGTCAGTGAGTTTTATGGGTGGGGAAGAGCTTCGGACATCTGAAGCCTAACACAGATGTTATCTCAGTTCAAGACAACTGAATCTGTTTTTGCCCAAGTTTAGCCAGAAGTTTTTCCTAAGATGCCCTCGATAGTTAGGAAAAGCTCTAACGTGCATTTCATGAGGTTTCTAGTGGGATTCCTGCAGCCTCTCATGTTCTCTCTCGTCAAACCCGGCTGGGATCTTCCCAAAGTGGAAAGTCTATAATGAAGCAACAGTGCAGCCTTTCAGACTTCTCTTTGAAGTGGATCATGTGGCTGGCAGTATCTTAGTTGCTGGCAGTCATGGACCCGGTTTCTTCTTCCAGGCTGTGTGGGTGGGTGTCTCACCATCCTGAACCACTTGCACCTATAAAATTGGAATTACGTAACTTAAACCTGGTATGGACCATTCTGTTCCAGAACAAGCAGCCAAAAGCTGAACAGCGTTTAAACAACAGAAATATTATCGCTTATCCAGTGTTCGAAGCTGGAGATTCAAGGTCAAGGTGCTGGCAGGTTTGGAGCAGACCTGTCGCACACATCACACCTACTTGCTGTGTCTTCCTCGTGGCAGAAAAGACCAGAGATGTCCACTACATGGCCCCTAATTGTAGTCATAGGGAGTCTGTCATGACTCCAAGACCTCCACAAAGCTGTGCCTGGGATCGGCACCATCTTGGGGGCAGAATTTCAGCATGTGATTCTAGGGGACACAAACACAGTCCGCAGCACACCCCGACACCCCTGGCCCACTGTAAAGATCAAGCAGAAACACATGGGAAGGACGGCTGGTCTTTTCCATGAAAGCAAATTACACGGAAAAGCAACTGAAGAGCCATGCAGGCTGGTGTGAGTCCTCCACATTGCTCCCCCCCGACCCCCCTCCCCACTGCTCACCTCTGCAGTTCATTCCCAGATCTCAAGAAAGTGGAGGCATGAAAAAAATGACCCCAGGAAGGACCAGCTCAGCCAGCCTTTCCCTCCCTCCACACCTGCCATGTCAAACCCCAGCAGTTTTACTGTAAGTGCTGCCTAGTAAAGCATCAAAGTTAGAGACAGACTCACAAGCACTCTGGACACAGCAGTTGGGACACTGTATAAAGGGAACGCCATTGGCGGGGAGGAGGCTGTGCCCGCGCATATGGCTTTCAAGTCTCTGTGCTGTCCCCACAATCATCTGTCTGCGAGGTTTTCAATAAGCCATTCCCAGGAAACTGGACTCTCTTTGAAATAAGAGAGTATATTGTAGGTATGCTTGACAAGTCAGAAGTCTGAGAAGCTGGGTAAGTTAGTCAGCTCCAGGCTACTGAAGCCAGAACTGAAGGGATTTTGCAGAAAGCCCCTCTCCTCCTCAGCAGGGCATCTTCTTGTGCTATCTTTAATGAGTGGGTCCCTGCTGTGAGAGAGCACAGCCCCAGGGACAGGCACTGAGGCTACCATATACTAGGCTACAGACATACGCTGCTGTGTTTGGCTTCTCATAAGCGCTGCAGATCTGGCCTCAGGTCCTCATGATTGTGCACTTTATCCATGGAGACTTTGTTCCAGCTCCAGAAGGAAAAAAGAATGACACGATTTGAGCTGGCTTTGAAAGCGTTGGTGCCAATTGCTGTTCTTGGTTAAACTGTGCTTTGAATATCTTTATTTTGTCAAGGAAAACTATGTTATAATGTGAGACGTAAGTATCTGAGATTGCCTTGTGGCTGTTGAATAGAAGCATCTGAGCTCTAAATTTTTGTTCTGAGTCGCAGTAGATAATAGTGTTTACTAACATCTAATATTATAGAAAATATGAAATGATTGGTTTTTATGTAAGTAAAAATTTGTAAGTAAATTTTTAAGTAAAAACTTTTACGTCTGTCTCTGAAAAACAACAACAACAAAAACCAAGTAGGACCTCAATGTCCCAACCCTTAGCCAAAAGCCTTTTCCCAGTTCTGCTCTGAGATCACAGATGAAAAGATGCCAGGGTTCCACAGGGAACCGTGGGGTCCTGAGCCACACCCTCCCAGCAGCTTCTGGGTTCAGGCCTCCATCTGGCCTGTCAGCTCAGGATGTGGGCAATTGCCGGCTGGGCTCCACTGGAACTTATAGACAGTGTCGCGGACAGGAACTCCATCAACTCTGGATGGGACTCACCACACTCCCTAGTAATTCCACTCAGCTGTTTCTGAGGAACAAACACGTTTGTCCAAATTGTGCCCTGATGCACGTGAGCTATAGAAAAGATGTGGAGGCAGGAGGTTCTTGGGGGACGGGGAGGAAGGAGGGAAGACAGTGGGCAGACTCTAAAGCTAGAAAAGAATACACACTGTGATGGGGGTTTGTGGAGGTCAGTGGCCCTGGGTTACTTTAAAAAAACAACAACAACAACAAACAAAACAAAACAAACAAACAAACAAAAACCCAACAACCACACATAAAATTCAGATGAGTAGCGGGGAAAGGCTCACATGATTGCCCATGGGGGGGTGCACTTTTCTACAATATCAGCTTGAAAATAAAAAGGTAAGAGATATTTTAATAGCGTAAAAAGTCTGGTAGCATACAAAAAAGCCAATAGTCACTAAAAGTATGGGGAAAAAACTATGATTATTAAAGAAACCCACAAAGGCAATATATGGTTATAATGTGTTTAACCTTCCTAGTCTTTACAGGAAAACAACACATATATAAATAAAAACGTTAATTTGATACTGTTCCCTCAGAAGAGTATTAGTGGACAGTGTTGGCACAGGGCTAAGAAATACTCCTCCTCATACCACTGTGGCAGTTATACTGATTACAAACTCATTTGGGCAAGAATCTAGCAATAGTGATTAGCTTCTAAAATCCACATAACCTTTGATCCATTGTTGGTATTTTAAGATTTCTACAATCTAGAAACATGTAAACTAAGCCTTTTGGTAGTAGTGAATGTGACTGTACCTAATAGGAAAAATTGCAAATAATCTACATACTCATTCACAGGAAACTAGTTATACGGACAGAGAAATACGTTCTACAGAACACATGGCAGCTATTACGGGGTAAGTAGGAAAGTTCGTGCACAGCGATGAGAGAGACCGAGATCAACCCAACACACAAAACAAGAGGGTAATGTTACATAAGGCCAGAACATCAGTCAAGGAAATCAATCAGTCAACATACAAACTGTTGAGAGTGTTAGGTGGGGCTCAAGCCCCGTGGGCAGTTCTCTCTGAGACAATAACCAAAGCAGCTGCCTGTGCCCAGATTTCAGAATAGGTTGTCCTTGTGCGGCAAGAGGCCAATTGCAACCTCATGTGCAGACAGTCACCCCATCTCCCTCCCAAAGCTGTAGTGTACGGAGAACTGATCTGTGAGTCTGAGGATGTGAGCACAGTGGGAAACAAAAACAGAGGGCAGGAGGCCAGAGAGCTGGAGACACTGGGCTGCAACTACTGTCACTGGCTGCTTCCTGCCCTTGCCTGTATACCATGACACTCTCAGCTTTGAGGCTCCCAGCCCTGAGCCACTCCTGACCTGTGGAACCAGCTCCTTTGGATGCTTTCTGAAATGCTATTCATGCCTTAATACATATGTCAATTCAGCTGACTTGATTAGCTATCTCTGATAGTGGCCGTCTTGCAGATTCATAGACTCACTGATAATTTGGCAAGGTGTACAAGCTCTACCTTTTTCTTCTTTCTTTTCTTTCCTTCTCCTATACTGTGACTCCAACCCAGGGCCTTGTACATGATAGGCAAGTGTTTAACCACTGAGCTATGTCTTAGCCTTTGCACCCTTCTTAACATACTTGCTTTTTTCTTCTGTCTTTCCTAACCTCAGGGACTAGCATGAACATTTGTTTCCCATTGGCATTTAATAATGCAAAAAACAAGCAAACCAATATTTAAATGAAACAATGTTCAATTTCCTTCCCCCAAAAAACCTATCTGATTAAGCAGAACCATCACTGGACTTTGGTTCTTTTTTATGGTAAAACAGACATTCCCTTTGCATTATATGAGACATTTTAGCATCTTATGCTTATCTGTTAGATGATGAAACGTTTTGAGGGGAGGAGGAAGGACTGTCCCCCACACACTCTGGAGAATGGATTCAAGACTCTAAATTAGGCCATCTTCCTGGTAGTGTGTGCATCAGTGCTCTGCAGGGAGCCCTGGAGAGTGCTTTCAGCTGATCCTGCAATGAAGACTGATTTTGTCTGAACATGCAAAACAATGAGACAGTTCAATAATACCATGGAAGCCAGGACCCACCACACCCACTCAAGACACTTGTGACTGCTGAAATTGGGTCCAGTTGCCACTGCTCCGGAGACAGCATACTGCCCAGGAGCCTGTGGACTAGTATTCCAACCTGAAAGGGAAAAGCATCTTCCTTCCAGTTATACTGGGAGGACACAATTCTCAGAGCCGTAAGAGTCTGTCTCAAGATCCTTCCGGAAACTTGGCTTATGGCACCCTATGTCCTGTGATCAAAGTGAAGTGCCCCTGTTAAGCACACTCAATGTCACATCACAAAATGGGCACATTTTTGCTCTGACTCAAGATCTTTGAAATCCCAGGCAGTTCTGTGTGATGCTTGAATTATCCCCAGGCCTTACTGGATAGTAACAAAATGGCAGGTTCCAGGTAAATAAGAGACTCTGTCTCAAAAACAAGGTAGAAAGACATGGAAATATGCTTGACATTGACCTTTGTGCACACACGGGCATGCACGCATGCACACACACACGCACACACACACACACACACACACACACACACACACATACTACATATAGACACCAACAAGCCCAGCCCTTCCATTCCTTCCTTCTGGCTAGACCATGGTATAAGTGGAAAAACACAACTTCCTTTCTTATGTTAAATACAATGGCTTTGTGTCCTTGACGTTGAAGGCTTTTGACAAGGGCTGGCAGGCGTCATCCCCAAGAGCACATCAGTCCTGAGACGATGAGACCCTATCTCACACATTAGTGTTCGCAGGGGGGTGAGTGTTGTCCTGCACCAAACTTTCCTAAATCCTTTGTTAGAAGGAAAATTCGGTAGCCAGTCATGTTTCTTTGACTTTCTTTCATCTTCCTTGTATTCCTGGGCCTTCTTCCCCTACTTTTCCAGAAAAGATGCCCAGGGCTGGGGGGCTAATTTTACCTTTGCTTTTAGAACTTCTTTGAGCATTTGGTTTCCTATCTATTAAACTATGTATCAGACTTTTCCTAATTGCTAACATAAATATCCTCTGATACATTAGTCTGTCAGTCCCATGCCATCCACATACCCCTAACTTTCAAGTTCTCTCTTGGTCCTACTGGGGTCTTCCCATAGCTTCTATTTGACCCAGGTCCTGAACTTTCAAATTCCTTAGACGTTTTGTCTTTGCCTAAAAACACCATATAAATAAACAGAGTGAAGCTGTAGCATTTCTACAACCAGAAGTGTGTAAACTAAAACTTATAGAAGTAGTGTGTGTGACTGCACATAAGCAAAACCTGGAAGCAACGTAAATACTCACCCAAATGGGGAACTGTGTATGTGGTCAGCGGAGCATGTTCTAAACATGTTTCTTACCAGATGCTAAGCAGCAGACGTTCAGTACGTGCACGGTGAGTCAGGAATTGGGAATTACAAGCACAGCATGAGAATGGGCTTGAATTCTCAGACAGTGCTACCACATTTTTATTTGCCTGTCTCCTTCCAGATGTGCCCTGCTAAGCAGCACAGAGATAGACACAACCACCACCTGATTCACAGTAAAGGGACTCTACCCAAGAGGCAGCATACAAGTAAGGAGCTACTGGACACAGTACTTGGTAGGTTGATTCTCTGTGTAGAAAAGAAATGAGCTTGGCTTTTATATCATACATAGAAGTCATTATAGAGAGATCAAAGGTTGAGTGTGAAAAGCAATATGATACACCTTTTCTTAAAAAGTGAGAGATTCCTTTTTATGTCCTTGGGTATGTAAGCCTCAAAAACAGTACACGAGCAGCAATCCCAAAACAGAACGTTGATAATAGACTCTCTTAAAAACAAGAACACTGTGAAAGCATGACCTGCTGAGTTTGAATCCCCAGCACCCACCCAAAATCTAGGGATTGTAGCACTTGTATGTAACCCCAACCAACACTGGGGATGGGGTTGGTGACAGATGGATCCCAGGGCCTTGCTGGCCAAACCAGTCTGTTCAAAATATCTTTCTCTGGATTTATTAAGAGACTCTATCTTTAAAACTGAGGTAGAGAGAGGAGAAGACACTCAACATTGACCTCTGCAGCATATGAACACATATACACAGAGAGGGGGAGGGAGGGAGGGAGAGAGTGAGAAAGAGAGAGAGAGAGAGAGAGAGAGAGAGAGACAGACAGACAGACAGACAGACAGACAGACAGACAGACAGACAGACAGACACAGAGACAGAGACAGAGACAGACAGAGAGGCAGATATATTGACCCCTGGTAACATACACTGAGGGAGTAAGAATGTACCATGTAGACTTGGAAAATAAATTTGCAATGAATACATTGCCTATGTGTTTTCAAAGCTATCTCAAGCTTTAGGGACAACATGGAGTTAAATAGTAGTTGCTTGGCACCTATTGTGCATTTGCCAGGATGCAAAGAGCTTTCCACACCATTCTCTATGTTAATCCACATGAGACTCCCCTGTGGCAGGTGTTACTAGCTCCGTCTTTCATAAGACAGGGCAAGGTGCAGGTGCCTTCTGTAGACAGACTAACTTACCCTAGTCACACAGATAACAGCAGCATATTTGGAGGTCTTCTATTTTTAGCTAATTTTCTTTGCACATGACACCTGACACTACAGTTTAAGGGAGGAGATATCTTTTTTAATTCAGTTTCTGTGTGCCAGGGCAGGCCAGGAAGCACACAGCATCTCACTTGATTGCAGTCAAGACACTGGAAACCAGGCAGAGCCTCTGAAGGTACCACAGTGGCCTACTTCCGCCAGCTAGGCCCCACCTCCAAAACCAGTGCCAGCAAGGAACCAAGTATTCACTTCGCAAGCCTCACACGCAAACTGTAACAAGAGTTCAAGGCAGTCGTGCTGGGCATACTGGTGAGTGGCTTTATCCCACTGCTTAGGAGGCGGAGGTGGGTGGATCTGCAGTGCCCACCTGGCTTCTCAGTTATGTTTATCTTGACTTGAGAAGGACACGAATCCTACACTCTTGTCTTTCCTACTCCGAGCAGTAGAGAGCTCGCAGGCCAGGCGCTGAAGAGAAGACAGTGCAAATGCTCAGAGGTGCAAACATGAAAACCCTAGCAGGCCCCTTCAAAACTGACTGAGTTGTCCGAGTTCTCCACACTCAGTCACAAGGCTCAAAGGGAGGAGTCCCGGGATCCTTGGGCACGAAGCTCATCCAGGGAAAATGCCTAGAGTCGGACACTACAACTTTTCATCAATTTATAAAGTTCTGCAGATGAACCTGAAGTTGAAGACTCCCAGGAACTCCAAAATTCCCTAGTTTCTAGGCAAAGCTAGGAAAATTCAGAGACTCTCTCAACAAAGAGTAAGTGGCCCACAGTCATTTAGGTTGGAGCTTATGCTGTTCCCCCACATCTCTTTTAACCTCGACTTTTAAAAGTTAAATAATAATAATAATAATAATAATAATAATAATAATAATAATAATAATAATAATGCAATTTCAGGCACAAAGTGATCTGTCAATTACCTGGACACAGCTGTATTAGCGGCCTGAGCACAATGAGTGACTGTTCTCCTCTGCGGTCACCCACTGTGCGTGCACAAAGTTCCCTGGCTCTGTCACAGAGGGTAAGAAATGACACCAGTGAATTGAGCTTCCTGCTTTATGTCTTCTTGGAAGACAGGCTGAACGCAAAGCCCCCTAGGAAAGCACGTAAATTTCCAGGGACCACTTGAACCAGATATAAAGTGACTGGCAGCAAAGCCAGAGTGTGAGTCATAGAAAAGAATTTCAATTTCATTCTGCTCTACAAGGATCACATGGGGACGAAAATATTTACTGTTTTTTTTCCCCCTTTAGTCTACAAAAAAATTTTTAAGAACTTGCTTGCAACTAATCATGTGCATGCATGATGTTTTGGGAAAGGAAATATGATGAAATGGAAAGAAAAATAAAGAATCAGAAATAGAAAACTATTTCCACGAGCAAAAAACTACACACCTGGAGATAATTAACAACGAAGCCTTATGTGAAAATGCTTAAGGTGAAAGATGACACCTAAGCACAAGAGATCTAATTAAATGGAGTGTGAAGGGTCCACAAGTTGTAATGCTCCTGTGCTGTCATTCAAAATGTCAGCGATGACTGGAGAGCCGGCCCAGTGAGGAAAGCACTTGCCACACCAGGACCCGCGTGAAGCTCTTTGCAGTAGCAGTGCGTGCCTGTATCCCCAGTATTGTTATGGCAGCATGGGTGGGGTTGGAGATGCCCGCAAGCATGCAGGAAGGCCTGCTCGGTTTGCCTTCCCAGTGGCAAATAAGGCTGCCTCAAGCGGTGTGAGAGGCAAGAACTGGCACCGAGGTCGTCCTCTGGCCTCCCCATGCTCACTGTAACAAATGCGCAGCCACAGCCTTGCTCTGCCCCCTCGCACACAACTGAGGTGGCTTTTAAAACAATATGCAGAGTCTGCAAGACACGCCAAAATGACTCCAAACGCAGGCCGATGCTCAGAGCCTGCTGCAGCCTTTGGGAGAAGAGACGGCGACGGAGGTGGCCATTTCTGTAAGTAAAGTGCTCCTGGTGACAGGGACTGGGGCACTGACATTCACAAAATGACTGCTCTCCCTACTAGAATAGTTTTGTTTTTTGTTGCTTCCCACCACCCTGCGTAATTTGCATTTTCCCAAATTAAAACAAAATCCCACCACAACAAAGTAACCCATTGCTATCAATTAAAAATTTAATGTGGGGGGAGGGGTGGGGAGAGATGACTCAGCAGCTAAGAGCAGTTAGTGCTCTTGCAGAGGACCTGGGTTTGGTTGCTATCACCCAGATGGAAGTTCACAAATATCTGTATTTTCAGTTAAAGGAGATCTGGCAACTTCTTTTGGTCTCATTGGGTAAAAGGCACATGCATGGCTAAATACACATGTGCAAGCAAACACCCATACTCACAAAATAAAGGTGTTTTTATTAAGATTAATTTATAACTTTTAGAGAAATAGGCGTTCCAGACTAAATATATTAGCTTTCAGTTGTGGAAAAAATACTACGATGATCAATGTATTAAGGGAAAAGGCTTGCTTTAACTCAAGTGCTCAGAGGTTTCAGTGTTGGTCAGTTGACACTCTCACCTCAGAGTTGACACAGAGCATTGTCTGGAGGAGGGGAATGCATGAAGGATGTCACCGAGGACTTGCTGGGAAGGTGAGGGAACCACAGATCTCAGAGGAGGCTTGGCGATGAGCCAAGTGTCACAGACACTCTGAAAGGTGACAAGACCTAAAGAGCTATGTGTGAGGTGCTCATGGAGGCAGAACTCAGCGGCATGGACTCTGTCTGTCAGGAGGCCTGAAGGGAGGGACCTCCAGTGAGAGAAGGTTCACAGCTCACAGGAATTTAGCTAGGGTCAGGGCTTCTGGGTCTCAGTGATGGCAGTTTTGGTGGGCTGAGATGAATTTTCTTTCTTGCACAGCAGACTGTAAATCCTTTCAGCTGCCTACACCTTCTTAAGAGCCATTCTAACAGAAGTTGGAGAACTTCTGCACATTCAGTCTTGCCAAGTAAGATGAAGGTGTGCAACCTTCTTTTGTTCCCGCTGAGTCTTTGCACAAGATAAAAAGCATGGGGGCCGGGGGTGTGAGTCCTATCTGAACCCTGTTTCCTACTATGGTCAGGTGCCTTGGTCTTACTTGTTTTTCCTTTGTTTCTGAGACAGGAGACGCTCCCAGACAGAGCAAGGAGTGCTCACAAGGAAACTGACACATGCTTGAAGGACACCCTTCCTCACCCTCCATGAGGACCCTTGCTGGGCACAGGCTGAAGGCAGGGCAGGGTAGGCGGGCGTGACCAACAGGCTTGTTTGAAGGACAGAGGTGTGTGTGTGTCTGGTTGTGAGTGGTGCCTGCTGGAACTGCATCAGTTCACGTGGAAGAAATAGTACCCTTGAACACAACTCTGCATGAGGCCACTCAGGCCTGAGAGGTGTCTTGGATCAGGGGAAGACAGTTTCTCAGTTAGGACAGCTATAAGGAAGCCTCTCTTGTTGCCTGTGGGGAAACAGGTGGATGATATCACCAAGAATGATGGACAGGGGCTAGGGCCTCACCCGCCATTTGGGACCTCCCAAACAATGAAGACACTGATTTAACTACTCAAAGATGACAGCTGCAGATAAGATTTAGGCTTCATACTGTCATCCCATCTTTACAGTGGGGGGAAATGTGACAAAACACAGATGGGCTGAGGACAGCAGAGATTAGATATTAACTGCTTCCCTCTCTGAGGAAAGCATAAACTTGGCCATGAACTCCCCAAATGAGCTGACAGAGTGAGTGCCCTGTGAGGAACCCTTGTGTCAGCTGGCTGGAGGAAGAGGGGGCCTGGGGTGGATCGCCAAACTTCAGCCTTCCAGGGTAATGGGATTCACTGTTGGCATTTTTCCCCTTTAAAAGAAATTAATGGAAGTTGTCCCAGGCTCTACAGGGCTGAGAACACAAGGCACAGGCCACTAACAGCTGCCCCTCCCTCATCACCACACTAGCCTAGTCCTCCCTCTCCTCTACACAGACACGTGATGGAAAAACAGATATAATACATCCCAGGAGATGCATTACCCCTGGAAAAAAAATGTTTTGTTTACCATGAACACTTTTCAACGCATTGCCAAAGAATGTCTCATCAAAGAAGAATTTTTATAAAATTGGAAGATCTGGCAAGATGAAGCCCATCATTACCACAAAGCTACAGTCAGACAGGGCAGGAAAGCCACCCTTCCTTTAGATTAAGAGCAGCTACCATGGGCTAAGAGCCTCACACTGCTGTTGCCTTACTCTGTCACCCCCACGTCACTCACACGTTATTGCCTGACACCACTGGGAATTTGGAACTATAATGTCTAGACTACTGAAGAAGTCGCAGACCTCTCAAAGCAAGGGTTTGTCATGGCATAGCTAGGAGATTTTTTTTTTCCCCCAGCAAGTACTTAGCGTCTCTGGAAAGAGAGGAGATAACTCCTTATGATATCTTGCAAGGTAGTGGTAAGACTGGTGGAGATGGTGCCAGAGATGGTGTTTGCAATTGCAAGGAGATTGTCTGGAAGAGAGAAGCTATGTAACTTCCACCACTGGGTAAATGTTCCTAACTTGGGGTCTTTTCTTCCCTGCTTGACTGTCCTGTTTCCATCACCGTACACCAGGGGTCCTTGGCAAGCCAATGGTAGAGTCTTCCAAGAGATGCTGTGCAGAGAAAAAGCAGAGAAACAACACTCTTGACGTCCTTCATACAAATCCGTCTGTCCTGGGCTCTCTGCTTGAGAATTGCTGCAGATTAATTCTATTGTGTCTGCAGTCATTTGGTTTGTGACCTATGACTTTGTTATGTGACACTCCCTGAAGGCTGGCCTAGTACACATTTCGATTTAGGAGAATCTTTCCGTTTGTTCTCAGAGGAACATGCTGTAGCCTGCAGTAAAAGGATCTTCAATTTCCTGAGTCAAGGCAGCAGTACTCTGAGAATAACTGAGGCTGGCAAGCATCTCCGCCTGAGCCAGCTGTCTGCCTCTCGTGATTGTATTACATAAACAAAGTTTTATCTAACACTGCCATTTCATTCCCATAAGATAAACACTTTAAGTCATAAGCATACAACGGCTTTCCTCAGACCCCTCCCCAACTCCCACTCATGCCCGTGGACAAGGCCAGCAGAAGCTGGGAGTGACGTGATGACAGATGGCAAGGTTTTAAGAGGCTGTTAGGGTAGGTGTTGGCTCTCCTAGTGACAGGAATGGCTTTTGTCACTGATAAGAAATGTCATTCCCTCAGTCCTGTGTGCTCAGCTATCTGCTGGTAGAGGCCTTGGAAGGCACATCCACTGACTCCAGTCTTCATGATGTTCCAATGCCAGGAAGTGCAGGCACACCACCCAACTAAGCCGAGCCAAGCTGCAGCATCATGCATAGTAACAGACTGCTATTGTCTCAAGCCACAAACATTTCAAGTTGGTCTCTTATACACAATAGCTAAACTGGAATGAATAGTCCATTTGAGTAGTCCATTGGCACCCAGCCTTGACCATTCACACCTGGGAGGAGTGTCATGCTTGCAGAAAACCACGTTCTGAGGCTGTGAAACACTTCAGCACTCATCAGTTTCACACAGTGCTTTTGGTTTTGCATTTTATACCTTTGTGTATATACACACAAAATGTTTATGTCTGTGCGCACATGTACATGGAAGCCGGAGGTCAATATCATGTGTCTTCCTCAATGGTTCTCCACCTTTTATTTTGAGACAGAGTCTCTCACTGAACCTGGAACTGACTAATTCAGTTAGACTAACTGGCCAGCAAGTCCCAGGCATCCTCCTGTCTCCACCACTCGCCCCCCCCTCCAACCCCTGAAAACCCTGCCCATCACTTTCACTTAAGGCTCCACGCTTGCCTCCCTGTGCTTGTCCAGCCAGCCCTTTACCAGCTAAGACACCTCTCCAGCCCCACTTCGCTTGTACTTTCACTCAGTTCCTCCGCATGCCCACCTATTTACTAAGCACTGTGGCCCTTTCTGATCCGAAGGGAGACCCTACAGCATCAAAAGCCACATTGGCTCAGCTGCTCTCCAATCCACTTCCTCTTTGTCCTGTTAACATTTTATTTACTCATTTTACATGCTGACTGCAGCTCCCCTCCTTCCAGTCCCCGCCCCCTCATAGCCCCTCCCTCATTCCTCCCTCTCCTCCTCCTCATTTTACATACTGACTGCAGCTCCCCTCCTTCCAGTCCCCGCCCCCTCATAGCCCCTCCCTCATTCCTCCCTCTCCTCCTCCTCAGAGAAGGGAGATGCCCCTCATAGGTGCCACCCCCCAACACAGCACATGAAGTCACCGCAGAACTAGGTGCATCCTTTCCCACTGAGGCCACACAAGGCAGCCCAGTTAGGGGAACGGGATCCAAAAAGAGGCATCTGCGTCAGAGAGGGCCCTGCTCCTGTTCTTGGAAGATCCACATAAAGACCAAGCTGCGCGTCTGCTACATACAGGCACGGGTCCTCAGACCAGGGCATTTATGCTCTTTGGGTCGGGATTCAGTCTTTGTGAGCCTCCATAGGCCCAGGCCAATCGACTCTGTAGCACTTCTTGCTTGTGGAGTTTTGACCCCTCTGGCTCCCTCATTGATTCCAGGCTGTTGTTGAGCTCAGTACCCCAATCAGTGCAAACTTAAGATTCTTTCACCTCAACCTCCCAAATAGCTGGGATTTCAAATCTTTACCCTGGGGCCCAGCCAGAAAAATCTGAATTTATTAAACTTATAATGTCTTTTTCAGGATTGTAAAAGGGCCCAGTTGACATCACTCACATGGCCCTCATTAGATGTACCTCAGGGTCACAGAGTCCCTCCCCGCAGCACTGTTAGAAAGCCTGGTGAGCTAAGACACTAATGAGCTCATTAAAAGCTGGGAGCTGCTCTCCGCTCTAGCACTTGTTTGATGACTGTCTACTCTGTGTCCACCCAAGCGGACAGGAAAATGCACACCAAGCTTCCTGCCGTCACAGTCAAGCCCAGAAGTACGCAATCACAGTGCCGGTTAGTGTGGAGTCATCCCAGCAAATGGACCACAAGGTAGGTCTGGCCTCATCTGGGAGATGATAAAGCTTTTCACCTGTGTGGATGCTTGTGAATCAGCAGGAAATGGCAATTGAAAGTAA
Organism: Acomys percivali; assembly: GCA_907169655.1. NCBI lineage: Eukaryota > Metazoa > Chordata > Mammalia > Rodentia > Muridae > Acomys > Acomys percivali. Next base: position 1,609,320 of record OU015742.1, on the reverse strand, counting down.
CCCGTGGGTGTGGGCTTAAGAAAGTGAAGTGTCTGATGTTACCTGTGCAAAGGCCCTGTGGTAGGAGAGGGCTGGCTGGGCTAGGAAATCCTTCGATTGTTCAGGAAGCTTAGGATACAGTTAACAAGGGTTCAAATAGCCAAAGCAGCGAGAAAGGTTGTGAAGGTCCTTGTAAGAGTTAGAACCTTGAGGCGCCCTGGCGGTTCTTGACTCAAAAGGGACATTTTCCAAACCTGTTTTTTTGCGAGCAAATGGAGTCTAATAATAAACATCTTGTTTTCCGACTTCAGTTACAAGTCATCTGGAGTTGAAGCAAATTCTTGCCTCAGAACCTAGGGAACCTGAGGAAGGTACCCTCCGTGAGTCCCTGCCCCTTAGGCCACCAGGGGGCAGCACTGTATCATGGCCAGCACTGATGGGGTGGGGGCTTTGCAAGGACAAACCAGCAAATCTGGGAGGAGCCAAGACAATCTTTTGAGCTGCCTGTGCTTGACAGCTTCAGAAACCAGAGTCTGTCTACACGTTCTGAAGCTCTGTTCCCCAGACATTAGCCTGTCCCTACCTGTTTATCTGACAGACTATCCTACAATGACACCCTAGACACTGCCCTTGGGCTCTGTCCAGCCCTTGCATGTGTAGCCAACAAACATACTGCTCAGGACAGGAGTTGCCAGGGCCTGGACTGATGCTGGTGCCTACTCAAAACAGCTTATGAGAGAGAAACTTCCAGGCCACTCACTACACTGGTACCACAGAGACACTTTGAACCCCTGTGAGGACATCACTAAGGCCAAAGGGTAACACGTCCAAGTCGCTGAGATATCCAAGGAAGCCTCCTGTTTCTGTCCCACAGACAGTGGAGGGTGTGCCACCTCCACAGGCGAGGAGGCTCATTGCTGAGATGCCTTTTCTGTTTAATTCCGGCCCTAGGAGCTGAGGCCCTTACAAAACAGCAGGACACATGCCCAGCATTCAGGAGGTCTTGGTTTTGACACCTGGTGCTAAAAAATGAAGTCTGTAAGCATACTGGGATTTCAGTTCACAACTCTCTATTTTGAGCTGATTGACAGCCTTTTCTCTCTACCAGCCCCATGCCTCATCAGGCTGCTGCCTTTACCTGCAGAATTAATATGGTCACCTGAGTGTTCTTCCAAATGTAATGCAGGGAGAATTCACCCCTACCAAAAATTATTTCGTTTGTGTCTGGAAGCGTACTCTTGCCTGCCAGAGTTCAGTCTTGATAAAACTGTCTCTTTTATCCTATATTGCTTTAATATCCGCCTGATTTGTTGAGTGCCTGCCAATACACTAAGTACTTTGTCCCAGGCACTGTATTATTTCTATTAAAAAAATCTCTTGTCATTTTCATTTCTCCGCTGGAAATTCTGCATTTTCAATTATGAGCACAATGTCCTTTACAGCACGGAGTATAGTCACAGTAACACTTCAGCATCTGCGGCTGGGATTCCTGTCCCGGCACTTCCAGAGGTCTCTCGGCTGCCGTTTTCCTTGTTCTTCATGTATGCAGCAGGTTGCTACTGTGTTTGGCACTGCGGCCAGAGTGGGAGAGGAATCAGTTACAATCTTTGAGGAGTGCTAATGCTGTTTGTTTTAAAGCGATATTGATCTGGGGATGCTTGCAGCCTGTACTCCAATGGGCAGCTCAGGGCTCAGCCAGAGAGGCAGCAAGGCTTACACATAGAGCCCTGTTTTCTGAAATCCCTTCACAGGTTTCACCTCTCCTAAACAACTGCAGTCACTCTGAACTTTGACATCTGGTTTTTTTCAAGCCAGGGAGAAAGCAAACCCTGATGTGGAGTTTGATCCTTCTGGATGGCATAGGCCCAGCCCTTCCTAATCATCCCCCCTCCCCGCGCCCCTAATTTTACTGAAGATGAAACATAGATCAGAAGGGGCAAATTATGGCTTCAAGGTCAAAACAGTGGCTGGTAAATAGTCCATCCTAGACTCAAACCTAGACCGGCTGGATTCTATACATTCATTCCTTATAGGCTGGGACACACTTCTGTTGGCACCAACACCCGCTCACTCACAGTGGTTTTGAGACAGCCATCATGAGCCTGTTCTGTGCTTCAGAGGGTTGTTTTTTTTTTAAAAAAAAAAAAGGACTGGTGCTCAGAGAACAGTAGAGACCCCTGGGACCATGTTGCTGATGCTCCTCTTCTTCAGTTTAACTGGAGAGCAAAGAAGTCACAATGGAGCTGAGCAATCTGACAACCTTAAGGCTTGTGTCAACGGTGGGACAGAACACTCCCCCAAGCACTTAGAGCAAGGCCACAAACCCCCTTTGACTGGCACGCTCCTGGACACAGATGCTTCCTCTACCCCGCTGGTCAGACAAGAGCAGAAGAGCTCTGGCTATGCAGGGCTTCCTAGCAGGCTTAGATGGCAATTTCACCAAGGAAGGGTAAGAAAGCCTATCTGAATTACAGTAGGCAAGACCAGGGTGAGGAGCAGCCAAACTGGGGAAGTTCCAGAAGCCTTCTAGATTCTAGAAAATCACATAATTCGAGTTTTCTGGGAGATTCTACAAAAATCTGTAACTAGTATAGTGGTTGAAACTATGAGCCCTGTTTATCTGAGTCCCAAGTCAATTATGTGGTCTTGAAAGAGTCACAGCCTGAGTACCTGGGTTTCCTCACCTGGAAAGTGTGGATCATAATAATAATTACCACCGCAGGAAGGGAGTGTTGGGCCGTCAGATGCGTTCTTACAGCTGAAGTCCATTTGTAACACTGTCCAGGTAGAGGCCCTGTGTTAGGTCCCCATTGTTATTACTAGTGGCCCTAATGAAATTCCTGCTTCTGACACTGCTACTTCCTACTGCCACCTTCCTGTAGATGCCACTAGAGCTGCTATTGCTGTTAGCACAATTTCGTTGCTTTAGCTGCTGCCCTCAGACGCCATTGTTGCCACCACTACCTCTCCTGCTGTGCTATTGTTATTTCTACTACCTCTGTTACCCTAACTAAGGACTTAAAGGCTAACAAGGGTTGTCAGGTAGGAAATGGGTTTATTCAAGGGCCAGCAGTATTGTAAAGACCAGGGAGAATTTCCTCTAAGGCCACCTTCAGGGGGCTCACTGTAGCTGTCACTGAAAGGCTGCTAAGGGAGGAGAAAGAGGAAGGCTACCCAGGGACGACTAGGGTTTTCTCCTTCAGTGAATGCCTCCTTTACTTTTCTCTGCCCAAGCAAGGTAAAAGCCCTAGACATATAACTATGATAATATGATACTGTGGGGTGTGTGTGTGTGTGTGTGTGTGTGTGTGTGTGTGTGTGTGTGTGTAGTGGTATTTGTTAGAACCTAAGAAACCCTAACTATAACCACTCTACTTTGGGAACAACGAGAAAACCAAAGCAGAAAGAGTAAAAGCTGAGCTGTTGTTATGGGAAGAAAACTGAGAAAGGCACCAACTGTGAGGTTTGTTACACCAGGTGATTTGTGACAGAGCAGTAGTGACTAGAACATAGAATGCATACACACACTTCAATAATCATAGCGGAAGTCCCAGAGCGGGTCTTGAAGGTCTGTGTTTCCACACCCATTGGTTAGGTTGCTGGTCATAGGCTTGACAAAGCACATTTCTCAAGTTGCCTACGACAGTCTCACCTAGTCCATGGAAACTGTTAATCTTGATTCTGCAATGGAAAAGATGGAGGGCTGAGACCTGTAACTATTTAATTCACTGGGGGTTTGTTGGGGGGTTGGGGGAATGTGCTCTGGGATAAGCAGAGCTTAAAACCCAGGTCTTTCATGCAACTCCCGTGTTAGTGATTGTTATGTTATAGTGTCCAGGGAGAAGCTATAAGAAACAACCTATCAGGCAGAGTGCATTGAGTAGCTGTCACATTCCAGAGTCTTCTGCTGAGTGTGTTCTCAGAGCTATGGAAATTAGTTCAAGCTGGGTTGTTCAGTTTTGTACTTAAAATATTTTTGAATTAACATGCACAGTATTGGGTTTCATTATGGCATTTTCAAAATCCCATCTGACAGCAGTCCTAGATCATCGTCCCCTTCCTACTTATGTGTCTTCTCCATCCTGATGCCCTCCTTTTCTTTCTCAACGCCTCCTCCCTACTCCCCCTCTCATGGTCTCATTTCTGGCTCCATAGTCTATAACGGCACTCACCCTGTTTGTGCACACAGATATAAACACTGTAAGCTAGGACCCAAAGGTAAGAGTCCTTCTGAGTCCAAGTCACCTGGCTTAATATAATGCTTTCCAGAGATGCCCATTTTTCTGCAAGTTTCGCTGTTTCATTTTTTTCAAAGGTAACTAACATCCCATTGTATATACATACTGTACTGTTCAAAAGAGTGATAAACACATCTCCAAAGGGGAAATACTTAAAAGATCTAGGCACCAAAGTTGTGTGACAGTTACTAAATGATGTCTGTTTTGTCACCTCTCACACTTTCCCAGTAAGAGCTTATTTACAACACAGCCAAGAATGATGAGGCTGAAACACTCAGTCTCAATGCCACCTTCCTGAGGACAGGGTTCGGGGTGATTTGTGAAAGAACCAAATGTGGTGGAATGCGACTTGAAGAATAAGGGGAAGTGATGTCATCAGCTGCCTTTGAATGCACAGCCAAGTTTCATGGCTCTTAATGGGATGTCTTGAGGAGAAAGAGGGTGTTGTGCTCTGAGAGTGAGTTTTGAGTCCTATGACATCACAGGCCATTCACTCACATCTGTAAGTCCCGCATGAAGTTTCCGGCTGCTTACAAGTTCCTGGGTATCAACTTGGGGAACTGTGACCATCCTGACCTGGTGGGTGTTATGCATAGTATGTTGTGAGTCTGCTGATGAGCAAGCAAATTGCAAAACGGATGATAAAGGTAAAACAAAGCACAAACAAAAAATCCTAGAAACAAGCGAAGATAGAGGTCTACCCAGGTTTCCCCTTAGTTTCAAGACATGACTGTGGAGAGCCTTCCATTGCTCTTTAAAGCTGTAGAGCCTAATAGGGTGTTGTTGCTGAGCAGTAAGCTTTTCTGGAGGCATTTCCTCTAGCTGACTACCTATTGTTTGGAAGAAAAGCCCCCTCAGAGATCTGCCCATCCGATGTCCTCAGCAGCCCTCTGGATTCATTCAGGGACTCCAGGACGCTGAAGTTTCATTGTGTTTGGCCCTGCACAATCTATCCATATGTCATTTTAGCAACCACACGCAGAGAAAAGGAAGATCCTTAGAATAACAGTCGTTATCTGAAGTGCTTGGCATCTGCAAAGCATTGTCCAGGTCTGTACACAGTAACAATACCGAAATGCTAAGGAAAGATAGCTATCGCCCTGATGGGGTGGACACCCTTAGCAGGACAGGAAGCATAAAGGATGGGAAGTTGGTGCCTCCCTAGCATCCCCACTGCTTTGCCCATGGCACGAAAGGAGAAAGTGAGTGCTTCTGTAAGAAACAGGCTAGCTCTAGCTGTGAAATAGACACTGCTGAAAAGTGGAGTCCATAAAATCCAGGTCTCTCCTACCGTCTGAGAACAGTTGACCCTTTATAGTTCCAGCCTCTGAATCCTCAGATTTAACAAACCACAGATTAGAAAAATCTAGGAAAAATACCTCCATAGTGAATTTGCACAGGCCTTGACTTTGTCCTTATCAAATCTCCCTAAACAATGAATATTACAACTACTTACGGCATTTTCATAGTGGTACGTGTTGCCAGCAGTCTAGAGTTTTGTTTTTTGCTTTTGCTTGAAGGTACTCTCATTTCAATACATAACCCTGGCTGTTTCTCACACTTTAGCTTCCTCCAAGCGCTGGAATTGCAGGAGGGTACCACCACATCTGGCTCCGGAGATGATTTGGTATATACAGGAGGAAGTGGATAGGACGCTATATGAAAACACTGCACCAGCTTTTGTGGGAGGGACTTGAGTGTCCATGGGTGTCACTGTACATTATTCTGGGACAATTTAGATGGTTCTTGTGTGTTTCTCTCTCTAAGCAATTCTAAATCTAACAACAACAAAATGGGGTGTCTTGCAGTTAGCAGAGAGAAAAGAGGATGATAGAAAGCCAGGGCGAAGCCCAGATTTCTGTTACTACAGTGGTCAGTGCAGATATGATGTGAGGACCATGTGGGACAGCTGGATGGGCAGCAGCCCCCACAGGAGTGGCTTTTGGTCATGCTGTTTTATTACAGTAATAGAAACCCTAAGACAGTCACCTCCTAAGTTTAGTGTGGAAACCACACATGTGGTGGTAATAACAGGCCCTTTGGAAGGAATTATACTATGTAGGTCCTGTCTTCCTGGTTAGGTGCCTCGTGAGGTGTTCTTGGCTCTTCCTTTCTGCTTTCCACCATGCAGGGTAACATATCTGTTGTGCGGGACACAGCAGTAGAGCCCACCTTGACATTGTGAGTACCTTCATGAGTCCTCACACCGGCGGGACACCCTTACTTTGGACTCGCCCTCCTATGAGAAAATGAATCTATGAATCCATAGTCTTCATTAAAAATTTTTCCATACCAACACAACTCCTAGAGGAAGAAATCCCTTAGTCGATTTTGTGAGAGGCCCATGGCCACCATCCCTAGGCCTGTCCAACCTTCAGCAGCTCATCTTCATCTAATTGTCACTTCCTGTTAAAAAATTGTCTCATCCGAATCCCAGAGCTCGAATTTGTTTTATTTTAATTTTTGAGACCGGGTCTTGATATGCAGATCAAGCTGGCCTCAAACTTGTTAAGTTCAAACTTGTTAAGTCACCCAGGCTTGCCTGGAACTTGCTATCCTCCTGCTTCTCCCTCCCCATTGCTGGGATTACAAGGGAGTGCCACCGTCTGTGACTGTGGAGTCCAAAAGGCTTTGCTTGTTCATTCGTTTGTTCTGTTTTCTTAGCTGTGATATCAAAAACATTGACAGTACATTAGCTTCTCTACTTAAAGAAAAAAAAAATCCTGTATTAGTTTTCCAACACTTAAAAAAAACAACAACAACAAAAAACCAATACACATGAGACAATCAACTTGTGAGGAGAAAAGTTTCATTGTGGCGTACAGTTTGGGACGTTCCAGTCCCTGATAACGTACTTGGTCCTTTTGCTTTGAGTGGATGACAGAACAAAATGGCTTCTTTCATGGCCAAGGATTTAAAAAGAAGGAAAAGGGACCAGGCTCACAGTCTCCACAGAGCACAGGCCCTGCTAATCTAGACGTTTGCTAGCCCACCTAACGTGTAGCCTCCAGGAAGCACAGAAAAGGAAGACTTTAACAATGGCAATGGCCCTTTTGGGGACACTCAAGATCTGAATGATACAGCACATCCCTTCCAGCTTATAAACAGAGTAGTGTTTATAAGAAAAGTAAACTCTAGAACTGTATATCTTCTTTGTGGGCCTTCTAGAAGCTAGGCTGATGATGTAAGTATGTAATGTAGTTGGAGCACATTTCTCCATCCTCCATCACCCTCCTTTTTTATAATCGGTTTTAAAACAAGAACCTGTTCTCACGTCCCAGACAAGTTCCTCAAGTCTGGTTTGTACTGGAATCAGCTGGTAAATGGGTTCAAAACCAGGATCTCAGGCCTCAGGCCCACATTTTACCCTAGAGATCAGCAGCAGACTCTGCATTGCTTCAAGTTCACACTGTTTCTGAGAAATTTCATAGTAAAGACAAGTTCATAGCTCTATTCCAGAGCCTCTGAAAGAAAAGTATCCAGTCAGCCTCCCAGCAAACACCGTGTTTATTATGGATTTTGTGTTGTTAAAACAAGAGTTGGAACCTGTTGGTGTTATGGCTTCTAATACTATGAAAACACCTCCTAGGCCTGCTCCAGGTGCTGCCTTTGAATGTATCCACCCCACATCCTCTGCCTAGCTTCTAGAAGGCCCACAGAGAAGACAGAGCTCATGCAAACCTTGAGCACACTGTTCTCTGCTCCAAACAGGCCTGTAAGCAGGCTGTAGTCTCTGTGGTTATAACCCAAGGCCTCAAACTACTCCTATCCCAGGCTCTAAAGCGCTAGGAGCACAGCTGTGCCTGGCTTCTTCAAACATTTTCTCAGGTAAATATGACTATCTGGACAATGTTCACAGCCTAAGATTCCCCAGCCTAGGCTCCTACCCAGAACCCAGCTTATCAACAGAGGGAAGAGGACGTGATCTCCCATAAGGATCCCCCGGGAACAGGAAGAAGCAAGGGAGGGAATGAAAGGGTCAGTGTGAGCTTGTCTTAGCTACGGTCCTATTGCTGTGAAGAGATGCTGTAACCAAGACTACATATTACAAAAAGCATTTCATTGGAGGCTTGCTTACAGGTTTCAGAGGGTGAGTCCCTGATCACACGGTGGGGTGCGTGGCAGCAGACAAGCAGGCCTAGAACTGGAGCAGTAGCTGGGAGCTCCCATTCTGATCCACGTTGAGCCTGGTGGGGGCTTTTAAAACCTCAAACACCATCCCTCAGTGACACACCTCCTCTGACGAAGACACATCTCCTAATCATTCCTAGACAGTCCACCAACTAAGAAGGAACCAAACATTTAAACGTTTGAGCCTATAGGGAACTCACTCCATATGCTGAAGCATTTGAGTGGTCACTTACCTACATGATGTCATCGATCTACTCCAGTTTGAATCCCAGGGAGAAGTTTTAGGTTTGCAGTCTTCCCGGGCTCCGTGTAGAAGGGGATCCCTTTTCCCATCATTGGCCTGCCTCATTGGCCCAGGCTGGCTTTGCCCTCACTGTTACTGTGAGGGAAGTGTTCACACTTAGCCTGGGTGTCTCTGCAGTGTGTTGTGAGGTCTCAAGGAAAGACTCTAGTAAGCTTTCTATCACCGTAAGGAAATGCCTGAATTGTCCAACATTATGAAGAAAGAAGAAAGAAAGAAAGAAAGAAAGAAAGAAAGAAAGAAAGAAAGAAAGAAAGATAGATAGAAAGCCCACAGTTTTGTTAGGTCTGGAAGTCCCGTGAGTTTGGCCTCCAGCCAAGGTGGCTGAGGGAATGGTGGAGAGCTCATGTCTGAGCGGTCAGTCACATTTCAAGCCAGGGGTCAGAGAAGAAGGAGGGGACAGAAACGGATTCCCCAACTCTTCCCAAGGGCACAGCCTCAAAGGCCAAAGTAGATCCCGCCAGGTTGTGTCTCCTGCAGTTCCACAGCATTTCCCAAAAGCACCACTCTGGGACCAAGTCTTTAACACAGAGACCACTGGGGCTACTCCTCTTTTGTTTCATCCTTAATCTCCCAAAATGCTTAGTCTAATATATGCAGATTTAAAAAAAATGCTGACAAATAAATGAATGTATGTATGAAAGATGAAAGCACAAACTACTAGCCAAGGACTCTAGCCTGCAGAGTACGGACAGAAGGCCGGTGACTAAAGATCCGTGTGATATAGGCAGATACAACATGGCAGAGAAAGACATTTTACTTTCCAGGAATTGAGCAGAAGACAAAGCCAGAAGTCAGTTCACTGCATGTTTAAAGAAGGAAGAGCAGTTCTCAGCTTAGCACATGGAAAAAGTTGAGGATGACCAGCCCCAGAAACAAGAAAGGGGTTTGAGATGTTTAGGTCTATGTCCTAGGAAACAAGGCAAAAAGCCAGATGAGTCAAAATAATTGCAAGGGCAAAAGTAATGGGCCCCACTCAATAACCTCAAATGTCCCCCATCGAATGCTTGTTTGTCACATGACCACAGCTGACTGCCATCCCTGACCATGAATCCACAGCTGCCCGCCTGTACTCCCTGAGTTTTTGAGTGTTATTTTTTTGTTTGTTGTTTGTCATAGTTGTTTGGTTTGTTGTTGTTGTTGTTGTTTGTTTTGAGACAAGCTCTCTTGTAAAGCAGGTTTGCCTTGAGGTCTCCCTGTAGTTGAGGATGACCTTGAACTTCTGATCTTCCCACCTCTGCCTCCCAAATGTTGGGATTACAGGTATGTCCCACCACACCCTTGTGCCTTCTGTTTTGTCTTGACCAAAGGACATAGCCTCTTTGCTCTTCCATTCTATTATAAAGGACCCAGGGAAATCTGTGGCACCTCAGACAGGATAGGAGTTGAGGCAGCACCGGAGCATAAGCTCTTCTTACAGGTGATAATGAGAAAACAGGTTTCCCAGGCAGGCCACGCTAGGAGGCCCCAGCTTCCCATTTTCAACCCCTCTACTCACATGTGGCTAAGCTAGGCCTCTGCCAAAGCCTCACCCCCAACCCCTGCCCAAGGTCCTGTTGAGAAAGAATTATTCTGACACAATGTCACAATAGGAAAGTCTACCAGGAATGTCCTTCGCCTCCCCCCATCCTCCCTCCTCTCTCTCTCTGGCTAGAATAGTTTGGCAATTGCTTTTCTGGTGTTTTGAGTTGCATTTATACAAACAGCACACATTTTTGTGACAAAGTAACCAACCACCTGTGGCGTCTTTCAAAGAACAAAGGAAAGGAGCTCTCCAGCACTGCCTTCAATGCATCCAGCATTTAAAAGATATTCAGACTATGTAGCATGCATACTCTTAAGTGGTTTTAGGGCTGAAACCAATTTCTGCTGTAATTATTTGAGTTATATTTGCTTGTATTTATTTTTTATTGTTGTTTACTTACTTATTGTTACTTTGTATTTTTTTGGTTCTTTGAGACTGCCTGGATGCTGTCCCAGTCTGACCAGTGCCATGTCGCAGGCATATGCCATCAGGCCTGGCCTTTGGTGGCTTTGTTTGGTTTGGTTTGGTTTGAATTGGATTGGATTTTTTTTCAAGACAGGGTTTCTTTGTGTAGCCTTGGCTGTTCTGAACTAGATTTGCAGACCAAGCTGGCCTCAGACTCACAGAGATGTCTGCCTCTGCCTCCCCAAGTGCTGGGATTAAACACGTGCGCCATCATGCCCAGCTCCTTTGCTGACTAACAGTAATGAGTCCCTTGCCACCTGTGCCATCTGTACTGGTTCAAAGACTCTTCACAGGCCCTGTCTCCCTGTCATCGTCATACACGTCTCTGTGTCTCCCTTTAGCCACACAAGGTGAACAGGCTGAGATAAATGGATTTTCCACTTGGCCAAAGCTCACTGAACTAGGTCTGGAGTGTGGATCCAATCTGAACAAATCAGATTCACTTGCCTGCTCATCAGAACTTGTGCCTCTGAGGGATAACTTGATTAAAACATGATGGAGGGCTGAGAGGTAATGCTTGGAGGTCAAGGTAGCTCGAGCTAAGCGCAAATACAGAGAGCTGCTGTGCAAGGTGCAAACAGGGGCACATACAGAGAATGGTGGATGTCTTAGGGTTTCCATTGATGTGATAAAATACCATGAGCTAAAGAAAGTGGGGGGGAGGGCTTATTTCATCTTACAGCATGCAGTCCATCATCCAGGGAAGCTGTGGCAGGAATCCGAAGGTAGGAATTGATGCATAGACTACGGAGGAGTGCAGCTTACCGCCTTATTACTCATGGCTTGTTCAGTTTGCCTTCCTGTATAACGCAGAACCAGTTGCACCAGGTGTCTGCACCATCCATGATAGGCTGAACCTTCCCACATCATCAATCATCAATGGAGACAATGCCCACGCAGGCCAGCCTGGTGGGGGCATTTCTCAATGCTGGTTCTTTCTTCCCAAATGGTTCTATCATTGTGGCAAGTTAACAGAACACGAGGCAGCATGGTGGAGGTGGTCAGGACAGTTGGAATGGGAGTCCTCCCCACTTCAAAAGACTGAAACAGGAACCACGGAGGCCTCTGCTTTTAACAGTGGGGATGGGTCTTCCTTCCACTCCAAGGGTCTAGGACAAGGTGCTCAGAAGCTTCTACTATTTAACAGGGGATGTAGGCCTTCCCTCCATGCCAGGGAGCAAGAGATGATGTGCAGAATCCTGTGCTATTTTATAGAGGAGGTAGAGTTTCCTTGTACCCCAGGATACCCTGAGAGACAATGATCTGAGGCCTGTGCTCCTGTTGGAACTGGGCTACCAGCCACCTTTGTATTGTACCATCTTTTGAGAGATATCTGCACAGCAAGGGCGCTAAAAAACAGAGACACACAACCTCTGGGGTCAAAAGAATAATTTTCTATTTGAGAAGGATAATGAAAATAAGGTCTATTGTCTAGGGCAAAGGTTCTGTCCCTTAGGTGATTAAGATCTCTCAAGCTCAGGGATTACGCAGTGTTGATGTTCAAACTGTAGGGAGTGAGAGAAGGAGGCTGGAGATGCCCAGGAGGTCAGCTCTGCCCTGAGTAATGCAGCCCTCATCCTGGCCCAGCTTTCTTCAGCTGCCATGAAATTGTGGTGGCCTAAGCAGTTAGCTTCCCAGGAGGGCAAGCAGTCACGTCAGCCTTTCACAGTTGCTGGCAAAAATAAGAAATAGACTAGTGATTGAACTGCTAAATCTGGCAGAGAGAATGGCAGGGTTGGGTACTAGAAAAGTTAAACTTCCATTTCTGAGCTCCTCCAGCTCCCAGGCAGAGCTGCAGGAGCCTTGCTGAGTCTATTTTTAAACATGGCCGTTGCATTCTGAACGCTGGAAAGGCAGTGCGTTCCATGCACTGCCTCCGACATCATCTGAATGTCAGAGAATCCGAATTTCCAAAACTCACATAGTGCTGAAGTCACTCTTCACACATCCCTGCAATCGTCTTCCTGGGGTTGTGGGAGGAGGGTGGGAAAGGGCACCCCCATACCTCCTAGAACACACACACACACACACACTCACACACTCACACACACACACACACACACACTCACACACACACACACACACACTC
>OU015742.1:1580853-1596582 GCA_907169655.1 Acomys percivali | reverse complement strand
CACACACACACACACACACTCACACACACACACACACACACTCACACTCACACACACACACACACACACGTTGCTTGTGAGTGTCTCAGAGCACAGCTTCCCTCTGTATCCACAGCCTGAGCTTGTGATAGTGAGTTTGAGATGGTATAGGTTCTGAATTCTGCGCCGAGCATGTTGTGTGTGCTCTGTGAGTAGAGTCCTCTCAACAGGGTGGACCACACAGTGTGACAGAAGTGACTTCTAACATTATTGGCATAATGGCCTCATTTGACAAGGTAAGAATTCTGATGCTCTTGGGATGAGAAAACAGGGCCTGAAAGGGGTCAATGATGGATCAGAGTGCTTTAGACTTCATGCAACCCAAAGGCACAATTAAGCACGGTGAAATAAAAATGGCCACCACTTTCTATAGGAAGAAGCCAATGGCAGCGGCTAAGTTGGCTATTTTTCCAGTCTCGCTGTTATCAAGCACTCTGGTTCCTCTCTAGCCCTGCGTTCTCAGCACACTGGAAATCTTAGTGGTCACAGTGACAGACAGCTACGACATTACAGCTCCATGAAAGAAAGGCTGGTAGTTGACTGTGCAGACTGCCCGCTTACCCACTTGGTAAAGTTGGACCCCCATGCTCATCCAGCAATCAATCCTGGGTTCCAGGAAGGAAGCCAGTGTGAGAGTAGATGCATGCAAACTGTTATGTTAAAGAAGTTAAAGGTTCATCCACAGGGAAAGGAGGCAGCAGTGGACACAGGGCTTAATATCTTTTAGGTCTTAGTAGTAGTAACTGTATGGATAAGTGGGTTTCACTGTGCCATTTTCTTTTTTGTTTGTTTGGTTTTGGTTTTTTGTTTGTTTGTTTGTTTTTGTTTTTTGAGACTGAGTCTCTCTGTGTAGCCTTGGCTGTCCTAGACTCTCTTTGTAGACCAGGCTGGCCTTGAACTCACAGCGATCCACCTGCCTCTGCCTCCCGAGTGCTGGGATTAAAGGTGTGCGCCACCACAGCTGATTGTGCCACTTTCACATATGTTTGTAATGTACTTTGATCACATCCCTTCATTATCTGTTCTTGCCCTCCCTCAGCAAACTGGCCTCTTTCCTCTCAAATAGTCCCTTCACTGCTCTCATAGCTCTCTTTTGAAATATTCCACATAAAGCAGAACGCAAGTGGTATTTGTTTTTCTGAGTCCGACTTGCTCGTTTAACACAATAATATTCGGTTCCATTTACTTTCCTGTGATTGATAATTTCCTTCTTTGTGGCTGGGTAAGATTCTGCAATGCATGTGGCCCATGCATTCTTAGTCCATGCAGCTGTTGGTTAAGGCTTGGGCTGATGCTGTGACGGGACTACTGTGAACAGTAAAAGCTCTACCCTTAACCTCAAGGCCCTCATGCCCTCATGAGGCCCGTGTTGCATTGTGGACCTGCCTGGCACCTTAGCCACAGGTGTATGTGATGACTGAGCAAGTGGAATATAGCCAAAATGGTGAATTTAAAGTGTTTTCCAACTTTCACTTACATTCAAAAGTGCTGCCTGGTGCCCTTAGCTGCCACGTTGATGCGGGTCACTGTGTCAAGCAACATTTCTGTAGGAGCAGAAATATCTTATGGGTTTAGAATGTGAAATACAGTGCCCAACAGCATTGGAATTTCAATTTCTAGTAGCTACATCATAAAATGTTAAAGAAGTGTCAGAACCTTGATTCTGTTCCCAGAACCCTCATTGGAAACTTCACAGCCAACTGTAACTGCAGCTCCAAGGAGCCTGCCACCCTCTTTTGTCTGTTTTAGAGACCGCGTGTGCTCATATCCATCCCCTACCACACACACATATACACAGAGAGACATAGTTAAGGATAAAATAAGCCTTCAACATTTTAAAGATAAACAAGTAAAAAAGTACTATGTAATTCAACTTGTTTACTTGTCTTCAAATATTATCATTTTCAACTTGCAACCAATATTTTTTAAGACTGGGATACTTATATCCTTTGATTTTTCTTTGGTTGTTTGTTTGGTTGTTGTTTTTAAACCTAAACCCTGAATCCTGAGTGTAACTGGCAGACGCTTGACATCTGTACCTCAATGCTTACAGTGCACGGTCAGTGCTGACCCAGAGGTTTCAAATGAGTCCATGGGGGTGTTCTTTGCAATGCTCACCTCCATCTCCAGGTGGTGAGCCAGCCAGGGAAAGCAGAGCTCAAAGGGGTTGAGTAGGGCATTTGGGTTTTATTTAATTTTTCGGTTTGTGGTTGTTGTATTTGAGACAAAATCTCACAATGTGGCCCAGTCTGGCCTCCAGCTTCTGTCAACCTTCCTATCTCAGCCTGCCGAGTGCTGTGATTTCAGTCATGTACAGCGACACCTAGCTTAGCACTCTCCGGATTTAAGCCTCAGCGAAGTCCCTTGATGACACAGATGGCGGCATAGCCAGGCACTTTTCATGCCACAGGTCTGGGGGTGAGGATGGGGATGTGAACAGGATATGAATGGGCAGGCCCAGGGATACTCTTTGAGAGCCATTGCTCTGATGGGTGTGGTAGTTCTTATTTGTAATCTTGGAATTCAAGAGGCTCTGACAAGAGCATTTCAGGTTTGAGACTTGAAGTTATTCAAGAGAGCAGCAACGACAGAAGAGTCACTGAAGTTCATATTTCCCATAAGGGTGTTCAGAACCCAGACCCCTGCTTCTACTAATAATAACCTGCTACGTATTCTGCTCTGTGAAAGAAGCAGTGAGGCCAGGCTGCCAGCAAATAGGGTCTGGAAGCTTGGTGCTCACATGTCATGTGAGTAACCGCAGCCTGGCTGCCAAGGGTAGATGGCAGAGTGCATAGAACCCTGTAGCAAACATCATGTCTGGGACTTTCTTACTGCCTAAGGTTTCAGAAGGAAGCCAGGAAGTTGAGACCTGCTATTTCTTGTCCATGGTGCTTGTGTCAAAGCTAGAATTTGGGAATATTTGCATGTGCATTGTGAGCTAGGACCTAAATGTAAATGGAAAACTCATTTGCTTCATAGATACCTCATACATACAGCTTAAAGGTCATAGTATGCAATTTTAAATTAATTTTGTGTTTAAAACAGCCTCAGGATGTGAAATTCCCTATTCCTGCTCTGCCAGCACACACACACACACACACACACACACACACACACACACACAAAGTTTCAGGTTTCAGAGAAAGCATTTCAGATGTCACATTGCAGCTAGGGGTGACTACAGGAGGCTAAGAAAGGTACTTAGCGTGGACACTGGGTCTAAGGAATCACTGTGTGATTCACTTCTCCAGGACACCACTGCAGCTCCAGTGACATCCGAAGGCACTTCCTCCACCTGTGGGTGGGGCACCTGGGAATCCCTTCTGAAGATCCCAGGCACTTGGCATGGGGTACACCAGGTTCTTGACCTGGGCAGCTTCAAAGCTGCTGAGAGCAAAGCTGAGCAGATGAGAGCACTTTGGACCATTTAGCTCATCAGTGAGTGACAGAAGCCGCTCTCAGGAGCAGGCCAAGACTTTCTCTGGGTAACTGTTGTCTGAAAGAGGAGCCTTAGGGCATCCTTGGACTACGGACTGAGGCTTCTGGGACATCTCCAGCCTTCTTCAGTTCTTTCTAGTCGAAGAGTCACATTGGATGGATGGGGAGAGGAGGTGAGGTATTCTCTCAATTCTAACAAGAAGCTTGGTATCAAGTGACACCCTCTCTCTCCTATCTCATCCCTGGGCCTGGACACTGGGAGCAGCTTGAGACCCACTATGCCTGCGGGTAGCCTTTCCTCCCCCTGAAGAAGAAGAGCCCACAAACCCACCCCTCTCCTGCTCCTCAGCATGAGCGTTACCCTGGGCTTCATCTCCTGGTGGAGTAACAGATTGGCCAATCCTCCTTCCAGATACTCAATTAATGTGGCAGAAGCTTTAACATGAACCATGTTTCTCTAAAAACACAAAACAAAACAGGAGGGTATTTGTCATAGTAACAAAAAGCTTACAAACACAATGTCTAATGTGTTAAGCTATCAGATACCACTGATGCTAATGGTAATGGATGTACAGTGTTTCTCAGTGCCAGACATCTTTCATGTTACAATTGTATTTTTATGTCACTGTTGTCATGATGTAGAATTTCATGTACCCAGGTTGATCTTGAAGCTACTAGGTAGTACAGGTTCACCTTGGACTTTTGATACTACTGCACATACACGTATGTGATACCATGCCCACGATGTCAGACTTCTAACAACTTCAAATAAGTTAACCTGCTTTGGCCACAGAGCAACATCCTGGAGACAGGGTTATGATGACACCCACTTACAGAGGAAGGTGTGATGGCCCAGACAAATTGGATGACTTGCCCAAGATCGTTCACTGGTGCACAGCAAAGTTAGGACTTGGAGCAATGTAAATGTCATATACGTTCTAGAAATACCCTGCATTTGACCAAGATTCACCTCTCATCCAGCACCATCAGCAGAATCAAAACTTCATCCTCAGTATCTTGTAGGTATAAGGTTACTGTGTCATTTCAATGCCCATTTCTGTAGCCCCGATGTCTGCTTGCAGTTCCTGTTCCGAGAATCTGCTGTCTCAATGTTGTGTAAACACGGGTCCCCAATTGTCCCCTGATTTGCCATTAAAGCACCTTACAGCCAATCACTGAGCAGGGGAGAGAATAGGGCTGCACTTCTTGCCAGCCAGAAGTGGAGGAGTGAGATGAAGACATAGAGGATTCAGCCAGGGGATTCAGCCAGGGGAGATACCCAGGAGGGACCAGGAGAACGAGCTCAGCAAGGAAAGCTACAAAGTACAAGTACCACAGGGATGCATGATGGGAGAAAACCAGATTAGCTTAGAGGGTTAAGAACAGAGTAATCACTGCTCAGTTATTGTGTTGTGAAGCTTATTATTAAACAAGTATGAAAGTCTTAATTATTTCTGTGATGGCTGGATTAAGAGAGAAACAGAGAAACAAACACGGGTTTTGTAAATAATAATAATAATAATAATAATAATAATAATAATAATAATAATAATAATAAATAACTGTAAAAGAATTTGTTTCTGGCCTTTGAGGAACAAAGGCCAGAGCAGACCCCATGTTCGTTTCTTGTGTCATTATGACCAATGGCTGCCATAAACAAGTTACATTGGGAAATGTTTGTTTTTACTTGAATTTTAGCCCATAGTTCTTGTTCTACTGATTCTGTGTTGAGGCAAAATGTAATGACAGCTGGGACATAAGGTAAAGGCTACTCAGCCCATGGCAGACAGGAAGCAAAGAGACAAGAAAATACAAGATCCTGTTATAATCTTCAGAAGTACATACACACCAACATCACCAACACCAACAACTCTTATCACCACCATCAGCACCACCATCACCACCATCACCACCACCACCATTACCACCACCACCACCATCACCATCACCACCACCACCACCACCACCACCACCACCACCACCATCATCACCATCCCCACCATCACCACCACCACCATCACCACCACCATCACCACCACCACCACCACCACCATCACCACCACCACCACCACCACCATCACCACCACCACCACCACCACCACCATCACCACCACCATCACCACCACCACCACTACCACCATCACCATCACCACCACCACCACCACCACCACCACCACCACCACCACCACCACCACCACCACCACCACCACCACCACCATCACCACCACCACCACCACCATCACCATCATCACCACCACCACCACCACTACCACCACCACCACCACCACCACTACCACCATCACCACCATCACCATCATCATCACCACCATTACCACCACCATCATCATCATCACCACCACCACCTGGGCTAGAAAGATGGCTCACTGGTTAAGAACACTGGCTGCTCTCCCAGAGGACCCTGACTCTATTCTCAGCATTCATATGCCAGCTCACAATCTGTAATACCAGTTCCCTGGGATCTGACACTATTTCTGGCTTCAGCAAGACACCAGAGAAGCATGTAGCTCAGATATATGTGCAACCAAACACATAAACACAAAATAATGAAAATTTTAAAATATTAAAGACATGTTCCCAGGGACCTTCAATTAGGCTCTCCCTTCCGAGGTTTTCCACCATCTCCAAAGAATTGTCCACAGCCTATGGGAGACTTTCACATTCAAATCACAGAAAACTCCGGTTTCCCACCTTCCTGTTGCACATCCGCAGATCTAACCATTTCGACATTGCTATACTGTGAGAAGGGCCTCTTGGCATCAACTAAATGTCATGTCTCTGGAGTAACTCTTAATAGACAAGATGGCCCCACTAGTCCTGGAACCTCACTCCTGACCCATGCTCAGAGCCAAAGACATAGGGGTAAGGGAGCAGGAAGTGCCAGGAAGAAACCTTTGTGGCAGAATTGGAAAGAGTCCAAAAGCTCACTGGAGGACAACAGAAAATACTTTTCCAGAAGAAAGAGTGTTGAGTGTCCAGTGGGTGAGGGGACAGCAGCGGAAGTGAGTCTGGGGAGGTGGGATGGCCACCCAACATCTGCAAAAGGGTCGTTTAAGTCTCTGCGGAGTCCAGAGGTATAGAGAAAGCACGGTATGCCTCCTTCCTCTGAGCATTTGCCCGGCTTTTTACCTTTCTGAGGGTACAGGTCCCTCCCATGGAGACAATGATAGGAACAGGATCAAAGGAAAAAGCAGACACATTTGAGAAGTGACCAGAAAAGGGGTCGAGCACTGTGGGTCCTAAGAATGGAAATCCAGGTCTTCAAACTTGGAAACAAACACCTTTACCCCTGAGCCATCTCACCTGTGCGAGATTAGCTTTCTTTTGGAGGGAGCTGGCATGGGATTTGTGTCTTTAATTCTCCGAATACCTCTTCATTACCTTGGGGACCTTAATTTCGCGGGGGGCCGGGAGTTGTGGGGGCGGGGGAACAGTGCAGTGTGTTTGTGTGTTTGTGTGTGTGAGAGAGAGGGGGGGAGGGAGGGAGGAGGAGAGAAAGAGGGGGGCGGGGAGAGAGAGGGAGAGAGAGACACAGAGACCCAAGACACAACACACACCTCCTCTGACAGACTGGAATTCACCAAGATGCCCATAGGGAGCTTTGGTTTCCTTAGTCCCTCCACTGAGTTTAAGGATGATACAGGACTTTCTGAAAAATGAAGGAGCAGGCAACAGATGTCAGGTGCTGGGGCGATGGCTTTGCATACTTAGAGTAATCTGGGACGACTCGGGATGCTCCGGATACCCAGAAAACTGCTTGTAGTGAGTGGTGTCATTTGATGAAACTGACATTCTAACTGGAGAGGATTTGAAGGGCTGAGGAAACGTGATCGGGGGGCCAAGGTAGGACCAGGGGTCAGGTAGAGTTTCGTATTGCTGGGCGAAGATCGCAGCGTGACAGGATGGTACGGGTAGGAAAAGCCCACGAGGAACCTAGAGTCCAGTGGCGGAACAGACGGCACCTGAGCCCCGGCACGCAGAGGGAGGGGTGTGAGCGCCGGGCGAGTGGAGCTCCCGCAGCGCAGCTCAGGGATTGGCAGGCTCTCCCGGGCCCCCGCGCACTTCTTAGGCGGAGCGGCTGAGCCGAGAGTGTGCGCGAGACCCCAGCCGGCTGCCTGGTACTTGGCTCAGCGATTAGCTGCTCCACCGCGTTCCGCTGCCCGGGGTGGGCACCCGGAAACATGAATGTGCCCGCAACTCTGCCCCCCGGGGGCGAGGACACCACCTGGAGCCCTGGGATCAATGCCAGCCTTGCTCCGGAGGACGA
Organism: Acomys percivali; assembly: GCA_907169655.1. Taxonomy (NCBI): domain Eukaryota; kingdom Metazoa; phylum Chordata; class Mammalia; order Rodentia; family Muridae; genus Acomys; species Acomys percivali. The sequence continues at coordinate 1,588,820 of OU015742.1, read as the reverse complement.
GGATGAGGATACCCTGCGGTCCGACGGCACGGGGACAGCAGGCATGGTCACTATCCAGTGCATTTATGCACTCGTGTGCCTGGTGGGCCTGGTGGGCAACGCCCTGGTCATCTTCGTGATCCTACGCTATGCCAAGATGAAGACCGCCACCAACATCTACCTGCTCAACTTGGCTGTGGCTGATGAGCTCTTTATGCTCAGCGTGCCGTTCGTGGCCTCGGCGGCCGCACTGCGCCACTGGCCCTTCGGGGCAGTGCTGTGCCGCGCAGTACTTAGCGTGGATGGCCTTAACATGTTCACCAGTGTCTTCTGCCTCACCGTGCTCAGCGTGGACCGCTATGTGGCTGTAGTGCATCCTCTGCGCGCCGCCACCTACCGGCGGCCCAGCGTGGCCAAGCTAATCAACCTGGGAGTGTGGCTAGCATCTTTGCTGGTCACCCTGCCCATCGCAGTCTTCGCTGACACCAGGCCAGCTCGCGGCGGTGAGGCCGTGGCTTGCAATCTGCACTGGCCTCACCCAGCCTGGTCTGCGGTCTTCGTGATCTATACTTTTTTGTTGGGCTTCCTTCTCCCGGTTCTGGCCATCGGGTTATGCTACCTGCTTATTGTGGGCAAGATGCGTGCCGTGGCCCTGCGGGCTGGCTGGCAGCAGCGGAGGCGATCAGAGAAGAAGATCACCAGGCTCGTGCTGATGGTGGTGACTGTCTTTGTGCTGTGCTGGATGCCCTTCTATGTGGTGCAGCTTCTGAACCTGTTTGTCACCAGCCTCGATGCCACTGTCAACCATGTGTCCCTCATCCTCAGCTATGCCAACAGCTGTGCCAACCCCATTCTCTATGGCTTCCTCTCTGACAACTTCCGGCGCTCTTTCCAGAGGGTTCTGTGCCTGCGCTGCTGTCTCCTGGAAACCACCAGTGGTGCGGAGGAAGAGCCCCTGGACTACTACGCCACTGCTCTCAAAAGCAGAGGGGGTGCAGGATGCATATGCCCTCCACTGCCCTGCCAGCAGGAGCCCGTGCAAGCAGAGCCTGGCTGCAAACAAGTCCCTTTCACCAAGACCACTACTTTTTGAAAACCACCATCTCATCACCCTCCCTCAGTCCACCTGCAAGCAGGTCTGCACCACTCACTCAGCCCAGCAACTCCAAGAACAACTCTTATTTTCACTCAGCCAGTCCCTTCCAGAGGTCTGTGTGCTGTGTCCAGGAGCCTTGGGACTCCTGCTAGCTACTCTCCTAGGATTGGCTCCAAGGACTCCTCCATGGGGGTAGGACTTCACTGGGAATTGGGCTAGAGTACCAGCCATTCCTGGGCCTCTGGCAATTTTTCAAGGGATGGGAAGCAGGAAGTGGTCAAAAAGGAATATCTACCCTTACTATGTGACTATGTGACTTGTGGCAGTGACTGCTTGGAAGAGCCGTGGGAGGGTGAGGTAGGCAGAGCCTGTGCCCTCTGCAGGCTCTTTGCTGTATGGTATCATAATGAATATGGTGAGACAGGGCAGAAGATAAGATACCTCCGAGTGCTTTCCCTCTGTGTCTGGGTGAGACTCTCGTTGTTAAGTGGGATGTCTGTGGACCAGCCTAGTGTACTTGCTTTGTCACCCTACAAGTGTCTTTCAGTTGTCAAAGGGCCAGTAGCAGACTTCCTGTGAATGTGAAAGGTTTAAAGAAACACGGTGTGTGTGTGTGTGTGTGTGTGTGTGTGTGTGTGTGTGTGTGTCGCAAAAACATAGAATATCTAGTCAGGAATTAAAAGACAGAAAGGATGAAAATCTCATCTGCTGCAATTTTTTTTCCACCTCTTTCCCTGGCTACTGGAATATGAAACTCGTGCTGTGAGGGGAGGGTGTCAGGAAAAGACCAGAGAACCAGGTGGAGGGGAAACAGACTGTGCTTTCACATCAGATGCCGGCCGCAATGAAGAGCCGTCCATGTGTGCCTGGTACTGATCAGCTCCACTGATCTTCCTCCTGAGGAAGACTCACAGCCTGTACGAGCTTTACTTCAGCTATCGCAGTGGAGGGAGGCCAACATTGGTTGCATCTGAGTGAGCAGTGGATGACCACAGCCCTGTTTAGTACAGCAAAGGATCCTGCTGATTTCCACTGACCTTTTGCTGGTGGTACTAGAATAAGCCAAGAGGGGCAGGAAGAAACCCATGGTAGTCAGCTGGGAAGTTCCCACAGCTCCGTGGCTGGGGGAGAGTGGTCCTTAAAAGAAAACACCTGGATCCTTTTATCTTGGAAAACATAGCTCTGTATCTAGCTCTGCACCTTCTAGGGTGAGTTCTAGCTTTTGGGAGGCTAACGAGGAATCCAGACTAGACCGAGAGGCAGGGTGGGGCCTGAGGGAACACCCTGTTACCATATGGGTTACAGCGCATCTCTGAGAGCCTGGGAGAAGTAGGAAGTGACCTTCTCTTGGCTGCCTGCCCAAAGCCATGACATGTGTGTCAGTAGCAGCTGCCTGGTATGTGGGAAATGGACAAGAAGGCTGAATTCTGGTCCCAGGCACAAATGCCTTATGACTCAAGCAGCACCCTCAGGCCAGGTCTTCAGAATACTTGCTTGAAGAAAATCAACAGGTCCTGGTTTCGTTTATCCTGCATTTTTTGTTGGTTTGTTGTTGTTGCTGTTTGTTCTGTTGCTGCTGTTTGAGACAAGATCTCATGTAATACCAGCTAGCCATAAACTCACTGCACAGTAGCTGAAGGTGACCTTGAACTTTGATTCCCCTACTTCTACCTCCTGAGGTGCCCATTTTATTATATACAGCATTAGGGGTAGAACTCAGAGTCTTGTGCTGACTAGGCAGGCACTCCAGCAACTGAGCTATATCCCCAGCCCCACAGGGGCTAGCTTACACTTTTCTTTTGTAAGACTGGAGATTCCAACTTCCTCACTAACAATAGAGAAAGGCCATGCTAAGTGTCTGGACATCTGAATGTTGGATTTTTAGCTTCTGAAATGGTCATCCAGCTAGATAGCCCCGATAGTAACAGTTGATGTTAACAGTGGGTGTCTCAGAAGGTTATGTCAGAGTAAGTGAAAGCCATCGGGGTGATCCTGACTAACCTCTAATAGAACTACACAGCCAGGACTATTCTGTATCCAGGGCCATGGCTATGGGTTGGAAATGTCTAAATAGAGCACTGACCTCTATGATTCCATTAGCAAGTGTACACACATGTTTACACACATGCACAGACCATCCTTAACTTGCCATCACTTCCCAGTCACCCTGGGCATCCAGAACAAGTCGGTTCCACATTTGTGGGTCTTATGCATGTAACAGCGAGTTGTTGCAGATCTTTTAAATTAAGTTGTTTCTCCATCTGTGGTGCCTGGCACAGTGGATACCGGGTAAATATGCTTGAAGCTCACTGCAGGGATCACCTAGTGGGAGCTTTTGGCCTTAGCAATGGTTGCAATGCGAAAAGGTGTTAGATTTTTGCCCTAGTGTGAGTGGGTCTGGCGTTCTTGTTTTCAGCCTTCTAATAACTCACCCATGCCCTAAGACATGCTTGTTTGCCTTTAAATGCAGGCTTTTAACAGTAATTAAGGTTGGCTGGAGGGCCAATAGCTTTAAGCTGGAGAAATCACCAATGATAACAGAGAATGCCAGCTTTGGCTAGCTCGTGAACAGAAATTTCAACTCTCCAGCCTCAGTTTCCCACTCTTAGTATATGTGTGAAGTGTTCCTAGCTCTTGCGTTTTGTCTGTGCCACCACAGAATATGGACATGAATCCCAGCAAGTGTGGACCTTGAAACATCTGTCTGATAGGCTGTAAATGGCGAATCATCTCATCTTCTCGCTCTTATCCTAAGAACATGACATCACGTGTTTACTTCTATGTGCACAAATGTCAGAAGCCTGAGTCTGTGTTTGCTGAGACAACTCGACTGGACTGTGTTAGTCAATACCATGTCCCCAAATTCTATACATTTCGTGATCCCCAGGGAGGTAGGTGTATTCAGTGACAGTGAGTTAAGAGTTCTCTCAGTGATCTGACCAGCTTTGAGACAACCTGGTGAGTCTGCACAGTATGAAACTTAGAAATAATTGGCAAAGATGGCTATTAACAAAATAACCATAGAAACAAAAGTACAATTCAATTCTAACTTAAAATAAGAATCATGCAATGGCTAGAGATGCAACTTAATGGTACACTGTATGTTTAGCATGTGCAAGGCCCTGGCTTTTATATCCAGCAATGCACACACATGCACACACACACACACACACACACACACACACACACACACACACACACTATTCAGAAAAAGAATTTGGCTCTTTATGAGCTAATACAATAGAATCAGCCCTGCTCTTACAGCAAGTGTTCCTGAGACATTGAGGAGGAGGGAAGCTTCTGTGTGTGTTATTATTCAAACTGGCATTTCTTTACTCATTTTGTGAAGGTAATGATTTCCCTTCTTCAAGTTAGATGAAAGCATCACTCGCATATGATAAAATCCACCCTTTTCCAGTTATGCAGTTCTGTGACTATTGATATGCAGTTACAATTCTGCAAGTTGACACCCTAATCAAGAGAGACCCTGTTTCTATCCTCATCCCTTTCTTTGTAATCAGAGGTGGACCACAGGGAAGACAGGAATCATGCAGAATTATGGTGAGGCTCTCCCCTAAATCTTTGGGAACTCTCCCTATTAGGCCAGCACTGGATTCCTCCCATGATCAGGAAGAACTCAGCCCAGAGACCCAGGCAGCTGCTGCCTGCCCTTTAGTCCTAACCCTGGAGGAAGTGTTCTGGACTTCAGAAGCCTCCTGAACAAAGTGGGCCTTTGAATAAGTTCCTGGGCAAGGTTGTGAGTTCCCTATGAATTTTGTAACCTTTTGAACACTGGAGAAGGACTGTGGCTTCCTCCCAGGCCAGGAGCCCATGTCTTCTTCCTGGAAAGACAGTAAAGATATTCCTCTAGACTGTCTTGGCTGCAGTCTCCCACAGCCTGCTAACTGCTGGCCTGAAGACAGCTCGCACTGGGTTTGTGTAACTCTGTTCCAGCTTATTTAAGTGGCTTCCTGTCCTTTCAAAAAGGTCAGGAAAGCTGAGCCTCCCTGCAGCCCATCTGACCCCGCCTCAGTTTCTCTTGGTGTCAGCGCTGACACCCTTTTTCTGCAGAACCCTTTTAAGGAGGAGGGTGAAAACACCGATGGCAATTAATCATCTGCAAAGATTCTAGGGTATTTGCTGGTGTATACCTTGTATACCACCATTCCAACCCAAAGGTGAGTAGCACAGAGAGTGAGATCCAAACTAGCCGGTGAGAGAAACTAGCTGCCTGAGGGGAAGGCTAGCAACCTCTTCCCACCAAAGCTGAGGTGTAACAAATACAGCCTGTGCGATACAAAAATAATAATAATAAAAAATTTTAAATGGCCTTCTCTCAAGGTTCCAATCTATGAGACACAATGTGGCGGCCACTGAGCTACCACCCTTTCTCCCAGATCTGGCTCACTTCCTCCCCTGGATGTGCTTTCTTCCTTAATAAACTCCTTCAGCTTCTACCACTGTCTGCGTGACCCTGCCAAGTTTCTCGCTCTGGGACACAAAAAAGTTGAAAGCCCCAGGGAGGCCTCATTGGGCTCCTGTATCTTCTAATGACATCAACTAAGGTCTTAATGTGGGAGGGCAGGGGCTACTGATATGAAAGTCGGGGCCTTGATCTGTGTAAGGTGATGTCTTTTGCTCAAGGCAACTAAACTCAATAGGATAGACACAGGGGGAGGAATGAAAGTGGCTACTGCAAAGCTCCCCCCACCCCCCTATCCCTCCACCCTCCGACCCCCACCCTCCTCCATCCTCCCTCCCTCCACCTTCCCACCCTCATCCAATCCCCCACCCCCCACCGTAGCTGCCCCCCACCCTGTCTCTTTGCCTTTGTGGACCAAAGCTCGCCTTGCTCTGCCAGCTAACTGTTCTAGCAGTTGAGGCCTGAGAGAAAGAAACCAAGGCCATGCTAGTGACATGAGGCCACGGAAGGGGACCCAGACAAGTGGCGGTTTTCTGCCACCATCCTGTAACTTCCTATTACAACAGACTTCTTTCAGGAAGAGGTTAAAAGACAGACACCCCTAGCCTATGGTCTGAGCAGTGCAATTGTCACAGGGCCCAGCTCTGAATGGCCCTGATGCTTCTCCTGGGATCTCTGAAGCCCTCTGCTATCGCCCCTACCCCACTTTAAGTAGGCATGACTTGAGGGAACACACTCCATGGGCTCTTTCGGGTTTCGCAATCACTTTTTAAAAAACAGGCTGAAAAGGATTTTTGATTTGGTTAGAATTTGATGTTAAAACAATATTTAGTTTTTCGCGAGTGAGGAAATCAGTTGTTTGCTTATGTCTGAACCTGCTGACCAAGAGAAAAAGGAGGAAGGACCCACTTGAAGCGAAAAGGTGGTGCTGAGCCAGGCATTCATTCTGGGGGGGGGAAAGTATCTGGGTGTGACCTGTGTCAACCTATGAACTGCAGGCAAAGGTTGGGAGATGCTTCTGGGTGCCACCCTTTCAATGCCTGACCATCAGGGCATGTTTTGTGTCCTTTATAAATTCAGTTTTCCTGGCATTACGGTGTCACCACTGGTTAGCCTGTGAACAGGAACAGCATTAGGGATCCTGGCCTTGTTCATGGCTCAGCATTACACCCACACAGGAGGCCTGAACCCTCTGAGCTGGAGCCCGTTTCTCCTTTAAGTCATTTGAAAGCATGCTCTGTCTTCTCTGCGATATCTTTGGAACATCAGGTGGAAAGGGATCTCTATACCTGACCACACTGATGAGTCAAAAGTAAGCTGGATCCCTTGATGCTTGGACTTTTCCTACTGTGTAGGGTCACCCTCACCTTGCAAACATCTCCCTCCTTAAACTGTAACTGATACCCCAAATTCCACCCCCACAGTTCCCTTAGGGCTGTCAGAACCCTTGCAAAGTGGCTGTACACCCTGAAAGGTCACTCTTGCACTACCTTGCATTTGCCTCTATGCTATTCCCCATTCCAATGTAACCTTTTCTTTATTCGTATAAGCTTCTATTAATATAGTATCCCACAGGCTAACAGTTATTAAGCATGTACTAAATGCCAGAAATTGCTTGCTCATCTTTTTACTCCTCATACAATAAAAGTGAAAACAACACATCTGGCTCCCATTCAAACTTTAGATGGTGCTGGTGGTAATGCCATGTACTAAATGCCAGAAATTGCTTGCTCATCTTTTTACTCCTCATACAATAAAAGTGAAAACAACACATCTGGCTCCCATTCCAACTTTAGATGGTGCTGGTGGTAATGTAAACCCAAGTGTCAGGCTGGGGTCAGATCAAGGTGTCTGTGATAGTCCCACCCCACGTTAGCTCTGCCAGACACTAACGGGACAAACTGAAGGCTTCTCTTTTCAGGGATATGTAAATAGTGTAGAAGTTCCTATTCTTTTACTGAACAACTTCAAATCCCATCTTGTACCTGATAAAACCCCTCAGAGTGGCCTGAAGCACTAAGGATGCGCCCCCTTCCTCTGACCCCCAGAAGCATCCATCTGCACCCTTGCTTCTCACGGATCATTAGAATGCGTGATGAAGTCTCCACCAGCGGGATCGAGGCAAAGTGCTTTGTTGCACAAGTGTGAGGACCTGAGTTAAGACTCCCCGAAACCGATATGAAAGTATGGCATGGTGGTATTCACCTGCAATCCCAGTGCTAGAAAGTAAGAGAGATAGGCAGATCCTGGGGGACTCATTCACCTGAAGACAGTGAGATCCATATGCAATGAGAGGTCCTATCAATAAAATAGTAAAAATAAAATAAAATAGAGAAACACGGAGGGAGACATCCCGATGTTGATTTCTGACCTCCGCAGGTGCCTATAGGGGTAAATACACATGTATGCAGCCATGTCTCCAACACACACACACACACACACACACACACACACACACACACACACACA
>OU015742.1:1565255-1580843 GCA_907169655.1 Acomys percivali | reverse complement strand
CACACACACACACACACACACACACACACACACACACACACACACACCTCTGTGTTCCCAAAGTAACAATTCTGGTCAACACCGAGAATCTCTGGCATATCTGGATGTCTAAAATTATTGACTTACTGCCTTTTCTCATGTATGCCTCATGGGAATTTTCATATACCTACATGTGGAATTCAGACAGCTCAACCATTCCACAAAAGGGGCCCAAGAGATCAATGTTAAATTAATGCTCATCATTGCTGGCAGAGGTAAGGATGGTTTTACACCACATGAAATGACACCTTGGCATTCAGAAACAATACTTGAACTCGAGCCATAGACCTTAATGACAAATTGAGCTTTACAGGTCAAAAACAAAATCCAAAATAAATAAATAAATAAAATAAAATAAAATAAAAACAAGCAAAGCTGGAGCATACACACAACCCTCAGCTGCCTCAGATCCTATAGAGTGTGTCTGGAAACACAGACATAAGGCACCCTGTATAAAATTGTTATGGTTATACAAATAAAAATAAAAATCTGCACATACAGAGATAACACAAAACTCTTTTTACAGGGTCAAAACTTCCTCTTGGAAGATACTTGAAGTCAGTGATTGTATTGAGAGCAGCTGTTAGGGAGTAAGGCAGCATTTAATGTATCTCCTGGAGTTTGCATTGTCCTTGTGCATAAAATAAGGCTTAAAAAATGAGGGGACTGGGGTAGAGAAAGGAAGTAGAAGAGACACCCAACAGCACATTGTAATTTGTTTATTTTGTACATGTGACATCATAAGCAAAGGCTTTGCTTGTGTTCTAGCTAAACTCCAATAAATAACTATGTACAAATATGCTGAGCTTACAACACAGTAAAAAAAAAAAACCCAACAACCTTTCCTTACAAAAGATACACATACGATACATTTATTCCTTACACTGACATACGAATTCATTTCTAGCTTAGTTAAACCAAAACCTTTCTGGACCCTGTGTGGCAATATCTAGAGGTATATGTACCTGATCATTTTTTTTAAAGCCAGAAAGTGAAACTATGCAGTGAAAATTTTCCTCAGTTTCTTGATAATAAATTACCTAACATAGCCTGCTACTTATTATTAACACTCATTTAATGTTTTCCAGAAGTTGGAAACTGTTTAGACAGACCAATTGTCCTCAAATGACTAAACAATGTCCCTGTGGATGTTGTTAAAATGTAGCTTTTAATGAGCAGGCCTCTGTGTGTGTGTGTGTGTGTGTGTGTGTGTGTGTGTGTGTGTGTGTATGTGTGTGTGTGTTAAGATTTTGCAATTCTAGCCAGATCCCAAGGGAAGTCCCCACTCTTGTGTACAGGCCAGCAGCCAGGGCTAGAAGGTTCCTCTGAAGTGGAAGACATTTTCGAAGAACCTCATTAAGACAAAGCCTTATCTAGGCACCCCCGCCCCCCCCCCAGGCTCCATTCCCAAGTTCCCATGTCTCCCTAAGCAGCACGTTGCTTTTATTTTGGGACAGTAAACGTCAAACACAGTTGAGAGTCAGCTAGGCACAAAGCATACAATGTAAAGCTTTGCTGGAAGATGCTCCTGTCTGTCAGTATCAGATATGTTTTGCCTGAGGACCACACACATCTCTGGGTAGCTATGAAAGTAGCCCAATATGTCTGAAGACAGCAGTGTCCTATTGCAACGTCAAGAAGTTGGACAAAGGTTCATTTGAACATTTTCAACACTGTCAAAAATTAATACTATAGGAGCCTGAATAAAAAGCTTAACAGTAATAACTTTTTTTTTTTTTTTTTTTTTTTTTTTGGTCATTCTAAAGCAAAACAACGGCAACAATAATGAAAACCCAGGCTCACCTTTTCAAAAATAAAAATGAAAACAAAACAAAAACCCTACCTCCTTGAGTTTAACTTCTGTGTCATTCCAGCACTAATTAACTAGTGTTCAGCTGTAGAATTTAACTTTTGTTAAAATTATTTTGCTCTGGGAACCTGAAATTTCCGATTAAATTGCCAAAGCCAGTGAAAAGGAAAACGTTCTGCTTTTAGTGTTTTTTTTTTTTTTTTTTTTTTCTGTTTCACTAAGTAAGAATGTTGTCTGGAGAGAAAAAGGGTAAAAGCAAAGTAAGATCAGGTTTAGGGAAGAGAAGATGAGAGGGAACGTGTGGGTGAGGGAAAGGAATGGAGGGACAGAGAGAAAAGGTGAGGGCTGGAAACTTACAGGCAGAGGCAATCTGAGGGGAACAATGCTAAATACTTTAAAAAATAAATATCTGGGTCATCTCTAGCATGTAGGATCAAGGTTTGCCTCCAAGCTTACAGATCAGCAGGGACCCGCGCATCCTGCACCCCGAGATGAGGGCCTGGGACACTCTGCAATCTGATCCTCACTGAGTTTGCCACCTCTGCTCAGTGGTTCAGTTCTTCCACTTGGAAGAAGCTGGGCTCTCCTGCTTCAAGTCCTCCCGACCCTCCTTCGTCATGAGAGGATGGGACCTTGTCAGCCAGGATACTGTTACGTTGCCAAAGAGCACAGCTGGGAGGTGGGAGAGAGAGGAGAGTTACAAAGTACAGAGCCAGGAAAGACAATGGCAACCTGGGTCTCTGGACCAAAGACCCTTCAAAACTTCTGCAGCGTCCGATCAGTCCTCACGTGCTGCAGTACTACCTCCTTGGAGGGTGATGCACACTTGTGCTCCAGCTCTGCACGCGTAGCGCTTTGCTTCTTGCGCACGTGACAGAGAAGCGCCAAAAGCGCCACCACCAAGGACAGGCTGGCAATGGAGATGCCAATGAGCACGCCAGAATGCACTGGCCTTGCAGAAGGGGGACCTGTCGGAGAGTCAGGCATCAGACTGACTGGGGGCTCCCCAGACCCGCCATCTTCACTGTCTTTATTAACAGGGATAATGGGGTCACAGTCCTGGCTAACCTGGCCAGCAAGGGCTGTGTTGGGCCCACAGATGCACTCATAGGAGCCTGGAAGGTTTCTACACTCACTGGAGGTGCATAGACCGGAACTGCACTCGTCAATGTCCTCGCAGATGAAGCCCTCGTCGAGGATGAAGCCTTCAGGGCATTCACAAAGTTCAGGGGTGTTAGGGTCACAGTCCGCCGGGCATGAAGTCTTATTGCAGAACAATTCGCACCTGTGCGGTTCATTAGGCTTGGGTGCGAAGCCCTCAGCACAGATGCAACGGAAGTCCGTGGAGCCCACCGGCTCGCACTGAAAGTCGCAGTTGTTTCCGAAGCATGGATCCGGAGGCTCCACGCACTCTCCATCCACCAGTTCATAGCCTTCATAGCAGAAACATTCGAAGCCTCCCTTGGTGTTGACACAGCGCTGCGGGCACGGATTGGGCCCCTGCTTACAGTCATCCACGTCCTCGCACCGGTGTCCGTCCGCTGCCAACTTATAGCCTGTCTCGCACATACAGGAATAAGAGCCTGTCACATTCGGGTTGACGACGCAAAAATGCTCACAGAGGTCGTGGCACGATTGCACCACAGGCTTTGCGCACGAACGCCCATCGGTCTGCAGCTCCTGGTCACTGGGGCAGAGGCATCTGGGTCCATTGGTGCTCCAGTTGCAAAAGTACTCGCAGCCACCTTTCTCCACGCTGCAGTTCCAGGCTCCTATCGCTTCCCGAGTCCAGCGTCCCTCTGAAGTTCCGGGAGGGGCCCTGCACAACAGCTCCAAGCCAAGGGGCGCCACCTTCACGGAGCTGCCTACTGGCAGCGTCTGAAAGTCCGCACCACTGACCCCGAACGGGGTGTGGTAGGTGCTAGAGAGGTGAACAGCCTCGGTTTCTCGGAGATCCACTGCCAGAGGCCTGCAGGACGCTGCGAAGTAGAACTCGCAGAGGAAGCCCTCAGCCTCTGTCTCGCAAGGCTGCTCTTCCCAGGCCGGCTCTCCCGGTGCAGCCTCTGTTGCCACCGAGACCGTGACGCACAGGGGGCCGCAAAGTCGAGCTGCCTGGTCCTTGGGCCGCGCCCACCTGCTGTAACTGGTGTGGTTGTCGCCGGTAACCCACTGGAAGCCGCGCAGGGGCCCGAGAGTCTCCGGGTCGCCACAGCCCTGTGGGAGCTGTAAGCCGATCCAGGGTTGTAAGTCCATACTATTGCCGTGGCTCAGAAGAAGGGAAATGACATCGGCAGCCACTGAAGAGCGCACTGTCATCAGATGTCCTTGCAGGCTTTCGCAGGCCCGGCTGGCAGCGGAGAAGGTCACGGGGCCCTGGAAAAGCGCGAAGCACTCGTGCTCCACGCACTGACTGCCTTTGGACTGCAGCTCGGCTAATGCGGAGATCCCCAGGCCAGCTGGAGCCAGCACACCCAGAAGAAGAACACCAAGCATGCTGTCCAAGGGTGCAGCGTACAAGCTCCGGGGAAAACGCTAGCTCTGCGACGGCGCAGGCACCCAGCCCTCGTAGAGAGGTTTCGGACGCCTGTGGCGACGGCAGCTAGCCTCTGTCCCTAGCCTAGACGATTCTAGCTCAGGCTCGGAGTCCTCGCGAGGCAGCCTCTGACATGCCACTCAGCTGAGGCTCCAGTTTATAAATGCGCGGCCCTCCCTCTCTGGTCGTTCGGGAAAAGGAAGGAAGTGCCTGGTGGGAAGGGCTGATGCTGCATTCTCGGATTACTAGGTTATCCCGTCGCCTTGTGCCCGCCCTCCAGCCTAGGATCACCTCTGCTCCAAGAGTAAAACTCCGCCAGGGCGCTGGGAAGTCCTCTGGGGCGTTGCCGGCAGGCGCTACCAGAGAACAGAACTGTGTCAGCAGGCGACAGTTCCCACCCCGACACTCCTGTGTAGCCTGCAGGTAGCTCGTCTTTAAATCCTTACACACACACACACACACACACACACACACACACACACACACACTTCCTCACAGATGAAACTAGACTTTGAAGGATGGTCTGAGGCAGGAAAGAAAAAAAGGAAGAGTCGGGTAGAGGGTGTCTGAAACAAGCAAGGCACTGGCTGGGAGGGGTTAGCAAAAAGCTAGACAAACAGGCGGAATTGATTGTTAGGAGAACAAGCCACATCCACGATCGCGGCTCAGGAAGACTGGCTGCGCTGACAACGCTGAGGGTTAGGTTCCAGAGGACCTTAGAGGAGGCCAAAGAAACGACATCAGGGCAGCAAGAGAAAAGACTGGCCCAATAACCCCAAACCCTCCTCTTCTCTCCACTCTGACAAGCAATTGCCAGTTCCTGGGCAGGTATCGCCAAAGCCAGAGAAAGTTCTGTGCGAGTTCTGTGTGAGCTCAGAGATCACGGCTCTCCTTCTCAGTCCAATTCCTGCAGAACCCCGTGGGGAAGGTGTGTTGCGTTGCTTTGTTCTGTCTTTGTTTTGTTTGTTTTGTTTTCCTCCGAACCCGTCTTGCACCCCTCAACGGAACTGGCTGGGGACCGCCACAAGGAGGCGACGTGAGCTACAACGGAGCCTACTTGGTTCCTTTTGAGGTGGTCATTTCCATCCCCATTTGAGAGTCTCAAAAAATGAAAGTGTCTACTCATTCCATTCGCTCGCAAAGGGCATTCAAAAGGAGGGGTCCTGTGTGCCGGGTAGCTGTGAGAGCGGATAGGAATCTGTCACTTTAGGACTTTTTATCTGCTTAAGCACTCACCAAGAATACGGAGGCCTGGGTCCAAATCAAAGCCTAGACACACACACCCCTGACTCCCCCATCCTTCACCCCGACCCCCAAGCCCTACCCTCCACGGCCGTCACTTCCACGTAACTGCCAGAAGGCGGCGCTGTTGAACTCTAGAACAATCTGAGCACAGTAAAGCATTTCAATTGCTACTAAGAAGAGCATGGGCTGCCTGGAATTTAGCCTGAGGTTAGGAAATTCGGCTGTGGGAAGCCCCGCGGCGTAGTTTTCACGGCTTATAAACGACTTTAACTTCGCTGGTCCAGTACAGCTCGGACTTTAGATGAGACCAGAAGGGTGCGGTGGCCTCACAAGGGGGTAAAACGTGCGCAGATGGACTCCTGACCAACAGGGTGGTATGAAAGCGCTGAGGCTGTAAAAAGAAGCAAGTGGGACATCCTAGGTCTAACTTAACCCATGCCAGACTTGGGCTCTATCAAGCCAGAACTGGGTTGAACTTTTCTTTATTGGGTCAAAGCTGCTTCGATTCTCAGTGAAGAAAACCCCAGAGCTGCTAACGGGTGCCAAGCTTTTAAGCTCTGGGAATGAGTTGGCAGCTGCGCCTGTCATAGGTCCTGGGGGAAAAGAAAGGGATGGCCTGGGAATGAACGATGAGGATGAAGGTGGCCTTTAGTGAAGGAGGCCGCTCTCTGATGTAGGGTGGGACGACCTCCAGTGGCAGGGGCTTTTCTTGGAGTAATCATCGATCTCCGAACTTCTCCTGCTATCGTGAACGTAATCCAATCTTCTGCCAGGAGACTGCAGAGGGAATTTCCCACCAAGGGTCCTCCAATCCATTTTTGTTCTGAGTCACCATTGGTGCCACGCCCTTTGAAAACCACCTTTCCATCCTTTGTCTCGGGCTTTGTCAGTTTCTTTCTTGTCCCCGTCCACTGTCAAACTTTACTGATCCTGACTTTACAATTTACGTAGAGGCAACTGTGTGCCAAACTCTGTTCCTGGCTTCTACTCTCTCCTATTTCTCATCCCGTGCCACCGGGATCCTCACACTCCCTCAGGGTCACTCAGCATAGACGACTCGGAGAGGCCTGAGCTCCTTCCTGCCACTTCCTCACTGAAGGGGCTTATCCCTGGGTTTCCATTCCATGCTCACAAGTAAGGGGGTTTGCATTCAAAAATACTGGCCTGGGATTTGGAACCAGAACCCGCACTCCACCTCCTCACATAGCCTCAGTGACCAGTGTACTTCCGGTAATTTAAAGTACAGGCTTTGGGAACTAAATTGGTTGGACTTGACTCCTCTACCATTTACAAGACTTTTCTTTTTTACTTTAGGGTTTTTGTAAGTAGCTCGACGCTTCTCTGGCCTCGCCGTGCCTCAGTTTCCACAGCTGGATGATGAGACTAGTCCCTGAAAAAGCACTGTGAGAACTGAATGGGCTATGTGCGTAAAGCGTTTACTAAAACTGAGCTCTAATGAACTCTAAAAATTTTTGCTAAAAAACAATCACACGTTTCCCTGGAATTTGAGTCCAGCCACTAATTGCTTCCAGTGCTCAGCACGGTTCTGGGTCCTTACTAGAAAGTGACTGTCTACTGGATTAAATTTAGTGCAGCCAAGCATTTTTGCAACTATAACAATAAGTGTGTGTGTGTGTGTGTGTGAGAGAGAGAGAGAGAGAGAGAGAGAGAGAGAGAGAGAGAGAGAGAGAGAGAGAGGAGGCGTAAGGAAACAACACAAGATGTCCAGTGATACAGGGCTTAGGGTTCCACTCCACACTAGACACATTCACTGTAAACCTCCCTTTTTACAATTTTTATTCACTTGCATCCTGCTCAAAGCCTCCTCCTTCCTCTCCTCCTGGTTCCATCCTCCAGCACTTCAAGTTGCATCAGGGCTGAGAACATCCTCTTCCCCTGGGGCCCAGGGGAAGTGATTAAAAAACAGACAACAGGGCCGGGCGGTGGTGGTGCACGCCTTTAATCCCAGCACTCGGGAGGCAGAGGCAGGCAGATCGCTGTGAGTTCGAGGCCAGCCTGGTCTACAAAGTGAGTCCAGGACAGCCAAGGCTACACAGAGAAACCCTGTCTCGAAAAACCAATAAATAAATAAATAAATAAATAAATAAATCAAAACAAAAACAAAAACAGACAACAGAGTGCATGTCAGAAACAGGCCCCGCTCCCCTTACTAAGGGATCCACATGCGCCCTAGCTGCCCATCTGCTACATCTGTGTAGGGGACCTAGGTCCAGTCCATGCATGGTCCTTGGTTGGTGCTTCAGTCTCCACAAGTCCCTCTGGGGCCTTGTTGGTTGGCTCTGTTGGTCTTCTTGTGGAGCTCCTGTCCCCTCCTGGTCCTTCTATCCTTCCCTTCCCTTTTATACAAGACTCTCTATGCTTCACCCAGTGTTTTGCTGTGAGTCTTGGCATCTGTTTCAATACATTGTTGAGTGGAGCCTCTCAGGGGACAGCTATCCTAGGCTCCTGTCTGCAAGCATAGCAGAGTATCATTCGTATCAAGGGTTGGCTCTCTCCCATGGGGTAGGTCTCATGTTAGGCCAGGCATTGGTTGCACATTCCCTCAATCTCTGCTCTATATTTATACCTGCACATCTTGTAGGGGAAATTTGTGGTCAAAGTTATACATGGGTGTATGCTCACTTACAAGTGGATTTTAGAAATAAAGTACAGGATAAACATACTGCAATTCACAGACCCAAAGAAGATAAGTAACAAGGAGGACCCAAGGAAGGATGCTTAAATCTCACTCAGAAGGGGAAATAGAATAGATAGAGGAAGCAGGAAGCGGTGAGGAGAAGGGACAAGGTTACAGTTGGAGAGGGATTGTGTAGAGATATGAGGGTGGAAATCAGACTTGGAGAGAGCATGGGGGCCTGGTGGGGGGGTCATCGCATAGAGCACAGAGGGCTGCAGAGAGAAGAGAAACCATGGGCGGGGTCATCTCTGTGGGAAGCTGGAGACCTAAGGCAGGGTAGGCTTCTGGAAAAACATGGGGGTAACTCTAGCTTAGATTCTGAGTAATAGGGGCCATGGAGACTGAGGAGGACACTCTCTACTAGACAGGACTCCTAGTGGAGGGAGGGAACACCAAACCACCTACAAAAACTTTGACCTAAACGTCTCTTTTTCCAGATGTGGAAACCAAACACCAACGAGAATGGGTTATCCCCAAAGTCAGACAGTCAATATTGCGAAATGAGTTACCAGACTGTTTGCATAGAAGCTCTATAATGTGGAAGACATCTGAAGCCTTAATTCATAACATGTTGATTGTTTTGCCTCCATTTCTTAAATATTTAACTTTTAGACACACCCACAGAGGTACAATAGCCAGTGTATAGAAGGTTGTGAACTTTCTGTAGAGGAAACATGACAAATTACCTGATGGGGACAGACTTTAGACATCTCCACCAAAAGCAGATATAGTTGAAATAGACTCAGTTGAAAGCTGAGTCCAGAGTCAGAATGAGGCTTTCAAAGGCATTTCGTGAACTCTGTCCCCACCTCCACATTTTATAAGCTATTACTACCGGGATACAGACAAAATCCTTAAGTGTCTGTGGCTATGCAGCGATATATCAATTCATAGGTAGGGAAATAAATGCTATTTCAGAAAATAGCAACCAGCGGCATGTTTACAACCTAGTGAACATTTGGCTAAGTTCTGGCTATTACTCTAGCTTTCTAACAAAAAAGATATATGCAAACAATCTTTTATCAGTCCACTGTAAATTAATCTATGTTGCATCTGAGAAACATGTACAATAATACCACACTTACCTGTAAAATGCTAAAAATGTCCCCCTCTATGGTCATGAGCAAAACAAGCATGTCTGAGCTTAACATTTACACTCTGCACTGTACTGCAGTAACAGATGAATTCACATGGTGTGGTATGCCGATAAATACACAAAGACAATAATTGAATTTCTGTATAGCAACAAAACAAAAGTGGAGAAAGGCTTTGAACTGGAGACGACTTTCTGAACAGAACACCAAATAGCTCAGACTCCTAGATCAACAGTTAATAAACGGGACCTCATGAAACTGAAAAGATTCTGTAAGGCAAAGGACACTGTCAACAGAAGAAAACGACAACTTACAGACTGGGAGAAAATCTTCTCCAACCCTACATCTGACAAAAGGCTAATATCCAAAATACATAAAGAACTTAAGAAATTAAACACAACAAAATGAAATATTCCCAATTATAAAACAGGGTACAGAGCCAAACAGAGAATTCTTAACAGAGGAAAATTGAATTGCCAAGAAACACTTAAAGAAATGCTCAAAGTGCCCCTATTCTTCAGAAAAATGCAAATCAAAACAACTCTGAGATTCCATCTTACACATATCAGAATGGCAAAGATCAAAAACTCAAGTAACAGCACATGCTGGTGAGGATGTGGAGAAAGGGGAACACTCCTCCACTGGTGGTAGGAGTGTAAACTTGTACAGCCACTTTGGAAATCAATCTGGCACTTTTTCAGAAAATTGCAAATAGTTCTACCGCAAGACTGTCATACTGCTCCTGGGCATATACCCAAAAGATGCTCCACCATACAAAAAAAAGGACATTTATTCAACTATGTTCATAGCAACTTTATTCCTAATAGCCAGACTATGGAAACAACCAAAGAATGTATAAAGAAACTGGTACATTTACACAATGGAATACTACTCAGCTATTAAAAACAAGGAAATCTTGAGATTTGCAGGCAAATAGATGGAACTAGAAATGATCATCCTGAGTGAGGTAACCCAGACCCAGAAAGACATGCATGGTATATAGCTACTTATAAGCAGATATTAACCACACTACAGTACACAGACCTAAAGAAACTAAATAACAAGGAGGATCCTAGGGAGAATGCTTAATTCTCATTCAGAAGGACAAATAGAAAAGATACCTTTGAGACTCACAGCTAAACTTTGGGGTGGAGCACAGGGAGTCTAATGGAAAAGTTGGGGAATAGAAGGACCTGGAGGTATCAGGAGCTTTACAAGGAGAACAATGGAGCCAACAAATCTGGGCAGAGGAAGGGGATGCTGCAAAAACTGATGCACCAACCAAGGACATGCATAGGGAAGATTTAGACCCTCTGCTCAGATGTAGTAGATAGGCAGCACAATCTCCTTGTGGGTCCCATAATATGGGGAGCAGAGACTACTTCTGACATGGACTCTGGTCCCCATGCATGGATCACTTCTCCCTGGCAGAGCGGCCTTGCAAGACCACAGAAGAAAAGGATGCAGGCAGTTCAGATGAGACTTAATAGTCATATGTTAGGGGAGGAGGGCTCCTCTTTCTGATGAATAAGGGGGGAGGGAGGGGGTATGAGGGAGGGAGGGTGGGGCCAGGAGGCAACAAGGGAAGGGGCTACAATTGGGATGTAAAGTGAACAAATTTTAAAAATCAGACTCCTGGCTGCTCTTCCAGAGGCACTTGAGTTCAATTCTCAGCACCGACAGGACAGTTTAAAACTAGCTGTAGCTCCAGTTCCAGGGTATTAAATGTTTTCTCTCTTGTGGCTTCAGTGGGCACCAGTCATAAACATGGCACACAGACATACATATAGGCAAAACACACATGTAAATACAAATAATAATTTTTAAAAGAATAAGCTCTTCAACAAGTGATGCTGGGTGAACTAGAAAGCTATATAAGGTAGGACTCTACATCACACCTTATCTAAAAGGTAATGAAAAATAGTGTTTAAAAACCTAAGTGAGAACACGTCAACTAGAAACCCTATAGAAGAAAATACATGTGGAAATCTTCATAAAGTCTGTGACTCGGCAATGATTTGTTGGACATGACACCAAAAATACGTGCAACAAATGAAAATGCTAACTGGACACTATTGAAGTTAAATCTTGTATTTCACAGCAAACAGACACCCGCACATTAGATGAAAATATTTACAAGTCAAAACTGATAAAAAAAAAAAAAGTAATTTTCCAAAGACTATGTGGGGAGCTATTAAAAGGCAATAATAACACAGCTAAGTCGACTACAATATAGACAAAGGGTATGACAAGGCAATTGTCTGAAAGGAATGATCCACAAGCACATGAAAAGATGTTCCACAGCACCAGACTGCAGAAAGATAGACACAAATTAAAATTACAGCGAGACATCTCGTCACACTGCATAAAGACTGTTGCTATTAAAGTCACAGATAGTAAATGTTGAGGAAGACGTTGAGAGATGAGAACCTGTATTCAAGTGGGAGTGGAAAGGGGCAGTGGTAAAGGGGCTGCTTTGGGAGGTAGGTGGCAGTCCCTCAAGTTGTGAATACCTCTCCAAATAAAACTTGTACATCCATGTTTATAACCTCATCGTTATCGATAGCTAATTAGTACAAAGAGCCCAAACATCTACAGACAGATGACTGGGTGGATGCAAAATGGGACGTGGATTCCTGGGACAGTTCTTGGCGATAGAAAGGCGCGGAGGGCTGACTCATGCTATGACAGGGGATAAGCTTTGAAAATGGTGTGCCAAATAAAAGATGCCGTCCACAAATAACCACATAGTGAATGGTTCCATTTTCATGAAATTCCATATATGTTTGCTAATTCCTAGGCATTCTGGAATAACAGAACAAGGACCCTGTCAAGAGCGGCCTTGAGCCTTTCTCCTACTGCTGGGAGCTTCACAGTATGCGGTAGAAAATAAGACCGGCAACTATCCCTGCATCAACGTGACTTAGCAAGGATAAGCTCAGCAAAGGGGGGGGGCCACAGATGCCTGGTGAGCTATGGAGGCTGTTATCCTGTGTGGTCTGTGTTTGGACTAGACAGGACATTGTGTATGATAAACTCAGAAAGATTACCATGTTCATCATCTCAGTTAGATGTCCTCCTGGGTTCACACCTAGGAAGTGGAAGACTTGAGGAAAACAGCAAGAGACCAACAGATTTCAAGCCTACTGAGCAAGGCTTCTTTCTGAAACATTTACCTTCCTGGGCACAGCAGTATGTTATTGGTCAATAGTTGACGATTGAGAGGTTAGAAGCAATTAAGCCATAAACTATCTATCACTAGTGGGTGAAGCCTATAGACCCATTTGCAGAATAACATTTAAAACAATCACATCAAGTAGAATACAGTATTCCAAAAGGAAATCATTAATATTAAAATGTGATTAAATAAAGCAAATATCTGCTAGCAAACAAATGCTTAAAAAAAAAACACACACAAAGTACAGTGAAACTATATTTTAGTTGTTTTTCTCCCACAGGAATTCTTATGCAGAGGGAAGATTATATCCTAGAATGGATATTTTTAGCACACAAATAAAATAAAAAATTAAAAACCTATGTAGAAAAGTTGTCTGAGTTTATTCGAAAGGGAAAAATGAGACTTTGTTAATTAGCTGGAATACATCCAGCTGAGATTGTGGTACCTTTTACTATTCCTGAAATTGATTCATTATGCCTCGGAAATGAGCATTGGCAAAGAGCTTGCAGAATTTTTTGGGGGGAGAAATTAACAACAAATACCCCCAAAACAAGCAACTTCAGTTTATAAAAAGGGCTAATTAGATTCTCCCTCATTAATAAAAGAGACACCAATTTTCTGGAGCCCCTACATTTTACACTGATGTAGACAAATCAGGGAAGGCAGAGGAAAAATCAGAAAAAATATTTAAGGTCATTGAGAGTCATAACTCTGTGCAAAAGTCAGAGCTATATGCAATTCTTATGGTGTTATTAGATTTTCTGGAATCACTTACTATAGTAACTGGCTGTTAATATGCAGAAAGAGTTGCTTTGCAAATAGAAACTGCTGAAATTATGCAGGATGATTCCAAATTAACTGTTTATTAAATTACAAGTGAGCAGAAATAGAATCATCCATTGTATATAACACATATCAAATCCCATACAATAGTCTGCCAGGCTTTCTAGCACAAGGTAGTGATGAAAAATCAGCTATTAGCAGGAAACGTTCTAGAAGCTTCAGAATTTCATTAAAAAAAAACATATTAACAGAAAAGGCTTGAAAAAAGAGATTTTTCTATCACTCAGCAACAAGCCAAGGAAATTGTAAGGAAATGTCCTGCTTGTTCATTATATAACCAAACTCCATTACCTGGAGGAAGTAACCCTAAAGATTCCCAAAGAAATAAAATTTGGTAAATGGATGTGTTTAATTTTGCAGAGTTTGGTAAACTGAAAATTTGTACACTATACAGAGACACATATTCAGGCTTATAATGGGCAACAGCCTTAAATTCCGAAAAGGGCGATTCTGTCGTTACATATATTAGAATTTATGGCAATTATGGGAATACCGGTACAAATTAAGACTGACAATGATCCAGCTTATGTCTCTAGTAAAATGTAGCATTTTTTTTACATATTATAACTTAAAACATATTACAAGTATACCACACCATCCTACAGGACAAGCAGTTGTTGAAAGATCAAATCACACTGTAAAGGAGATGCTTCACAGAGAGGGGTATCAGAGACCCCTACAGATAGATTAAGTAATGCTTTAATGGCTTTAAATATCTTAAATGTTAGTGAGCAAAACAATATTGGCTGTTCAGAGACATTGGGTTATAGAAAAGGCTGCTGAATTATATCAGCCTATCTATTTCAAAGATATCCTAACCTCAGAGTGGAGAGCAGGAAATATGTTACATTAGGGAAGGAGTCTTGAGTATGTTCATACAGAAGAAGAAAAACTATAGATTCCATTCAAAACTGATAAAAATCAGATTTGATAGAGGGAAACCTCCTGAAGATCTTGGTTGCAGACAGAAAGAAAGAAATCAAGAGGAAAAAACAGGACCGGTGATATACATGATGGTCCTTTTACATGGAACAGTTGTGAAGCTGACTAGGACATGCAAATGTCTCCAGCCAGAACTTCAGTTATGCATGGCCAATAAATATTTGGGTACAGAATGTCTCAGGATTCATTATACCATCCTTTAATATGGCATGGATGGAAACTTATATTACACTTTTGATTACAACCCAGACTAGCTTTTAAGAAAGACAGATGTCTTTCACCTGCTCAAACAAAAGACAAATTTGCATCTTTAACTGATGTCTGTACATTGCACAGCCCATACATTGTTATTACAGAAATGTATGTTACCTTTGAAAGCTTGTGTGTTTACAGAACAAAAGGACCAAACACCAGTCGAATAGAGATGGCCTTCACAAAACTCATGCTGAGATGCTGACATCTATTCCAGGATCCTGCATTATCCTGTCTCAGGATAGGGCGGGCTCTCTCCAGATGCTGTAGTCAGGCAAGGGCAGCTATTTTCCAGCTGCGTGACAGGGAAGACTAGCCTCTGCTGATCAGGGAGGATGCTTTGCTTGTCCTAGCTCTGCGCTGCCATTCCTCGGTGGTGTCACTAAGCTTGATGTACACAAATGCTCCTTTTGGAGTGTTTTTTAATACCCATCATTTCAAACTGGTGGTCTGTGTAAGTAATGTCCCCCAGAGATCTGCAACAACACAGATATCAGTGAATACCTGTGATCCCCACTGCTGGGGGCCTGGGCCATGTCAGCGCTGCTGCGGTGTATGCAGTCTCCTCCTCCGCATACTCTTTCTTCTCATCTTCATCTTTGACCTCTGTCTCTTCTCCTTTCTCCTCAGCTTCTTCCCCTCTTCCTCCTCCTCCTCCTTTTCCTTCTTTCACCACCTTTGATCCTCCTTTCTTCCTTATTTCTTTTCCTTCTCTCTTTTCTCCCTCTTCCTCCCTGCCTTCTCCTCCTTCTGTTTCTTTTTCTTCCTTCTTTTCTTCCTCCTCCTCTTTCTGAATGAAAAGATACACTAAGTTTCGTGTAAAGATGAATGGAAAAAAATATACCCATTCTCCTTTCAAGATGACAGAACTTCGAAATTAAGTACTAAATTGAAAGAACACAGCTCTCTCTCCCTCTCCCTCTCCCTCCCTCCCTCTCTCTCTCCCTCCCCCCC
>OU015742.1:1550015-1564855 GCA_907169655.1 Acomys percivali | reverse complement strand
GGGTGTGTGTGTGTGTGTGTGTGTGTGTGTGTGTGTGTGTAATTAAAATCTCTGTAACTTTTTCAGGGTACATTTGTGCCATGTTATACTTTCCCTTAGTTTGTACACCATATTTCTCATGGACCTTATTATAATTTGAAACACAATGCATGTTTGAAATGAAAATGCTCTTATGCTCAGCAGCACCACCCTGGAATCCAGCCCTTAGAGAAGAGCCAAAAAATTCAGAAGTGTTATTTGAAAGATGTCAAATGTGCTTTGACATGTAGCAAACATTTCCTGGGAATAAGTTCAGGACTCTAGTGCACACAGCACAGAAGGCTTAAACATCAAGCGTGTGCAGAGAAAATAATTTGTTTGGCTAGGAGAGAGAATATAAAAAGGAAACTATCTATTTCCATGTTATGATAGAAGGATAATTTAATATGGACCTTAAGTATACTAAAGGTATATTATAATATCGACCTTAAGTTTACGAAAGGTATTTTATTATACTAAAGGTATGCTTATATTATCCGGTAATAAAACATCTGTCCTAAAATTAAAGTTGTGCCTATTTATTGTTTGTCTTTAATCTTTTCAGGGTAAATAGCTGAATGAATATTTGTTAACATGAAAAGTATATTAAAAGTATTATAATTGATACATCCATTGGCTAGAAAGCTCTAGAAAAACCTTTGCCTATTTTAGAAAAAAAACCTCTGTGTAACAGTTAAATTGTCTCTGAAGGCATAACAACAATTTTCTTTCTGTGTTTCTGATTTTTGTCATAAAAGCATGAATTTCATAAGTAAAGGTTTCATTTTTATGCAGATAAAACACTTCTGAGCAATGAAAACCTGTGACTTCTAAGTATTTTGGTTATTGGTATGCAGTCTAATTTTTGCACTCTTATGCGAACAGGAGCTATTTTGACTTATTGCAAGCTTGGCTTCACAATGAGCTTCAGAAAGCAGCTGTTACTGAGACTTAAGAAGATCTGAATTCTGCATCCTGTGAGCTCATCCTTCATTAGCAAGCCTGATTTCCCAAATACACATTTTACAAAGGGACAGATTTTTATTCCATGGTGATAATTCGTGCAGAAGCTGCCCAGATTGTCTCTAATCTTTGCCATTCCCAGCTGATTATGTGGCTGTTTTATCACATCAAGTCTTGTCTGCATACAGAGAAGAAAAGGCAGTGAGAGAGCTCTACAGGACCCATGGACCTGGAAGAATACTGGGGACATCCTAGAACAGAAATGGCATGGTTTTTTCCATAACAGGTCAGAATAATTCTTTCAGGGTGTTTGGCCCCTCCCATCTCTGCTGTAATCAGACAACCCCGCTTTGGTATCATGAAGGAGGTAGCAGCTGCATCACATACAGCTGACTATCTGCTGCCTTGTAATAAAAACTTCCAGCACTTTCTTGTGGGAACAGTCAATATTTGAGCTTTTTGTCTAACCAAGTCATTAACTGAGTAGATTTGAACTGAGTTCTTTCAGCATCTGACAAATACAGGCTGACAGCATATATTCATCTACATCTGGCTCAGGCAAGGCTAGGAAGTGCAGATTGTCAACCTCAGACCTTTTATGGCTGTGGCAGGTGTGATATGTGATATGTGATACCTCTAGGAGAGAAAGCTTCAAGGAGAGGAGATGGGTGTGGCTTTGTTCTGGGGTCAGGAATGGCCAACACGTGAACCCAGGTCATTTAGGAATCTCATCACCACTCACAGACCTGTGGATGGCTGAAAATAGCAGAAGAATGCTCCTCAGCGGGGGAATGTCAGACCCACTCACCTCCATCCAGAGCCAGCCCACCCACCGTGGGCTTCAAGGTGAAGGGAGGGGTTGAAAACATCCAATCCACACCCAAATCACCACAGATTCTTAAATTGAGTGATACTGATGCCAGATCCCACAGAGCCATTGCCAGAAGCTCCTCTGTGGGGTTTAATTGTCCTTGGAAGGAACTTCTGGAATACATATCAAAATGCTGCCTAGCCCATTACAGGATTTTCCAGAAGTGGGGTGGTAGGATGGGCACTTATCTGTCTGGTTTCTCCTAAGAACAAGCAGTCATTTTTCTGCTCCTGATGACCAGCTGGCCACTGAAGAGCTGCTGAACCAACAGCTGCAAAGGATAATTTTGGCAACACCAACCGTGATGCAAATCTCCAAGTCCAGCTGGTTCCATTGCAAGTAAGATAAACACAAACAGCTGAAAAACCAGTAAACCCAGAACTTGAAGTACTCCAGAGACACTGTAATGTTCAATTTTCTCATCTTATAAATCCTGTTCTTTGTTGTCTGTGGTCCTAAGTCTGGACATCATTTTTGTATCTCATCTTGCTATCTAAAAGTTGAATTTCACTAGGAATTAGTGAATCCTTATAAACAAAATACTTGGTTTCCTATTTCTCTTCCTGTTGCTGATATTTCATTGCTGAGCATCTTTCTAAAGAGCTGAGAGTCTCATTGAAAGCCAGGGCTCAATAAAAGTAACAAAAATTGCCGGGCATGGTGGCGCACACCTTTAATCCCAGCACTTGGGAGACAGAGGCAG
The DNA here is from genome assembly GCA_907169655.1 of Acomys percivali. Classification (NCBI taxonomy): domain Eukaryota; kingdom Metazoa; phylum Chordata; class Mammalia; order Rodentia; family Muridae; genus Acomys; species Acomys percivali. Next base: position 1,562,300 of record OU015742.1, on the reverse strand, counting down.
GTGTATCAATCAATGTGAGTTCGAGGCCAGTCTGGTCAACAAAGTGAGTCCAGACCAGCCAAGGCAATGCACAGAGACCCTGTCTCGAAAAAACCAAGAAAAAAAAAGTAACAAAAATCCCTAGAATGTTGAATGTATCAGGGCTCTCTGCAGAATCAAAGGCAGATATTATTGGAAAGATGACGGCCTGATGTGGCGCATTCTGAGCAATAGAAGAGTCTACAGAAAGGCATTGTCTACATTCCTTGCTCCTAGGTATGTGACCTCAGCTTGGCCCTTCCCTTCTCACCTAGCTACTTGTTAGAAATGCAGAATATTTGCCTTCAGTTCATGCCTTTTGCACCAGAGTGTGCTTCCTGAAGAGAGGGAGAGTGTTTAGGAGACTGGCAGCATATAGTCCCCCAGAAGGGCGGTGTAAGAGGAGGAGCCATCTGGTCAACCCAAAGGCCTCAGTGAGCATCCAACACAGGAGCTGAGTGTTCCCTTTGCCTCCCATCCGATTATTGACACTCCTTTCTCAGAGTGCATCAGGAAAGCCAGAGTGCATCTCCTCTATTTCAGCCACGGGGACCTTGTCTGAAACAGAAGGGATTCCTGAGTTCCAACCCAGACATACTGAATCAAACACTTTGGGCTTAGCCTTAGCCTTCCAACGCATTCTGAGGCACCAGCTTGAGGAGCACACTCTCATTGTACAAGGCATGGGTGAACGGCTCCCAAGGTCCTATGCCATCTTCATCACCCTCCTGGGCTTTTTACTTGGGGATCGGCTCTCCCTTTCTTGGCCCTTGTAACCATAGTTTCTGTCCCTGGGCACAATTATCCCAAGCCCTGTCCTAATGTGGTTGTAGAAATCTACATTTAAGTAAAGATAAAAAAAGTTTTAGAATTTTCACACAAAAAGTAGTAGAGCAACATCGCCATCACAAAGATGAAGGCTACAGCTGGATGAAAGGGAGAGAACTGGTTGACCCCAGATGCTGGGGTATTCAGAATTCACAAGCTGTCATGCTCTGCCCATTTCTGGATGGCTTGTCAAGGTTAATGAAGAAATTCCCATTAGATTTTTCTACTACGGTGAGGATAATGACTATGGTACTGAATGTCAGCCTTGTTTGTATGAACTTGAGCAAGGTTTGAGAGAGATGCACTGGATCACCTGTATTTGGCGCCCAGACCTTTCAGCGTCAAGGCCTGGCCTCCATCATTAGTCAAATGTCATTATTAAATTCTGTGAGGAACAAAGTTTATTAGGTCACACTCCTTAGGGCAAAGTCAGTGAGCCCTTTCTGCTAAGGGCCAGATGACAAATACACAAGGATGTGCAGGTCATCTGGTCTCTGCTTTTGCAGCAGAAAAGATCACATGTACATGAAAACATGTGGCTGTGTTCCAAAGCAACTTGGTTTATGGACTGTGAAGTTTTATAATTCTCACATACCACGAAATATTTTTCTTCTGTTAATTTTTCCCAAACATTGAAGTATTTTAAAACTATTTTTATTGGCTCACAGGCCACATTGAAAACAGGCAGTGCGGCTGATTTGTTCTTTAGGCCACCAGTTTTTCAACTTGCTTTGCACACACTAAAAAATGGATCTCGGCAGATGCAGCTTTTGCTGACAAAAGGTTCCTCTAGTTGAAAGAAGAGACAGAAGAGGGAAAGCCAATGACGAAGAAGCATAAGGTCCCTTGTGTTTCTGGTGCAACACAGAAGCAGATACAGTATTCAGATCGCACTTTATAAACTCCTAAATGACCTACTCATCAGTTTCTCTGCTAAGTTGACTGTGTCCATTTAAAAACTTCCGCTGTCAGGCGCATTATCCACTGGGCAATCAAAAGTGTCAACACCTGTACTATAATTAAAGAAAATGTGCTTTCTAGATTTTTGTCACTCTCATTGTGTTTTGTTTTTAAAGAATGTGCTGTGCACAGCACTGTGTTGGTGCAGACTGTGTTAGGCAGGGTTTCCATTCGTCTAAGGACTGTGTCAACAGTCAGGGTCCTGCGTCGTAAGCCGTCTGCTGCAGTGGGGTGTGCACAGAGCTCATTGGCACGTATGGTCTTGAGATTCAGTCTTCCTCAGATCCTTCTTTGGAGTAAGTCAGGTCTGTAGTGGCTTTACACTTTCCAGGAATGGTGACGGACATGCTAGGCAAAATCACAGCACTATTGCCATTTTCCTCTAGTGCAGATTCCAACACTGCACTTAAAATAACAAAGGAACTGCCCACATGCCTGTTGACTGAGCAATTTAGAGCACTATTTTCAGGCATATGGGATCCTTTTCTTAGAAATGTTATAAAACAATTATTCTGTATATATCCCTGATGGAAAGTTCTAGGATTCCTGCCATGCCCTGATGTTTACAGTTTTTTTGGTTAATATTTATTAGACCTTTATTATATACCATTTCCCTTCATTCTTTCCATTTTCTGACAGCTTGCTTTGTGCCAGGCATTACATCAAGTAAAAATAAAAAATCATTTCCTTAAACCCTTATAACAAACAAGGTCCCACATTATTTTTTTTATTAATTTATTTATTAATTTATTCATATTACATCTCAATTGTTAGCCCATCCCTTGTATCCTCCCTTTCTTTCCTCCCTCCCGTTTCCCCCTCTACTCCCTTCCCCTATGTCTGTGACTGAGGGGGACCTCCTCCCCCTGTATATTATTTCCATTTTACAGAAGATGGAAACAAATTTAAGCAGATTAAATTGGCCAAAAGCACAGGGTATCTGTGAAACTAGGATTCAGTTGTAAGTTATAAACACTGAAACCCAGCATGTAACTGTATGTCTAACTTTGAAACGGCTTACACAAAAGGAAACGTCAAAAGAAATATGAGCTTTTCTATTTTGGTACACAGTGTGTGGGTCTGCTTCTGACACACATCAAACCTTCATTAAGATGCTCTTGTGAAAGGAGAATTGGCTAGTTGAGAAGGCACAGCCCCTGTGTTCAAAACAGTCCCCAAGCAGAAACACCTATATGCGTTGGTTTGTTTTGCTTTTCTATAACAAAATGTTAAGGTTGGAAACACTGTGAAGAAAAGAGGGTTGTTCCGCTCACAGGCTTTGGCGTATGGTATCACATGACAAGAGTGCCTGAGAGGACACACAGGGAAGGTACTAAGAATGGCGAAAACTGTGCCATTAGCAACCTAATCTCATTTGAATTCATGACTGAAAACCCTAACTCATTCCCTGATGTGGATCTTAATCCCTTCTAAGAGTGGCAGTTTAAGCCCGGTGTCCCAAAGAGTCCACTAATTGATCAGTATCACACTGGGGAACCCAGCTTCCAGAACATGAGCCACAGCACCAAATTTTAATCAGCAGGAAAATGAATACATAAATGGTGACATATTGAGTTCCACTCAGTATCTTAAAGAAGCGAAGGTGGAACAGCATGAATGAATTTCAAAGCATTACACTTAACACAGAGCTAGGCCATGGCATCAACGTGAGCAAGCAGGTCTACTCTTGCCTGGCTTTCTAGAGCGCATCCTCTTCTCTCAAAATGAGGATGAAGCCTACAGCACAGAGTTGGGGATGTCTTCTTCAAATCTTCAGCTGTGTCTTTTTCCAGTTGGTGCATATTTTTCTACTCTGATCTTCCTTGCCCTTCCTCCCACAGCCTTCCTTCCACCTTCATGTCTGCGGAGTGCTGGAGCCTTTTCTTCACAACTCCCTCAACATCAAGGTAAGTTAAAACTTGACTCTCAGTTGATGGCCTACTGTTCACAGGGGTCAAACAACAAAGTCAGCATCTTCCTGGGATTCAGCCTTTTGTATACAGCAACACTGTATGCTATTTTAAACTAATTTAAATATTTGGTTTAATATAAATTTAAATACTTAATTGAAATAATTGTAGCACTTGCTTTTATTTGGCTTGTAGCTCTGTACTCACTCACTGTCTACCACCCAACACCTCAGGGGTCTCTCCATTTCACCTGAACTGACGCTCAAGAGAAGCAAAGTGCACACACAGTACAGTGCACTTATAATTAAAGACAGCTGTTTCTTGAGTGATACTTCTCAACGAATTTGAAGACAAAGTACCAATGACTTGGAATATGTATTTGTAAAATATCTGTTTGAAAAAATACTAGTGTCCAAAGTACACAACAGTTTCCTAAAACTCAACAGTGAAAAAACAAACAAACCAAGTTAAAAAAAATGGCTCCAAAACCTTAAGAGATACATATAGCAAAGTATATAAGCAACATATCTCATTGGGAACTGCAAATTAAAACAGTGAGATACAAAACCACACCTATTAGAACAACTAAAATCCAGATCTTGATGACACTGTACTGGAAACAGTGTAGAAGCCAGAACTGTGGCTCTCAGTAGGGAGGATCCAAACTGACTTGGGTGCTCTGGAAGGTTGGCCATTCCTTACAAAACTAGACCCACCCTTACTCTCTCAGTCATTAATTCCACCTCCAGGAACTTATCTAAATGAGTTGGAAACTTAGATCGAGACATATGCATGAGAATATTTTAGTATCTTTATTCATGAATGTCAAAAGTCGGAAGTAGCCATGCTGTTCTTCAGTTGGTGAGTAGATAAACTGGAAATAGAATATTAGCCAGTGATTGAAATCAATAAATTATCAAGTCATAGAAGTGGCTGGAGAAACCTGAAATGCACTCAGGCAAGTGGAAAAAGCCAATTTGAAAATGCTACACACAGTCGAGATGCAGGGCACAGTCCAGGAGAAAAATTGTGCAATCAATGAACAAAATCATAGTTTTCAATGGGAGCAGGATAGGTGGAGAGAGCACAGAGGACATTCATGCCACTAAAACTGCTCTGTCTGATATTGCTGTGGTAGAATTAATTAATCACGATGCATGTGTCAAAACTCATAGAGTGCACAAGCTTGGTGTCAACAAGGGCTTTTGGTGCACCCATGTGTAATCCCAGAATTCCAGAGTCTGAGAAAGTGGAACTGAGTTTGGAGCCAGTCTGGACTCCACAGCAAGACAGTGCTTTAGAAACAAAGCAACAAGTCTAGAAAGACAGCTCAGCATTCTGCAGCATGCACTGTTCTTTCAGAGCACCCAAGTTTGGTTCTTGGTACCCATATCAGGCATCACACAACAACCTGCAACTCCAGCTCAAGGGATATCTGATGCCTTTGGCCTCTGCAGGCACCTGCAATCACATGCACATACTTACATACAAACGTACACATGCACATACATTTTAAGAATTCAAATATTCTTCTAAAACATATTTATTTTATACATGTGTGTGTGCATGCTTGGGTGTATATATGTGCACCATGAACATGCAAAAGTCCTAGAGGTCAGAAGAGGACATTGGATCCTCTGGAACTGGATTTATAGGTAGATATGAGCTACCATGTAGGTGCTGGGAACCAAAGCCAGATCTTACGTAAGAGCACTAAGTGCTCTTAACTGCTAAGCCCTCTCTCCAGCACCCCTCCCCAAGAAATTCTAAAAACACTTCCTTAGTGGGTAGACCATTTGCATGAGATGCAGAAATATAGATGTTATGTGGCAAGCATGAGACTGACAGCTGCACACTGATGATGATGGAAGGCCACAGAGACAAAGAAAGTACAATGGCCAGCCATTGCAGAAGCCTTCACTTGGATACTCCGAGTGTCTCAGTTTAAGAAAAACAAAAATAAAAACAGAAGCTGAGTGTAATGGCACATGCTTTTAATCCCAGCACTCAGGAGGCAGAGACAGGAGGATCGCTGTGAGTTCGAGGCCAGCCTGGTCTACAAAGCGAGTCCAGGACAGTCAAGGCTATACAGAGAGACCCTGTGTTGAAAAACCAAAACCAAAACCAAAACCAAAACAAAAACTAAAAAAAAAAAAGAAAAGAAAGAAAGAAAGAAAGAAAAAACAAGTGTTTTGACCATTCAACTTTATCATATGCAATCAAACTCACTGTTGAATATAGTTTTTACATAGACTTGGAACCAGAATAAAATATCTAGAACATATATTGGCTCTCTATACTTGTAAGTTATTCATTTATAACACATCATTTAATATATACATGTAAATGTAAACATAGAGGGAAATGTCCTACCAGAAGAACTTTCAGTGAGCCAGCAGCTCAGCCTACTTATGAGTCTAATTTCCTTTAGCAAACCTCTAAAGATATTTTTTGGGTTGCTTTCTTGTTTGTGAAGCTGATGCATGGGTTGATTCCAACTCGACCTGACTCCAGATTTTGAAATAATGAGGCCCAAATGAGTCATCTTTTCCTTTGCTCAAAAAGAATAAATAACTCATGCTGAAGACCATTCAACATGTAATTAAAGTTAATAGACGTCACTTAATTTCAGCCACAAATCCTTTAAGCATCCAATCCAGTCCCAGAGAGCATTAAAGGAATAAAACTGGGCATCTGGTCTTTTTTTTATGGAGTGGAAAAGAAACAACCCTGAAATCCCTCTTAATGAAAAGCCACAACTTTATCAGCGATCCCAGTTCCACTTCAAACCTGACAGCTGTAGACCCTGCCAGAAGCCTCGCCATGGTTGTTTTTTCCCTTATGAAGTTTAATACTAGCAAAGGTTGTCTCCTTAGTGAGGAATGCGTCCCTTAAGGATCAGGCTAGATTGATGGCTGTGTCTAAGAAGGGGAGGGAAAGGGAAGAGGCCAGCACTTCACATTCGCGAGGTTCATACACGCTATGGGGAGAAGAAGATGGCAAGGGAACAGATGGGAGGCTTCTTTAGGATGAGTCGAGTGGTTTCATAGGAGTTAGTATAATTAAAGAGCTGCCTGAAAAATAAAAAAAATTTAAAAATTAAAAAATAATTATAAAAAAAAAAAAAAAGAGCTGCTTGGCCACTAGGCTACTTTGTGTGAAGGGGGCTTTCGTGGCAGCAGGGTCACAGGAGTGTGTCTCCACAATCACTAATGCTGAATGGTGGGCTTAGGCAAGGAAAAACCAGTAGAGGAAATTGAGATAGCACAAGGCCAACTCAAATCCACAAGAGAGTCACCTTTTACTACCTCTGAAATAGTAAAGCCTGGGGAAACCGTGCCTCACTTCTCTAGAAAAATAAACTCAGGCCTTATCTTGTTAATCTTTATCTTCCTCATGCATTGTCAGGCAGCATTTTTTGGACTGAAATAATATTTATTTTAATATTTATTCATGTAATTTTGAACCAACTAACATTGGAAAAGTTACTTGTTTCCTCTCAGTACTGAAATGTCATGTAAATGTCCACTCTTAATATTGATTACTGTGCCTAAAAATATTAGAATAGAATTTAGGGACACAAAGTCTCTAAGCAGTCACTAGAATTATCTAGAAATCAGATGAGTCAGATTTAATAAAACTTAAGAAATCTGATCAATATATTCAGATAACACTGGTGCTTCAGTAATTTTCATGGTCACCATATCTGAGTTGTCATTTTTTTCTTTTTTAAATTTTATTAATTTATTCATATTACATCTCAATTGTTATTCCCATCCCTTGTTTCCTCCCATTCCTCCCTCCCTCCCTCCCATTTTACCCTTACTCCCCTCCCCTATGACTGTGACTGAGGGGGACCTCCTCCCCCTTTATATGCTCATAGGGTATCAAGTCTCTTCTTGGTAGCCCAGGCAGAATTTTTAAAATAAATGTCATTATGCTGTAATTTATACTCAATAATATGTACTTTTTTTTTCTGAGACAGGGCTTCTCTGTGTAGCCTTGGCTGTCCTGGACTTACTTTGCAGACCAGGCTGGCCTCGAACTCAGAGAGATTGGTCTGCCTCTGCTGGGATAATAGGCAAGCTCCACTGCACCCAGCAGATGTACCCATTTTTGTTGTTGCTGTTGTTGTTGTTTAGAGTTTAGTGAATGCTGACAAATGCAAACATCCATGTACCCAACATCTGATCAAGACATGGCAGCTCCGTGATTCCATGAAGATTCTTGGATTCACTGCAGTAAGCCTCACTCCCCTCTCACATAATCATTTACCTACCTCTCTTATCATATATTAATTTTTGTTGTTCAAGAATTTAATACAAATTAACTCCTGAGCATCTAGGCTTCCTCATCTCTTTGGATCTTGCTTGATTGTTCGTTAACTATGTGACACTCTCACTAGGGTGAGCAGTGTCCTCCTGAATAGATAATCCATGGGTTATCTGCTGATGGGTATCTGAATGGCTTTCAGGCAGAAGCTCCACAAATAAATGTCATGTGAAGATTATACCCAAGACCGCATAGGCCATGATTTCATTTCTATTAAATAACTAAGAGCAGAATTGCTGGACTCTGAGCATCTCATAGGTAGATTGAACTTCATGTCAATGCCCAGCAATGCACATCCCCACCCACCACACCTAAAACAACTATGGGGCTATGGTTAACTCTTTAAGAAACTAGGGGCTAATTTTGAAGGGGCTATACCACTTACCTTCCCAGCAGCTTGGATGCCAGTTTCAACTAAACTTCTGATAGACACGTATGACCAGAGGGCAATCTGCGAGCAGCCCCTCTCCCTCCACTACTACACACAGACATATCGTCTGACAACGGCAGAGAAGGAGGCCACGGTGGGGAAGCAAGGAGCATCAGTGGGATCCGCATTGAATCACACAAAGCCCTTATAGTGTGTGCACTAACCCTGGGGACTTCAGAGAGTGTCTTTAGCACACATGTGTTTGGATAAGGGGATACGTGGACACAAATATGCTTATTTGAACACAGCTCAATCTTGCTCTTCCACGTTGTCAAAATGCACATATTGCTCAATCTTCCACTTCCGTTCCGAAAGGTCGAAAGGCCAGCTTGTTCCACGACTGAACGGTGGACACATCTTTTCCTATTAGAGTTTCCAGAGGGTGCTCCTGCTTATGCCGAGCAGGAGGTCAGGAACTCTATTGATCCATACCCTACATTAGCATCTGTCATCTGAAAGTCTCTGCCCCAATGTCCCTGTCCATGGGGACGGGGCAGAAATACTACCTACTGCTCAATGAATCCATGCTACTTTCATATTTAGTAAGTCGTAAAAGTTAGGTGATTTCCCCTATACTGCTTTAATAACATATATTATGAAGTAATGCACCTTATTGGCCTTATGTCCAACTGTAGCAGGGATGGGAATATGAGTTAGGGCACACTAATGGCACAACATTTGCCCTCTCAAGCACATTAGTTGCTCAGGAAGCCAGGACACAGAGCTACCTAACTATTACGGTGAAGGCTCTTAGGGAAATTCTGAAAGCCAATTTCCTCCTCAGAGACTGAGGTTCCCCTGAGGGAAGGAGTTAGGAACAGATAACTACTCAATGCTGAGAGAGCAGGTGTAAGGAAGGCAGCGGATGTGGTGCTCCACTGGCAGCCTGTAGCCAGTTTTCTAAACTTAGATCAGATTCTACCTGCCAGCAGCTCATCTGTACCCAGAGACCTTATTTCTCCAAAGGAGAGGTCACTGTGCTCAGTGTTAGGTCACCTGGAAGTGCTGGGGCCTGCCCATCCATCTGAACAACTCTCTACCATTGCTCTGTAGGTGCTGGCCATCCAGTGAGATGCCTCATATGTGTTTGCATAATTTCTCCATGGTTTCCATGGCATCCTTGTTCCTCTCACTGTTCTCCATGAGCCATCTCCATAAGGGTGCAACTTGGCAAGGAAAGAGCTGGAGACTAAGTAGCTGGGGTAGCCACTGACCAGGCAAGCACAAGTGCAGGCTTGAATATGGGTCCTTCCCACAAGTAGATACAAGGCAAACAAACAAACAAACAAACAAACAAACAAAAACAAAACAAAAACAAAAAAAGGCAGCTGAAGGACCTTGGGAGACGGATAGTCAGGGAAGGCTCATGAACAACATGTTGGCATCCAACAGGATCCTCAAGGCCTTGAGATGGTTCCTGCTGTCTCTTACAATAGTGTGCCATCTCCAAGTCATTAGCACATTTGGTATGGGTTTACAAAGTACCAGCTCATGTCCATTCTTGGTCTGGGAAGCTATAACTTACTAGAGAGCAAACGTAGGGACAGCCTAGAGGTATGACTTTCTAATTGGTCATTGGTTCTCAATCTTCCTAATGCTGCGGACCCTTTAACACAGTCCCTTATGTTATGGTGATCCCCAGCCATAAAGTTATTTTTGTTGCTGCTTCCTAATTGTAACTTTGCTACTGTTATAAATCACAATGTAAATATTTTTAGAGATAGGGGTTTGCCAGAAAGGTCACAACCCACAGGTTGAGAACCAGTGGGATAGATATACACAGTACAGCATCACTGTGAGGGTAATGTATAATAAAATCAGCCTCCAGACACCCACAGTCTTGAAAATGTGAATAGGATGACTTCATTGCAAAACAAAGATTTCTGATTGGATTAAAAAAAAAAAAAAGAGCACACACAAACTGAAAGGTAGCTTCGTGATGAGACAAAGTGACACTAAAAGGAGGAAATTAAAATAGAATAAATCCTGTATATTAAAGTCAGACAACATGTAATTTGAATGAAATGGTTTTCCAACAGTTATATTTTTCTTACTGGCAAAGGAAGCAATGTACCAGGTACATATCAGTCACCTAAGCAACACAGCTCTTTATAGAAACAAGACTGATAAAATCCAAGGGTATTCTGACAGACCCTAACATGGAAGGGAGACTGTCCAGCAAGGCCTGGAGGGCTGAGCAGCAGTGGACAAACTCAAATGGGGACAGACGAAGGAATGACATGCACACGGCACACTTGCATGACATGAGAGTTGATGGTTTTGACAACAAAAGAAACCGTTTCCGTACATAATCTTAGGGGAGGGGCAAGATCTTGGAGAGAAAAAGGCTAAAATGTATCATTCTTATTTTTTAGCTACCATTTCACTATTTTCTCTACTTTACCATTGTATTTTAATCTAGAAGGATCCAGCGTAACAGAAGACACAGGCTCAGCTTAAGGCTTCTTACATACACAGGTGAACAGGTGTTTAGCCTAATATGGAAGAGAGAAGCTCTATTTTTCAGCAGGAGGGAACATGTGACCACCAGACCTGGCACAAGTCCCCATTAGGATCCACCTGCTGAAGTCAGAGGTAGGATAGAGCCCCGCGGCCATCCACACAGCATGGTCTGCCCTTGCCCCTTTGTGCTGTCTTCCCTCCTTTTTTCTCTTTACTTTTCTAATTCTCCCCTCCTCCTAACCCTAACCCTAACCCTAACCCTTCCTTTCCAACTTCCCACTTTGTCTCTTCCCTTCCTTCTTTTTCCTCTCCTTTCTTCCCTGCCCTCTTTCCTTCCTTCCCTCTACTTCTTCCATCCACTAATTTTAACACTATGGACCTGTGTGAAACATAGGAGATCACATCAGCACCCAAAACAGTGGAGATGAATCTCAATAAAAACCCAACAAACAGAAGTAATCAAGAGACAGTGGCTTGTGGCCAGCTCTAGCCATAAGCTTCCTGGAGGCAGGAGAGTGCAGTCACTGAGCTAAGCACCCCTGTGAAGGTCCTTCTGTCAAATCAAACTTCTTCTTTGAAGTTCCTTTATTTTTGTCTTTTCCTCCCTTCTTCCTTCCTTTTATTTTATTTTCAGGAAAGAGTCTCACTATAAAGCCCAAGGAGTCTTCTGATTCCTCCTCTCAAGTGCTCAGATGGTCATGGCCACCAGCCCTCGCTCTTTCTTCTCATTTTCACGGTTGACTTGTCCGTTATTTCCTATGAAAAGCAACATCAAGAAGCTTGAAGGACACGCCCGTAGAGCCGCTTTTAAAGCCCTTGTCACATTAAAATATACTTTAGAAGAAGTCTAAGCTGAGTTTGGTTTGGTTTGGTTTGGTTTGGAGATGCGTTCCTTATCAAGTGCATTGAAGAGCTGGCTGAGAACTTGCGTGCTCACTCAGCTCAGCAGAACCCCCATGAAATGTCCACAGTGTCCACATGACTCTTCAGTCCCAATCTAGGTTTCTGACGACTTGAAGATGTACAAGCTCTGTAAATCGAGGGCTTTGGTAATCACTTTTGACAGACTTGCCTGACATCTAAGTAGTTTATGTTAACCAAAAGATGCCACCATAAAAAGTTCATGAGCCTTCCCTAACCCAGGGAGCATTGATCTCTGGTTGATTCATCACAAAAGAGGTGTTAAAACGGTGTGTTTGTGGGTGTTTGTATGTTGTGTCTATGTTTATAGATGTCTTTGTTTATGGAAGTTGTGTGTGTTGTGTTTGTGAGCATGTACCTGCATTTGTAGAAGGGAGTGTGTGTGTGTGTGTGTGTGTGTGTGTGTGTGTGTGTGTGTGTGTG
>OU015742.1:1533111-1550005 GCA_907169655.1 Acomys percivali | reverse complement strand
GTGTGTGTGTGTGTGTGTGTGTGTGTGTGTGTGTGTGTGTGTGTGTGTTGGGAGTCTCAGAATAAGGTGAGATTTCGCAATGTACTTTGTTAATGGCTAACCGGCTAGAGGATTGGCTTTATTTAATTTTAATGGGTATTTATTGAAATTGTCCTATGCCATTAGCATTATAAAGCGAAGCCTTTTATCTCACTTAAGCCCTTCTTTACCAAGCACACCATCTGAAAGTCACCAGTCATCATCTGCTTCCAACAACACAGAATCTCAGTGAGATCTTGGCTGCCAAACAGACAACGATTCTGTCTGCCTGTCCAATTAGTTAAGTAAACTGACAGAGCTTCACTGACAAAGCGGTGATAATGCCCTGTGATAATTACAGGGGATGTTTCTCACATCACACCAATTGGCCTTATCTAATCCTCCATCAGGCATCACTCATGCAATTAACAAGATACTGGGAATTAAGGGTGGCCATGGCGACCAGGATGCTAAATCCAGAAGGAGGACCAGGGCTTGCTCTCAGCTGCCTTGGACCCTGTCCCCTGCAGTGCCATCTCAGGCTGTATTCTATGTCCCTAAAGGCACTTCCTGAGAGACAGCACCAGCAGGGACCCATACTATCATTCCTTCCAGGGGAGAGATTTGCAGAAACAAAGCCACCGAGGTAACTCTTTGCAAAGGAGAACATAAATTTAATAATCAAAGTTAAGTTAGGTCATGTACTTTAAATTGCCACAAATGACGTAGAGACAAGTTCAAAACAGATCTTTTTTTCAGAGTTTATTAGGATAGACGCATAACAGAAAGCTCAAAGCTTGCCAAAGCTACAACTTCTTGAAGGCAACCCTGAGCCTCCCCTCAGAACGCCATTTTGTAGCTCTAAGAAGTGCACCCTGTGAGCTGTGCCCCACCCTCTGAGCCTGGGAAACACTAACTAAAGGACTAAAGTCACTGCTGCCTGAACAATCCACAGTCCCAGCATCCATGGAACAGATTTCAAATGCACGTGTTTAAAAACATTTGCATTCTCACTGAGGGCTTTGTGTTAGGGCTCTGCTTCAGCCTGCCTACTTGTGATATCATTGCTTACCTGCCCAGGGCCAAATAAAAGGACAGACCTTCCATATGGCCCCCCCCTCTACTCTCTGCCTCTACTCTCTCTCTCTCTCTCTCTCTACTCTCTCTTCTTCTTACTCTTCCTGTCTCTGTCTCTGTCTCTGTCTCTGTCTCTGTCTCTGTCTCTGTCTCTCTCTCTCTCTCTCTCTCTCTCTCTCTCTCTGGGGTACCACTCCCCCTTTCCTTCTCCTCCCATGCTCATTTAATAAACCTCATATAACATAATATTCGTAAACTTGTATCTATCATTATCTTATTCTCATATATAAGAGTGGTCCCAAAATATGTAAAAATCAATGTGATACTAACATTCACAACACCCCACTGACAACAGAGAACAAGACTGGCCACCGCACAATTTAAGCTCAGCAGCCACCCCACCCCCCACTCGCATCTGCAAATGAACTTCAGCTGAGAGGGAGAGCAACCAGTTAAAACTGCAGGAAGGAGCCACTTGCCAGTTGCAGGTAAAACTGGAGAAAAGCCAAGTTCAGAGTTCCCATCCGAAATAGATGGGTCCTGTCACAAACAGGTCAAAACGTGACGCGATTTTCAACAAGCCCTTGAGCAAGAGGTCATGGCGGGAGTGAGAGGCCGGTGGAGGGGAGGCTCCCGCTTTGGTTGATAGGTCTGGGAGCCTGGGAAGGGACAGATGTTTTCAGAGTGTCTATCTCAGATTCTCATCCTAAATCTATTGTTGAAGGACATGGAAATATGCAGGGCCATGAAACCATTTTGCAGGTGCTAGAAAGCAACGCTTTCCTGTTTTCCCGATTCAGACAATGGGAGAGCTAAGAAGAAAAATAATAGGAAAAGGCTTTCCTATATTTGCTTTTAAAAATGTTATGGTATTTTGAATAGAGTAGTCCTTTTTTCACTCTTTTTCTTTTTGGTCAAATCTCATCTCTGTTCCTTTAGTTTTGGCAGAAATATATATCGGGAAAGAGGGTTGGAAAAAAAAGACCTAATGATCCCATCCACCTATTAAAAGTTTGCTTGTTGGTAACAGTCTACGCAAGGGCTCATGGCAAGACGCTCAAAGAGGAGGAAAACTTTATGAGGAGAAAAAAAAAAAAGAATTCATTTCCTTAGCAGTCTGCCGTGCACAGTGAACATAACCACGTACTCAGAAATGCTTGCGTCCTAGTCCTCATGTTCCAGGATTCTGGGGAAGGTGTCAGGACAGACATTCCCAGAGGTTTGCTGGTGTTTCTCTGGGTAAGAGGCTGAAGGAAAGCAGCTTGCTTCTCTCCTTTCTGTTTCTCTCCTTTCTGACATTTTTTCCCTCAATCAGAGCCAGTTACTGTCACCAACAAAACGCCATGAGGATGCACAGCATCATGAGGTGGTGCTGATAATGGTGGTGGTGATGAGAGTGATGATGGTGATGGTGGTTATGTTCATGATGAGTGGGCTCACCAAAGCCAGAAAAATGGATACATCTGGGCTCGCATCAAAGCCAAGCTGGATGCCAGGGGAAGCTGGCCTGCATCTCCTTTACAAACTCTGCTCAGGAGTGGCTCCTGGGGCCTTTCCTTTTGGGCAGTTTGTTTTCTCAACTCTCCAAATTTCTGAGGGGAGATACTGCATCACCTGCTTTTAATAATGAACAATAAATAAAGCAAGGTGCTAAGGGTACAGCCCCTGGCATGCAGTAGTCTAGCTCACTGGAGGCGCTAGCTTCCATTGCCAGCACCACATAAAATACAAAAGGCAACGGTGGCCACCTGAAATTAAGTAGTGAGAGGGCTGAAGGCTTGAAGGTGTACTCTTCCCAAATTCTTTGGAAAATGAAGAGTGGGAAGAGGTAGATGTGTTTGTTCTAAAGACAGTTTTCCTAGGTCTGGACTTAGGAAAGCCCTGTTGCCAAGTTTAGCTTTCCCTGGTCCTCACTGGCTGGATTGTTCTGTCTCTGCTCACTGATGCCTTGGGTGGGGAAGGCCTAGCCTAACACCATTGGTCTCCCTTAGCCAATGGAAGTTCACCATCTATTGCTTGGCCTCTTAGATACTCTAACCCAGAATTTTCCAGTCTCAGACATGAGGACAGCAAGAGTGGATAGATGGGAGAACACAGCACCCATTTAGGAAGAGTGTGTGGCTTCACTGGCCTTGCCACGTGAGGTGATGTTCTGCTCAAGGCTTTGGTAGGTCAGTAGCTGAGAGAGCTCTGCCACCCATGGGAGGGGCTGACACTGACAGCACACTCTGAGAAGATATGTTCTTCATCAATCCCTTTCTTGCTGTGGGATGCACAGAGTGGATCCGGTGGCCCTGAGGGTGTTGGGGATGGAGCGTCATGTTCACACCCTAAGTGGTCTGGGTCAGTGTTAAGTCCCACACAGCAACCTGAGCATGGACCAAGTGAGGCTATGGGGACTCAGTTTATCTTCCTTACCTCAAGGCAGAAAGGTGAGCAGCTGAAAGCCTGAGGGTACAAGTGCCACATTTGGGTTCATGTCAGTATGTACAGATATTGCCATGAGTAGAAATTCATCTGACAGGCTGATGCTGGCCTCCCTATAATGGGCTGGCTGACGATCTCAACTAATGCCAGGGATCCTATGGCCAGTGAAGTTTATTGCTGATTAGATAAAGCTTTGATCTTCTTTAGGTTCCAAAAACCCAAATTTCCACCTAAAGCCAGATGGTGAGTTGAGTTTTAAATGCACAAATTTCAGGCACCGCACTGAACTCCACATTGGGATTTTTCAAAAACAAAACCAGGGCTGGGCGGTGGTGGCGTGTTTCTTTAATCCCAGCACTCGGGAGGCAGAGGCAGGCGGATCGCTGTGAGTTCGAGGTCAGCCTGGTCTACAAAAGCGAGTCCAGGACAGCCAAGGTTACACAGAGAAACCCTGTCTCAAAAAGCAAAAACAACAATAACAAAAATAAAGCAAAACAACAACAAAGCCCTTAATGAACTTATCTATATTTTAAATTGACAAAAAAAGGGAAAAAAAAGATATTTCCCTAACTCCTGAATGTCAACTTGAGAGATGGCTTCATTGGAAAGCAGAAACAGTAGGACACCCAGGTCTGAGAAAAAAGGCTGAATCCCATGATGGAGACACCACTGGTGTCTCATCTTTTCAAACAGCTGAGACTGCAAAAAGCCTCGCTGAGGTGGGAGGCCTCCCAGAGTTACTGATGTGACTGGCCAGGGCTGCCTTCCAGGCCCCAGACAGACCTGTGCATCTGCAACACCATTATCCACAGCAGGTGTAAAGGGGTGCTTTTGCAAATGTATGCTTTGAAATAAACGTGCCAATCATAAAATGCCTCTAAGGAGTTTTAACGGTTAGAAAATAGTTTAGCTGTTCTCTCTTCCCCTTTCCTCTGTGTTTCCTCTTTTTAAACAAAAAGAGGGAACCTTCCCTGTGACTAATCTTTGATTTGGTGTGTGCCACATCCACAAAGCAGGGTTCACATCCTCCAGATGCACTCCTAACTGTGAACTGGGCTAAGCTACTTTTAAATGAGTATTTAAAGCAAAACCCGCCACCACCTGACTCACACATGCTGCCCTTACAGTCAGAATGAAGCCTGCTGAGGTTTTCTGAGCCTATAGTCCCAGCTCCTCAGTTAGCGATGGCGTAAGGGGAGGGTTAGGGTTAGGGTTAGGGAGCGCCCTGCAGTGGTGCCTGTGCCTGGAGTTTTGTTATTGTTCCTCAATAGTCAGTCAACTGTGTGTTAACATCAGTCCACTCGGGCAAATTAGTTCAAATTCTGTTAAATCAATCCCAGCCCTCCTCCCTCTGGATTATGCTTTTACAAAGACCTTTCACCCACTTGCAGCAACTTTACAACCTTCCTTGCCGTAAACTTAAGTTAAGAACGAGGGGATGCTGCGATAGCTAAACTTCCTGCCTGCTTGGTCCCTAAGCAGTTGGTTGAACTTCCTCTCATTTGGGCAGTTTGAACAATACGGGGGGGGGGGGGGGGGGGAAAGGCGGGGGGGGGGGGGGGGAGGATAGAGGGGAAATGCCAGAAGGCAAATGTACACAAAGGCCGCCATCCCGAAAAAGTCCCCGTAGGAAGGGTAGCACCTTCTTCCCGTAAGAGTTAAATAATTAACTGGTTTCTATCCTGTGAAGGAAAAGGAATTATTTCCATCCTAATTAGCACCAGTAGCTCCTTTTCTTCTCTGATAAATCAAGAGATAGGAAAAGTCTTTGAAGCCCACTCCCCACCTCCCTCCCAACCCCAGCCTGGCCTGTACCTCCTCACTCCCTGATAGGGAACCAGAGGAACCAGCTGCTTTTGCATTTGAAAAGGGTGCATGAGTGATGCCTATCAATATCCACAAAAACTCCCCCACAAAGCCAAGCCAACACACAGATTTCACCCACCCCAGGCATACCAAATGATCCTAGAAAATACCTGCCCACCCCCCAATTCGCCAGCCTCTTAAGAGGGAGGTGCACACTTTTTTTTCTGAGAGTCCAGTGCAGTCTTTCAGAATGATGTGGGTCTCCCCCTCATCCAGGAAAGTAGCTTTGAAGGTAGCACTTTCTACAGCCGGCGGGCCACCACGTCTGTCTTCAGCAGTCTGTCCCAGGTATTGGGCTGTGGAAAACAGAAGATTACAATGTGGGAAGCCATGGAACCCTGTCACACCAGCATCCTTGCCTCTACTACTGCACATGCACTCGTGGGACAGATAGGCACCTTTTGGACTGGGCTGCTGACGCTGGACTGAACATCAATTGGCCAGCTGGCTGTTTCTGTCTCTGCCTCTCAGTACTGTGCTCTGTGCCTCTGACCTCACATCTGCCCACCCCAGCTACCCCAAGTAATCTAGGGCTTCTTTACCTGTACTGATTCTCTAGGGCGCGGCTCTCAGGCCGTTCTGGAACCCAGGAATAGCTGTCAGCCGCATTCTGGGGCTTCTTCTCTTTAATCTCCTCCTTCTTGGCTCTCCGCTTACGATAAGCGAGAAGCCCTAGGGCCAGAGCCAGCAAGAGTAAGATGGCTACCACAGTGCCCAGGATGTAAAAGAGAAGGAGCTTTTGCCCATCAGTGTCGCTCTCAGTGTGTGCTGCCACGGAACCTTCAACTGTCAGCTTGCTGTAGCCAGGGGTTGTGGGGAGGTGTGTGCCCAACTCGGATGCACCGCTGGGTACTGATATTTCTGGTGGAACATAGGCAGTGGGATTATCCGATGAGAGGTAGGGACCCCCTGTGACGTACTCTCCCTTGGAGACATCCTCCTCGGAGGCCCTGGGAGAACTGGGCTTTTCAGTAGAAGGCATAGCACTTCCCATTCTGTCCTTTTTGTCTTCCTTTTGGGGAGGCCAGGTTGGTGGTTCTGAAGACACAGTGCCCCTGGTACAAGAGACCCCGTTGGGAGCCAGCTCCCAGCCTGGCGGGCAGCCACAGCTGAAGGAACCCTCTGTGTTGAAGCACAGGGTGTCACACGGACTGCCCCTGGAGTCGGAACACTCATCTATATCCTCACACTGGTTACTGTCTTCCCCAGACACAGCATAGCCCGCTTTACAGGAACAGTAGAAAGAACCGTCAGTGTTGGTGCAGTCCTGGGCACAGGGTGACTGGGCAGCAGCACATTCATCCACGTCCTTGCAGGCTTCTTTCTTGGGGCCACTGGACTGGTAGCCCACCCAACATTCACATCGGAAGCCCCCGAGAGTGTTGATACATTCCTGGGCACAGGGGGAGTCCTGGCACTCGTCAATATCCACACAGTGCACTTGGCTTGAGTCCAGCTGGTAGCCACTGGGACAGTGGCATGTGTAGTTTTCGCTGTGGGCTACAGGGTGACACGTGCCCCCTCCTGTGCATGGGTTGACGCTGCAGGGGTTCCTGGAGGCACACGTTACTAGGTCATCCAGCAGTCGGAATCCAGGCTGACAGCCACATCGGAAAGAGCCATCCCCGCCTTCGAAACAGTGCTGCTGGCAACCCCCATTGTTGAAGCTGCAGCCATACTTGGGGCTGACACAGAGGGGGCCTGAGCTGCCCCAATGGAATATGCCTGCACCCTGTTCCTTGCATAGGAAATAATAGCTCTTACTCTCAGCCTCATCCCCACAAGCCACATTGGCTACGGAGGCAAAAGGCACAGCCTTCAGGGAGGAGGTGGTGGCCTGGAAAGGGGTGGTATAGGTCACCTGCCCTGGCCCACCCAGAGCCAGGGGACTGCACATGCCTTTGAAGTTGAACTTGCACAAGAAACCTTCAATGCTGTTACCTGGAGCATCTGGGGTCCCACAGGGGCTTTCATGCCACCTGGGGAGATGGCTGGGATGAGGTGTCAAGGACAGGTCCAGAATCAGCGATACACAGCGCTTAAAGATACAGGAGCTCTTGCTCTCTTTGTACCAGTTTGTGTAAGCTGTGTCCTCTCCACCACCGACCCAGCTGAAGCCCTTCATTGGCAAATCGTGGTACGTACACCTGCCCTTCTCTCGCTGGAGCCCAATCCAGAATTTGCCCATCTTTGCTTCAAGAGGTGCCTTGGTCTTCAGGAGCTGAGCCAGAGCTTGCTGGACATGCCGGGCTTCCTCCTCGCTCTTCACCGTGGCTAGGTTGCCTCCGTTCTCATTGCAGCGATGCTGGGCCTCAGCAGCACTCAGCTTGCCCCAGTGGGCAGTATAGCAGGCAGACCCCTCGCACAGGACAGCCTCAGCAGCAGCAGCAGCAGCAGCTCCCGGCCAGGTCTGGCCCACGAACAGCAGCAGCAGCAGCAAAGCTTTTGAGGTGGCCATTCTGCGGTCTCTTTCTGGGAGAAACTAGACTGCCCACCCCCCTCCCACAGTGCCAGCAGCCGCCGCTGGGACCTGAAGCTTGACACCAGGCTGTGCCGAAGGGGAGCTGAGGGCCGAGCTGCTCCTGCTCGCGTGCCACACTGCCACAGCTCTGGCTGAGAGAAGGTTACAAAGACTCCAGCCTTTTCACGTCCCCTTGACCCTGGGCGCATCCTGTACTCTCATACTTCTTATTTCTCACCGGATGCTGGGGCTTCCTGCCGTGAATAGCGTTCTGACTCCTGTTGCCTTCCTCATGGGTTTTGTTGTTCACGGAGCAGCGTTGCTGGTCTCTGGCTCAGAGCTGTGGAAACACGGTTGGGAGCACAGAGGAGCCAAAAGATACGGCTGCTTTATTTTGGGTCCTTTCGCTTTCCCATAGAATGGAGAGCCCCAGTGGCATGCTTTCCAGGGAGCAGAGGCTTTTGGGGGCTAGGGATCTGAAAAGGATCATCCAAGTAACCCATAATAAAATTCCACTTCAGACTGCAAACTACTGAAAAGGAAAGAAAAATATGTGAAGCTTGCAACACAAGGCCACGGACAGATACAGTTTTCAGCCTTTTTTAGAAGCAAAGTGGTTCTGCTCATTTCCTATCTTGTGCCCCCCCCCCGGACCCCTCCCCGTTTTTGGAGCCTTTTTTTTTTTATTCCTCCCATCATGAACTTTAAATAGATGGGCAGCTTTTAAATAGGATTTGGGCCGTGGGAATTTCTGGGTTTCCAACAATGCCAGTCTGTCTGAGAACATTAAACCGAACTGGGTGAAAATGGGCAGTTTTCAGGGTTTCCTAGAGCATTGTGAAGTGTCAGGGTCACAAGAAAGATCAGAAAAACTGGAAAAATTAACCTGACCTCTAACAAAGAAGGGGGCTACGTGTCCCCTAACTTAGGGGGAGTTCAAAAGCAGAGAAGCAGCATCAAAGGCTAGGGTTCAAAATCAAAGTGTGAAGCCAGGCGTGGTGGTGCACGCCTTTAATCCCAGCACTCGGGAGGCAGAGGCAGGCGGATCGCTGTGAGTTCTAGGCCAGCCTGGTCTACAAAGTGAGTCCAGGACAGCCAAGGTTACACAGAGAAACCCTGTCTTGAAAAACCAAAAAAAAAAAAAACAACAACAACAACAACAACAACAACAAAATCAAAGTGTGAGAATCAAAGCCAGGGCGAGAGGAGGTGGGTGGCTCACACCTCACAGTACCTGGGCTGAAGCCGCTAGGTCAAAGGGTTCTTCAGCCGCAGCCAGCCACTGGATGGCGGATACTATGTTTAACTGTCCTCCCCAGCACCACTAAGTTCCACCTCATTAAGAGATAAAGTAAATCAGTGCCAGGATGTGTAGCTTGTCTTTCCTACTGTAGGTCCTTCTTTTTCCCTGCCCTTCATCCCCCCTCCAACTTTTACCCCATACCATTAGATAAGAGAGAAAGAAGGACAGAAGGGAGAGAGAAAGATCCCTGAATCTAATTTCTTCTGTCTTGCTTCTTTCTTTCTTTCTTTCTTTCTCTTTCTTTCTTTCTTTCTTTTTCTTGAGTACAACTACTAACAAACCACAACCAACCCTCCTGAATGACCAACCAGCTACCAACCCCACCTTTCGAGGCTCTAGTATTTACAAACCCTCCAAAAAATTCCCAGAACTCCAAACATCACACAAATGCAGAAGCTAACTGCAGCTCGAAAAACCACCCCCTCTGCTAGAGCGCGAGGCAAATCACAGTCAGCTGCTGTGGTCATTCCAAAGCAGCCCCATTATCCCCACACAAAAACCAAAACACATTTTTATAGTATTTCTGTGCCTTTTTAAAGAAACCAAAATCCCAGGATTGCCACCGCAAGAACGAGCCACACCACGGGTGATCTAACGAGCCCAGCCTCCGAAGACATGGTAAAAGCCACACCACAGAGTTGTTCCAGCTGAAGCAGGACACTGGAAAGTTCTTGAGCTCTTCTCTATCTCTGTCAGTTGGTTACACTGCTCTCTAGCTTGGTCTTGAGGTATTTTTTTTAAATAAATGTTAGCCTTGGCCTACCAGACCATGTGTCTCTTTCACTGGCAGGGGCTGACTCAGACAAATGTCTTAACAGCTATTCTCTTACCTGGATACAGTTTATCTCCCCAAGACGCTCACTATCTGACTGAGACTGGAGTGTGGTAGAGACATACAGAGTACACAAAATAACAGATTTGTGTTTCCACAGATCCCAGAACCAGTGGGAATGGGGAGCTATTGGAGACGCTGAAAGGGAGAGCGAGGTGGAGAGAGAGAAGGAGGGAGGAGGCGAGGAAAGAGGGAGAGTAGGCAGAGGAAGGGGGAGGGAGGGAGAGAGGGAGAGGGAGAAAAGAAAGGTCAAAGCCTTTATTTGGCTTCAAGATGTTATCTAGGCAGGTTTTGTGGGCGCGGGGGTGGGGGGGGAGCTGCTATGTGGGCTTCAGAACAAACAGACATGATTCTCCAAAATTCACCCAAACCTTTCCTCAGATGTCCCTAGAATTTTGTCTACCTTACCAACACGTTCACCTAATTGAGCCAGCCATCTACTGCTTTATTCAGCCTTCCACCAACCCATCCATCTACTCATCCGTCTATCAGCCTAAAAATGTTTAATGGTGTCTGCCAGGCTAAACACTAAATTTCAAGGAGGTGGTCTTGCCTCTAAGATTCAAAAGATGGACAAATTTGAACAATTCAACATTGATCCGCCCCATTGAAGGCAATATATGGTAAGGGACAGGGTAGCAGAAAAGACCATTATCTGGGGCAGAACCTGGTAGCAGGAGGTAGGCAGTGTACAAAAGGATACGAAAGAATACGGAGTTAGGCTCTAAGACAGTGGTACTCTATCTTACTAAAGTTGTGACCCCTTAATACAATTCCTCATGGTGTGGTGACCCCCTAACCACAAAATTATTTTCGTTGCTACTTCCTAACTGTAATTTTCTACTGTTGTGAATAATAATGTAAATATCTGATATGCAGGATATCTGATATGGGCCCCTGTGAAAGGGTCATTCAACCTCCAAAGGGGTCATGACCCACACGTTGAGAACCACTGCTCTAAGGAGTATATCGCTAGAATAGTGTCTATGTGAGAAAGAGCGTACATCAAGGCCTTGTGGACAAGGGAATGAATTCAGGACAGTGAGCCCAGTGCCTGGGCCATGGGAGTCAAGGTACAGAAAATGCTAGATCCCTGTGAGGCCAAATGATTTGGGATTTTCTTTGGAATCCTTTGGCGAAAACTGAAGAGATAACAGGGTGTTGGAAGACTTCTCAACAAGCAAACTTGGGTTTCCAGAATCGAAAGAGGATGTGGGGACTGCCGGTCCTGGTTTGAGGTCAATAGATTTGAGAAGTGTTGAAAATGTAGAGCCAAACGCTGTTGGTGTTGTATGATATGGGCCAGGGGAGGGGGGTGGATGCTTCTACGGTTCCTGTTGACACCTAGAGTCTTAGAAAGCTCTATCAACTGGAAGTAAAAACATGAGGTCTGCCACAGAGAACAGTGGGTGGGCATACTTCTTGGCTGTCACCATCTCCCAGGTCCCCTTTCCTCATGATGTACTTAGGCTCTCAGTTCACCCCAGAATAAAGGAAGAGCCAGACCGGAAAGGAATAGAAAAGTGGGTGTCCTTGTCTCCAGGCCTGTGCTTTTGGGCTTGATGAAGGTAAGTACTGACCTTCTACCTCTTAGAGAATCTAGCTTCCTAAGGCGGGTGATTTCTTAATATTTATAATATTGATTGAGCGTCTTTGGCTTTGGGTTACAACATGGGCTAGCATGGATTCATAACCTTCTCCTGGTCTATAACCTTCTCCTGGTCTAAAGACCTGTGACTGTTCAGTCCAAGCCAAATTCCTTCATTAGCTCAGCACCCAACAGGAGTTTCCCCATCATGTCCCATTGTTGTTGTTAAAGACACAGAATGAATGAGGAGCTGAAAGTTTGTTCATTACTCTGGCCCACAGATTTTTGCTTATATTTCTCAGGTGACTTTTGTCTGTTTGTTTGTTCTTTGTTTGTTTTTTTCTTTTCTTCCACAAAAGAACTTGCAAATCTGTTATTTTCCTTTAGCCGTGAGTCATCGTCTTAAAGAGGACAGTCAGCTGGGAGGAAGTGTGATCTGCTTGCTTACCCAATAGCATGGGAAGATATTCCTGTAACACACACTGTGAGAAAGACTAAGACAGCACTTCATGATACTTAGTAGGTTGGTTGGCTTGGGCTCAGCTCTTATCTCCCTCTATGTGAACTTAGAACCTGAACCACAGTGAAACCCTGACTTATTCTCCCTTCTAAAATAAGGGAGAAAGTTAGGAGAGAGCAGTGCGGGGGATTCTGGTGCTCACACAGTAGGTCTACATATGTCACCAAGTCTCTATCTGAAGTACACATATGAATTTGTCCACACAAAGTGGAAAGCGATTCTCCTGGTGTTTCACCTGTCGTTCCCACTCACCCGCTTCCTCTTCCTAATCCTCCTCCTCCTCCTCCTCCTTTTTTTAAGACAAGGTCTCATGTAGCTATGAGTTGCCATGTAGCATAAGATGATCTTGTACTTCTGATCCTTGCATCTCTACCTCCAGAGTTCTGGGACACCAGGTGGGCACTGCCACACACGGCCGTCCTCCCGTGGTTGAGAACCACCTGCTTGTCTTTGTTAGGCTGGTCTACTGAGGAGATGGTAGGGGGTCCCGGGGAACCCAGGGTTTGCTTGGGAGAGCTTGGGAGGAGGCAGGAGCTTACAGTCCTTGGCTGAGAGCTGGCGGCTATTGCTCAAGTATTTGAAATAGTTTCAGTGAAAATCTTGAGGAACTTTTCATACCTCATGTGCTAAATCCTCCCATGGATACTGACTGGCCACAATGAAAATTTATCAAAGTTCTCCAGGGAGTTATCCTTAAATGGCAGGAATCAGCAACTCAGAGTCCAAAAGAACTTTCCTTGGCAGATCTTTAGATAAAAGTCACTTCCACTGTTCTAGAATAATCTCAAGCCTGCTAGATGCACAGAGCCTGGACTCAAGTTGTCTGTTTCTCCTCTGCAGTTGCAAATATTCATTGCAGTGGGCCATTGGTCTGGCACACGGCTTCTGCTATATTATCCATATAGGAATGTCACTGGGACTCCTCTCAGACATCCTGTTGCTGTCCTGTGTCATGGAGATCCCTCAACTTTGGATCTGTAGGACTGACCCTTTCATGTGCTCCGTGGCTAGATGTTGGGGTGGGTCAACTCAAAGCCTTGGATCTGGACCTGGGAGGTATCTGAGCTGGTCAGCTTGCCAGCTCTCTTGCACCCACACCACCAGGGCAAGCCCTACAGCATCGCCTTGGATAGCTCAGCCAATGCCACAGCCTACAAGGGGCACAGCCAGCTCTCCCACTCTTAGACCCTCAGGGTTAGCTCACCAGCAAGTTTTTGCCAAGAGGGTTAGGTCTACTGTCCTGCCCAGGTGAGGTGCATGGCCTATTCTCCTGATTGCTGCAGCTGGTAAGGGACAGGGCCAGCTCTCCTGCTCTCATGACCCCAGAGGCTGGTCTAATCTTTAGCATTGTGATTGTCATCATTGTGTTAACAATGCAATGTAAGCCTCGTGCGAGGTCCTCTTTGTTACTTATTCTTTTTTCTTTTTAATAAGATGGCTGTCATTTAATACAATATATTTCTTTTCTTTTCTTTTCTTTTCTTTTCTTTTCTTTTCTTTTCTTTTCTTTTCTTTTCTTTTATAGCAGTACAAGGATAAAAGCACACTATAGAAACACATATACCAGAAGCATCGTCACTTGTTACTGTTCTCAGTTATTGTCTACATGTAGCGTTGTATGTACTAGAAACTTTATACGGCTAGCAGTGTGTTGGCTTCATTTACATCAACTTTATCATGACTATAACTAGACAATAGGGATTTGGGGGCTCTAGGATATCATGGGCCACCATCATACATGATTCTGTGTTCACTGAAATGTCACTGTACACTGTATCACTGGATTTGAATAAGAACCCTTTAAAGGCTATTTTCCCGTTTCAAGTTGGCAATTGAAGTACACAATTAAAAAACAAAAAACAAAACACCAAAAAACAAACAAACAAGCAAAAAACAGTATAGGCAGATTGCCCGCCATTCCTATTCCTGCCCCTGCCCACTATACTTTTCAACTTGAAGCCGTGACCATTAGTTGCCTGGCTGTTTAGTAGCTTCAACCAGAACATCTTGTTCAAGCCCTGTTACTTATTCTTTAGTAAGCAAGGGTTAATTTAGAGAACCCAAGCTACAGGGCAGGTGTCTGCCTCTGAGGACCACTTGTCAAGTAGTGAGGGCCAGCAAGATGGCTCAGTGGGTAAAGGTCCCTTTTGCCAAGCCTGACAACCTCAGTTTGAGCCCAAGATCCACATAGTAGAAGAAAAACTGACTGCTACGTATATGGGTATTTATTTACTTGTGTGTGTGTGTACACATGTGTGCACATGTGCAAGCATCAAGGATAATTTATTTAAAATGCCCAGTGCTCCCAAATGCTGTATTTTGGAGTGTTGGTTTCTGATTTCCAGCAACAACTATTTGGGCCTGGGAGCTTCATTTCAAAGTTTAAGACAAGAACACAGGGTACAGGTTGCGAGAGCCAATATTTATGAAGTACTTGACTAAATATGAGTAGGGTTTTGTTTTGTTTTGAGACACAATCTTACACTAGAGCCCACCCAGGCTGGCCTTGAACTCACTGTAATCCTCCTGCATCCTCTGCACCACAAGTGTTGGATTACAAATGTGAAACTTTGGCAAGAATAGCATTCTTTTAAAATTAAAATTTCTTTATTTTTATCTTTTGCTTTAGAAGTAAAGAATAAGTTAAGGGAAACTACTCATGTTAGTTACAGCATGATTATTTTCTAAAGTATCCTCGTGCGTGGAGATGTGCAATAGCTCGGCTTGGGCACAAAGATCCCCGCTTCCTGAAAACAAAGATGTTCTAGAATACATCAGAGTGGAGTACTGGGGTGTGGTGCAGACTCTTGCTGTCCATACCTGGGATGCACTCAGACAGCTGCCATTTCATTTTTTTGCTAGGAGCCCGCTGGCCTCTGCCTCCTCACACTCAGCCCCGTCTGCTGGCTCTGGATGCAGGCTGAGTCTCTCCCTATCAAGACCTTGCCCCCTCCGCCCACCATGCTTTTGTGCTGTGGGGAGGATTGAAGAAAACTGGCTATCAGTCCCAACGCTCCCTGTCAGAGCAGCACATGGAAGCCACCGGTGGGTGGACAATGATGTTTGAGCCTCTGGTTGCAGCACAGAGGTGCTGACCTGTATGCCCAGGTCACACATCTTCATCCTCCCCAGCACTCCACCCCCCGACACAAAAGGAGCAAAACCATCTTGTGCCTTTGCTGAAGATGGGAGGTTCTGTTTATCAAAGTCTTCTGCGTGGGAGCCTTTGTTTGGACCGCTGGCTAAGTAAACATTCTTCCTGGAGCATATTGATTTTTTCCACATTTAGGAAATAGCCTCCTAACCTAATTTTCTCATGCATAGTATCTACGGAAAGCCTGGTGGGGCTAAATGTTATTTTTAAGGCGAACTTGCGTTCTCTGCTGACAACTTGCTTTGATAAGAAAAGGCGATTCTCCAGCCTTTGGAAAGAGATAAATCATGAAGGAAAAGACTCGTTTTGTGGAGACTTTTGCATACAGCCTCTAATAACAGCTCTGGGCCTGCATTCGTGGCTGGCATGAATAACATCCAGGTTTTACTCAGCATCTGAAACATTCCGGGCAGTTTGGTTCAGCCAGACCTTTGGGACCTTCACAGTCTCACTGAACTAAAACATAGTCTATGTGGCCCCACATACCAAGACCTAATTCTCCATGGTCATAAGAAGGGTGACTTAACATAACAGTCATTTGAAAAGAAACCATTGGGCTCACCAGACAGACCCACTTTGCAGAGAAACTATAATTGCTTTTGGAAAGAAAGCTGACTGGGAAATCTTGCAGGTTTCCAGAGAAGTGTAAGATAGTTGCGGCTGGGCAGACATCATAAGCATCCGTAGAGAATCTTCCAAAAGCTGGATGCACCAAGAAGCAGGAAGCATCCAGGTCTACAGCCAGGAGTCCTCGAAGTGGGGTTAGGACTGCAAAGCTGCAAAGAATAAGATGGGGTTCAGCCCAGTCCCCTATGCCCAGACTGCTGCCTTTGCCTCCCCCTGACCTCACTGACAGCACAAAGTAGAGTCTTTTCTGTCTTCCGTAATTCCAATCACTAGTCAAAACGTGCCACTTAGCAGAATGTGTGTCCTTGAGCAAGAATCTTGCCTCTCCGGGCCTTGGTTTCCTAACATGGAAGTGATGCCCTACCCAACAGAAAAACAGAGGCACAAGGCCTAATGAGATTGCTTCATAAAACTCTTGGCACAGGGAGTTCTCAGTTAGCAGTTGCCATGACCAACAGTGTAAATATAACCGCCTACTCACAACTCTAACAATCATGACTATTTCTGCCCTAGCCGATCCTCCAGGAATGTCTCAGAAGGAAATAGATGGAGTGGTGATACCTTCCCTTAGCCCCAGCATATAGGAACCTAAGACAGAAGAATCACAAATTCAAAGCTAGCTGGGGCTACACTATAAGACTGTTTCTCAAAAGACTAAGGATAGGTGGAGCTGTGCAATAGTAGAACACTTGCATTGGCATGCATGAGACTAAATTTAATGTTTAGTAATACATGAAGAAAAGAAAATGAAAAAGAAGTGGAAATGATGAAGGAAAAAAGAGGAAGAGGAGGAGGAGGAAGAGGAAGCAGAATTTAGTATCTAATAAGTCACTATCCACTCCCACAGGTCCAGGAATGAAGCAATGCACATGTACATACATAGCAGGCAGGAGACGTATCTGAAAGGAGCCATCTAGGACAGTGCGCACAACAAAGGATCCTTTAGAGTATGTATATAACATAGGTGTGCCTGCGTGTGTGTGTGTGTGTGTGTGTGTGTGTGTGTGTGTGTGTGTGTGTG
>OU015742.1:1504835-1528921 GCA_907169655.1 Acomys percivali | reverse complement strand
TCTCTCTCTCTCTCTCTCTCTCTCTCTCTCTCTCTCTCTCTCTCGTTACTCTGCTTTGATGTGACTACTCCAAACTGCCCCATCCCTGCTATGATGCATTAAAACTCCTGAAGCTAGGAGCCAGAATAAACCCATCTTTCCCTAAATTGTTTCTGCTCGAAATTTTTTGCACAGCAATAACTAATACACTGAGCTGTAATGCTCTGCATAGCTTCAAAGACTGACCTAATTGGGGGACCGAGGGAATGAAGAAAGGATTGACACACGGGCACATGGACAAAGAAAATCTGAACTTGGGTGACTCGAGCCCTCTGATGCAGAAGCTATAGCACCCAGAAAATTCATAGTTGAACAGGGAGGTGTGGCTATGTCATAGGGCCGAATCTAGGCAGCAGGACTTATGGTCTAGGGATGAACAAGGGGGAATGTTTAACTAATCTCAGTAGGACCATCTCTATAGGGGAGCAGTCTTCAGGCCACAAACATTCAGGAGAAGAAAGCTACAGTGGACATTTTCTACACACAGTGTTGACATTTGCACTCTGGCCATCCCTCTGAACCTCACCCTGTAGAAGGCTTTGCCACTCCCATAGGGCTGAGGCATTGGTCCTTGACATTCCCATGGCCATGTCAACCACACACATTCACTGATGACTTCACTCTCACTCTATACACTGAGCCAAGCACAAGCCCACAGAAACTCACTTTCCCACTTCATCCTTTCTACTGGCCTGCATAGCAGGTGCTCCCACACTGGAACGCCGAGGTGAGTCTTGGCAGTCTTTTCGACTTAGGCAGGTTTTCCGACACCATTCCCAAAGTGCTGCTGCTTCTGAAAACACAGGCAAGGGAGGAGCCAGGAGTGGCCAAGGTGCTAGAGGTGACGATTGATGATGGAATAAGGTGATAAGAGAATCAGAGGTGATGAAAGAGCCAGGGATGGTGATGGAGCCATGAATAATGGAGAAGCCAAGAGTGGTGAAAGAGCCAGCGATGGTGATGAACCTGGGAGTGATTGAGGACCTAGGGAGTGAAGATGGAGCCATGAGCAATGGAGGAGCCAAGAGTGTTGAAGGGATCAGGTGATAAAGACGGAGCATGAGTGACAGCTGAGCCAGGCTGAGGGAGGAGCCAGGGGTGGTGGCATTGGAGCCATGTGTGATGTAGCCTCACAAGAGATGCAGCAGCCAGGAATAACGGGAAAGCAAAGATTCTAAGTTAAACCTGGGGTAAGTGGACAGGGACACGGGTGAAAATTTACCAGCAGCGTCTTACTATGTGTTGTTTTTAACCTGCCATGAAGCCTGTCAGAGAAAGGACTCTATAGGGAAAGTCTGTTACTCCCTAGGGTCAGATTGTTGTATATCAATCCTACCCTCACATAAAACTCTACATCTCTTAGCATCTTTATTCCTAATAGCCTAAACTAGAAAACCACCCAGTGTCCTTAAACAAATTAGTAGTAAAAACAAAAGAGCTGTGGCCCACTCATATTACAGAATACTATTCAGTAACACTGTAGAATGAGCTCTTGACACATGTCACAATGTAGCAGACTCTCCAGTGTTGGCTCTGTTTCTTAACAATTAAACTTTATTATACTACCCAACTAGCTTACACAAGAAGGAAAAAAGGTTAAAGGGACAAAAGAGTGAACCTTCCGGTATCCATTCCACGGGATGAGTCCTTAGGTGTCTCTCTGGCCCACGTGATAGTCCAGCCTGTTCGCTTTCTCCACACGCTCTCCCAAAACCCGGCTGAATCTGTTGTTTTTCTCTTCCCCACCTCCCTGAGTCACATAGGAAGGGCGGTCTCCTTCTCCCGTTGAGGGTCCATTAGGAAAACAATAGCCCAGGTGGGGTTCCCAGGTCACCCTGGGCCTGGAATTCAGGAAGCAGACCTGGGAACCCCACTCAGTCTATCACAAGGTATTCATGGGATGCCCCAAGGGTAAAGCCCGCCAAGACTGCTTCCACCTGTGACAAAGTTTAATCTTTCCCACACTCCAGGGAACCATGGTGAGTGAAACAGTCCCAAAGGTTCTGTGCAGTGGTGGGGGTCCATTTACACAATGGCCTTGACATGATAACATCAGTGGTTACCAAGGGGGTGTCAGAGGGGTGTAAAAGTAGAAAGCAAGCTTGAAAAGGCAACAGAAGACATCACTGGGAGATGCTTGGGGGACTGATTACATTAAGTGATAAGGGAAGGCCCACCTTAATTGTGGGTAGGACCATTGCCTAGGTAGAAAATATGGGGCTGCATAAAGAGGAAGGGCAACCTGGGCACCAGCGTGCATGTGCTCTTTTGCTCTCTGCTTCCTGTTTGTATTTGTGATGTGACGGCTGCTTCAACTGTGACTTTCCCACCGTGATGTACTCTGTATTCTGCAACTGTAAGTCAGAGCATGCTCTTTCACCCTTTCACTGCCTTTGTCAGAGTCTTGTATAGCGGCCATAGGGGACATAATAAGACAAGTGGTGACCAGCTTTGTGCACAGCTCCCTGTGAGCCACTGAGAGAAACTGGGCCAAATCATGTCTGCCACTGTAAGGAAATGCTCACAATGGCTGATGTTCCATAGGTACTGTGCCCCGCCCCCCCCAAAGTTCTTCCCAAACAGGATCACACTGCAGAAACAACTCAGCTATCACCGTTGCATCAGGGATGGGAACATTACCTATAAGAGGCAGACAGTGAACATCTTCTGCTTGGTAGCCTTTCAGTCCTTATCACAACTATTTTCCCCAGTACCCATAAATAAGATGTAAAGAAATACTCATGGCTGAGTTCCAATAAAACTTTATTTATACACACAGGCTATGGTTTGCAACTCTCTGTCCTCTCTTACTGCAGTTTCTACTGCACATCTGCCTCTCTACATCCCGAGAGGCATGGATAATAAATATCGGTAGGTTAAGGGGAGCATCTATTTAGGTGAAGACCATGCAGGACCCAGGGATCTAGAAAACCAGCTTGGACACATCACATTGGCCCTTGTCTGGATCCTTAGAACCAGCTTAGAAAAGCTAAGGCAGGTGTGAGTGTGGAGCTGATCTCCATGTGAAAGATACCTGAATCTTCCCCCTTCTTAACGCCCTGAAGTAAGCGATCCCAACTGCTTCTGAACCATCCAAAGTGTGAATCTGAAAGGAAAAGAACGCACAGAATGTGAAAGCAGGTCTCTTGGCTCTTGCCTCCCCACAGCATGGATCCAACTGTTTGTCTCTCCCTTCTTAGTGCTGCAGAGTGGGTGTCTGGTGAACGTTCTCCATGGGTCACCTTCCGGGGCCAATCCACAAAGCAGGAGAATGCCTGTCTACCTCAGTGATTTTAGTCAAGGTGGTTGGGCACGGTTTTAGCCATGGGGCCAACCCGAGCCATTGTCTTCAAGCTTTATTCCTTCCAGAATCTTCTTCCCACCCCACATCTCTATCTGGTAGAAAGGCCCTGAAGAGACAAACAGTGGGATTTGCAGTGCACACTGAGGACCAAGCTCCTTAGCTGCAGCAGACAAAGACATGGGAAATGACTCGAATGTCAGGAAGGAAGTTAAAAAAAAAATAGAAAAGAAAAGAAAAAAGGGGCTCATTTAAAATAAGAACAAAAACTAATGAAAAGCAGACTAACATGACCAGGAAGACGTATGACATCAGCACCAGGGATTTTCCTATTAGTGATGCCAACCCCCCAACTCAGAGGAGAAGAGAAAAAAAAAATAGGTTAAATACCTCCCTTTGTCCATCCATTGTTTCTTTTATTGAAATATGACTTGCCTACAAGGCCGAGCCTTTAGGGAGCCCTCATGTCTGATAAATTTACACTAACTAAATTCACTTAAGTAACCAGCTAGCAGAACTGTTGTCCTGGCCCCTGGCTTCTGCTGTCAAATGAAAATGGTAACCGTCTGCTGTCTGTGCCAGCATCTTTGAGGATCACATTAATGGGTCATGTTTTCACTCTCTCGTGTCTGGTATCTTTATGCTACCCCCACATCTGTGAGATCCAGCCACACCTCTGGGGGTAGTTGGAGGTGGCCCACCACCTCCCCTTGCTCAGTATTCCGTTCTGTGAATAAAACCCACTTTGCTGTGATGAGGTTTATGCAGCGGATAGTGTAGCATTCTGTTTGGTGAGATGGAGTCCTCCAGCTCCCTAAATCCACTCTTCCAGTGGAATTTCCTGAACTGCATTGCAAAAGGTAGAGGATATTGGCTAGTGAGCATCATGGCCCTGGCCCCTCCAGACAGGTGTGACAATAGCCCCCAAACACACCGCACGCCAGGGATTCTTTTTCACCAGCAGAAGGTAGGCAGAAAGGTAAAGGATGTTCTTTTCAGCTCCTTTGTCCTTCTACAGAGAACTAGCTCTGAATTCAGAGCCACCAGTCTTTAAAACTTCCCAGAGGCCTCCTTGTTCTCCCTCCAACCCACTTTCCACTAGCAGTCAGAAGACTTCTCTCATCAAACAACTTGTAGATAAGTGTGTTGAGAAGAACCTGCAGGCCTTGCGTGGGCTCCTAGGGTCACACAGTTAAAAGAAGTGTTATAAGAACCAAGAAATAGACCTGACTTTGGTTGGGAGATACAGTCCTAAGCCAGTTTGCCTCCCAGACAACAGTGTATTGGGTGCTTGGTAATAGGGACCCAGGTATGCTAAAACCTCTCTGATAGAAAGAGTGACTTTTGTGTCCTGTTGTAGCCAGCCTCCAGCTCCCAGCAGAGCTCACTTCTTTGCTAGCATGGACTGTTCTTCCAGAGAAACCCATGAGTGGGTTTCTTGGCTTAGAGGACAAAGCACCGTGAAAGGTGATGCCACAGGCTTGGCCCACATGCACTGTGCTCCAACGGGGTTCCTCCCCACAGCCCCACAACCCATAATTATTACAGAGTAAAGTCCTCTGGCTCCTGGTCGTGGCAGCTGGTAAGAACCAGCTATTTTATAAACATTCTCTAAAGGACGGCCTAGCTTTACAGAGTGCATAGTGATATGGGCTTGACTTGAAACCTAGGAGGTTCAGCAGATACAAATGCAGCAGCCACTTCTCCTCAGAGTTCAGGCCCACTCCGTGTGGGGAGAGTTCCTGTTAAGCCTTCCCACAAGTTTTCCTTCCAATACAAACATGTCCATATATGTGCAATCCTGCACTGGCCTCCTCTGTCACTTGGAAATGTCTTAGAGGGTGTTATCAGCTTCTACAGCCAAGAGTCTCCCCCCCCCCACTCCCCTCACCCCACCCCGCTAAGCTTGTATGCAGTGACCTCCTCCTTTTCCATTTTTTTTGGCTATCCCCCGGAGCTGCTTTCTTTAGAGGAGTCTGGGTGAAGTGTTTATTTTCCTTTGGGATTTGGGTATTTTTCTTGTGGAAATGCAATGCGTGTTTGTAAAGGCAACTGCCTGTGAGATGTGTCTGCATGCTCCCTACTATGAACTCTTTTTTTTCCTTCTCAGTTTGTCATTTATCTTTTGACTTCATTTATGGTATGTTTTTATTTCCAGAGCATTCTAATTTTTATCTAATTAAATGCATTACCTATGTGCCTTTTGGTTTCACATTTGTGTTTTGCATGAAAGAGAGTTTTAATTCTCAGCCTCTGTCTGTCTGTCTGTCTGTCTGTCTGTCTGTCTGTCTGTCTCTCTCTCTCTCTCTCTCTCTCTCTCTCTCTCTCTCTCTCTCTCACACACACACACACACACACATACACACACACACACACACACACACACACACACAAATAAGAAGAAAAGCAAGGAGAAAGGTCTTTTTTTTTTCCTTTAGTACTTCTACAATATTTAAAGTTTGTTGTTGCTGCTGTGGTGGTTATATCAAGGGTCTACTTTGATGGGAGTAGATTACTGATATAACCTAATTTTATTCTGGATGATTATTTAGCTGTCTAATTAAAAAACTAGTGCTTTCTGCTCTACTGATTTTAAATACTGTCTTTATTATAAACTAAATTCTTATTTAATACTTGGGTCTTTTTATCGACCTGTCTGACTTTTTCACACCAAAATGCCAAATGAATGTATCTACAGATGTTCAACTATCAATAAAGGTTTTATCTTCCCAAAATCTAGCAAATAGGTCAAGGCATGAGGCACACCCCCTCATAGCTCAGGAGTGGAGTATTCTGGATCATGGATCGCTGGGAGCAGGAGTCTCTGTCATCAACATCTCAAGATAGTATAATTTGGATTGTCCATGACTGACCCAGGGAAAGAGACAAGTTCAACCTTCTGTGGGCAGTGTTTTTTACTGAGTGTGAATCACCCTGTAAAGTCAAAAACTTGAGAGTCCTGTGAGCCACCGTAGTTCAGGACCTCTGCATTTGAATCCTAGTAAGGTTTCTTTAGATAACCACAAATAAATGCGTTGTTTGTGAGGATATTCAAATGCTACAGCCCTGAACTTCCAGGCCCAGATCAGCAGAGTTTTACTCCTCTATCACTTTGGTATTTTAAGATATCTGTCCTAAAGAACACATGCTCTTTCTTTGTTGTTGTTATTTTGACTTTTTAAAAAACCCTTTCTTTTAAACTTGCTGTCATTGGTAGAGTATTTTTCTATTGTATTTTCTGCTTGGTTTCAGTTTTTATGGTCCAGAGGTTTTAGTTGTGGATTTTAAAAGACTTAATTTTACTTTCAGTCATGTGTTTGAATGTGTGGGTACATCCATGTGAGCACAGTTGCCTGGGGACTTCAGAAGAGAATACTGACTCCCCTGGGACTGGAGATACAGATGCCTGTGAGCTAGCTGACATGGGGGCTTGGAACCAACTTCAGGCCAACTATTAACCAGTATGCCGTGTCTCCAGAACTTTATGGGTCAATGTTCATGGGGTTTTTGCAAGCTGGCTTTGTAACGAAGGACCTGGTTGAGTAGACCATGATGTCTTATTTGCTTTCAGTCTATTCAAACCCTAAAACTTGCTCTGCTTTTATATCCGTAAGCCCTACATTTCTCCTCCAGTTTAGCACATAAATCGCACTTAGGAGTGGTATATGACAGTGGTTCTCAACGTTCCTAACGTTGCTATCCATGAACATAGTTCCTGTGGTAGTTTGAATAAAAACAGCCCCTATAGGTTCATAGAGTGGCACTACTAGGAGATGCAGCCTTGGAGAGAACGTGTTTCAGCTCACGTCCTGCTGCTGCCGATCTGAATGAAGAACTCTCAGCTCCTTCTCCAGCACCGTGTCTGCCTGCGTGGCCCCGTGCTTCCCACTGCAGTGTTAGTGGACTAAACCTCTGAACTGTAAGCCAGCCCCAATTAAATGTTTTCCTTTATAAGACTTTCCATGGTCATAGTGTCTCTTTACAGCAATAAAACCCTAGCTAAGATAGATCCTCATATTCTGGTGAACCCACCCATAAAATTCTGTTGCTACTTTATAACTGTAATTTTGCTACTGTTATGAATCATAGTCTAAATATTCCTGGAGATAGAGGTTTGCCAAAGGGATTGTGAACTACCAGTTGAGAGCTGCCGGTATATGACATGGTATTTGTTTGCACGCTTGCTTCTGGCTTTTATGAGAATATTCTTGGTCTCGCTGATAGGCTTCTTCTTCTTCTTCTTCTTTTTTTTTTTTTTTTTTTTTTTTTTTACCGAAAATAGTTTTATCATATTGGGGAAGAAAATATATTTCTTCCAATTCAACTATTGGCTTGTTTGATTGTTTGCTTCTTGGTTTGTTTGTTGGGACTTAACAGATTGCTGTACTAGCCTCAAATCTCTGGTATTTTTCTGCCTCAGTTTCCCAAAGTTCTGGGATGTAGATGCTGGTCACTACACCAAGCTGAATTTTCACATCAGAAATGCGTTCAGTTTTACAAAATTCCTTGCTGACCTCTGTGGAAACCACAGTGTTTCTTACCCCCTTTGGCTTAATAGTCACTTCTGTAATCAGGGCGTCCAATGCCACGTTCCCCTCAATCAGTTACCATGGGTAGAACAGTTAACGGCTTACAGCCATCCCCTTCAGGACGTTTACCTCAAACCAGAGGACTTGAAGGACAATCTAAGTGACAAGGTCACACATCTGAGACAGACCCTCATGCAGACACTGCCAGAAAATGCCACAGATCTCATTATGTTTTTAATCTGAATAATGAAGGAGAGGTGAGAGATATGGGAAGATCCTGGAAATAAATCACCACCACAAACAGAAGAGCCCCTGGTTTACCTCCTTGCAACAGGAAGTGCTTTGTTCTCTTGGAGACCTCTTGTAGCTTTGGAGAAAAATTCTGTTCTAACTAAAAGGTAAACAGTTGCAACCAAGCTCCATGGCAGAGTTGGGTAGAAATCTGTTTTCTAATTCCCTTTGTTTGAGTCAAAGTGGATAAGCGCCCTGCTTCCACAAATTCGGTGCTCTATTTTGTCTACGCACCTCCCCAGGGATCAAGGCGGCTACAAATGTGTTTATTTCTAGGCTACATTGTAGGCCTTTGAAGTTCTTGAAACTCTGCCCTCTGGGCACTTGCAGGGCAGGTGAGTTCTTCCCTAAATGGGGTGCTTCTATGGGGGGGTCCAGCCCTTGGGTGTATGTATTTAACTGAGCAAGGACATAGCCACTGTGGGTGCACGTGAGTACTGGTAGACAGGGTCTGAATGTTCATTTGTGTGAATAAAATCCTTAGAAGAGCAAGGTGGAACTAGGTAGCAAGAGCAGGGAGACCAGCTACCAGTGGGAGTTTAAGGTCAGCTCTCAGCAAGCTGTCTGCCCCTTTCAACCCCTTTCAGCTGGGAGCATGCCAAATCTGAGACTTCTTCCTCGCACTGGCTCTGTTGGCTTTGCGATGGCAATGACATTTTTGGTATATTAATGCTTGTCAGACTGTATATAGCTTTTTTTGTTTGGTTGGTTTTTGTTTTTTTAATTCTTGAAGCTGAAAGGATGGTTCAGTCAGTACTGTATCATGGGAAGATGAGGACTTGATTTCAATCCCCACACTTTGGCATACACCTGTATAGCTATAATCCTAGCACTGAGGAGGCAGAGACAGGAGTGGGGGGCTTGGTGGTCATCGAATCTAGTCAAAATGGCAAGCTCCAGATGTAGGGAGAAACATTGTCTCAACAAACAAGATAGAGAGCAACTGAGGAGGCTATTTGATATTAAACTCTGTCGTGCACAATTGTGCACATGCACTTGCACACACACACACACACACACACACACACACACACACACACATTTATTTTCCAAATATTTTCTGAGACATTAGCAGATAAATTACTGTTTGGACACAGGTGAAATGAGGTTGTTTTCACAATAAGCTCATTGGCACAGGTCCATGGGTACTTGAAGGTCACTCACTAAATTACTAATTATTGCTATGATCTTCCCTTGATTTCTGTGTGTGTGAGAATGTCCACAATAAAATATTCCAACTGAAAAGGAAAAAATGCTGACACAGTCATATCCTAAATGTCTAGAGTCTAAAGACTAAGTCCTTTAAGATCCCATGAAAACTTATATAAACATGGAAACAAATGGCAAAATCAAATTTGCTGCGAGGAACAAACCTTATGCAGCCAAGTGGGCTGGGGCACCCATGTCTAGTGCACAGTTGGACCATGATACAAGGAACAATAGAATAATGACCTTCGTGTGGAATTACATGGTAATCACAAAACAGATTCTCTCTCGTCATACTGACTGGGCTGTCTCCCTCCACCGCTGTGACTTTTACAGCAGCCAGAGGAATAACAGCACAGCCCTGTACAATCTCACTTCAGGACAGAAGGAGTCTCTGCAGAAGTGAAGAAGTGTTTTAGACAGGTTGTTTGGCCATACGCGCCGAGTGCCAGTTCCCAATGCTTGGTGCTTTGTCAGCTCCCAGTGGGCAGAAACTGTCACAGACAGGGATGTGCTGCTGTGGGGTATAGTAGGGGTCCCTAGATTGGACAGGACAGAAACAGCAACCCAATAACAAAGTTCTGTATGGGTTTGTTCAGCAGCCATTGAGGGAAAGGGCTGGCCTTGCTACCAGTGATTGACATCAGCAATGTCCCCGGGATCGTTTGACCAACACTTTGCTTTTCTAGTTTTCTGACTCTTCTGCTACTTTTCCCTCTGATGTTCAGGCCTTCTGATGTCCTCTGCCAGGTGACACTGGACACCCAGCATGCTCTCCTTCATCATTGTTTCTCTCTCCCTGGGAAACTGGTGATGAGCACTCAGCAGGACAGGGCCGTGCTGGTGATGAGAACCAGAGCTTCAACCCAGAATAGAAGTAAGACCAGCAGTGACTAATTTGATTATCAACTTATCGACTTTTGAAACATTCATAATAACCATGGAGGGGGTCCCAGTGGTTAGATCATTCCTAGTCAGAGACGAGGTAATGATGTACGTAGAAACTTTCCTGGGTCAAAGTCATGGTCTGGTGTGATTTGAACTCCAGGCCTTTGACTCTGCTCCAATGCTTGATGAATGACTTGAAGCAGAAGGTCTAGGCACATAGGGCAGACATTCAGAGGCTGAGAACAAAACCAGCATTCCCCATACTGCTGCGTTCCAAGCAAGCATTGGCTCTGATGCGCACCTTCTTCTATGGTGAAAAATATGAGGGACAATTCACTGGAGCTTCTTGGGGGGAAGCAGGCTATCCAGTACCTGGTGTCGTCACAAGGTTCCCTGGAGACCTATCTGATTACTAAGTACAGAGAATGAGTGGGGCAGTGTAGGTACCCCCCAAAGCCACACACTCTTGCGGCACATAATGACAGTTGAAATTCCCATCCCTAAAGCTCAAATTCTCTACAATTAAAAAAGCCTTAAAGTGTAAAAATCTCCAAAACCACAATTCTAAGACAGTAAAATCCTACACATTAAATTCTAAAACCCTGAAATGAATTTCAGTTCTATGAAGGGGAGTCTTGAAAAACCATATGGCGACAGCAAAACTTCCCCTTCAGAAATGCTTCAGTCACTGTCCACACTGATGCAGCCTTTCCAGCTGTTGAAATCCCAAGAGCCTCTAGGAACTAAAGCCACATCTGTCTGGAGAAGCCAGTGAAGCCACAGACTGCTTGGAAACTGTCCTGCGCTTTGTAGGGCGGGATGCCGCTTAAAAACACAGTTCTGCTGTACTTCACCAAGACTG
This sequence comes from Acomys percivali, assembly GCA_907169655.1. Lineage (NCBI taxonomy): Eukaryota > Metazoa > Chordata > Mammalia > Rodentia > Muridae > Acomys > Acomys percivali. Next base: position 1,517,805 of record OU015742.1, on the reverse strand, counting down.
TGCCCATCGGTCCGGTGGCTGGTACGGAGACACGTGAGGGAGGAGGAAGTGGTGGACTTGAGTGTGGCACAGAAGGCAGAGACATTTGATAGTGAATGTGGAGGCTGTCAAAATCTGATGGCATTTCCACTGTTGCTTCCCCAGGCATCTCTCTATTCCTCTCAGTTTTCCATGGAAACTGGGACATTTGGAGATTACAACATTTTGGATTTGTAATCTACTGAGTTTACTACTAACTGAATGTTAGACTTTAAGGGATTTTGATGTTTTCAGATCCTTGCTTATAATTGCGGTGTTTGGGGCTGCGTACTTCTGGAGTATGACCCAAACCAGAGTAGCCCACCATCCTACAACACTTCCACCATGCATGTATGGTAGACCCAACAGAACTCAGCAGCATATAGTTTCAATTTTTTATTTACATTTTATTCACTTTACATCCTTGTCATAGCCCCATCCCTCTTTTCCTCCAAGTCCCCCCTCCCTGCTATCCCCATACATATTCCTCAGAAAGGGGAGCCCCTGCTTCCTACCCACCCCAGATCATCAGGTCCCATCAGGACTGAGCATGTCTTCTTCCCCTGTGGCCTGGCAAGGCAGTCCCACTAGGCAGGAAGTGATCCAAAAGCTGGCATCAGAATCCATATTGGGGACATCCCCCGTTCTCCATACTAGAGGACCCACAAGAGGCCTGAGCTGCCCATTGGCAACATCTGTGTAGGGGTCCTAAGTCCATCCAGCCCATGTATGGTCCTTGGTTGGTGTTTCAGTCTCCACAAGCCCCTCTGGGCCCTGGATAGTTGATTCTGTTTGTCTTCTTGTGGAGCTCCTGTCACCTCCAGGTCCTTTTCTCCTTTCCCCCACTTTTCCATAAGACTCCCCACACATTTCCCAGTGTTTGGCTGTGGGTCTCAGCATCTGTTTCGAACCACTGCTGGGTGGAGCCTCTCAGAGGACAACTCTGCTAGGCTCCTTTTTGCAAGCATAGCAGAGTATCAGTAGTAGTGTCAAGGGTTGGCTCTTGGTTGGCTCAAAGTTGGGTTGAACTTTTTGTGGGTGGGTTGGTGTTCCCTTCCCCCTAATAGGAGTCTTGTCTCATTTGAGGATGTCCTCTCAGACACTATGGCCTCAGCAGCACAGAATACTATAAAATCAGGTAAAACTATCAGGAATATATAAATGCAAAGGTATTTGGTTTTGCTTTCGTATTTACTTAGGAATTTACATAGTTTATTTTATAATAACGACTGTATTTATTATTATTATTATTATTAATTGTGTAATAAGGACTGGATTTTTTCTGCCAACTGTGACTAACATGAGCAGCCTATCATAGCAATAAACACAAGGGCCCTGGCCCTAGGAGCCTAATGGGGCACAAAGGGGTTCCTATGACATGCATGACAATGAGGAAGTCTAATCCCTATAGACAGTGGAGGGCACAGCTTCAGTTCAGCTAGCAGGCTACAGGTTAAGCCCTAATACGGAAGTCAAAGATTGTCTTCTGCAAGACTAAGATAGGATTTCAGGAAATGTGTCAGATCACTCCTTTTATTAGATTCAAGGTCCAGGAAATAGTGTCAGCCTTACAGTGCAGCTGTTGATTTCATTACACAAAGGGTTCTCCTAGCTAGCCAGTGGGAGCAGGCTCCTTGCTGGGTACCCAAGGTCTGTGAGTCACTGCTAGTTGCCTGGGTGACCTGGTGCCTTGCTCCAAGCTTGTCTGTAGGGTAGGGCATTAGCTATCTTAGAGCTGAGCTCTTGCTTTCTATGATTCTTTTGTCTTAATGTCATATATTACCTGTCAAAACCCCCACTTTCAGAAACACAGTTAGGTTAGGGTTCAAGAATGCTGCATTTTGGGGAAGGCTGTCAATTTAAAAACCTTAACAGAGGACAAGATACGTGGTTCAATTATAAAACATCTTTCCGATAATAAGTCACCAAGTAGAGACTTGATACCCTAGGAGCATATACAGGGGGAGGAGGTCCCCCTCAGTCACAGACATAGGGGAAGGGAGTAGAGGGGGAAACGGGAGGGAGGAAAGAAAGGGAGGATACAAGGGATGGGCTAACAATTGAGATGTAATATGAATAAATTAATAAATAAATTAAAAAAAAAAGTCATCAAACTCAAAAAAAAAAAAAAAACGAGAGAGCGTGTTTGCAGTTGTTATTGACATTACTGTCTAACGAGAAAAAGGAAGACTCTAATTATGACTAGACAAATCATGAGTGAGGCTCGTTTCATTGCGGTCCTGGGAAAACAATGCTTTGGGGGAAAAAAAATAAATGAAGCCAAGGGGTGAATAAAAGAGAAACGTCTTTAAAAAAATAAAATAAAATAAAATAAATAAAACATCTTTCCAACGTGTGTGTGTGTAAGTGCCCCACGTTCTAGCCTCAGCACCCCAGAACAGAGAAAAGCAATGAATAAAAGAATAGCCTTGTTCTGCTCTCAGCCTTGGGTTTCAGTTTTTATACAGTTGTTGCAGAGACCTGTGCTCAGCTTCCAGCACCTGCATGGCTACTCATGAACATCTATAGCGCAGCTACGCAGGCAAAACATGAGCACACATAAAAACCTTTTTAAAATCTAACTATATACAGCAAAGGCTTTAATAATTCGCTGTCATAAGAATTAAAATGACAGAAAATGAACACATTTTTAAGTCACCACATCGAGATCTACTGTCTCAGCCTCACCCACAGCATTTGTTTCTGACGCAGAACAGGTTCATTACCTCTCGCGGGAACAAGTTCATTACCTCTCGCGGGACTTCGGCTTTGTCACCCTGATTCAGTGATATCTGCATCGCTTCAAGAACTCTTAGGGTTAAAAAGCACAAAATGCTCTTGGGGGGACTTAGCCTCCTGGTGACAGTAATCAGGTGATTTGGAGGGCCTAGGTCTTCCAGAGGCTACAGGTGAGCAATCTGTAGACAAGTTAAGTTCAGGCTTAGCTGATGGTGAGGGCCACAGGGACTTGCAACAAGTGCTCGAAATTCAGATTTAGAAGGACTCTTTCAAATCCGCGGAAGCATGGAAATCCCCCGTTTCTCCCAGATGTTCGAGGCATGTGGGCTTCCTGGCCCGCAGCTGTTTGGTGATGTATGCGGGAATTAACTTCTGCTGCTGTGTCGCTCCTGTGCATTATGAGTGATTCCTACTGCTGCTTTCTCAGTTCAGTTTAAAGAAATGTGCCTGCAGAGTTTTGGATAACGTTTTAAGGCATTTAATTCAGTGTCTTTGGTGGATGGGGGAGGGAGGACAAATGACATGGACAGAGGACTTCTGCTATAATAAAATGTTCTTCAGTGTCTCCTGAGGCCCCAGACACCGAGTTTTTCAGACCTATGTCTTGAGAAGAGGCTGCAAGCTTGCACAGTCAGCATTCCTGAGCCAGACTCCCACACTGGGGCCATTGGTGGGCAGAGATGGTTTGAAGAGTCCAGACCAGGCACTGGTCAGTCTTTTCTATCAGAGACCATAATGGAGTTAAGCCCTGTCTACCTACGCTTCGGCTGTGATCACAATGCCTCTGGCTTTAATTAGCGCTCAGCATTCAGCACAAGGAGCACCATGCTACTTTGGGGCGCACAGGAGATGGTGACAGCTGAGGTCATGTGACAGGAAGCACGAGGTGGTAGATACATTGTTTTCAGAATACTTTGGGGTAGGGCAGTGTGCCGGAGACTTGACCCAGGGCCTTGTCCACAGTAACCATGTTTCCTACCCCTGAGCTTCACCACAGCCCCTGCTGTGTTACTTGCCAACTGAAAAGTGAGACAGAATGCTTAATATTTAATTTCTACTGAGGCTACATAGGAAAGAATGTTTTGGATAGTACAATACCATCAGATGACCTCTAAAGCATAGGTTCAAATTAGTACAACATATTAAAGTCTACCATGAAGAGCCACACAAGCCGTTTTGCTAACAGCATTTCCGTTGCTCCAGCCATACTCTGCTCCCAGGCTCTGACCTCTTATTTCAGAAAAGCAAAAAACTCAGATTGAGAAAGGTTAAATGACTTGGTCTAGTTGAAGGAAGAAGCATCCAGTCAGCAACAGAAGGCAGCCCAGAGTGCAAAGATTACACGTGTACACATGTACAATGCGTGTGCGTGTGTGTGCCCGCACGTATGTGCAGACAGGCATCACTGCTTTTCTCCAGATGACTACTCTAGAGATAAGAGAATTATCTTAATTATAACATCAGTGTTTATCATTAATGCCGTGCAACTATGGAAACAAAAGTATTATAGGGAATCCAACAATAATAATACAGTTAACTGTCAGGCAGGCACAGAATGATGAATTGTGCATAATTGTGTTATCGGAAGGTTTATGCGCATCCTGGGAAATGTTTATCTTTCAATAGTCAAGCAGAGGAACCCCAGTGTTAGAGTCTCTGCCGTCACCTCAGCTCTGTCAGCACTGGGAGGAAAGCAGTGACTTGCCAGCAGAGGAGAAGGAGGTGAGGCCCAGGGACAACCTTTTGATCCTGGGCACATCTCCGTTCTTCCCAGCTTTCCATAATTATAGATGTGCATTTTCAGGCCAAAGAGAAACCAGGACTTTGCACTGAATTTTGCAAGGCGCCATGTCACCTGGCACCCTTTCAGGACTATGCCTGTCTCAAAGCTCCATATTGATCACTCTAGTGCATCAAAAGACAGCAAAGGGCAAAACAAGGCCTTTTATAAAAATAGAAGCCTTTTCTCCACAAACTTCAGTGTTTTCCCCAAACAAAATGTTCTGTTGACAAGTTTTTCTGTAGAATGTTCTCTCTGAAATGCCTGCCGGGGGTGACCATGACCAGGAGTAGCTTGTGGGAACAGGTTCTCAAGCAAGCATCGCCTCATACCTCAAGAGCAAATGGAGCTGCCTGATGTCTCTGACCTTGAGTTTCTCTTCTCTTGCTTCCCTGAGGCACCAGGAGAGTCTGGCTTTCTGATGACTGCCATCAGGTTTCTGTAAGAAACTCACTAGAGGCAAACTGTTGTGTGTCCTGAGCCTCCAGTGGGCACTGAGGCTTCTCTCTTGCATTCTTCCTTAGGCCTCCTGGAAAGTTGTTTTGTCAAACTGAAGTCTGTGCTATACCTGTTCATAACCCGAGGGGTGGGGGGGTGGATCTGGTCAGGTAGCAGCTTTAGGCTTTTGTGACCAACCCAGGCCTGTTTCTATGGTGTGCTCAGGTAGGTGAGGAAGGCAGCCGAAACCCTCCGTCCCATGTATACTAGTACCACTGCCCGCTGCAGACCCTGGTGAGGGAGACAGATGCAAAGACAACTTTTAAATGCCAGGGAAGTTGTTTGAAATTAGCTTGACCCGGCGGCTCTGAACTATGACTCATCTGGTGAGCTCGGTGGAAAACACACTCGGGATAATAACTCACAGCTGGGAATCCTCCAGACACAGAGCCCTTATTAACTGCCAGCTTTTCCTGGGGCGCTAATGTTCTGTTAGGTGAGACTCTGTTGAAGTTTCTGGTGAAGAGAGAGACATATGCGAGGAGTTGTTGTGACTCACTGTAGCCGTACACTTGGCAGCCGAGTTTATCTCAGGTCACCATGGTGAGGGGTGGGCACTGTGCTATTTTGAGGGAATGGAAGATGGAATGGGTTAGAATGGGGAGCTGGGCCTTTCCACAATATCAAGGAAAAAATGTGAATAGAAAGTACAAATACAGGCTGGTCCTGTATTTATATGGGAGGGCATGTTGTTATGGTCTGAACAGGAAATGTCCCCTCCCACTCTTATGTTTGGGGTTCAGAACCCAGCTGGGATGTACTATTCTGGGATGCACTGAAGACTTTAGGAAGCAGGTCATCTCATTAGCGCAAAGTAGCTTTCGTCATTCATAAACAGTAAAATTATATAGCAAGAATTATTTCAGGATAAGTTTCTTTATGGTTTGTTACCAGTAATGTTTAATTTGTATAATTATTCTATATACCCATGTATCAGTGTTGTGCAAAAAGTTCTTAAGGCAAAAAGGGGTCACACAGAGGTAAAATTAAGAAACACGATCCTAGAGGTATAAAAGACAGTGATAGCAGATGATGAGGTGACAGAAGAGCCCAACGGACCAGAAATATTGCTATGCTGACTTAGAAGGGGCTTCAGCCACAGCCTTGCTCTGTGCTTGCAGACCACAATGCTACTCAGAGCTTCTTGTGCTTTTTCCATACTGGGCTCCTCAGGGTTCCACCTTCTGCTTTTCAAAAAAAAAAAATGCATCTACTTAATTCCCAGATTTTTTTTCTTTATGTGCATGCACCCAGCTGGTCCACCATCTCTGACTGCAGTCAGCCCAAAAGGCAGGTCCCACAGTCCTCATCTTGAAGGCCACGCAGGCCCACAAAAGTGTTGGAGCTTGTTGCAGGTCATTCAATGGGTAAAGAGTTGACCTTCTCTGTGTGCAATACCCAAAGACACCTTTTCCGTCAGGCCCTTCTCTCTGCCGATCTGCATGGGCAAGAGGGCAGAAAGCGAGGAGGGTATGCCTAGGGGACCAGGTATGTGTTGAAATTCTTCCCAGCTACACTCCGCTAGAAAGGTGCAATACAATGGATGAGTGTCACCCAGATGCCATTCTCAACTTTGCTGCCCATATGGGCATGGCTCCTTCTCAGTAGTCACTGGATTCTTAACTTTAAACCAACACAAGTGGCCCCTCAAGGAGAAGCAAAAGAGGTCTGTTTTCATTTGAATGTGGCTGATGAATGTCTATGTCAAAGTTGTCCTATCTGTGGCCACCTCTATTTCCTGAGACCTCTGTAATGAGACCTTTTCTCTCCACCATTTTTGGTACAATTATGGTCCCCCCCTCCCACTCTTCCTCCTCCTCTTCTGGGCTTGAGGATGAGGTAAATAATTTACCACCAAATTACATTTCTACCCTCAAGGTGAATATTAAAATAGAGTATACAATTATTAGTGTAGATTCACCTTGATTGTCTTGTCCCTGAGCTCTGCTGTCTGCTTGCTATGTTACCATCCAGAGGGGTTTGGAATCAGAAGGAACAAGCACAAGCCTGGTGGGAATCTTCTTTCTTGCAGGCTGTGTTTCTCCTTGGTGTGCGGCTCCTACACGGGGCGGTGGCCAACAGCTACTGCGCAGGCATTGTCGAGATAAATAGGGATGGGGACTATTAGGGAACAGGGCCGTGGACTCTTAGTGTCAGAAGCTTGGTAACATAAGCACCCTGTTGTCCACTGCCCTGCCCACCGGGTGACATTGTCACATGAGAGAACAATAAAAGCCACCACCCTCTGACATCTCTACTAAAGGAGCTTAGACCATCTTCCAGTTCACACGCTATCTTGTGGTAATGGTTTCAGCAGCGACATGAAGAGTGAACAGAAAAGGAGAAGCTATTTCACCAGATCTTGCATTTTTTTTGCCTCCATGTCTTGTGACTTGACATTCCTATCTTGGATTCTTGTTGAGCTAGTTAAAAGCTAACAGCCATGTTTCTGAATTTTAAAAGAAGTTCGGTGTTCTAGTCCACACCATTAATATAGAAGAGTCTGGCAGGGAACAATGTCTGTCTGTGTGTGTGTGTGTGTTTTATAAAGGGAATATTATATCTGCAATTAAGCTAATTGACTTCTACACTTTGGCTTCCTCAAAACCATTACCTCATCCATCCATGATGGGACAAGGAATCCTCAAATTGAGACTGTTTGCATTGTATGTTTGTGTAAACTGTCTCAGAGGAGCCTTCCTTGGCTTTGGGGAAGATTCTCCAGCTACACAAGTATCTAAAAGATAGTTTATGCTACACAGATGAGGAGTCAGCTTCCACCTCTGGCTCTGACATAGATCTCACTGCACTTGGGATGAGCCTGCATGTGCTCTGTCCCAGAGCCTACCCTGAGATGAACATCAAAATGTGATTGGCATGGAGCAATGGTAGTGGATACTTGCTATGCTTTGGAGAGGATACATCCCCCACTCTCCCACAAAAAAAAGGTTCATGTGTTGAAGGAATGATCCCCAGGTGGTGCTACTATTGAGAAGTGATTAAACTGTGAGATCACTAACTATCCTCATCAGTTAATTAATACATTCATTGGGTCAGGTTGCATTTGCTATTAGGAGATAAGGCCTGATTGAAGAAAGTGGAGCATTATAGAGGACAAGGCTTTAAAGGCTTTCTTATCCCCAGATAGAGCCTCCTCTCCTCCCTCTTTTTTCTTCCCTCCTTTGTTCATCTTTCCTTCTCTCTCTTACCCTCACATGTACAATCTCTCTCCTTCCTAACTTCCATGAAGTGAGCAGCCTTTTTCTTCCAATCTTTTCCACCATGATGGTTCTGTCTTGCCAATAAAAACAGTGGAGCCAAGGGACACAGACTGATACTCATGAAACTGTGAGCCAAAAGTGATTTACATTGTTTCTCTAAGATATTTTGTTACAGTAAAGGGAAAATGGACCAGCCCAATACTGAGTACCAGTTCTGAAGCCAGACAGGTCCCCCAGTTGACGAGAGACCAGAGACATCTGGGAATTGCAGGAAGACGCATGCTCTACCACACATTTGAACCAAGGCCAAACAAAGAATAAATGATAAGAGCCTTATGCAAAAAATCTCCCTAGTCAAACTGAGAGATTTCTGTTTTATAGCTTCAACTTCAGAAGGGTCCATCTTCCTTGATCAAGTAGCCTTGCCTCTGTCTCAGCCTCTAGCGTTTATAGTAAAAATTTGAAGTCCAGAGTCCACCTGTTGGTACCTAGAAGGAACCAGATTCTTTTGCCAGTCCCCAAGCTTCCACTGTACTGTGAACCAACCACTGAGTCTCCTAAAGATGCTTTGTGGAAATCCTATTCCCCAGCATCCTTGGGAGCCCATGGATGGCCCCTGGGCAATCATAGGCAAGCTTTCCTGCACTATTGAGCTCTTCTAAGTCTAAGTAATACCCTACAACCTAAAACAGCAGGTCAGGAATCCTTAAGTCCCAGGGAGCTCTCAACATTCATGTTCAGCCCTGGGTGAGCCTCAGCAGCTAGGCAAGGGATTGTGACTCTCCCCAGTCCTCTGCACTCTGCTGGCACTTGGCCCTTTCCCAGCACAGGCTTGTGGCGAGGGAAGATTGGAAGAAGACAGTCTTTCTTTGTGTCTCAAGTGGTCCTCTCCAGTTCCCCAAGCTCCTCTTGTGATGTCATAAGCACATGGCCCTGCTGCACATTGAGAATCCAAGGTCCAAGCAAAAGAGAACTCGTGCTCAGACTCCACACAGGAGGCTCAAGGAAAGATGGCGAGTAGATGGTGGGTGGTTCCCCTTAGGTCTCTGCAAGTGATGCTATGTGTTCCTGCAGGGTCACACTGTGAGGACAACCATGCTGGTGTCAACATCACGCTGTGATTCTGTGATTCTGAGAAGAGTCGTTGTGTGCTTCTAAAGAGGACAGGGGTTGCTAACACGGACACCCTGTGAAGTACTTTCAATATTTGGGATCAAGGAAAACAACAGCAGCTAGGAAAACAAACTAAGCATACCATGTGTGTCCGAAGCAAGGCTTCACAATCTCTTTGAGCAGGATGTTGAGGAGACTTGGGCTTCCTTTTGAAGGAGTGCAGGCATGCACACATACCTTGTTAGAGATACACACACACATCTCCACAAGCTTTCCAGTGTTGTATAGAGCAAATGGAGAGACAGTGTTTCCTCCAGCTCTTTCTTGAGTATCTTGTGTTGTCCCTCTGGACCCAACTCCTAGACTCCCACCAGGGAGCTTTCCTGATTAGCTGTTGGATGGACAGATCAGAGGTCCTCAGGCACCATGGTTCTCTTATAGGATGTGCATGATCCTGTCACATTAAAGAGAAAGCAGTAAAATGCATGTGTCCATGTGGCTGCCCACGAGAAAAAAGTTGCCCTCACTTCTAAAAAGAACACTTGAGTTGATTTGGCTGAGGAGTTCTGAGCCTTTTCATACTTAGGTTGGTTCCTTCCTTCCTCCTCTACAGGAGGTCAGCACCACTTCCTGTACTCCTGTACTCCTCATGTCTACTTCACAGACATAAATCCCTTAGACATTACGGTGGTACAGGACCTTAGGCTGGGCAGTTTTGACAATAGGCATGTATTGCTTTTGGAGGCTGGAGTCTGAGATTGCAATGTGAGCAGAGCTGGCTGTTTCCAACGCTGTTTCTAAGATTCTGTTCCCATATCTTCCCTAGGCATGCCCAGCTCTCTCCCTAGGTCCCAGTTAAGTGTGCGAATCTCCTCTCTTACATGGACCACTAATTGTAGTTAATTTTAGGCCTGCTGAGACTTTCCTCCAAAGGCCCATCTGTGAAACACTTGGTCTTCAGTGTGGTGCAACTTGCAAGTGTCAGTGACTTGAGCATGTAGGATCTTGTTGGGGGCCTTACGTCTCTGGGGCTGTGATTTTGAAAGGGATTGTGGTCTCTCTCCTCTTTACCCTTTGCTTCCCCAATATGATATTCTACCACGTGCTCCTTCCATGATTTGCCATGCTGCTGCAAGCCCAACTCAGCGGGACCCAATCAGCCATGGCTTATAGCAGTGAGCTAAACAAGCCCTTCCTCTTATTAACTTGACTTATGCCAGTTATTTCTTACATTAATGGAAAAAACCAACAAACACTAGGCCCATCCTAATAACCTCATTTAAATTTGCTTACCTCTTTAGAGGCTCTAACTCCAATTCTGGTGCCATTTTTTTTAGGCACTAGGAGTCAGTAACAGACTTTGAAGGGATGCCATTTTTATTAGCTACTTTCTTCATTGCTGTTATCAAATGCCTAGCAAGAAACAATGTAAGGAAGAAAAGGTTCTGTTTGGGCTCAGAGTTTGAGAGGATGAAGGGCATCACAGCGGAGAAGTCATGGAAGCAGGAATGGGAAGCAACTCCTGGCCTTATATCAGCAGCAAGGAAGTGAGTGCTGTGTTTCTCCTCCTCCTCCTCCTCCTCCTCCTCCTCCTCCTCCTCCTCCCCCTCCGTTCCATTTGTCTGGACCTCAGCCTATAGGATGGTGCTACACACACACAAGGACTATCTTCTCCCTTCATTTAAATCTCTTTAAAAACTTCCTCAGAGACACACCCAGGGACTTGCTCCCTATGTGATCCTGAAGCAAATCAAATTGATAATAAAGACCAGTCATCATACATACCTTTGTACCCCATGATGATGTCTGATCCCATGAGGAAACTGATTCTCAGAGGAGCTGACCTGACACAGACACTGTGGGATTAACTTCAGCTTTAAAAAAAAAAAAAAAATTCATAATGTATACATTGCTCTGTCTGCACGTACAACTGCAGGCCAGAAGAGGGCATCAGATCCCATTATAGATGGTTGTGAGCCACCATGTAGTTGCCGGGAATTGAACTCAGGATCTTTGGAAGAGGGGTCAGTGCCCTTAACCTCTGAGCCAACTATCCAGCCCTAACTTCAGCGAAGAGGTGTTTCCAACACACAAAGATCACAGATCCCTGAGCCCCATCATAAGTCTTTAGGGCAGAAGGGAGTCAATCCATATGGGTTACATGGTGAAGCAGCAGCAGGCAGTCTCCCTGGGGGAGCAGGGCTGGACTGTACATGTTATGGTGAGTAGAGGCCAGAAGATGAGGTCCTCGGGGAGACAATGCAGGATTGGAAAGTAGAATGCAAGAGCCTTCAAAATACAATGGCCTGATGGGTCAGGTCACCTTCCAAGGCCTTAGTCTCATCTTTGAATAAGGCATGATCAAGGGGGTCTTAGAACTCCTCTACAGAGCGAACATAGGAACCTTGGTCTGAGCTGGTCACTTACTTCAAGGGAGAGGACAGGAGCTGATTGGAGAGGCATTGTCTTTCCACAGCCACCTGTGTATATAGAGTCCTTCGGTGTGGGGGCAGAGAAGTACCTTACACACTCGTTCCTGGACTTGTCCACAAAAGCTTGTCTGTCCACTTAATTCCAGACCCTGCTGCAAGCAACAGGGCCCCTGAGGAATGAGGCTGGAGTGGCTCCATTTCCTTGTCTTCACCTCTCTTGCTCTCACACAACAGACTTAGGGGTAAATTCACTCAGTTTAGGAAAAGGGTAAGATTAGAAGCAGGAAGGGAGCTGGTCAGCCACACCCATGCCCAGAAGACCTGCTGAGGAGGCTGGAGGAGGAAGCAGAGCAGGCAGATAAATAAACCAGGGGATTGTGGGCAGCGGCCCCCTCGGCACAATAACATTTGTTCCTTCCTGTGCCTGGAACAATGAGTCGCGCCATGGCAAGGAGAAGGCACAGTCGGAGAGGGTCCATCGGTCAAAGTGAGTTTATGCAGACTGTCACCATCAGGGGCGCCAACGATGGAGCCCTTTATCCTCAGTTCCTGAGCCTGACTGGCTCTGGCGCTGCCTGTCTCCTGCTTGGCCTGGCTTACCACAGTCCCAGGCTGGCCCTGTTCCTCTGCAGTTGTCACCTCCACCAGCTCCTTCGGTATCTGCTCCTGGGGTATCAACGTTTAGGAAGAGTGCTCAATGGTCCTTATATATTCCAGAGCCCTCTGTGGTAACAGCAGAGGTTTGGTCCAGCTGTCCCTGAGCACTACATCCAAAGAGGCTGCCTTTTCCTATAAATGTGTATGGTAGGAAATGGTTAAATTATGTTAGTGCAGTACTGAAACTGTCTGAAATTCTGTCCTAATCATGAACAAAACATTTGGACTTCTTTTAAAACTTGAGTCAGCAGCTCAGAGAGTACTTTTTTTTTCACTTTGTTATTTAAATTTTTTTCTACAGTGTATTTTAATCATATTCTTTCCCCTTTCCCAACTCCTCCCAGATCCTTCCTACCCACTTTTTAATCCACCCAACTTCATGTCCTTATTTTTTTTCTTTTCTCCACTTTCCATGCCCCCTCAAAAACCCCAATAAAACAAACAAAAAAGAAATACCAAAACAAATCTCTCTCTCTCTCTCTCTCTCTCTCTCTCTCTCTCTCTCTCTCTCT